>CM067088.1:32644578-33347911 GCA_034008185.1 Gorsachius magnificus | reverse complement strand
AACTTGCTCTGGCTCCTCAAATCACTGTCCCCTCAATTCTGCTGGGTGGGACAATGACTCTGCATCTCCAACCTCTGTTTCTTCTGTCCAAAAGAATCTTTTAAAGGAAAATTCATCACCCTAAGCCTACACGATGTCTTAAAAGAGACATTGAAAACAATATGCAAAACATCATAAGTATGTAAACTAGGTAACTACCTAATTTGCCTTAAATGTCCCAGTGGTGCTACATGAAGCTTGGCAGACACAGATAAATTGATATTTTAAATAGATGGTGCAATTTCCCTGTCCAATATTTTAGCTACTGCACTATCCTATACCACTTCTCCAGAACAAAAAAGTAGTAGAGAAACTTTTAGAATTGAAAAGGATGCCTGAATCGTGACATCATTTGATGCAACTCACTTGCCCAACTTACTCAGGACTAGTCCTAATGTTAATAGTGAGCTGTATATGCCACTGACCCAGACCATAATTCTGCTCAAGCTGAAACATGAATGATAGCCTGGCAGCCAGTACCATTTTCTCAATTCAGACATAATTTGTCAAAATCTCAAACAGTCAGTAATTTATAAATGGCAACTGACTTAAACTTAAGCAATTTTTCATTTAGGAAAGCTTTCCAAAAGGCATTAAGAGCCCTCATTCCTAACCAGAAGAGGGCTAAACTTAAGGCTAACAATTTCTGCAATGTTTATCAAAATAGGAAAAAATTCTCTTTACTATTTGCCTTATTTTCCAGTGTAGATGTTATACAGTTTCTACAGTAGTGAACAGGATCAGTAGCATTAAAAAAAAACAAACAAAAAAAAAAACCCAACCCACAAATCAAAACAAAATAACATAGTCACTTATTTCTAATCAATACTCACTGGGAAATGCTGGCAATAAAATTCAGCAATGGTTTAATGGCAATGCTTCTGAGCTTTTCCTTTCATCTTTTCAACTGCAAAGTATAAAACCGATGCTTCAGATGTTTCTGGTCATAATAAGACTTACACAGATGCCTTCCTGCTATGGAAATGGGCAAATAGCTAAGCAGCTGGAGATATTAATTAAAATCACAAGCCTCAACATTTCATTACACAGTTGTGTATGTTACAGCAAAAGAATGAAAAGTTAAATGGAAAATAGCCTGTTAATAGCAACATGAGACTTTCAATTTTAGCAACTAAATTCCATCTTATATTGTGAGACTATAGTATGGGATACTGAATACAGAAGAGGAGGGCAAACAATCCCCAATGTACTCACTAGGAGGATAAGAGAAAATAGTGCTGAAGACTTCCACACATGCTAAATTACATCCTTGAGTAATTTGCTTTACAATACTTCCCAGCTGCAAAAGAGAAAGGCGGATGCTTTGGTTCACTCAAGGAATAGCTATGCAACCCAGTTCTCCTGTGCCATCCTGTCGCTGCCTGGAAGTAGCTGGCCTGGCTTTGTAAAGCACGTTGAGAATGGCTGCTGACAATTCTCTATCAAAGATTGCTCAAGGTATTCTACCTTGTGCAAGCTGTCAGAGAAATTAAGGAGCCTTAACCAACCTACTTCAAAGAGGAACAGCAAATGCCAGATACATAAATCCAAGTTCTTGTTCTGCCACACAGACCTGTATCTCTGACAAGTAACGGATCCTCTGGTGCATCTGTATATTGGAGAAAACTGCTTTTCTTAATCACACAGGAAAGATGCAAGATGCTTAGGTTTTTACAGTAATGGAGCCAGAGAAAAACATATTAGACAATTTTATCCCTTTCATTTGGCATGAAGAAAATGAACAAGAATCAAACTTTGTAATGTTTTAATGCTAGCAATAACATTCTCCAAGAAGTTACCACTCTTTGCAATGGCAATACTTAAATTTATCTTCACTACATTTGAGGTTCTTGTAAAGATCAGGGGCCCCTTCTAGTTGTCAAAGCAGACATGTTAAGACAGCCTGACCAGAAGATGTACACCAGAAATGATAGAGAAAAGAGGAAAGGCCGAGCAATGTACTGGCTGATGCAATGTGAGCAATTTAAGTGTTCCGGCCACAGGTCTAAAAGCCTTCTGCTTTTATGGAACTTCCATACTCTCACACACAAATATGTTTCCTAAGGCACCGGTCTCTCTCACCTGACCGTATAACTTGATCACTAAAGCCCCGCCAAAGATGCAATCATGTAATGAACCTGCAGTGCACTATTTAAAATGTCTTTTATCACTTTAAGAACTACACATTTAAGCTTTTTCTAATGCTTAAAAATCTGGGGTTTATATCACACTTTTATAGAAATTTCATATTTTTACCATATCATATAGTTTCACTAGAACGATAATACATTCATTGCAGACACATAAATACGCAGCAGGATGTGAAGTAGTTTGTACACGTGCATGAGTAGGATATTAATAGCTTTTCCATTTGCAGTTATTATTCCCTTAAGTCTAGCACTAAATAGAAGGAATCAGACAGACAAGTGTTCACCAAGTGAAGATCATGATCTGACATTTCTGTAAGTACTTTACTGAGTTTGCCAGCCTTTAGTGACTTTGTTACAGAATATGAAGCTATATATGTATTGAGCGAGGATGCTGAAACTCAAACTGCAGTTTATTTCAATCGATATTTCTTTTTTGAAGCCAGGGACTCTCATGTAGCGCTCATCTGACAGCCTTTGATGTGAACAGCATTAATAAATGCTGACATTTGGGTTGACTACTCTCCCTCTACAAGCATGAACTAGTAAGACACTAACTAATCCCTTCACTCTATTTGAGTTGTTGCTGTTCCTGTCCCGCTTGCTACCACTCAGTTTTATCTGTAACTTTCAGTGCACCAAAAACATAGGATTAGAAAACCTGACACTAACAAAATGTGTGATGTTATTAAGCACTGGCAGAATCTGTAAAAACCGTAACTAGAATTAATATCAGTGACACGTGTCTTTCTGATGTCTATACAGTAATCCTTAAACTACCACCACCCTGCTTTCACTTCAGTGTAGATAAATCACACACTTTGGGGTAGATAGTTGCTTTCTCAAATGGCCTGCACATATAGTAAAAAACAGTACACCCCCCTGGAAGGAAGGAAACGTACACAAAGAACACACTCTTACTGTTTTGAAGTTCCACAGAGCATTCACGTTGAACTAGATAGGCTATGGCACACTGAAAGGTGTCATTACAGGGAAAGGTTATCCTGATGCCCCCCAGTGATTCCCCCTGCACTGATTCACTAGCTTGCTCTTCCACTTGCAAAGCCAATCACACTTTTTAAGGGAAGACTACATAACTTACTAAACAAGATGCCTTTTTTTTCTTTAGGTTATTAAACACATCAAATGCTCTCCATCTCAAAATGTTTCTAATTAATTTTCTATTAAAAATGCTCTATTACTAACCTAATAATGTATAAACAGTTTATTCAGGAAAAAAAGTGTATATAAAAGCCAGCAAGGTCCTGTGAATCCTTCTTTCAGAATAGGAACTCAGCAAAAATCCTCTCCTTGAACACTGTTAGCTTACCAGACACTATAATCTTCCTCCTGTTGAGTTGAAAGCCAGTCATTCTATTTAGAATCCTAACCCAAATTCATAGTATATTGCTATTCCAAAAATGGATCCTGGCATTTCATGGAGATTTTTTTTAATCTGAGGCTATAAAATAATAATTAATAGTGAGGAAATAATTTTTAAAAATTTAGTACTGAGGACAACCACAATGCAACAGAGTAATTAGAATACAAAACTGAATGACGTAGCAGATAATGTTTTGAAATGCAAACTAATTCATTTACAGGGCTTAAATACCTTTCTTTTTAAGATACATCATTGACTGCTGCCCTGGGAAAAATTATTTAATACATCTAAAACATACGTAAACAAACAAAAAACCCTTACGTATTAAAACAACAGCAGTTACCCATCTTTTGTTTCATCAATATCAGCAATTATAGATTTCATCCATTTTTCAGCAGTACAGCTACCTGCAAGATTATCCTCAAATAAGATTCTATAAGTAACCCTTAGGTTTCATCAGAAATGTTATTTCAGCTAAATACTTAAGAAGTTAATACACACAATAGCATTTTGGACAATGACATTAAAATAGGCAGCACTTTCCTTACGAACAAATAATCTGATGTTTACATTCATGTACATAAATTAAACCCTCGCAAAGATTCTCCCCCAAAAGTCTGTTTGATTTTATATGAAAAAGCTGAAACTGAAATCACAACAGTTATGGTTTGTGTTAAGATATTGAAACATAGTCTTTACCTTGTCAGTTCAATCTTTTTCTATTTTTGTTACTTTTTATTTTTTTAAGCACGGTAGTCCTGGGTGTTCTGCACTCTGATTTCCACACCTAAACTGAAGCAGAGATCTTAAAACCTTCCACTAAGGAGTTTTTAACATCATTTGGGAAGAAATTAACAATCACTGCATACTCTCCATAATCATTTATATAAGATGCAAAACTACATCATCTCAGCTGAGCAGTAGCCTTAGAAACTGAAATATCAGAAGATCAGTCCAGCTATCTTTATACATACTTGAATTAAAAATAATTAAGTATTTGCCTTAGTAAAATTTTAGGATTTATCAAATTACATAATAAATTATTCAACACATGTCCAAACATGGATTTTTATGAACATCTGTGACAATGTGTTCTAACATAGAAAGCATTATCCTTTTGGGTTTTGGTTTTAATGCTTATTTATGCACCAAAATCTGCTTATTTATTATGCACTAAGGAGCTGGAAGAGCAGGTCTGTGTAGTGGACCCAAATACACACTGCCTGCATTTGTTCATTTTAGTTTGGACTATCTCTGGTCTGGTCCCGTTCATCGATGGCTCCTCCCCATTTATGACACACTGATCCCACCAGTGTCCTCTGAAGTACATCTAGTTTTGCCGGTTTCAGTCCAATAAGGAATCCAGTTAATGTGCTCCAAGACTGCTTGCTCCATGGGGTGAACCAAAGCATACGGTAACTGGAGATGACTGAGAGCTCCTGATCAGAACCCACGCCCTGACACGGATGCACAAACTGCAACACCCTTCGCAATGCAAGACAATGAAACCCTCCAGCCACACATGCATTGCCTGTTGCTTTATCTTTTCTTAGTCCAGGATACATACTTGCATTTGGATTGAATGCTGATATTATTACAGGGAAAATTTCAATTATTATTATTTCTTTTACAGCAATATTTTTATACGTACAATGTAACAAAGGCACTAAAGTCATTCTTGAAAATAAACTAATAAAATATTCCACTGCAATGATACTCTCTCATGGTTTTCAACCCCCCAAACAAAATTAAGGCAGAAACATTGAGTGGACTGCAATCGGTAATTCTGAAACCACAGGAAAAGTATTCATGTTTTAAAATATAAGGAAATATTGTAAAATCAAGTTAACATTCACAAGCCAGTTAAGGAACAGTTGTTAAGGAAATTAACAGTTAAGGAAATTAACAGTTGTTAAGGAAAATAACTATGCTGCAGTAACTAGAATCTAGACATTCTAGTTACTGCAGCATATGCAAAATCCCAAAATATGCACTACTGTATTTGGGTGGGATAAACCAAAACAGAAACCAACTGGAGCTATCATTTCCCTGACCTGTTCTGGACTGACCACAGCCTAAATAGTACATAAAGACCATCAATTAGACAGTACTTTCTCCTTTTTTCAGCAATTTGCATCATTTGGGGAAAAGAAATTGTACAGAAGAGAGTCAGCTAGAGATTCTGGTCAGTTAGTCTACCTTTATATCAAAGAACAGCCACGGTTGTGTTTACAGTTATTCTGCCACATCCTAATATATGATGACCCATGACATTCCTTCATCCCTTCTACTCTGTACCATCTGTCTTACACACACTCTTGCCATTCTCTAACAATTCATTTTTCAAAAGCTTTCAGGCTGAGCCAGAAACTATATCTTTTGTGCTTAACCGTCCTCCATGGAGCCATAATATCCTGTTGCAGTTAGTTCTAAAACTTAGTTACATGCTGTGTGAAGAACTACTCCTTTTATTTGTTTTGAACACGCTCCTGATAATTTCATTTTGATGCAACCAGTTGTCATATTACAAGAGACAGGGAACAATCATTCCCCTTCCACCTTCCGCTGTATTACTCATGATATCACTGACCTTTTTCATATCCCTCTCTGCCATTTCCAAAATGAGCAGTTCTAGTCCATTTAACTATTTCTCATATGGAAGCCATTCTATTGCCTTCTGCATTCTCGGTATTTTCCTCTATACGTTGCTAATTCAATTAAATATTTTTCAAACAAGGACAAGAAGCATACATGGAATTCAAAAAGAAAGCTCAACATGGATTTTTAACATCACAAAAACAGTTTTTCTGTTTTGTTTTCTACTCCTTTCCTAATAGTTCCTAATGTTATATTTGGGTTCAGGCCACTACTTAGCACTGACCAAATATATTAAAAAAAAGCTTGTATTACAAGCTCCAAGATCTCTTTTCTGAATGGTAATAGTTTGTCTAAAGCTTGCTATTGAGTTTGTAAATTTAGAATTGTTTTTCCCATGAATTATTTCACATTCTTCAACTCTGAATTTCATCTATGTCAATTAGAAAGCTGTTAGTTAACTTACTTTCATCAATGACATGGATACACTAGTGGTGGAGACTAGGGCACTATTTTAGCCAGTAAAGTCCTTAGAGGTGAGCCATCTGAAGATAATAGCAATGAAAACCATCACTGAGCCATTACAGCTCTGAGCTACAACGGTGAAGAATGTGAATTGAAGTCATTTCATAGGTTGCATGAATGCTGTTGTGTAAAGCCTGATACAGCCTTTGGGCACAAGTAGCCAAGTATTTAGCTGCTTGTATTGCCTTCATGGAAATTACTCTGGCACAGCTGAAGGGAAATTATGGAGGTACCTAGAGTACAAGGCACATTTCTTGGAGTACACCAATCCTTTTCCAGTGCTTACATAGTCTCTGTGTGAACATGTTTTTCCTTCTATCTAGTCAGAACTTCCCCTGTTGCATCGCGTGTCTGTTGTCTCACATCCTTTCAGTGTGCTCCTCTAAGAGTGGTTCTATTTTCTTTAATACCATCAATCCCTTTGGGCAACACTATTGACTAATACATGGATCAACATTTTTACTCAACATGTAAAAACACGTCCTTCAACATATCTTCTTCTCATGCCACACAAAGGACCAAGAATTTAATTACCACACATACTTTACCTGGAGGAATGAAGGTAGTCTATTAAAGCAATCTCAGTATGGTTGGAGGAATTATTTAAAATACACACTGCTTAAGGGTAACACAACAGATGTTCTGTGTGAAAGTCCCAGTAACAAATTTCTAGTAACCATCTGCAAAGCTGAGCCCACTATACTACTCTAATAGTCCCAGATCACCTTGACACTGTATTTTATTATGCTTAATGGAGAATATTCAATTTCCTTAATGAACACTGAGAAGAAAAGGATCAAGTCACTAATTCAAGTTCCCTACCACAGACAACATCATATAACCTTTTTCCTGAGCTACTGAACTCATCCAGATCTATTCTAAGATGACTTGCCCTTTTTTCCCATTCCCCCACCTCACTTCAAGTAGCTGCTCATTGCAGAATCTCTGTCTTTTGACAGGAACATTCTTTTATTCACGCCAAGACACAGGCTTAAGGGTGTTAGGGAACATTGAAGAATAAGTACAGGCTCATGCATGGACAGCACTACATCCAAATCTAGCTCACTTGACAAGACTGTAAGAGTCCATGCTGACTACAATTTGTGCTGCCACAGCTACACCTTTTAACATATCCTAGGCTAGCTGGACATCTTTGGCACATCTAAATGAGATGTAGAGAATGTGCATTAGGTCAGGCAACTCCTTTCTATCACCTCCTCCAGTGAGTTTTGTGACTCTGATCTTTTTAGATGGAAACACCTACTTGGAAATCTCTACTATCTCACAAAAATACTGTAGTAATTCATAAAAGCTGTGTTATGATACAGCTTTTTAATCAGTATAAAATATTTGATGTCAGAAACAATATCATTATTACCACATGCAATCAGTTTACTGGAATAGAGGAGAAAAATCACCTTTTTCAGTTACATACTGAGCCATAAATTGGAGTTGTGACCTGTCTAGAGGTAATCAAGACCATCCCAACTTGATGAACGTGTACTAACCACAGAAAGGCAAAAAGCAATTGTCTGTACAGAATAAACAAATCTGAATTCTATCAGCAAATGGCCAACAATCTGAATAAAGACAGCAGGCAACTGCAAAAATAGCTTGCTTCTATTCTGCTGAGTTGCTTGTCTTGGTAATAAGGCAAAGGAGAATGTGAAGAGGAGAGGATCTCTTCTACCAAGACTTCATAACATTACTGAATCCCCCAATGAGAGATGTTAAAAGAGGACCAATAGTTACACTGCTTTCTTAAAGATGGTGTGATTTATGTTATTCTTAGCTCACAAAATTACTTTTCTATTTTTTATTGCAAAACAAAGAACAATAGAGAATGTTTTACTACAAGTAAATGTCAAAAGGACTGTCACCACATTTGTATAAAGCCATGATTTATTATGGTTATTGCACAGTTGTTGCAAATATGAGTTGTGTCTTACTTTTCTGCTTATCTTTACTAAGAACTATGGGATATGTGATTCAGCAGAAACAGCCCTGAGAGAAATGCTTGCAAGACCAAAATGTGTCAGAAATATGAAATCATCCTTCCATCATGATGTCATAAAGAAAGCTGCACATGCATATTCTCTGCTTATTCCCCAAAATCCCACTGGAAGTTTATGTGACCATTGCTTTGCACAAAAATTCAATTTATACAAGCTTAACAGCATTTTCCATGATTATTTAATTCTAATTAAATTCAGAGAAAATTTTTCAAGTGGTTTAAGAATGCTGTAAAACACAACCTCCTTCATTTTTCTGAGAAAATTTAAACTACAGCTAGGACTTGGAGTTATCTAAGGCCCTGAAAAGTTACTTGTGGAGCTTTTGTCCATTAGGATCAAACAGCATCATCAACAAGCACCCGTAAGAATATACTTTCCAAATTCTCAATGAATAATGTATATGCCATTGCTTCTGTGGCAGATGTATTCTCATTTAAGTATGCAAAGCTGTCAGAACTTGCTTATTAACAAAGCCTTGTTCCCACTGGATTAGTCCTGTGCCTACCAACATGGAAATAAGAAGCCAAAGCTTACAAAGTTATACTAGTATTAACTGGCTTTAATGAAATCATGGAGGTACCTAACAATTTATTGCAATAGGTTTATACATATATTCCTATTGTATTATAATTTTATTATACTATTTTTCCTTCTGTGTTCCTCCCTTGGACTCCCTCCTTTGTAGCCTGTCATGGTTTAACCCGGCTGGCAACTAAGCACCATGCAGCCGCTCGCTCACTTCCCCCTCCCTCAGTGGGATGGGGGAGAGAATTGAGAAGAAAAAAAAAAAGGTTAGAGCTGTGGGCTGAGATAGAGACAGTTTAATAAGAGAAAATAATAATAATAATAGTAATAATGAGAATGGTAAGAGACTATACAGAATAAACAAAACGAATGATGCACAGTGCAATTGCTCACGACCCGCCGACTGACGCCCAGCCCAGCCTGTCCCAAGCCACGATCACTCCCCAAGCCCTGATCAGTCCCTGAGCAGCGATCACTCTCCCCCAGCAACTGACCGACTAACTTCCCCCGAGCATGATGTTGTATGGTATGGAATAGCTCTTTGGTCACTTTGGGTTAGCTGTCCTAGCTGTGCTCCCTCCCAGATTGTTATGCACCTGGCCAAGTAAGAGAAGCTCAAAAAGTCTTTGAGTAGCCTAAGCACTACTTGGCAACAACTAAAAACATCAGTGTGTTATCAACATTCTTGTAGTACTAAATCCAAAACACATCCCTATGCTAGCTAGCTACTATGACGAAAATTAACTCTATCCCAGCCGAAACCAGGACATAGCCTTTTTTCTAAAAAAAAAAAGGAAAAAAATCTATTTGTTTTGTTTTGAATCACATGTTGGGTTTTGGTCTGTGGGTTTTTTTTTTTATGATTGACATTAAATACATTAAAATTATAGCATTATTTTATCTACATTCTTTACTTCTGGTTTTTGGACAAAAGAATCTCTATACCTTGAAAAATCTGCAGGTAAAACATAAATTGTAGCTTCTGGGACACAAAGTCCCCATCAGACATTCACAAAATAAACTAATACACAAGATAGCTGGAGATAATACACTTCAAAACTATCAGAACATGACAAAATGATTAGTTTGCATCAAAGTCCTCACAGAGTTATAGTCAATGTAATCAGGCAGAAATAGCTTGTATTGTTCATTTGTCAATATCAATTTAGACCACCCACTGGTTCTTATTTATTTTTTATCATTGATTCCACATCTTTCCTGCCCATATCATACAGCTAAATTCCTTCTAATATGACAAGGCCTTAAGGATTTATAGACATTTCTCAAACTGTAACAAATTGCTATTCTTGTTAGGGTTCCAGCTACAATCCCCATGGAAAAATGTTATGAGAGATACACTGTGAAAGTCATCCCTGGCTGCTGATGCAGAAATGAAGACAAGTCATTTTTAGTTAAAATCAAAAAGGTAAGAAATAGTATTAGCGAGGGAATTTATTAAGTTACAGTCATTTATCAGAAAGAAATAAATTAATTAAATACCCATACCAGTGTTTAAAGGTTTTGAAGCTCTGTAAATCCTTAGTTTAATACTGCAGCTAAGAATCACTAGTTATTTGTTAAAAATACACATCTGGGATCACCTTGTAAGCAACGTTCAGCTTTTTTCTCCAGAAATCAATGAAGGTTTCTTACCTCTAGTCACTTCAAACAAACTCTGAAGTAGTAAGGAAAGGCAGCCAAGGTCTCTCCCAGAAGAAGTGAGATCTTTGCCTCTTGTGGAAATGTATACAAGGGTTGAAATGGCCCACTGTGGAATTCAGCAGGGGGAACCCAACAAAAAACACAAATATGTTCTCTCTGCAGAGTTGTTTTTATGTCTTTGGAGAGGACAATAAGGTTAAACACTTAAGGTTAAAAAGAATAAAATATATCCATTCCTGGTGTGCCAGTTACAATAGACATATGCTGTAAAATCTCATACTTCCAGCCTAATAAAGCTGACCTCTAGAAATCACAAGGAAATAATTTCCTTCCTCTAACTCCTTTCACAATTAACAAAGTGAAATTTAAGAGTTCAATAGGTTTATTCTCTTTTCTCACTTAAAACCAAGAGCAGCAGAGTTGTAGTCAACAAAGTCAGATGAAATTCTAAAGGATTTAAGAGAGACATGATGCAAAACCAAGACTGCTGGACAATTACAAGGGGTTCCCTGCCTCTGACCTCATCAGTTCTCCAATTACTTTTCTGTTTCTTTACCTCTACACCTGCCCAACTCTGCTATTCAACTGAACAGATTTTTCTTTTTTCCCTGAATCAGTTTTTCTCCCTGTGCTATTTTCTCAACATGAAAATGAACAACTTCTTAGCCAAACAAAATCCTTAAAAATATTTGTTTCCTCATCATAAGCTGCTATCAGAGACTGTATTTGTTGCATATTGGCCCCCACACTGGTTTATATAATAATTTGTTTCCACAGCAAACAGAACCTGTCCTACTAATTACCCTGCTGGAGACGCGGGTAATGAGAGACTCCGCTAGGGCATCAAGTCCAGCACAAGGATCTGTCTGTAGAATTAATCTCTCATTTTCAAATCATCCTCACCTTCTAGAATTCTGTGAGGAAAAGGAAAAAGAAACTAGAAGGAAAGGAATAATTAGTAAGTTTATTGTTAAAAGAATGTATCTTATTTACTTCTACATTTCTTACTGTAAGCATATCTAACCAGCAGTTCAGACCTCCATCACACACAGAATATGACTGACCACTGGCACAGAAGTGTAATACTTCAGTATGAACAGGCATATGAATCAAAAGCTTGCCAGGATAATGGGTGGCAGAGATCAGATAATAAAAAAATATAGTTTTTTAGGCCATAAGTAATAAAAATGTAGCTTGTCACATGCCTCTTTGTAACCAGAATGCATGGAAAGCACACACTGCCTCTAGATGAAGGTCTTCTCATCTCAGAAGGAATATCATAGTGTGTGACAGAATTAAGGAATTAAGCAATCTGTCCTAATACTTTTTAAATGAGAATGGAAGAGAGAATCTTGCATTACAGATCAGACTAGAAAAAGAGCAGCAGTGATCATGAAAAGCAGGGACAAGAAGTTTGTTTTTAATAAGGGTCTTAAATGAGGATGTGACAGTCAGAGCAGTGAGTCAGGAAGATGTTATTAACAACAGTGTTTTATACAGAACTGAAGACAGAAAAAGGACAGGAAAAAATGGCCTAAGAGGAGATTATTGTTGTTAAGTGTAGAAACAAACAGATTATAGATGAGAGTTTGGAAAGCTTAAACACTACATGTAGAGCTTGAAACAGAAGGCTGAACTGAGATGCAGAAAGGGTGGTTATAGCTACCTCAGAGCTCATGCAGATGAGAAATGGGGTGAGAAAAGCCTGCAAGAAAAGAGAAAAGTCCAAGTAGAAAATAAGAATGAAGAGCCTGGTAAACCCTGGACAGAATTTACTATATAGATCTGGTCCATTAAACACACGCACAACTTCACCCGCTCCCTTTTTCTGGTACCTCCTTTACTACAGCGTTCAAAATTTAAAACCTTAATTCAAGATGCCATTTTAGACTGAACAGAAAATCATACATCTACAAGTATTTTTATCCTTCATTATACTGCACTTGCAAGGTAGAATTCTAGCAACAGACATTTATCTCTGCGACCACTAAATATTTATGCTTCTCATCAAAAATTTCTGAACCGCAATCAAGAGAACTGTTTGCTGCTATTTATATACGTAGCACAACTGTGCCTCTTACAGTGCTATTTGAGCTTCCCTGCTTGACATTAGAATCAAGGGCAAGCTACTGTATCAACTTGCTCAGGAAACTGCAAAATTTACAGTCATTAACAGGGTGTAGTGAATACTTCAGAGCAGCCTAGTAAAAAAATACTTTGAACTCATACAATTCTTAGAAGACTGCAAAACATTTTCCAGAAAAAACTCTGCTATGAAACAGGACAAACCCATACAAATTCAGGTTCAATTTTCCTACCAGCATTCAAAGTCTGAGCCAAGTCTTTGGATGTAGGACAACATGAAACCAAATCTAGCCATTTAAAAGAAATGAATGGGATAGGGATAAGACAAACTTGATTGATAACATTTAATGCTGTATAAAAACGTACAACAAATTGATCATGAGGGGTAATAAGGTCCACTGGAATTCTTTAAACAACCTAAAAAAACCCTGCTTTAATTATTTTTCCTCTCCTACTAATTTTTCTTTTCAGTTTGCCTTATTTTATTTTACTTAACTTGACTTTAAAACAAAGACAAGTGAAGGACTCAGGACATGATCTCTGATCATATTTAGAAATAAATTGCCATATTAAAATGTAAAAAATTATGTAGGGATAGCCAGGAGGTTTGGTTTTGGAATAATTTCTAGTTCAGATCATTTCATTTCCTAGTCACTTCCCTAACTGACCTAATAAACTCTCTATACAAAGTTCTTCTCAGCCATTTAAAGAGGTAGCATGATACCAAATTTCAAGTTTTGAAGTTCTGTTCTATTAAGTGGATGTATGAGATGGGTATTTGTAAAAGGTGGAAAACTGCAAGCAGAAAAAGTGAAATGCAACCAAAGATTTAAAGGTCAAGAAAATTAACTCCAAGATGAACAATAGCATGATTTCAGGCTTATCCAACATTATTGCTTTGTTCCATAAAAGCAGTAGTTACTAATGCAAATTATTCCTGCTTCCATCTTAAAGTGAAACCCATAAAGAAGGCGTATGGCTATAGGCACACTAGCACATAATGAGTGGGCTGTAGGGTGAAGATGATGATTCCACACTATAGGTGTAGCACACAACCACACAAGTGTAGGGTCTTACTTAAGACCAGCTACAGTCTGATGCTTTGGATCCAAATTCCCTTAGTGGAGAGAGTATATTAGGTATGCTCTGGAAACAAATAATCTGGCTTAGCTTCATCTGAAAATAAAAAGAGTTCAGTTTGTGCTAAAACCACTTCATGATACAACCTAAAATTCAGTAAATGGGGACTATCAAGAGAGACCTGATAAAAGCTGAAACATTAATGTACGTGTATTGCAAGCATAGTTGCATCCTTGTCTAATCCCACTGTAAATTACCTCATTAAACTTTATGAAAGGTTTGAAAACTAAAATGAAGGAACAACTGTAAAATATTAATTGAAGGGCAAGGGACTAGCAACATACCTTTAACGTAGGCAATCTGTAGACATAAACAAAAGGGGGAAAAACCCAAACAAGTTAGAACAAAAACCTTTCAGTCTCAAATCTCAGAGGAGTCCTTCAGTGAGAATAAACAGTACTGTGAATGTGATGCTCAGTACTGATCTTCTTCCAATAAAGAATCTTAGACCCTTTTGAACTTTGAGAGTTTAGACAGCTGAAGTGAACTATATTCTGCCATCTAGCACCTTGCAGGTATCACTCCTCCTAATGCAGAGCATGCTCCCTGTTTATTTGTGACTGCAAAATGCCGATGTGAATCACAGAGTCATTCCAACACACCAAGGTCATGAGGTTACGAAGGATCACTTCCCGTGGATCAGTTTTCTAGTTCTATTTTAGTGTGGATAGCTTTTTTAATGAATTTTGTAAGGTTGGTTAGCTTCTAGGTTTGAAGCATGCACTCAAGTCAGTTTAAGCCCAGGACTTCATTTTGGCCAAAAATCTCTCAAACCATCAAATGACCATCATTGCTCACTGCTGTATCACCCAATTATATTTTGTCTAACCTCAATATTCAGACAGAAAATGGGAGACCTTTAAGATTCTATCATCTGGAATGTAAAAAAACAGAAGCAGATGAGAATAAAGAAAACAGATGCTCCATTTTTTTCCTTGAAGCTGCCATGTGAATAACACATCAGGGCAGGTCAGGAAAACCTAAACTTCTGAAACTTTTTGAATATGCCAGTGATTTCAGTGGGCATTTTCTTTGTGATTCTTCAGCTTTACTTACCAATAGTAATCTGTAAGTTCTGTTCCTTACATTCTTGGAGCTTTCATGCAGGAGATTCAGTATCACCTTTAAAAAAAAGTGAAATGTCTCATTATGCTGCCATGCAGAATGAAGGAACTTTGGAGAAAAACTCTGAAATTACTTTTAGTACACAGTACAGTATTGGAAATAAGACCTGACAAAACATTTCCATTTTTAATAGGCATTCTTTCTAATGGAATTTTGTATCAAAATATGACAACCATGTGAAAAGGGATGTGTCTTAAGTCATAAATGCTCAAAAGTGACACAAAAATAATCTTTATTTTAATCCATAAAACCTTGGGTGGGGGGAAACTAGTAAACCTTCATAGAAATAACTTCAAAATGGGAACTTCGAAATCAGTTTTCTCTTTCTGCACAACTCTGAACCACAGTAAATCAGTACCTAAAACCATATTTACTTTACAAAGGGCCATTTTGTAAACATTTTTACTAATGTATCCCGAATGATATCATTGCGTTAGAACAAATGAGTAAAAAAATCTTACTGTGCATACAAAATCCTTAGCCCAGTGCAAGAAAACTGAAAGTAAAATCCTGCATTTCTGATAAATTTATATATGAATTACGATTATACTTTGATAAAGGAGAAAAAAAGTATAGTTCTTATACAGCTTGTTAAAAAGTGTATCTCCCTCAAGATACATGTTTTGTGAATGCAAAAATTAACAAAAGAACAGGAAAAATAGGCTGAGACTAGAGCAGCAGTAGCAAGCTGAAGTAGACAAACACTTTGTTGGGGAGAGATTCTTTAGTATGAATTCAATAAAGTTATAAATGTCATCTTCCTTTGCAGTGTGAGGAAGCCACTCCACTTATTTGTTTTATAAATAAATTTTTAAAAAAATAATAAAATTTAAAGACGACAACATTTTTGACTACATCACAGGGGGGAAAATCAATCTCTGGGTAATTAATGGACTTACTTAAATAAGATATTATGTACAGCATTTAGAGCAGTTTGATAACGTTTCAATGATCTTCCAAGTTAATAGCTCTTTAAGAGAGTTACACACAAGTATTTCTTAGGCTGACCTGCCACTAAGAAGGAAAAAAGCACTTATGCACAGTAGCAGAAGCTATCAAAGGCTGAAGTAATTTTTACTTAGTAAAATGACACAGGTGCTATATAAACAGCTTAGAATATAATAACAATATAGCAATAATCAGAGCACCCTTCTATGCCAAGGAAGAGTAACTCTAGTTAGGCTGGGCAATACACTTTCTCTCCATATCATAATTTTAAAATTAAAGATGACTATACTGCAGTGATTTATTCTGATCCTCATAGACATTGCAATTAGTGTAATAAAGATAACAGGGTATAGTTAGCTGAAAATAATTACTAAAACGTAAGTTATTAATCGATAAAAGTTAGGTAAACATGACAAGAGAAATGTTAGTTGCTACTGTTTATATGGTAAATCCTTATGCTGGTTATTAAGTGAATGGGACCAAATAAAGGTACTTTGCATGTGTAATGGAAGGAAATTACAAACTTGACTAAAATAAATCACGTTTTTAACATAGCATTTCTTTCAGCTGAGGCTCTGGCTGATACATTTGACAGGCCCATAAGCCTTCACCCAGACATACTGTTATTTGGAACAGTTTGTAACATTCCCATTTTGTCTGTGAAAAGACATTTTAATTGAAAAATCATTTGCCCATAAAATGATCATCATCAATTTACATTCTACAAAGGGACTGCATTATAACCATAAAACAATTTGTAAGTGGATTCATTCTACCCACTAAATCACTTTACATTATTCTGTGAACAGAATGATTAAAGCAGGTTAGCATTTTCCTGGCAAAGTAATTATGTTGTTATGCATTTCAGCCACACAGATACTTATAATAGCTAGTCCATTTATCTTGGTGACAGAACATCTATACTAAATGGGCAGATTATATTTTATTTACTTGATGCAATTCATTTAATTCACAAAATACTTTTAAACTTCATTTTTGTCATCAAGATAGCTTTATCTATTTATTTTTTTAGCTTTTCTGTAGAACAAATATAATCTTGTCTATAAGTAATGATCAGAATTTATGAGTTTTAAGAAAAAGTGAAAATAAATTATCTAGTAGAAGTAGATACACAGAACCTACATGTCTAGATCAGGGAAAATGTACACAGTATGACCTGGGGCAACAGTCTTCTCTTTGAGACTAAATTGCTCTTACTAATGAGTTAGAAAAGGGAAATGACAACTCAGCACTGAGGGTAAAGACCATGGTGTTTCAGTATATCATAAAACACAATCTGAATGAAAGCTTGGTAGTTGCCTGGTCACTGTGGTGGCCAATATTGACCACGTATGTCACTCCCTAACAAGCAGTAAGCCGTGTGGCATCACAACCCCCAGAAATTTGGCTGAAAGCTGTCTTTTCCCAGTGCAGAGAATACCAAAACAACCAGAAACTTACATAAAATCCTGCTATTATATATTTTATATAGCATATATATATATATGCTATATAAAATCAACTATTATTTCAGCAACACTAAACAGCTTGTTCTCACTCCCAAATTCTGGACTGTGATCAGTATCCAGCTCTTGTTATATGATCATCAATATATGCATGCCCACTTGACAACATACAGACTAACATAGATAACAGCTATAATAATTAAGAAATAGTACTGGCAATTATACATCTCTAACATCACCAGGGGACTCCCCATTTGTCCTGCAACTAAAAGGATCTCTGACTTTTTTGGATTCAGTTGAACCTACTATAGGTAAACTATTTATGTTGTCTGCATTGGAAAATACATGCAAATACGTAAGCCTGAGCAACTAAACCTGAGTTCCTCAGCTAGTGTGGATTTCAAGTCCATTTTCAGGAATGCTACTGGTGTAAAAATAACAGGAGCAAGAGACACTAAGAAGCCTTAAACCATCCAAAAGATCCATCTCTTCCACGTTCCATAGTTTCAAGGTAAGAATAGTGAAATGGCTGGTTCAGATTTCTAAATATGCTAAGAACGCCAAACTTTTAAAGAAATAGTCAGAAAAAAGTATTTACTGGAAAGCCAACTAATTCTAAGATTCACAATTCTATTGAAGTTTTCAGCTCAAAAAGAGCACTACTAAATAAGTATATAGGTCTGACAAATACCTTTTACAAAGGAAATGTACCCCCACATTTTTATGTTTGAAAATCCAAAATCAGCGTGAACACACCACTGAATAAATACAACTACTTAAAAAGAGGTGAAAAAACATTCAAATATCCTCAAAACTACACTCAGAGTTTGTATTATGGATACAAATAACGGCCACAGCATATATTTGTCGACAAATATATTTTAAAGTGTTACTGCCAAGAATGAAATTACAGCCAGGTAATGGCAAACAATCCCTATGAACATTTTTTTCAAGACAAAGTTATTTATGCTGGCTCCTTCCCAGATTTTATTTTATTGCTTGATCAGTCACAAGTAACTTAGATAATAGATGTATACATAGGTCTAGTAATTTTGCACGTCCTTCTTAATAATTAAAAGAAACATGAAAAACTAAAGATTACGGAAGTACTTAAACTGCTGTAATATTCCGATTGTTTCAGTATTACAAGAAAACATCTCATTCTTTACAGATATTAAGTAGCTTTACTACCATATACTGAAAGTGTTAAGTGAGCATTTCATATCCACAAATATTTCACATTTTAGTCTTGCGTGCTATTATCTGGGGTGTTTTTCTTCAAAACTCTGCCTTTGAATTTTGGGTGCAAATAGAGCTACAAATGAAAATGAAATTTAAGGGAAATAAAGAATACAAGATTATACGATTCATAGTTCTCACAAAATAACAACCTGGTCCTGCAATTGTTACCCAAGCTCTTCCATGCATAAGTTGTCCCACTTACTACAAGACTTAAACATGCAGATTACATTAGATTGTGTATTTAACCTCTCTTTCACTTAACAAAGACTTTCTGACATGATTAGACTTCAGCAGGTACTTAAGCTAATAGTCAATTTTCTCATTATTGCAAATATAATGTCCACACATTGATAACTTCAAAGACCTAACTATTTAAGTGATATGACTGGTCAAGTTCTTGAAGAGGCAGAGGTCTTACTGTTATTTTTTCTTTTCTGCTTCTTCATAGAAAAGTTGCAAGTTTTAACAAAATACCAACTCTCAAGGACCAGTTAAGATCACAGATGACAAAATACCAAAACTGAACAGACACAGAAGCTGAATTATTCCTTCCAGTGTAGAAATTACCTCTCCAGAGGCAAACTAAAGTGCACCACTATTAGTGTGACAAGCCTGAATTGCATCTCACTCCATTAAAAAGGTATAGTAAATCCAGTTTCTTCTCCAACATTTATCCAATAACATTTTAAATGCTTAAGTCCTCTGAAAATAGGAAAGTTCACTATTTTTTATTTTACATGAAAACTTCATGGTCATATCAATAATTCTAAACCTGCTCCCTTTATTGTAAAAATTGCACCTGTTTGGTAGTTACATTGCAGGTAACATATGGAAAAAACATGCATATTGCTTCCCAGTGGACAAATACAAGTGTGAAAGAATCCATCTCTAAATACCTCCTTTCAGGGAAGGAGAGCCATACTGGTTGGTGACAATGAAGATTCCACAAAAAGGATGACTGTTATGTGGGAACCTTTCCATTGTTCAAACAAACTTCCCAAACCTGTAACAAAGGATGTTGCTGAATTATCTTCCTATATTTTCTGTCTTTCTGACTTGCCTTGACTATGCATGTGTGCCTTGCCTAATGAAATGCCATGACCGAGAAGATCCTATGATCGACTGGCAGCCACCATTCTACCTACCCCTTCTGATGGCAGGGTAAAGCATTCAGACCAACAGCTAGGCCACACG
Organism: Gorsachius magnificus; assembly: GCA_034008185.1. NCBI lineage: Eukaryota > Metazoa > Chordata > Aves > Pelecaniformes > Ardeidae > Gorsachius > Gorsachius magnificus. Next base: position 33,327,819 of record CM067088.1, on the reverse strand, counting down.
TAAGCCATGAATCCTGTTTTAGACATAATATGCCCAAGAAGCTGTCATAATGATCTTAAATCCTCACATAATTAATGCCACTTGTTAGTTACAGAGAGAGAATTTAAACCAGCAATTATTTCTCCAGAAAACAAAACATGAAAGCCTGATTATTTAAATATCGATGTGTGCTAATTTAGACAGCCATAGCATTCATACAACTTTCCTTCTACCATGAATAAATAGAATTTACATTTACCAAAAAAAACCAAACAAAACAGCATGGAAAAGATCTCCACACATATATCCTTTCATGACTCTTAGACTGTAAGTGAGCTTTTGACTAGAGGAAAAAAGAAACAAATGTACTTGCGCTTCACCACAGGTTTGTTACATCAGCCCAGTAACTTCCTCACAAGCACCAGCCAAATTTTTTCAAGTTACCTAGGGGTTCTTTAAGTGTTTTGTTGTTTGGCTGGGTTTGTTTTTTTTTGTTTTGTTTTTTGGGAGCAACTAGTATGTTTAGGTGAAGAACCATGCACCAATACCTAGATGGGCATAGTAGCATACTCTTATTTGATGCTCATCTCTTCTTTTATCTGAAGAAATTGTGCTTGTGGCAGTACCATTCCTGCTAAATGAACTCACAAACTGGTTTCATTCCACAACTGCACAGCTTTTATAAACTGACAGCAGCATTACAGCTCTCCAAACACACTCCATTCTCATTAAATGACTAATCAAAAACCAATCAACCAAAACACACAGAATAACTGCACAGAATACAAATGTTTTACTCCCAAAGTGGTACTCAAATTAAAGTAAATCACTGTTCTATCTCAGATCTGAATGCCCACCCATCAAAAATAATTTACTACAAAAAACAATAGCTGAAAAATCAAGTGTTTTCCTTGGTAGCATCAGATTATTACAATCAATTACCCAGGTAAACGATTAATATACTTATGAATTTCAACAACAATATTATGTAGGCAACAATCTATAGGCAGTTAAATTTCTACCAATACTGGAATAAATAGACTTTGTAAAAATACATGTCAATATTGAATAATTAAAATTATTTCTACTTAGGGGCATATTGTCTGAAGACAAATTTTATGTTTACCTAATTCCTAGTATAGTACATATCTGCAAATAAATGGTATAGTAATCCTTAGAAACTGGTTGAATATAAAACATATGTATTATCTTGGACACCAAATTTGACCAAACAAACTTTATTTTAAGTATTATATCTACTTGCTCTGTTTCTTGGTACCTATTTGAACTGTTCCTTACTTAGATCCAATATAAAACATTTACCTAGGATGTGCACAGAATATACCCACTTGTAAGTTCCAGCAAACCTCCAGCTTAAAACAAGTAGCTCATACACAAGAATTTCCTCTGCTTGGCTGATATTTTCAGGCTATATGGCAAATTCAGAGACAGCACAAGCAGTGACAAGAGTGATGCTGTATAGCTTTGACACAAAAGGTCACGGTCCTGGGAATGTCCATCCTCCCCTTACTGTCTCCATAGCATGCAGGATTATAGAGAAGGGATAATTAAAGCAATCTTAACTGCCACTCCCCCTAATACTCCCCATTGACTGGTTCTTTCCATTATAAATTGTGTCCTTTTGCCCCCTGACCTTTTTCCAGGAAGTTAAACTGGTAAAGGATCTGAAAACTAGTATAGTTGTGAACTCCTTTGTACACAAGTACAAAGCCACATGAGTTGAGAAAATTAATTGTCTTATAGTCTACTGGGGATCTAAACATGAACCATAATTTGAGGGGAAGGAGGGAGCACATTGGGGGTGGTGGTGGTGGTGTTTTACTTTTAAATAAGCAGAACACATTGCACTTGTCAGCAGCAGGTACAAAGATTCTTCTAGTTCCATCGTTCTCAGTTCCCGGTCTGAACCCTAGCAGTGCACTACTTAGCCGGCCCTCTAGGTGTCCAAGGAGACTAAAATTATGGCAATATTCAGAAACTGAAAGTTAAGACATAAGAAAAACACAACCAAAAACTGTCTAAGAACTAGGGAAAGGAAAAAGGAAAGGAAAGAGATTAACACAGTTGCCTAAGGGTCACAAAAACACATCGAACACATTACTTTTAAAACCACCTATTTATATTCTTCCACCTGAAAAACAGTGGAAATTAAAGCACCTAGACACTATTGGAAAAGTTTTTATTAGTACCTTCAGTCATCTCTAAATACCTTGGAAAAATTTTCTGTGTTGCACTGGCTTTTAATAAGATGCCTGCTCCTAGGTGGCCATTTGAAGAGCAAGCAATTTAGAAAGTGCATTCTATTAAAGGTTTCTATCTTTATTTTGCCCATACAAGAACTATCCAAAATCCTAATAAAACCTCCATATCTAGCCACAGCAAACAGAAGCTTCTTGCAAAGTTTTTTTTAAAGCACTCTAAGCTGTTTAAAAAACATCACTGATGAGAGCCAATTCAGTATCTAAGCAGACTGGTTTGGGGTTTTTTTTTTTTTCAAGGCACAGAACATGAAAGCTCAAAATCCATTAACCAGCCACATAAAGGGTAACAAAAGGAACTATTTAGCCACAAGTAATTCTACTGTCTGTGAAAAAAAAAAAAAATAAAGGCATTGTCTCCTACATTCTGGATAGTCAACCATGGAGACTATTTAAGTACAAGAGTTCACTGGAAGCATCAGACCTCAATCCTCTGCTTCACAGCTTTTAATGGTTGCCTGTCCAGTCAAAACCAAAGGCAGAAGAATAAACTGTGTAATGTATCAGGACCCTCCATTCTGAATCATCTCCTTTTGGTAAATCATCCATGAAAGCCTAAGTGAGATTGCTGGGCTGGGAAAACTTCCGTCTTGTACATAAGGTTGTTCAGTCAACAGGTAACAGAAGTTTTGTTTCAAAAAATACTATATTAAAAGCATGGAACCACTGTTCTTTTCACTAGTCTGTTCACCCAGGCAGTTTATCACAAGTCCTGAAAAAGTACAGAATCCAGTGATTTGAGGGATGCAGAATCCAGGTGGGGATAGAGAGATGTACATAATTAAAACTTTCACAAATCCCAACTGTTATTTTCCAAACAACATGTTTAGGCTTTTTCCCCCCTATGTTAGAGTTCAATTTAAGGTTTTAAACTGCCCAGAACTGTACTTGTAATCAGGATTATGTAATACAGCCTATGAGACTATTAGATAGAGCTTTACAATTTTAAGTAAAATTTAATGAAATGCGGACATATTTTTGAAGATTCTGTTTATTCGTCTGAGCATTTCTTTCTCTTACCAAAAAGAAATCACATGACAATTTTTTTTTTTAAATTAACTTTGCCTTTGGACAACTTTTAGTATCTGATCCCACAACTGGCCTGCTGTTTTGATGCCCTTATTGATGATTCCATTTTTTCAGAATTGTATGTTCAAAGCAGGCTCATTTGAGCAAGGCTACATACATTTTTATAGAGTTTGATATTCTGGATTGGGGGGTGGGGCAGGGGGGGGAGGAGGAGGGAAAAAAAACCACCCAAACTTTGAAAACTTAAAAGGAAGAATACTTCAAGTCTCCCTTTATTTTAAAAGTGTAATCTGAAGTTCTCTGTTGACCTGCTGTAGAAACTTCCTTGGACAATTCATTTTAGAACTCTATTTCTCCAGGTATTTAGTGGGGCCCATAAATGATGTTTGTCTTCACCACTAAATCATTTTGAAGTCCACAAAGTATACACTGAATGGCCAAACAGGATTTATAAATAACAGCAACCCATAAAGTACATAAATAAATACCTAAGGTTTTTGTCATGATCATTTTTTTCTCAGAAACCTACAGTTATATGGATCTATTTTGTGAAAATATTTCAAGGTACTCTGTGGACACAATTTGTAGTTTTATATTTGTCTTGCAAATGAACTGCCCATCATATATGTTATACTTTGTCCTGTGACTGCAACAAGCAGTTCCAAACATTTGTGATTACAAAATCTTAATTGCCTCTCTGTAAATGTTACAGAAACATTACATAGAAAGACAAAATTGACAAGCAGCATTTTTAGATTAATTATTTCTCCCCATCCCATGTGTTATGTTTTAACAATTCTACTTATTAGACCTTCCTATGCCTTACTAGCATGTTCTTAAAATAATACTATTAGCACTTCCTTTTTGAAGTTAATATATAAATACTTAGCTGATGTAAAATATCTAATCTAGCATGAAATCAATGGAACAAGATTAAGTCACATCATTGAAAAAATATAGCCTACACTGTTCCAAAACAGTCGTCTGTTCCTGGTACTCTGTAATGCAAGTGTCCTCCACTAAAATACACTGTTGGAATACGTGCATTGCTATACGATTTTATAGATCAAGGAGGCCAGTATCAAGGAAGCTAGTAATAACATATAGGTACATAATACTATGTCATTGGTACAATTTTTGCTTTGGAAGAAATGTGTTTTATTTAAATAATGAGGGAAGGGGGATTGTCACGCCATACCAAGTAAAGAAATACAAAGAATTACAGCATGGGATGCTTTCATGTAGATGCTCAAAAACTATGCTAAATCACATTCTTTACAAAAATTATTTAGCACTTATTCATTTAATCAGTTATTTAATTACTAATAAAACAAACAGTGTTAGAGCTACAAAAACCACAAATACACTTGGACGCCTTAACGGGTAAATACAATTATATACTGCAATAAAACCTAGCACAGATCTTTTCAGCCCATGGTTCAGAGCACTCAGATATGCTTTTGTAGAAGCATAAACAATGCAAAAACCTATAATTGCAATGTCAGTCATGGTGTCCATACAGAATGCCAAGTACAAAATCTATCACTTGTTTATTCCAGGGTTTTGGCAAAAAAAAAAAAAAAATAAATTCTTTATTGAACATAAGGGGGGGGGGGGGGGGGCGGGGGGACACATGACTCTCATAACCAAAACTGAGCTAGTTCAATCAATCATTGTTGCAAAAAATCCCATTTTTCACAACACACATAAAAATAGTAGGAGACAGAAGACCATCCTGGAGATACTGCTTCAGTGACTTCTAACAATTCCGACTTGATTAATAGCTCAATAGCCATTACTTACATAATTCACCATAAATGATCTTAAAATACTTTACTTTTTCATGCATACTGTCGTTACTGAAAATGACCAATTGAACCATTTGTCAAAGCTAACTAAAAGGGCTCTGAGAACAAATGTTCTTAATCTTTTTTCTTTTTTTTTCTTTTTATAAGATCAGAATTCAGCTACAAAATGTGCCATCTGTAATTTAGAATGGAACAAGGCCTGTAGCATAAGTCAATAGCTTTCTTCGATTACTGGCTGTGATCAATTCGACTATATACCTGAAAAAGCTGCAGCTTTCTCTTCTAGGAAACTAAGTGAGATATCTCATTCTAAACCGAGGTACAAAGAAAAAACCCAGACCTACTCTGTGTGACCTCTCTCATAGCAACAGTCAACAGTGCAAGGGTGTAAACTTGTAAACTTAACTGAACAAAATAGGATGCAACTATCCAATTTGAAGCATTTACATTTGAATGTTAAATATAGCATTTGAGGGAAAAAGTTAACAAATGCGTAGAAAAATACTAAAACAATGTCCTGGTTTCAGCTGGGATAGAGTTAATTTTCTTCACAGAAGCTAACATAGTGCTGTGCTTTGGATTTAGTGCTAGAAGAATGTTGATAACATGCTGATGTTTTTAGTTGTTGCCAAGTAGTGCTCAGACTGCTCAAGGACTTTTTGAGCTTCTCCTGCTCGGCCAGGTGCATAACAAGCTGGGAGTACAGCACAGCTAGGACCCAAACTGTCCAAAGAGCTATTCCATACCATATAACGTCATGCTCGGGGGGGGGGTTTGGTGGGTCGGTCAGTCGCGGGGGGAGTGATCGCTGCTCGGGATGGGCTGGGCATCGGTCGGCGGGTGGTGAGCAATTGCATTGTGCATCATTCATTTTGTATATTCTGTATATTTTGTTATCATTCTCATTATTACTATTATTATTATTTTCTCTTATTAAACTGTCTTTATCTCAGCCCTCGGCTCTAACCTTTTTTCCCTTTCCCGATTCTCTCCCCCATCCCACTGAGGGAGGGGGGGAGTGAGCGAGCGGCTGCGTGGTGCTTAGTTGCCAGCCGGGTTAAACCACGACAAACAAGTAAAAGAAGCATTAACCACTAACTACAACCAATAATAAACAATAGCTTTTGTATATAAAAGTATCCACAGGTCACATCCCTTAAATGTTGTTTCCATATTTTAAGACAAGATCAATAAGAGCAAACTTTTTCAGGAAGCAAATGTCTTATTTGCTCAGAAATATTCCATTATATTTAAGCCAGCTGAAACAGTTAAATTTTTTGCTTAGTTAACCAACATACCACTGAAATAACCTCACAGCACTGATATAATGAAGTGAAATTAACTGTCTTCACGGACAGAATGTATTGCTGTGTACCAAATATTCACTACTGATGCAGAGCAAACATCTTCGTTTTAGTTTGCACTATTAAAAGCCCCAACGTCACTGATAATAAAAACTGAGTACATATCCAGACTGGAAGCAAATATCTTAGTAAAAAGGAATATGGACAGGACAGACACAGGTTGTACTGATCTGAAACACTGCAGATAGCATGGCTACCAACCAGGTAAAAACAGGCAAAACAAATCGTCTTATTGTGTATTAGTTGTACCCCTAAAAATGCCATCTGCTTTTCAGTTAAAGCAGGCAAGAACCACCTCTTTTCAAGACAGGCGGGCAATGTTTAAAATCTTCAACTTCACTTCACTTGAACTTTCACTTCAACAGTGAAAAATCATATGCACCTTTCACTCTAATATTGAATGATCAATGGATGATGGAAAGAGACTCAAAATGTGTTAATCTGGCAAATTTAAATCTCTGGCAAAATACATTCTACTCCAGCTCTTCAATTTTGTAAAATCTTGCAACTATCTTCTTTTTTTGAGTTCTTTAATGGGCTTGTGGAAATTACAACCTAGGCTGTTGCATTTAGTTAAATCAGGAAGCCAGCATCTTTTTTAAACCATCCTAATTTGTATGGCTGTATGTGAACAGCAACTGAAAGGCTAAAAATTGTCAGTAGTAGTATGATTTGGAATTGCTGATCATTAAACCAGTGTGGTCTTATCCATTTATTTAATTTACACGGACATAATTTATTATGCCTATTGAAAAAGATTCTGATTTAGTCCCATGTTTGTAGCACAACAAGAGCTTACTGATCCGGATTTTTTCACATTAGAAATTACTAGCTGTCTTGAATCTGTTCTTTGAATGCATATATGATTTTCATGCACAGATTCCATTCATGAGTCATTTCAAATTAATTCTGCTGTGCATTACACATAGCTCAGTAGCAACACATCAGAAGTCCAGCCTACTCCTAACAAAGCTAATGACACCACTGGAAAAAAAAATGGCCCCATTGTACATTTCTGCCTCCAACCGTATGGAGATATGAATGTTTTAAATATTCTGTAGTTCTTCAGAATGCTTTATTTTCTCTATTTTACATCTAGTGATTATAAGAGTAAATCTACTTGATTCCAAGAATACATTAACTTTGGTAACCCTCAAAACATGTCCAGTCATGTCTATATCTATGTCATACAAAATTATACAAAAACATAAAACACTTTTGATCAGAGTAGGTGCTTGATGGTCACAGGCAGAAGTATAGCTAGAAAATTTGGGAAGACAGACAGATCTTTTCTTAGCTTCTGCATGCAAGAGGGAGCTGTAGAGAAGCAGAAGAGGGTCTTAGGCTATAATACCCAGAATATAATTACAAGAGCGATATCAATTCTCACATGCTTATAGATCCAAAGCTCCATGACACTACCATGTACAACATCAGTAAATAGCAGCAGGAACTACCAGTGCCAAAGAAAACTCTTTCTTCAAGGAATGCAAATGATGAATGAGTCTCAATAATGGCAAAGTCCATTGCACAGATTGCACAGTTTCAAAATGTCAACAATAAAATTGTCATAAAGATCAGAAAGTAAATTTACAGCAACAGAAGGCTCACAGGATGAGATGCAGTACAGCAAAAAGAGTTTACTTTGTATTTGTGTAACAGTGCAGGAACCGGCACAGTGAATGAATGCACCTATATACCATCCCAGACAAAGGATCTACCCAAGATCAAGACATTCTCTTAGCTGTGATATGATTTGCAACAGGAACTTTAATTTTTGAAGTTTCAGAGTTTTGTTTATGTAAAAGGGGGAATTCTACTGCTCTTTTTGACTACTTCACCTTCCCTTTTAATATGCTTTAAAATCCACAGATAAAAATTATATACCATACCTACATATTATATTATTATGTGTTCAATTGAGTGTCTGATTTACAATTATGATGACCACAGCTCTGTGTACACATTGGCCAGTTGTGCATGTATTAATTTCATTTGTGAACATAACAACCCAATTTGTTTGCACAACTGTAATGTTTTCTTGCCTAAAGTTTCCAAATTCTGCTTCCAGACTAGTTTCATTCATTCAAAATACACCTTTCATGAAAAGGACCAACAACTCATCTTAACTGTGACAGCATACATGCAACTGAAAGTCAGCTAGGTACACAGCCAAAAATCAAGGACATGTATGGGGGGGGGGGGATACTCTCAGATAAGGATAAAGAAGACTTTTTTCCCCTAAACTAGAACCCAACATTATTTCTCTGAACTAAATGCTAAATTTAAAGAGGACAGGAGGAAAAGATAATTCTGTTTTGCCATTAACAGCCATTCCAAATAAGATAACTCTGTAGCATCTAAATTAGATAGCCCAGCAAGATAGAGCTCTAAGCAGTTATAAAGCATTTAGCAGAATTGTACTTAAGCCTAAGACCAACTCGACTATAGACAGTAGATACTATACAGTAGATGTGGTACAACAGATGCATTTCTTGTCTTTAAAAATTCAAATAAACACTTTATCTACAGGTTTGCATGGAAACACAGAAAGACCAGGCAGCAAAAAACCCAAACAGTTATTCATACAGCAATTACAAAAAAGAATAAATATTTTTTATAACAAAATATCCCATTTAGATAGAAACCATTGTTGTATCTGTTCTGCTGCATGTACACCTTTTTAAGGCTCTCCTCTGTAACATGTTACAGGGAAATATAGCCATATCAATTCACAGTGATCATATTTTACATATATGTAATATATACAGAGAAGCACATATTAACATGCAGTAATAATTGTATTCTAATGGCATTTCACTTGTCTCCTGATCTCTTAAAAGCCCACTGCCTTGCACATTTTTCCTCTTTTTGCTCATACGGGACCTTTATACCCATCTCTGCTATCACTCATCAGACACACTCCCAGGGACGTAAAGCAGCAGAATAATTTAATGCATTTGATCTTTATAGTGTTCTTGTAGCAGTGCTCAGCCCACTAAAAATCTCATTCAAATACATCATTGCATCTCTAATGTCAGATTAGACTTAGGCCATCAAAGTCTAGAACTATCCATAATTGTTCACTTAGTCCATCAATACGTTCATTTTCTGGAATGAGGAGTAAAGAGGCAGAAGGACAAGGCTTTGTATTGCATAGATGATAAAGAGGATTGCTGTTTCAGCTTGAACAGATTCCATGGAAGTTTTATTTCTCCAAGTCTACTAATGGAATAAGAGTATCATCACTTCTGTCTGCTGGTAAAAATAAGGAAAAGCTACTACAATCATTTAGTTGAATTCAAAGCACTGCCAGTGTGATCCCCTAAGGCTGCTTTCTGAAGCTGGAAATAAATGATTTTTCCCCTTTGTTTGCAATGCCAAGAAAAGATAATGCAACACATTCAGTTAACATTTGCCCCTGAAGCACATTATCCCTCCAGGAATAATACATGGGAGTAGCACAGACATAGTGTTTCAAATTAATCAGGAATAGGACTAATCATGCAAGAAATAGAAGTTAAAATGTAATATTTAAAAATAAAGTTGGAGCAGTAGCAAAGTATAATTAAAATATTCTTCCTAGCTACCATTTCTGTTGCCATATTAAGTATGATTTCATCAGTTACTCTCCTGGTTCTTAATTTCTCAGCCATAATGCCTTGTAGTACAAACCTGCCATTTTTTTAAAGCCTAGTTAGAAATGCCTAAGCTTTGCCCTTATTCCCTCATTTTTTTAGCAAAATGCAAGAATTTCAAAGGGATTTTGATCTGTATGTAAAATCTGAATGACTTCAGAGCAGCACATGGGGACAGTGGACTATGGAGTGCCAGGGAGCAACACTGAAAGAGGGCAAAGTAAGAACTGAACAGAGCGATTAAGGGATTTCATTCCTGGTGAGAAATTACAATGAAAATTAAAGCAGAATTTTAGATCAGACTCAAAATAATGCCATATGAGTGCCAGCAATAAGCGCAAGAAATCTGAATGTGATACATAACACAAAAGGATAGCTGTGGAAGCGCAAGTGGCAAGGTTCACCAAGAGCTGTCACCTGAATGTGGAAGAATATTCACACTGCAGAATTCATATGTCAATCATTTGGTCAGGATTGATATAATTAGAAAATGGACTAGCATGCTTATTCCCTCCTCATCCTCACATGTGGTATGTTAATTTCAATGAAAAACATTTAATTTACTAAACTCAGGTTTCCCAGTGAATTTTGCCAGGACTTCTCTAACTCCTTCACCTGCAATTTCTGCTAACAAATACAGTAACAAGAATCATAGAATCATAGAATCACTTTGGTTGGAAAAGACCTTTAAGATCATCGAGTCCAACCATTAACCTAGCACTGCCATCCCACCACTAAACCATGTCCCTAAAAGAAGCATGACATCATTTGAAAAAGTTATGTATAATGAACCGCTGGCAGAAGAACAGCAAAGGAAATACTTATTTCATGTGCATATTACGAACCTACTTGTAGTTGTTTGCCACAATAAGTACTACCAATGATTGCTGAAAACTTTTCATTTTTACCTGACTGGAAGCTGTTTTCTTACAGGAATCATAGTTTTATTTTTTCCTATACATACAGTATACTGCAATGGCTTCCCTGGAATCACATTTTCTCTTTCCATCCATTTGTTCTTCAGAACATACTGTCTTCCTATTTTATCCAACCAGTGCCTTATACAATCTAATTCCCACTTCAAATACAAAAAAGCCTTTATCCTTTTGGTCTGACAAGGGATTTTTTTTTCCATACAACCATATTGATACGCCGGATCAACATTATTTTGCTTTCCTTCCAAGAAGTGAAATGAAATCCAAATGAAATCTCTTAATGCTAAGTGCTTTACCTAGTCCATATTTTTAATCAGACAGTATACTCCTAGTTTAAAATGTATAATACAAATCAATATAGATCATAGGATTTTAAAATACTAAAACTCGCTCAATAAAATTGCTATCAAACTAAAAAAGAAGAACTGCAGCTTGCATGAATAAGGCGTTGACAAGCTTCACATTAACATGTAGTGGATTAATATGTAGAGGTACAAAAATATTTAAGAACTCAGAGGTTTACAGTTAGCAGCTTATTTAAGAGCTCAGCAAAGCACAGCTTTTACAGGAATGGGAAGCACTCCAACATTGCATTCCTTCTCTACCTGAAGCACCTTCAAATCCAACAGAAACAAAGTGGAAGCTAACTTCACACTCACATGAGACCAGCCAGCAGGATGTGACACCAATTATTCCCCCATATTCAGCAACTCTAAGACTGTATCTTGAGTGGTGGGTCTATTTTGGGGTTCCTCACTGGAGGAAAGACACCAACAAACTGGAGTGAATCCAGCAGAGGGCCACCAAGACTGTTAGGGGCATGGGGCAATTGAGGTACATGGAGAGACTGAAGGACCCAGGTTTGAACAGACTGAAGAAGAGAATATTGAGAGTATCTAAATGCAGTTTTCAATTACCTGAAGAGGCGAGGGTTTATAGAGAAGTCACTGTCAGTCTCAGAGGTACACAGCAAGAGGCAACAGTCACAATTTTGAAACGAACAAAATTCTGATTACATAGGTGGAAAAAATTCTTTACCATAAGAGCAATCAAACCATGGCACAGAGGTCCAGAGAGGTTGTGGAATGTCCATCCCTAGAGACACACTGAGAATTTAGTTTAAAAGATCCTGAGCAACTTGATGCAACAAAGCTGTCCCTGCTCTCCGCAGGGAGTTGGACCAGATGACATCCAGAGGTTCCTTCCAAACTGTATTTTCTATTATAACTCCATAAAGACTAATAGAAATGTGAAATATCCATCTCCTTGGCTAACAGGAGAAGACAAAACTTGAAATTTTGAGCAACAGCTCAAACACTTTTGCTCATTCCTCAAGAAAGTTTTGGTAATTCATGACAGACACATATCCAGGCTATAATGCTGCATGTTGTACTATCAGAGTTTAAGCTGTTCTGAAACAGCTTTTACTAGGCTAGCGGTCTCCAACATGAGGTGCAATACACCCCAGAGGCTGTACAAGAGGATCCATTGAGAAGTGAGAAGAAAATATTAGAAGCTCTATTTATATTTTATCCCAAAAAAATAAGAAAGAAATTAAGTTCTACTAATACTTAATATATAGATTCACACTGGCACCCTCACTCAGTCCATATGTCAGGCAGTCACATGCCACGAGGTGTCCTGAGTGGGTGTGTTGGTGTTCCACCACATGGAGGGCTCAACAGTGGCATCCACATTTGTTCACTCACTTTCAGCATGTTGCAACATATTGCAGTTTATGTATGCCCATTTAAGTGGGTTTATAGTTTATATTATCTGGTTTTAACTAAATGAACTCACATGATGGACAAGTGGCTTAAAAAGATTCCTGCAAAGAAACTGTGGATAGAAGACAACGCTAATAATGCAAGTACAAGCCAACAACAGAAAAATGGCAAACAGTTCTCTTAGTCCTGGTATGAGCTCTTCATCAACCACATTGAGAGGTAAACACCAATGATGAGCTGACCAGGTCTGACAAGGAGTTGGCTGAAAAAATTCAAAATTGTCAAGACTCCTATTTGAAATATGGATTTACTTCCACTGCCATTAACAATGAACCTTGCTCTAAATTTATACTGTGCCTTGAGATATTAGTCAATGATAGTGTGAAGCCATCACAATTAGCAAGACATTTAGGCATCCAGAACATGAAGACAACCCCCTACAATTTTTTGTAATGTTTAAAGTCATGCGATACTTCACCCAGTACTTTACAGAATTTCACTAAACTTAACAATAAATGTTAAGAAGCCTCTTTTGAGGTTTGTTACCCAAAGCAAAAAAACAGAAAGCCATTTACCACTGGTGAAACAACCTGGTTTTCCCACCACAGTAAAAATGACTGAAATACACACAAACAATACGGCGACAACTAAAATAAATTCTTTTGCCAGCAAATACTGTTGTAAGACACAGAGAAAACATTGCTGAATATGTGAAGAAACAAGAATTAGAACAAGTTACATAATGTGGGATGTTTGTTGTGCTTTTAACACGTCTCAGCTTATGGTAATTGCTAGATTCTGTTTCAGTAATGAAATACAGGAAGAACTACCTTTTTTTGAGTGACTAAAGGAAAGATGTAGCAGAGATGATATAGAAATAGAGAGAAATATAAAGAAATTACTTCAATAAAAACAATGTTTTATGGAAAAAATGTGTAAATGTAACCAACTGATGGAGCAGCTGCTTTGACTGGAATAAGAAATGGTTTCTGTGGTAAGGTTACAGAGATAGTATCACATATGAAATTTATTCACCGCATTTTTCACAGGAAAGCTATTGCAGTAAAGAAATTGGGGCCAGAAGTGCAGAACATGCTACAGAGTGTCACGGTTAATTTTATAAAAACAAGACCTTTAAGTAGTATAATCTGCACAATACTTTGTAATGAGATGGAGAGTGGCCATGAAAATCTTTTGTACCACACAGATGTTTGCTGGTTATCTTGTGGCAAAGTGCTTAAAAGACTTGTCAAACTTAAAGATGTTACACATTTTTCTTTTACAAAAAGTCAAGTGTTCCAAATTTGCTGACCTTTTATGTAATAAGAAGTGGCTGTCAGTGGTATGCTACCTAGAAGATATTTTTGAAAAATTAAATACAATCTGTCCCTTCAAGGTAAAGATGATGATTCAGGAATTCGTGAACAGTTTTTCAAAAGAAATTTGTGCTAAGGAGAGAGCACTTTAAAAATGTATGTTTGGTAGTGTTTCAATCATTACATCATTTTTGACAACAAAATCACGTAAAGTATGTCACCTATAAAAACTTGTATCTGTACACTTAAAATTGGAAACAGAATTTTCTAACCTGTTCAAAATCTTCCAAGTGAAAAGTTTCAGTGGGTTTTTAACCCATTCATTAAAAATATAAAAATGCAACACCTTCCAGCTGGTTTGTGAGAACAACTGATTCAACTGATTCATACCAGGGAAGTTGCAAATTTAGTAGCCAAACTTCAACAAAAGCCCTTGCATAATTGGTGGATGGGATTAAAAAAAATCGTATTACGATTTAGTAAGTGTGGCCAAAGATGCCCTTCTTCCATTTAGCTCTGTGTATTTTTCAGCTATCACAGCCATTGAAACCAAGTATCAAAATAAACTTAACTTAGAACTGGACCTTTGAATAACTGCATCACAAAGTGTTAAATCAAGATTTTCAAAAATAATGAAGCATATTCCATCACATTGCTCTCACTAAAAATGTTACTTATGTTATAAACATTTTGTTTATAATAATTTTTATTAATGGTATTTACTAACGTTTTCACTCCCATTGAAAATACTCGTTAATAAAATAATTATATTTAAATAAATATAATAAAATAATAAAGTTCTTTTAAAATATTTATTATTTAATCTTTTTTTTTTAATTTCCATTTGTATGGTGGTTTATAATGCGTAAAACAGTACAATGGTACAAGTATATATTTTATAAATAAAAATATAAATTTTGGGGGTGCATGCTCAAAACCGGTTTTGCTGATGTGGTGCATGATCAAAAAGTTTGGAGACCACTGCACTAGGTGATCATACAATCAGTGCAATTCCCTCAATCTGAGTGCACCTTAAAGCAAGTTCATAATTCATTTTAAGTAAAGTAAAAGAGTAAAATTCAGTTTCACAGAATATTCAGCACTGTATACCGGACTGCACGTACATTAAGATTCAAGAAAGAAACTAGGAATTCTAAATAAAGCTTGAGCTACTTGAAGGTATCCAAAAGATTTTTGCGGATTTAGTAAATTATTCTTCATGTATATTCCAAAATTTAGGACACCAAAAATCCTACTAAACATCTGGACAGCTCAGTTATTCAAATAAATCCTCACACCAGCAGGTGGTAAAAGAATCCAAAGCATGCTTCATTTTCAAGGAGGCACAGCTTAATGTCAAGAATTTTTAAGTATGGGCTAACTGTGCCCTTTTCTATAAACATTCCAATTAGTTAGGCCTGTTAAAATGAAAGGCACTGCAGGTTGCTCCAAAGAGTTTCTAAGGCACTATTTAATGCCAAATTTGAAAACATTCAGCAAGCCAAACTCCAAGAGCAAATTCAGCTGAAGCTGTAAAAGAGGGGACACGAGAGACAGCAAAATCCCACGAGTTACTCAGCTGTATTATTTGAATTTATATCATCAGTTAATTATGAAAGCAATTACAGTACAAATCTGCTTGCTTGAATCAAACTACAGTTTACAGTAGGTCACATTAGAGTTATATCCCCACCTTTACAAATAGCTTCCATTAAAAACTGAACAAAATCCAAAACTGTATTTATTTTCTAATAAAGTGAAATAGCTATGCTTATAAACCTTTCTAGCTTGGGGAAGATGAGAGACATGATTCTTTAAAAATTAAATACTTGATTACTGAAGTCAATGTAATTTATTTTTATGTTCAAAGAATGTTTTGAGGATTAAAAATCATTTTTAAAACCTAAAATCTTTACCTTCTCTACGAAATTTCCATTCTGATCAATCAAAATGTTTTAATTATGTTAAATTAGTTTAATACTATTACAATTAATATTTAGAAACAAATATTCCTTGCAAAAAACACATAAAACCCAGCTTCTAAACTTAATTACTACAGTTATTAGGAAATACAGTCATCTTGCAATGTCCTTACAGCATGTTTTATACTAGACAGAATGAAACAGTGTAAAGCTCTAACAACATTTTAAGTGAATTGTTGTTCCAGAATCTCCTTGCCTCCCTGACTGAGCAGTACCTCATTTATACACATTTTTCAGAAACTTCTGAATAACTCTTTACTCTGCTTTAAAAAGATCAAACACACACAGTTAGATCCTCCATGTAAAAATTATATTGGATATAATCTTATTTTTTATAATTGCTTTTTTTATTCAGTGCTCTTTAGATTTTATTTCAGTAATCACTACCTTCTCCCCCCCCTTCCCATTTCCAGCTCCAGTAATCTGGTACAAATCTTACGTGCAACAACCTAGAATTGTTATTTGGAATAGACAGCCAAATCTCAACAGCAATGGGAAATTATTAATAATAGTAAAAGTATAAAACCCCAGATATTGAATACCAGGCTATCCAATGATTTGGAGATTTCCACTGCGAGAAATTTTACTGTGTAGATTTTCAGGGGCACCTGCTTATATTTTGTACTCCAAGAGTCTGTGACTTCTGCCTTTCTAAATGTTTATCTACCCTGTGCAGGAATCAACTTCATCATCCTCCCAAAAGAAAATATACACCTCTGCACACTATGATCTTCTGTTACTTTCATGTATTATAAAGTATAGAACTAATTAAGGTCTATCAATATCAAGTACTTCTGGTATCAAACTATACACACAGATCCCTTAACTATAAAGGGATCCCACAGATCCCTTAACAACTCAAGAAACTCCTTAGCGGAGCCTTTAATTTCTTCGTGTTTGAGGAAAATTTTTTTTTTTCTGATTTCTGATGGTTCTAAAGCCAAATCTAGGAAACCTTAACACACATTAATCCCATTGCACATAGAGAGGATATTTTCTTGACTAAAAACAATCCTTGAATGGAATGTGATGAAATAGCACACAGAGATTAGAAATGTGTTGAAACAAATTCCTGTTTACCAGAATATATATTTATACATACTTGTCTGCAATATTTGCCAAAATCTAATTTGAAGTACTTGCAAACACTTAGCTTTTCCTAACAGCTGGAAAAAAGTTTGATATGGACAGGCAGTCTTGTTGAGAAATATGTTTTTTCTTCAGTTGAAGTTTTATGATGAAATCTTAGGACCATTAGAAAAACCTTTAGCAAAAATTTTAACAGCTATTTCTGTTAATATATTACGTACCAAGTCTCTCGCCCCAAATGCTAAAGCTTACATTAGGTTCAAGGTTCATGGATATTTAAGTGAATAAATTAAAAATAAAAGAATAGGGTGGGGACTGGAGGGTTACAATTATGTTTAAGACCACCCAGCTTTACACACCTCACTGAGGCATGGATTTAAGCAGAAACAGGTGCAAGAAGTGTGGAAATCATTTATTTTTCAGCTTAAAGTAAAAAATGAAACAAAAACTATGAAAAATTCATTTCAAGCTAAGTGACCTGAAAAAAGTCTATTTTCAGTGAGGTGAAAAGCTTTCATTCAGGTCACCTTACTCCTCATATTTGAGCAGCCTATCATCTGTAACCAAATTTATCTCAATTTCTAATTAAAACAGTGTCTTCAAATAAGCAGCCAAATATTTCATTTTATTTTGAGGAGTTTGAATCAAAAGATGCAGCCCCAACAGAAACTTATTCTGTGCGGGGGGTAGGGGAGTGGACTATTTCTGGTTTTGCTTTTCCTAACAGTAAATCTTCACCCAGTTCCAACTGAATTCATCAATACTTCTTCTTGACATAATACCGCATCTTTGTGCAGTCACTCAGCCCAACCAAGTGCTTCTCTTGCAGAAATCAGATCTCTTTATCCTGTTTCAATTTGTGTAATCAAAAACCTAGCACAACCATATCTGAAATATCACATTCAAAAAAAACAACCTTGTAGTTATCTGCAAAACAGGACTGGCAATAATTGAGTAATTTCTATTAGCTGAAAGTAAATATGCTCTATTTTTAAAAAGCTTTCAGAATAAGAAAAAGTGATCTGAATTTTGTAACAACTGTCATCAGCTAAGACTTCAGTACCAAATGGTCACTTGTCGTGGTTTAAACCCTAGCCAGCAACTAAGTACCACACAGCTGCTTGCTCATCCCCCCACCCCCAATGGGATGGGGGAAAGAATCAGGAGAGTAGAAGTGAGAAAACTTGTGGGTTGAGGTAAGAATAGTTTAATAATTGAAATAAAGTAAAATAATAATAGAGTATACAAAGCAAGTGATACACAATGCAATTGCTCATCACCTGCCAAACGACGCCCAGCCTGTCACTGAGCAGCAATCGCTACCCCCCAGCCAAGCCACCCACATACTGAGCATGATGTCATATGGCATGGAATGCCCCCATGGCCACTTGAGGTCAGCTGCCCTGGCTGTGCCCCCTCCCAGTTTCTTGTGCCCCTGGCAGAGCATGGGAAGCTGAAAAGTCCTTGAATGAGTGCAAGCCCTGCTCAGCAACAGCTAAACATCAGCATGGTATAACATCATTCTCATCCTAAATCCAAGCCACAGCACTATGGCAGCTCCTAGGAAGAAAATTAACTCTATACCAGCCAAAACCAGGAAGTCATTTCAGTGTGCTCTTACTAGCATGTAGAAATATAATAATAAGCAAGCAATAAAGATACTTCAGGGAAACTCTCCTGAGTCCAGCTGGATCAAAATAATAAGGAGGCAGCAACTTAAAATAAGCTATAAACTTTCCCAATAATCTAAATAAGCATATAGAAAATAAAAAGAATATACTGCCTTGATTAACTAACACAATACAGATTTCTGTTTGCACTACATCCTAACTTGTATTAGTTATTACAAATTTAATTTAGAGAATGTCTCTTTAGATGAGATGAAGAATCTTTAGATTCAAGTTCCTTGATTTTTCTCAACAGTTGGCCGTGGAATTCATATCAGAATT
Organism: Gorsachius magnificus; assembly: GCA_034008185.1. Lineage (NCBI taxonomy): Eukaryota > Metazoa > Chordata > Aves > Pelecaniformes > Ardeidae > Gorsachius > Gorsachius magnificus. Next base: position 33,308,724 of record CM067088.1, on the reverse strand, counting down.
TTCTCAGAGTCTGTTGGGGAAGAAGAAATCCAGATAAACCAAATTCCAGACAGTAAAACAAAACCCTTCCTTCCCTTGCCACCCATAGAAAGGAAAGAATCTGTAAAATGTTTAATATATTTTGTTTATAATATATACATTTCTAGAACTAATTACTGTTCACAGATGCATCATAATTGGCTTGTTCAGATTTATTAATGATGTCATGACTAATTACAATGCTTAATCTAAGGTAGAATTCCAAGAATACATCCACAAAATTATGTTTAATGTGCAAAGAGTGAAATGTTAATGGGCAGATGAAGACAAACCATGTATCAAAAAACCAAGGATGAAGACATGTGATTCAAAAAAAAAAAAAAAAATCTGAAGAGAGAACAATGTTGCCAACTGATTCCTGACTCACGTGTCAAAGCTGCCCTTTCATTAGTAATTACAGCCCTTTCCTTTAGTATATGCTTATTCAGATGATATTCAGATGAACTGGATTTGTGCTTTTTTATTTTTTTTTATTAAATAACACAGTCATCATTCAGATGGACAAAAGTGCCTGCCTATTCCAAATGGATCCATTTGGATCCACTTTTAAAGACTATGGAGAACATTTTTTTCATCACAAACTGAAGTTATTGAAACTGAAGCTTTCGCAAGTTCAATTGAAAGTTTTGCAGAGTAGTAGACAAACACACTAACCCCAGAATAGCCCTCTTTCAGGAACTCATGGGAGAAGCCTAATTTAAAACTTGTGTGTTGCCTCATGTAGAATATGAACTTCGGTATTTCATATGACAGACAACTGCTCAGTGAGATCATTGCTTGTTGCCTTGTATCTGTCTCAGTTTGTCTTTAGCCTGATATTAAGTAAACTAGGCAAATCAGCACATTCTGAGAGCAAGTGCATTTCTGCATATATGCACATATGTTCACCTGTGCTCCTGACATCTCTGAACATATCTGCCAATTTCAATGAAAGAGAACTGGATGAGCATCTCAAAGGTAGTTACATTCTTGTAAATTTTATTAAAGGCTGCAATATGAACCCAAATCATATTATACACCAGAGAAAGGGTTATGAACATCCCAACTACAGGAAAAACTAATCAGCATTTGCTGATTTGCCTTTTAGATAAGAGAATCCAACCATTAATTAGAAACCAAGTCGTATTACTCCCACTGCTTTCATAATTAATTGCTTGTGAAAAAGTTAATAAGGTTTACTTTTTTAATGTAGCACAGAAATGTCAGAACGCTAACATAGTCTAAGAAATGGAAATTGCCTTTCACAAACAATTCTGCTGATGATTTAGCCATAGTGTTAAAGGAAATTAAAATTTAATTTTTTTTAAAAACCCTTGGATAATAATAGAAATAAGCAAATCAGATAATCCAGTGGCCTTTAATGAGAGAATTGAGAGCATCAAGGAAAAATAAAGAGTCAAGAGACAAGAAAGATAGTCAACTTTCACTCTAATTTTCTTTTTCTAAATTTTTAGATGGAAGCCACTTTTTAATACTGAACATTTTGTATTCAAACATTACTTTTAAAAGTATGTGTCATTTCAATGAGGAAAGCTACAGTTCCAGTCAAAACAAAGGGCAGAAAGTGACTTAACAAATGCAACAAAAATTTTTAAAATACAATTTTGTGAAATCTCAGCCTTCTCCCATTTCCAGTTTTTCCACCACAGATTGGAAATGACCATCTGTATGCAGTTTAATATAAGCAGCCTCATTAATTTACCATTAATTTTGTTTTTCAGTAATCATGAATTAAAAGAATCTTTGAGATGAATAGAATATCTTTGTACACCATCTACAGTTTTTCATGCTGTACAGTTACAGTGGTAAGACTGCACAGTGCTGTCCAATGCAGTAGGACCCAGAACCACCAAACCATTCTCGCATGACATCTCTCAATATACCACTCAAATTACATGTTCTAAATGAATCATTTTTATGCTCCCTGCAGTTTTAGAGTCCGACATCTGACCACACAGGAGCTTTAAAAAGTTACCTCCTTCTGACATGCTGCTGTGTTTTGTGAGGTCTCTCATGCCATCTTGTAGTTTGATCAACTTCCCACTAGCTTTAGCAGGAGCAAACCAAATAAGGCTTTGCATCTATTTCTATGCATATTCTCCGAGTATGTGTTAGAATTTTATCTTTAGTATTAGAATGCTTAAAGGAAAAATTATTTTATAGCTTCAGCTTCAAGTTTAGTCAAACCACACTTAAATGTAAACAAAACTCTCTGGGGTTTAGATTTTATTGGAACTAGCTCTCTTTCAACAGAAAAGCGAAAACTAAGGGAATGCTGCTGTTCAACTAGAATTCCAGTGTACATATAAATAGTCTTGGCAGCTCCTAGCAGAGGTGACATTGCCACAAGAACTGTGCCATGCTCTTCACATTGTACCTGCACGATTGTCTTGACATGTGATCACTTCACAGCAACAGTGTCAGAAATCTGAAAGCACTTTGGTTTAAATCTGCTGTTTATCCCTTTGATTTCTACAACATTTCTTCCTGTGCACACTAACACAGCTATATTTTATATGCAATGTTAGAAAAAAATTTTTGTTGCAACAGAACCTGCCCTGTTTCAAGTCTTAATTTTATATTATTTTTATTTTCCATGTTTGCAGAGTACATTTATTCATTAAAGTGAAAAGTGTGCAAACTGAAGGTAATATTTGTCCCTCCATCTCATTTGATTTCTTTTTAGAACAGAAGGCAAATGCTATCACAAAAACAGTTCTTGCCATCATACTTGATTAGTGTTAAAATGAGTTAAAGATGAGTCAATGTGTCTAGAGCACAAATAAAAGCAGACGATCTTCACCATTTTAACCTGCTTAATTCTGCAAATAGTCACAAATAAATTACTTGATAGCACTACTTACAGAAAGCACAAAACTTTACCAAATCTACCCTTTCCCAAAGTCACAGCTCCATTCGAGGATATATAATTTTTTATTATTAATTTTTCAATATCCAAAGCATGTTCTAAATACAGATTGACTAATCTGATAGACATCAAGCACCTGACTGAGAATGAAGACATTAAGTGCAGCACAAAAGAGTAGCACAGGCTTTTACAAGTTGTAATAAACCAAAGAAGGTAAAAATATGACTTTTCAAAAGTAGGCATTGTATCAACCCCTTAAGACAATATTTTGTTTAAAGTATACCCTAAAATACATCTGGAATATTCTGTCAATAATATTTTGGGACTACTTCTGTATATGCCATAACCTATAAACTCTTTTAAACTTAATAAGAGCATTTGTAGCCACCTATAATGTTCTCAAAGATAAGCTACACCATATATAATTCTTCACAGCGTAAGAGTAATAGTAAAGACCTTTTTTGTTGCTTTTTTTGTTACTACTGTGGCATTTTCATTATGACAAATTGCCCCATAGCTGCAGTCTATTGATAGAAATGTTTCTTGATGACTTATTGCTCTTGTAACAGTACCTGTTCACTAATACTTAATTCTCAGCTTTCATAAACTCCCAGGAATTTATAAAGTGATTAGTGGGAGGTTCTTTTAGACATCCTGAGTCTCTTTAATGAGAAGGAAAAAACAAAAATTACAAAACAATACAGCAGCCTTTCTTTAGGTCCCTAATATTTAATATCTGTTTAAAGACAACTAGTTATAAATATCTCATGCCTGCTCTTCTTCACTTTAAGGGACGAATAAAATACAAGGTAACAACTGACAAAATTTTAGATTATGATCATTGTAGCCAGTGTTGGAAGAAAGTGTTGGTTTTATTCTTAGGAACCAAAAATCACTATTTATAAAAATTCTAATGGAAAAGTTCATGATCTAAGGGACATTGAAGATGAACATTTAGATCAGAAGCATAAATGTTAATTAATATTTTGATCAGTTCAGACCTTCAAAGATACTTAGGCCTTCTGATTGCAAAGGATTCTCTCAGTAAAAGGGACATAAATCCAAACAATTTATTAGTTGTATGCACTTAATCTGGATTCATGCCCATTTAGCAAGCTAAAATATAGGCTAGGTTTGAACAGAAGCATCAGGGAGATGAATTTAAATATATGGAGACACACTTACAGGAAAGGTCTTCCTCTCTCATTTAGCTTCTTCAACAATTTTTTTTAATCAGGGGGTTGTGAGGCCAGTTTTCTCTCCACTTGGTTCACTTATTTATTCTAGAATAAAATGAGACACAGTATATCAAGGGGTTAAAGAGTTACAGGGAGAACAAAACAAAACAAAACAAACAACAGAAGGTGGATACCAAAAACCACAGCTGAATAGACACTAGTTTATTTGTTTGCCCTTTTCACCACATGGTAAGTTGCTTAAACTTACCAACCAGAGAAGAATTATGCAATGACAGTGTTATTCAGTGCATGTGTGTATTTTGAAAATGACCATGAAGAATCTCATAGGGCAGATCGTCAGCCCTGACACTTGTTTGTTTGCTTAAGTGCAGTCAGGTCACTCATGCAATAGCACTGCCTTGGAACAGCAGCACAGCAGATCACTATTTATTCCAAAATGTAGTCTTACAGATAAATTCTTTGGACGAGGAATGCTCTCTTCCTTTGGGTCTTCAAAGTACTCTATACATGGAGAGGTCCATGCAGATTTTAAAACCCATAACAGGCTACCTTATCCTCAACAGCCCCTGCTGGGGCCCTAGCTGAGCCTGAACATGTAGCATGAACTTCCCAACACCCACCAGCATTCTACCAGTCTCACAGGACCCCTTCCAGCACCCTAATCAGTCCTTCCAAAGAGAAGCTATCTAGCTATCTAGCACACTTCTCCCTCAAAAATCCAGATAAAAACTCCCGTTCAACTTTAAAATTGTCTCCAGGATACATTTAGTTTTCCCAACTTCTGAAACATAACACATTCTTTAGTGCACAATTATCAGAATTCACACATTCACCCCTATCCATAAGCATGACTGTGATGCCCAGACATTGTCTAAGTTTTCCTTTAAAAAGGAAAAAATCCTTGTAGTCAGTCACATCTCAGTTAGCTGAAAACAGTTCAAATAATACTTTGATATTGAAAAGTAAGCGTCCATAGGAACAGCTACACCATATATTAGGGCCTGTGAATAGGTACATTGTACTCTCAGAAGACTTTACAATATAAGTATCTCTTGACTTTTTCATTGTTTGAATAAATGACTACAAGACAAGGGCTTTTGAGAGGTTGCTGATTAAAGTGCCCTTTATTGTTAAAAGCGTAATTAAGTAATACTTGAATTTATAACTCTCTTCAGGGAGTCCACACTCCTAAAGAAATTAGAAAATGGCACAGCCAGAAAGTCATCTAGTTAATAATACTTTTTAATTATCACAGCTAGTCTGTGTGGCATTCCCATTTGCAAGGTTTCATTTTATTTAAAGAAATTAAAGTGCAGATCAAGTCACGAAACTCTCCTCTTATGCATTGTCCAAAGTCTATTAAACAAAATATAATTTAAAACCAGCATGGAGTTATAAATAGCCTGCTGTTTGGAATAGCCTGTCAGTCTGTTCCCAATTATGTATGTTTAGCTAACAGCTCTCTAATTAGCTCTCGCTTCTGACTACATAGCTCCTAAAATGTTTACATTGGAAGTCACAAATTACTGTCTAATTATGTTGGCTTCATTATTTTGCATAAAATATAAATAAAATATCTGCCCATGCTATAAAAACAAAATGTGCTGTCATCTCTGCATGACTATAAGATATACCACTGATATTCCAAGTCTTAGAAAAAAAGAGCATTTAATTAAAACACTTAAAAGCAAACTTAAAACACAAAAGCAACTTTATTGCGTCAAGTGACATCACATTTATTAAGTGACTGCATCACTTCTGAAATGTATTTCACTTGGAGAAGCAAAATAGAGTGAACAACTCCTTTAAACCTGCTGAACTTGTCCTTTCAAATGTGGATGTTGTCATATTTCCATCTACAGTCCTTGGGAATTTTGCATGAAGGATTGCTGATCAGAGGTAAAAGGTGAGCTGGAGATGCAAAGCAAGATGAAGGCTGGCAAAGAAGCGGGACAGAGGTAGACTGAGATGTATCAGAGGTTGTGGAGCAAGTGACGTAGAACTCAGAAAAATCAACATGCTTCTAAAGAGCCCTTTCAAGTCACTGAAATTTTAAACCAAGCTGAAGACAGCCTAGGTTGTATAAGATGCTGAAACTTCTCCATTCCTGCAGCTAAACCAGCACCAGCAATTTTCTTTTGCCTCAAACTCTAGGTTATACTGCTAAATCAGAACTGTAGATTGAAAACAATATTAAATTATCACTGTAAGCCTCCTCTCTCTCAGAAAAGTGGCCAACATCTAAATTAGAGAGATATTTGAAAGAAGACAGCAGTTTTCTCCTTTATACCTGAGCTAATGTAATCTATGCATGAAATTTTTTTCTTCCCGAGTTATCATGAAGTGACCTCCAAATTGCCAGATGAAAAGTACCGGCTTCTCTCTGTAATTGTTATATTTAAATAGGATTTCTTTGTCAAATATGTTGAAATATTTCTTTACTATATTTATGAAAGTTGACATGCTCATTTACATGCAATACAGCAAACATCTCAATGACCGTGTAACACAGTTATTCTTTTAGGCGGGCATTGACAAGAAACTTCCTTAAACATATAGAACAGTTAGTAAATATTTTTTCCCGCTTACGTACTTTGGGAATTTCAATAGATAAAATTTTTTCCATACCACTCACTTTCCTTCACTAGTATTCCCAAACAAGTTCTTTAAAGTGGTATTTGTAATTTGGTTTTGGGCAAATCTATTTTAATATGTTCTTATGTCTTTCTAAGGGCTTCTCTAAGATATAGCAAAATGGTTGCTTCCATTTTTCATGCTGAGGCTTTTCTTCCCCAATATAAATATTACTCATTTTTGCAGTTTACATGCATTACTTTAAAATACTGAATTTAGATTTACCTGGTCATTTTCTAACTTATTTGACACTGATACTGACTGATATTAACATCCAGTGAGTGGCCTCCAGCTGGGCTTTGTGACGCTGATCGCAAACATTTGAGCTCAGACATTCAGCCAGTTTTCAATACACCTCACTGTCCTCTTAACTAATCCATACATCATAAGTTTGATGATACAGAAGACAGTGTTAAAAGCCTTGTAAAGATAAAACCCACAAATGCTCTCCCTTCATCCACCCAGCTAGACATCTCATCATGGAAGGCAGTCAGGTTGGTTAAACATGATTTCCCCTTCAGAAATCCATGTTGACAGCTCCTGATCAACCCTCTTGTCCTCCACATGTTAGGAAGTGGTTTCTGGAAAATTTGCTCCATCACCCTCTGAGGGATTGAGGTAAGTCTGACTGGCCTGTAGTTCCCTAGATCTTCCTTCTTGCCCTTCTTGAAGATATGAGGGACATTTGCTTTCTTCCAGTCCTTGGGAACCTCTCCTGACTGACTTGCAATGACCTTGGCCAGCTCCCTCAGCATTCATGCATACAACCAATCAGGTCCCATGTCCAGTTTATTTAAAAGTCTCCTAACCTGATCCCCGTACACTAGGGGTATGACTTCCTTGCTCTGGACCTTCCCACTAGTCAAAAGGACTTGGGTTTCCTGCAGGCCAGTCTTACAACTGAACAGTCAATAACTTTATAAAAGATTCCAGAATACATCAGAGAACAAGTCATATCACCTGCAGAATACAATAAATTCCATACACTCCTAACAAATATTCTTGTAAATAGAAATTAATATTAGAGCTCTTTCCTAATTTCTGGCATCACCCTAAAGTTGTCCATGGAAAAAGATAAAATATTACTTTATATTCAATCTTATTTGCATACTATTTGTATAAAGAAAAATATAAGAGAAAAAAGTGTTTTTTCTGTTTAATAAGCATTAACCGAAGGTGGTTAACAGTGATTACAAATCAACATTTAAAGAATACTCTTTCAGAATGGTGTTGTGTCCTTTGGTCTTTAGTGATACAGTATCTGTTTGCTCCAGAAACTCAAACTTCTCAATTTTTGGTCTTATGGGTATGTAGTGAGAAATCCAGTTTATTTTATGGGGGTTTTTTTGAGCAAAAAATGAGGCCACCTTCACTAAATACTGTAAAATCCTATTAATACTACAAATATGAACTGATTTCTGATGAACACATAGCAATGATGCCTTCCCTTGCAGAAGTTTGTGGGAGATGAACAAAAAAACATAGAATCATAGAATGTTTTGGGCTGGAAGGGACCCCTAGAGGTCATCTAGTCCAACCCCCCTGCAGTGAGCAGGGACACTGCTAACTAGATCAGGTTGCTCAGAGCCCCATCCAACCTGGCCTTGAATGTTTCCAGGGATGGGGCCTCCACTACCTCTCTGGGCAACCTGTTCCAGTGTTTCACCACCCTCATTGTAAAGAATTTCTTGTATCTAGTCTAAACCTACCCTGTTTTAATTTAAAACCATTACCCCTTGTCCTGTCATGAGACCTCCTATCCTCTTATCGGGAGCTAAAACAAATGTGAGAATTAGAAAACATATTGTTTTTTCCTTTAGGTTAAAAGCCACAAGAATATATTGTCAGCTTATAGCACCAACACTGAAGTTATTTAAGATAAGGCATGGTGTGATTACTGCCACATTGTATTCCATTTGATGAAGGGATTTGGATTACAGTGGCAGAAAGGTCAAATCACCAGTTACAATTCATAAGCCAAGCAGAAATTTTTCTTAGGAAAGCCATACAACATAAAAAGAAGTGACTATAAATAGCTGAAAAATTATTAATTCAAAACTAGTGTTTCTGGATGAATTACCAGTCTTTGGAAAAGAACTGTGTATTTAAGTTTTCAATTTTGTTACCTGAGAAGCATAAACATTCTTTAAAGTCAGATCTAACACCACTGCTTGTTAACACTTCCTAGAATAAGATGCTTTTTCAGACACTTTCAGTGATAGAACCCAAATAATTTCAGAAAGAGATGCATTAAAGAAACATGAAAATCCCATCCCACATCCTTAGGGGCTGACACTGAAAAGTTAAAAAGCTGGCCAGGTTTGTTGTGCATTTTCTCTAATAATAGTTGACCTCTGCTTGTGAATTATTCTCTCTTTAGAAAAACAGGACAAACCCAAAATAGTAGTTCCCATTTCCTCCAGGCTCCTAAACTATTTTTTTAAAAATATATCCTCACATCTCAATACCTTAATTATTAATTTGTTCCCTCAGATTACCTGTGCAGTGAGCTCTCCTCACCAGTACAAACCAGGCTGCAATTTTTAACTTACAGATGATCCTTCATGATATTAAAAAATCTACTCCCTAAACACTTCCCTATCACTCAGAAAATTAGCTGTCACACATAATTACATTGATTTAACTTAACATTCAGGAAAAGTGTGCATGTTATTAACAATGAAAGCAAACATATGGAGCAGGTGACCTTGCTTCTGTCAAAGAATGTACTTAGTACATTCGGCATTTGGTAGGAAAGACCTTTACATACCATTAATTGGCTGACTCAACTACAGTGAGAGATAGAACATTTCCACTGGTGGTAAATTTATTATGGGGAAAAAAAGTACCCACACTTTGTTTTCCTGTCTTCCAAAGGACAGAGAAGTTAGGCAGGAACACAGGAAATTACATGTTCCTGCCATCTCCATCTTTTGCACAAAAAGCTGCTACGTCACATTTAGGAATTGGAAATGCCCATGTGAATGTCATCTTTGATGTCCAACTGTTAAAACATCTTATGACCAACTCGTCAGACCAAGGTTTCCCCACTACATGGATTTTTCAGCTCTTTAGAGTTCAGCTAGAGTGTGAAGTCCCATGACTTACCTTATACAAGATGACCACAGCAGTTCCCTTTCATTATTTTTATTTCTGAATTATTCTGCTTACTTTATTGATCACTTTCTCTGATTCTTTTTTTACTTCTTGGATGGGATAATGCAAGTCCTCCATTAGAAATCTTTCCTACCAGAAAATCTGCCAATTCCAACTTCAGAATAAAGGGATCTTTTTTACCTACTCCCCCTTTGCCTCTCATCAGTCCAAGGCAGTGAGCAAAGGGGAAAGAAACAAAACAAAAAAACCCCAAAACAATACCCACCCACCCTCAAAAAAAACACTCACATGTTTACAAAGTGACAGAATTTGTATTAGATATTAAAAACCTAAAAAGTAAATATTACATTGGAATCAATATATCACCAAATTTAAAGGACATTAATCCTCTCTAAAAAGAATCTTGTTGTAGCTATTTTACAGAACCTCAAATACCATCAGCAAATCAGAGTGATACAAAAATAGAACACAGAAATTTCAGACTCAGACCTATTGATCTGGGGCACCATCCAATCACCATAGGAAAAAGAAAAAAATGCACTTCCACTTATGTTCAACCGTTTCTTAATTACTTTGTGCAAGTCATAGAAATCCCATTAGTTGTATCATACCTCACCTGAAATGCCCAATTGTTTAGTTCAAAGAATGCTCAAGATGCTCTGTAAGTTTGGCAGCAAGGGATTTCCTTCTTTAAAAAAACTTCAAGTACGTAACTCATTTCTGTTTACAAAAGCTCAACATTTATTTGCTGCATGTTCATAAGGGCTACTTAGTATCTGTTCAACAGATATTCAACTACAGAACTAGCATGTTCCAGCAACACAGACTTTCAGTTTGTCTCTACGAAGATTAGAGCACCTCTTCAAATCAAAAATACATTATTAGCTTTGTATTTTCTAAATTTGTACTGAAGCTGACAACACAGAGAAAGTTTAAACCCATGGTCTGGTTTATTTATTTTTTATTTCCTTCCTACTTTGCACTTGTCAATTCTCCTTGCTCTTGTGACAGGTCTCAGTAACATATAGATGTGCCACAGTCTTCGAACAGCAGAGTCATAAAACGACATGTAAGCAGTTTCTCTGATGCTCCTTCATAATACAGAATCATAGAATCATAGAATCACAGAATATTTTGGGTTGGAAGGGACTCCTAGAGGTCATCTAGTCCAACGCCCCTGCAGTGAGCAGGGACACCGCTAACTAGATCAGGTTGCTCAGAGCCCCGTCCAACCTGGCCTTGAATGTTCCCAGGGATGGGGCCTCCACCACCTCTCTGGGCAACCCGTTCCAGTCTTTCACTACCCTCATTGTAAAAAATTTCTTCCTTGTATCTAGTCTAAACCTGTCCTGCTTCAGTTTAAAACCATTACCCCTTGTCCTGTCACAGCTGGCCCTACTAGAAACATTTTCCCTGTCTTTCCTATAGGCCCCCTTTAAGTACTGAAAGGCCACAGTCAGGTCTCCCCACAGCCTTCTCTTCTCCAGGCTGAACAAGCCCAACTCTCTCAGCCTGTCCTCATAAGAGAGGTGCTCCAGCCCTCAGATCATCTTTGTAGCGCTCCTCTGGATCTGCTCCAACAATTCCGTGTCCTTCTTGTGCTGAGGGCTCCAGAGCTGGACTCAGTACTCCAGGTGAGGTCTCACCAGAGCAGAGTAGAGGGGCAGAATCACCTCCCTTGACCTGCTGGCCACGCTTCTCCTGATGCAGCCCAGGGTACGCTTGGCCTTCTGGGCTGCCGCACACACTGCTGGCTCGTGTCCAGCTTTTCGTCCATCAGTACCCCCAAGTCCCTCTCGGCAGGGCTGCTCTCGATCCTTTCTTCCCTCAGCCTGTATTGATACCAGGGGTTGCCCCAACCCAGGTGCAGGACCTTGCACTTGGCCTTGTTGAACCTCATGAGGTTCACACAGGCCCACCTCTCCAGCTTGTCCAGGTCTCTTTGGATGACATCCTGTCCTTCTGGTGTATCAACCGCACCACTCAGCTTGGTGTGATCTGCAAACTTGCTGAGGGTGCATTCGATCTTGCTGTGTAAGTCATTCATAAATATATTAAACATCACCGGTCCCCTGAGGGGCACCACTCGTTACCAGTCTCCATCCGGACATCGAGCCGTAGACCAGTACCCTCTGGATGCGACCATCCAACCAATTCCTTATCCACTGAACAGTCTACGCCTCCAATCCATAGCTCTCCAATTTAGAGGGAAGTATGTTGTGGGGGAAGAAGGGTGATTAACTTCTCATTGAGGTGCGTATTTGGAGGGAACAGGAAAAAAGGAATGACCCTTCTCACAGGCTTTGCACAAAACCTCCAGAGTGTCGCAAGCAAAGCTTTCAAAGCTGCAGATGTTCTTACAGAAAGAGACATTCCCAGTGACTCCCTAAAGGATTGTATGGCTCATGCTGTTGCAGTTAAAAGCTTTTTTAGCTACCATTATTGGTTTTCTGATGAAAAGTTTTGTTTCAATAACTGTTTTCCACAGTCAATAAGTGCAAGTGAAATTTGTAGGCTTATATGCATTTTCATTTTAATGAAGAGTCACTCCAATTTGCATTCAAATTGATTTTTTTGATGGTAAATATTTTATTTTAGATTAAATGTGAATAATTTTTAATCTCATTACTATCAATTGAATTCAATACTTGAGGGAGGAAAATTATGCACTTCATCTGGTTAAAAATAAAAATTCCTTTGGTTTATGGGCTATTAAATTTTACTTGAATCCAGAGCAATCCACAGCCAAGTTCAATGAATTGTTAATTCCCAGTGTTAGAGGCCTGTAAGTTGTTGGAAGGAGAAATACATTCATATTTAGGAAAGCTTCATAGTTTTCTTGCCACCTAAAAGTTTCCATTTCTCTAGCTACCTTGTCTGAGCACCTTTTATCTTCTGATTGGCATCTCTTTCTTTGAGTAAGGCAACACACTTCACTGTTGCAATTAAGTGTGTAAAGCAAAGACAACTAGGAAGAACAGCCAGCTCCACACTATGGAGAAACCTCAGAGCCAATCTGAGTTGATTTGCTGACTGAGCAAAAGAAGGTTTCCGTTTGTTTTTCTTGGTTCACTTCAACTTTATAATGTAACTCCAATTCACAGATGGTTTGTTATGCCACCAAAAGATAATTTGTTGAAGATCAATAGGCTGCAAGGATTCTCAACACTGTCACCTTTACCAGCATATAAAGGAAAATGGCATATTGCTACTTTGACACTTCAACTAAAATTTTGCCTGCAAGGGTCAGACATGCTGGACTTCTGATCATTGAACTGGTTTTACGCTTTGTCTTGTTAAAATACTATATTGCAATATTTGTTGGCTCACTTGGACAAAAAAAAAAAAAAAGGAAAAGGAAGGTAGGTCATGGCAATTAAGGAGCTGCACTTGTACTGTCTAATGAGAACATCAGACTTGCAGCAGTTTGACACTACCAAGTCAGAATATTTTAGCTATCTACCATTAATTCATTTCAGTTACAGTGACCTTTTTATTTCCTGCTTTAACTGGAAAATCTAAGTTATTTCTCTGCTTTTCTTTTGCAACTTGGAACAGTTGAAATCTTGTTTCTAGATTAATCAACATCTCTGTGTGAAACAGTGAAAAGTCAGAGAAGCAAGCATGGGTCACTGTGCTGTGAAACATATGTTTAGCCCATGATCACATAAAACGGACCCTAAGCATTTCCTTTTGTTATGGGCAGCACAAAATTTTTTCCTTAGCTCTTACTTTTAAATGAGATTTGTATTTAATAAAAAAACATTTCATAAGACCCACTATATTTCAAATAAAGAAAAAACTGCTAAAGGTTTTCATCAGAGCCTGCTGAGAAATATTCAGACGGGTTACAGGTCAAACCATTCTCCACCAATCTCATACACTGACAAAAAAATTTAGAGAAAAATGAAAACTTCTGCAGTAATTTTGCCACATGAATTGATTCTCTATAGATTCTCCATAACCCTGACTGCAACTGTTACTAAAGAAAACCTAAATTGTGATTTTTTTGTGTCCATTAGCACATGGGCTTGCACTGTAACCTCTTAAAAAGCTAAGAATAAACTAGCTTTAACTTCTCTTTGCTGAACAAAGAGAGCTGCTTAACATGACACAGATTTAAATGTGGATGAAATTTCAGGTGATAGATACAGCTGTATTTTGTTATACAAATTAAATGAAAATGCCTGTTTTGAAGTAAAAGTATCAGTTGGGACATACAGGTGAAGCAAAAGCAGCACAGGAAGATATAAACAGCAAGCAACAACTTCAACTCAATACATCAAGGATTTGAACATGATCAAAGTCGGGCTTGCTTAAAGGGTCACAACTGTAAGTTAAAACAGACTTTCCTCTGAATAAGACTATACAAAGCATTAGCAGGTCAGACAAAAGGCACATCTACAGTCCAGGAACCCTTCTCAGCAGTAAGGTCAGGGTTAGCATATAATGATGCTTCCCCTAAACATTCTTCTAACAAATTTCAGCTCAGAGGATTCTTGAGCAAGAGATGATGTCCTTACACTTAATTTTGAGAACAAACTTTCCCATCAGTTTATCCAATCACTTTCTGAAGTCATTTATCCACAGCTTCTAGGCACTTGTAGTTCTTCAGCTGCTACCAGGTTTTCTGAAAAAAATCTCCTTTTCTTTTGAATATATTTCTTTCTGATGTCCTCCAGCCCTTATGTTGGAAGGGACTGTCAAGGTGGCATTATTACTTTCTCTGGCTGCAAAGTTCTAGTCTTAGTAGTTATTCTTTTCATATCCTCCTTTTCAGATTCATTTCAGACTTTTTCCTAATCTATAAAACAGTGTTGGGCAGATTTGCTAAATTCAGGAAAATGAAAAAAGAAACCATTCACCTTTCAAATTGCAACAATGCAGGTACTCGAAATGCATAAGGTAGTGAACAGAGCAAAAGACTAAGAGTTCTGAATGAAGGTGTAAATTAGAGTGAGAGTGCAGGGGGGCAGTAATTTCTCTTCTTTCACTGGTTCACTACCGGTGAAAGGGCTGTGGAAAGGAAGGGTTGGCATTAGCCACCCTCCCTCAGGCCCTAGAGATTAGCTAAGTCTCCCACACAACAAACTTGAATTAAGTATGTTCTAGGGAAACAGTTTAGTTTGAAAAGTATGTGGTATATTACAAAAAACACCTCTAGGGATTATGTGGAGTCTGTTTTGGGGATTACGGGTTTTATTACAGCAAAGACTTCAGGTTTGGACAGAGCCTAATCACTGACAACTTGATACTCACTGAGGCTACAGCAATGCAAACATTAAATACTATTTGCAGTTGAGTTACTGTTCCTAGACTCAAAGTATATAAATTTGGAAGAATCACTTTCACAGAAAAGCTTGCTTAAAGGAGGAAAGAAATTTTGCTTAAAAATAACAGTGGATACGTAGATACTAAATTAGCAGCTCTACATCATAAGAGTAATGTAAGAGAAAGAATGGTGCACTATGAAAGTAAGAACATCTAGAATTAGGACCCTACTCCACTAAAACTATCTGCATTTCCTCTGACACCTCACTGTGCTTCATCTATTACCTCAGAAACATGGAGTACTTGCCTCACAACATGTGGAAGGGGGAAAAAAATTAAATTTCTGATTAAGTCTTCTGGAACTACAATAATGGAACCCAGAATTCTCTGAGAAAAGTAATCACAGAATCTGTTGAAATATTTAAGACCATGGTAAGTTTCCATTTAACTTCTAGGCTGAAATCAAGTATTTTCTAGGATGTTTCAAGTGGCAGTATGGTTTTTCTGTTGTGGTATAGCTGAAGTTTAGCTAAAGATAGCTTTCATTTTTTCAAAGAAAATAATTTCCTCTTTCTCTTAAGAGTTTGTTTCTTCAGTATTCCATAATTTGCCATTAGCTACACAGGTGAAGGTAGGTATCTGCTCTGTCATGTTACGATTTGTGGATTCCCTTAAATCTTTGCATGGAAGCGTTTCATTTCACTGTCAGGTATTCCTAACAGCTCATCACCATCACTAAATGTCAAGGTTCTAATCTTCCTATGACTCATCTTGGATAATTCTTTTTAAGGTAACTGACTTCTGCATACCAAGCTCTGAGAGCTGCACACATTCCTGTCCAAAAAGCAGTTAAACAAAAATCTCTCAGCTTCAGCTAAATGCTTATGATGTACTGTGCAGGGAAGGTTGGCACAAAACACTCCCTCCAGGCACTTTGTTCGGTTTTCTTTATCTTTATACGATTTTCCCCCACTTAGTTGGTTAGTACTAGACCCTTGACATAACAGTGACTATTGTTCTGGCACATGTTCTGCAGAGACTTTAATTTCATAAGAAAACCAGTTCCTTTAAGGATTAACATCTATAAATCTAAATAAACAGCATGCTACTGTAAGGTGTAGATGCTAGAAATCTTGTAATACACACCTCAGGTGAAAAACATGTGTAAACCAAGGTTTCTAGAGAAGGAAAGTATCTTTTACTAAATCCCCATGATACAGCTCTTCAGAAATAACAATTTAAATATTTTTCTTTTTCATTACATCAGCCTTTGCTCCCTAGAAGATAACAGCATACCAGACAATTCCAAAACAGACACAGTGATAAACCAGTTTATTTATTGGAAATTTAACCAGATTCAGATCACATTGCCCTGCTCTGTTTTAATCACTAAAATCCAAAGATTCCCAATAGCAAATCAATTTATGACAACATTTAGATTAGTAAGCCTACATGTTGCAGTTTTCCGATTCCAAGATTTTATTTCAACACAGTGGTGCATAAGGATATAAATTTGCAGAAAGTGGGAAGTAATCACACACAAACATGAATCAACTTTTTCATTTTTACAGATTCAAACTATTTCCAGTCAGTCAATGACTTGCAGAAGTTAGAAGAGTTAAAAGAGCGCATATGTGCCCTGATCAGGCCTCTGTTGTGCTGTAAGACAGATGACCACAAATCCTTATCCTGAAAGCACCCCCTAAATACAGTCAGGAGATAACCACTTTATTTAATAGAATTCACTCATATTGCCAGGTGTTTTCAGGAGAAGGATTCCTAGCCCCTTCTCTAACAGTTCCCATTTCAGGAAAGGAACCATAGAGCTCATCCTCTCACGTGAGAGTAGGGAAAGTAACCCCCCCTTAGGCTTCTGAACAACTGAAGCCCAAAACCATATAGCACCACCTATTTCAGACTTACAAAAGGTTTGTTGCATATTTTATTTAAATTATTAAATTATTATTGTCCTGCACAGCTGAGGGACAATAAAACTACATGAGCAGGTGCAGAGGACAATTGCAATCCTTACATACATGCATCAGGTAAAACCCACAGTTTTTAAGAGGAGCACATGGAGTTCCCTTACCTGCTTCTCTAATCAAACAGTATTTCCAAGTGAGAGAGGCTACAAGCCCCATAAGGCATAGGAAGAGGAAGAAGTGTAGCCAAGCAATGCTGGAGAAAAAGTATCATGCATGCCACTTTCTTTTTGCTGATTTTGAGTCAACAGGCTCCTCCACCTCAAAGACGACTACCATCTCTTGCATAATCTAAAGTGGATGGTCTTCCTCCTCCTAAATAGAAAAACCAAAAAGTTTTAGCTTATTACTTGGGTATAAAAGGTTAGATACAACCACACACTGCTTTGTTACAAAGGATGACATGTCTTGGGTCCCAAAGCATTAATCCTGAAGCACTATAAACAAGTTAGTTAAACAGATCCCCGTCACCACATTTGTAAGCAAGATGAAGAGTGCAAGTGCAATAATAAAGCTAAATTGGGCAAGGATAGGTTGACCAACATTTGATGAAAAAAAAATGAACTAAGTATGGTATTCATTGTCAGTCTTCTCACCTTTCAGGTGCTAGATTCCATAGTCCTTTCCACTACAAATAGTTCTGCTTGTTTCAACAGGTTAAATTATTTTCCGAGTGTCCACTCATGGCAGACATTTTCAGCATTAAACCTTCCTTCAAGCCTTTCCCACTCAATCTACGTACAATTTTAGCATATAAAGGCTTAATATTGTTGAAGCACAGAAGAGAATTTCACAAAGAGACTAAGTTTCATTCACAGACCTAAGGACAATTGTTCAGTCATTTCCAGGTAATCCCACAGAGACTTGCACCATGGAATATGCTCAGCATGCTGTGTTAGCTACCAAGACATTGGTCCTTCTCAGGATCCCCCACAAGTTTACAGCTAGCAACTCCAAAAAGGGGCACATGCACTGATCATAGTTTCAGTAAGGCCAACTACGCTAGTACACATTACATGCTTTCATCAGAAAATGACATTCTAAGAAGTACTCATCTGTCAACATAAGCTAAATCTACATATAACTTTCAAAGCAAGACAGCATCAGTTTCAAGTCCCATATTTATCTATTTCATCTGTATTCACAGAAAAGTACACATGCTAATCTTTTGTTTTAACTTACGGACACAGGTCATTTCCACATGCTAGTCAGGACTGCCCAATACCCACAAACAATGACTGAACCAGGGAGCATCAACTAAGCAATTTTCAAGACAAGCACATTCATCATTTGTGAAACCTCTAGCACAAAGTCTCTTGGGTATGACCCAGGTCCTGCTAATCCTGCCCTGTTCACACAGACCGGATTGTGAATTCTATTGCAGTATCTCATTTCGAATTAGGGGACAGTGAAATGCTCCACAGGAAGTCTCACAAGCCAAAAAAAGTTTTCTCCTGCAAGTCAGTTATTTTTAGTTAGGCTGTTACCCAACACAGCCTTCAGTCTCCACACTCTTCTCAAGATATTCCAATTAGCCTATCAGTCTTTTCTCAGTATACTTACATTGGGAAATCTAGATCTGATTGCAGCACATTCCAGTGTCAGTTTAACCTGGTTAGCTGGTGAACAAGGAAGCAGTGGCACAGGCTTTAACGTGTGCTAGCAACCAGCCTTCCCCTCTTGAGATGTTAGGTGCATGCTCTGGTTGCTAACTCAAGTCACATGCTTTATCCTGGCCTGTGTATTTATTTTAAGTAGAATGAAGGCAGCAATAGGACGCATGTTTGCAAATAATCAGGCAGCAAGAGTGAGAAGGCCATCACTTTAGCATGCAAATTCCAACAACAACACTTACAAAGTACATGTAAATAAATAAGGAAATAAATATAAATAAAAGGCAGAGAGATGTAGAAAGAATTGACTCTTAAGTCAGAATGTCACAAATTCATTGTTCATTCTGCTCTCCAGAGAGTGCAGAAATAAACTATTTTAATTACCAAATAAAGCAGCAAAATTAAAAACTAAGCAGTTGCAAACATGCTATTCTTGGCTGCTCAAAATTGTCACAAACAGTTCTTCCATCACAACTGCCTTAAATAATTCTGCCCCTCACTTTCACAGTGACGCTCTATGGGAACACATATTTTTAGTTGATGTTTGTTTCTGATATATACTGAATCATCTCATCTGCCCACCACCTCACCCTCTTGATTTTTCTTATTGTAAACATTCAAATGGTGTTTCAAATTTCTCACTCAGTGAGTACACCACTTTTTATTTAAAAGGAGTGAGCTTTTTTTGATAAGGTTTCTAATAAAATCATTACAGAAGCTTCAACAAAATATTTACGACATTGGTATTTCATCCAAAAAGCAGTCATTAACAGTCGGAAACAAACAAACAAACAAAATTAAAATTCTACTTTTCTTATAGAAACCCCATTTTGGTTTTCTAACTCGCTCCAATAATGACCAGCATTTGCCTACTACATACAAAATATGTCCACTGTTATCTGTAATCCTTCTATCACTTTTTGATCATTCTTTCTTGTTTTACAATGTTTATTATCAAACCTAGTTCTGCCCGTTGTTGCAGGCAGCCCAAGCCTGAGCAGCATTCCTCTGCCTTCATATAAGAGAGAGAAATCTCATTATACAATTAGAAGCGTATCTGTATCAAAAGGAATTGTTGGGGGCAGGGAGGGAGGGGAAGGCATACTTTGCTTAGGAAGACAAGCAGTCCAAATAGCTTAGATGCTATTTTCCTTTTGTGAGCCAAAGGCTCATTAGACTTACAGGACTTCTGTTTCTTAAGAGATTATATTAGTTCCTAATGCTTATTCCCCACCTGGAGTCATCCTAATCCTTTATTTTTGACCCCTGAATGACTTCTACCACAACCAATTACATTATTTCTTCATGAAGACAAGATAACTTCAGGGAAAAAAACAGCAGGAATGGACGAACTCTTACAACATAAAAAGCCAGTGTTGCATGCTGCAGGTGTGCTTAGTAAAAAATGAAGTGAAAAACCAAACATTATACAACACAGGGATTTTCTTACCAAAAAGCTTTCTAGTATTATCTCCATGGCATTGGGGCAATTTAAAATTTTAAGTCATTTTTAGATTGCCCACTTTAAGTCTATTCTATCATCCATATTGGCATGATTATACTAATACTCACATCCAAAAAGCCGACTAATAAATTAGTGAAAAATGAAAATGAAAACTATTTCTTGATTTTGCTATATTATTTCCTTTTTTCCTTTAAAATAATGTAAGTAATTTACTAAATTAAGTAACTCAATTTTGAGAACACACCATTTAACAGCACCTCTTTGGAGAGCAAAAGATAATGAACAAGGTTTTATTAAAGAAATCTGACTGAAGATTCCAGTGTCTAACTCCCATGAAGAATTCCATTTGAAGAATTTACTCTAGATTAAGGTAGGAAATATATCATTTTCCTGATTCTCATAGAACTTGCCTCACAAAAGGAACCATAACAGAAAGTCACATTCATTCATTTGGCAGACTGGCCATCAATACCAGTAACCTAATTAATCCTGTGAGGCTTAATTTTCATTAATTTAAAGGAGGCCATAAAAAGTTACAATTTTTCTAATTGATGATAAATTAAGGATACGTTAGAGGGCATTAGCGCATAATGACTTTATTTGCTAAGATAGTCTTGGATCTAGTTGTCAATACAAACTCTTGAAGGTTAATGGAGTAATATTGAGTATTATTATGTTGTCTTTTGCATTTATACATTGGTAGGTCAAACAAAACTGGTCATTAAAATTTAAGCTTGGCTTTTTCATAAGAAAAGCTATGGGGAGGAAAGAAAAATTATGACTAATCAATTCAGGAATGATAACAAATAATTTCTCTTCAAATGAATCCTACAAACTTATGACCTCCATGTTCTGTAATAATGCCTCTAAATATATCATGTTAAAAATAACATTAATATTATAATATTTTTTTACCTGATAATTGTCATATACAGCCATAAAGAAAACCTTAGAATTCAACCCACAATAATTAAATGTTGGTATCAAACTTGTTGTTCATAACAAATTATGCTCATAGGAGATCCTTAGCTGTTAACATTTTTAAAAGCATCAGTTGATCTGTTTCAACATAAAGTCAGATTCTTTAATGTTTGGATTATCCAAATCGTCCAACAAATGCCCACTAATTTCTACTGTGTTTGGACAGACTGGAAAAGAATATATGATATTAGTGAATAAGCAGAATTTCTAAACTGAAATACTAGAAATACTTTCTTTCAAGTCAGCCAAAATTCTGCACAGTCGGGGGGGAAGGGGGGGCGGCAGACATTTCTCTAAAGATTTTCACTGATTTTTAAGATATGAGTTTTTAATTGGAACTTGAACTCTGTCAACTATTTATACCATTTAATATTATGCACACAGATGTAATAATCCCACTTTCTTCAAATATGTGTTTCTGAATATTTTTCCAGATCTCACTTACATTCCATTTTCTATGTACTTTTATGTCTAGTATTAACTTCATTTCATGTTTCCCCTCCTTTCGGAGGGCACCATTTTCTCCTAAGCAAGAGATAAAGCTTTTTATCTTTTTTTTCTTGTCATATCACCTACTCTTTACCAGAAAAGCTTTCTGATTTTACCATCACTTATCAGCTCTTTGGAGGTTCTTTTCATTTTGTATCACTCACTGCAGCGTAAATGAATCCCATGCTGTTCAGCATCAGCAAACAATATTATGTGCAGAGCTTATTTGTAACCATTGTACTATGGTCAGAGTTGGCCCTGCAGCTTTCGGAAACCAGCCATCCTCTACTGTGTGACAATAACCTTGCTTCTACAAGCCTTCTAATATAAGCCAGGTTGCATATGACAGTCAGATTTTAAGCCTATTTGTACAGAATATAGAGCATTCTTATTCAGCTCACCACTCTTCTGTAATTGTTTATTGTGAAAGACTCCAAAGCAACAGGTAACTTGTTTCTTCCAGTCTAGTTCTAATGTCTGCCAGTCATACAGCAAAACAATGCTGCTTAAAGATACACAACTCCTTGGAAATCCTTTTTTTTTTTTTTTAATTGCTTTTCTTATTCTTCTACACTGAAAACGGGAAATGCACATATCACTGAAGAGTCCACAGGGAAAAAGGAAAAGAAATAGTCAGAGTGCTTTCCAGAAAAGAAGGAATTAAGGCGGAATTAAGGAGTTTAGCATTACTGAGAATCTTGCTACAGCATCATAAAGCTTCTAAATTTCCTTCACAAGCTTCACTGATATTGAATCAATCTTAGATTTGAAAATTCTCCAAAATATAAAAGCAGCAAATTGTAACTTTGAACAGCAATTTTAAAATAAACAAATAAATACTCTCATCCTGCTATGCTAAAATGGCGGTGCCGTACAAGGACAACATTCAGTTGCTGTGTAAACCTGCAGAAGTACAGCTCTACAAATGGCTAACACAGAAAAGAATTAGCTGAAAACTATGTTTGTTTCTAACATTCCACTGACTGATACCAGCAAAGCACAAGTAATTTACAATGTCTTTGTATTGAAAAAGGTCTGTAAGAACAGAAAGAAAAATCTCACTTTGTACTCATAGCTTCACAAATGATCACTGTTTTGCCCCAGTGCGGGGGGTTTTTTATTCATTTGGTTTGGGGTTTTTTTAAACTATTCAATGTCATTCAGTTGTTGAAGACAGTCTAGACTCAAAGAAAGATTTTCTTCTAGAGAACAGTAGTGAGACAAATGTTCCCATATAAGCTATTCCCTCTAGCTATCATAACCTCTTGGGTATCAGCACCTCCCTTAAGTATCACGCTGTTTGATTAAGCCTCTTTCCTGGCCTTGCCTCATCCTGACTTTCAATCAACGAGCAGACTCAATATAGAAACCAGGGCAGCTAGTGAAAAGGAGACAGTCTTTTGTGGAAAACATCCTGGTTCCTTCACTTTCAAGGGAGGACAGACTTCTGTGACCTCAGAGGTTAATTTCTTCCATGTTTTCTGCCAGCAAGTAACTCTGAAATTCTCTTAAACTATGTAATTTATTTTTGAGGAGTGTAATACACAGCACTTAGTGAGGTGCAAAAACCTAATGATCCTTTTTCAGCACTAGATTACTGTGTAAAAGAAACTTAATACTGTGTAGGTTTCAACGAATGTTTGTATTTTGCCTATGCAGAGATTTGTTAATGCTTTTCTTAAAACAAACAAACAAAAAAAAACCCCAAGATATATATGTACACTTTAAAATATGCTCACACTGCTTATCTTTAGCTCACTTGCAAAAATATTCCAAATTCCCTGTTAGTAAACCCAGAAGAGCTTATTGGTGTTAACAACTCTGCACTCCAGTTCAAAATATGCAGAACAGATCTGTTCCAGGCTCTGCCCCGATTTGCTCTGAGACCATTCCACTTCCATTTTAAAGTAAGAAGTATAACAATACTGGTGTATAACTAGCAAATAGCCCAATACCTCCACAAATAACCTTATCAACATTTCAAGGAAGCAAGGTAGTTTCCTGCCTTGTGCCAACAGAAATAAAAATATTAGTAACATTTAGCACATTCATCACTAACTTAAATAAACTAAATATCCTAAAAAACATGGTTCCAAACTGAGCAGAAGATAATGCTGTTTGCCATGCCTGTTTGAGACTACACTAGGAAAAAGAACATACTCCTCACTTTATGCAGCTTACTTCAAATCTGTAATCCAGCAGTGAAACACACCATCATACAATCTTTCTTAGTTATAAATTATTACATAATAATTAAGTATAAGTTGTTGTGAGTGTAATTGGACTATTAGTATGTAGTTTTTGCTCCTGCGGTTATTCAACTCCAGCTTTAGTGGAGGTCTCTGAACAATTTCCTATTACCTTATAATGACTTCCAGTAAACGCTTATCTGCATCCAACAGATTGCTCTGCTTCAATATACTGTGCTGCAAAAGAAGGAACTAACTAAGGTATCGTCACCATGAACTACTTATTTATGGCTGAAAATGTCAAAGAGACCCTCATAACTTGCTGAAGCATAAAATTTGCCCTGCCTTTAACTTGTTACAGTCTAATGAGATTTCAAGTTATAACAGCACATCCCAATGCTTTCTCTGATACTGTTTTAATCAGATTTCTTTTTTTTTTGTTTGATAGGCTTCTGAGAAAATATTGTATATTGCACACATCACTTCAAAAATAGTCTCTAACTGTTAATGAACCACAAAAATGGCTTGCGATTATTGTGTACCTTCTACAAGCAGCAACTATTCTAGGTATGCCATTTGCTAAGCTCTGCTATGTGCTCAATAGACCTAGAAGGGTCCTTTTCCAGCTGGTCCAATGTTTCCTTCTAAAATGGTGTTTTGTTTTTGTCTTACAATATAATAAGTTAATTTTACTAGATTTATAACAATATGTCCAAGACCAAACACACATCATAGGACAATGTCATAAGAAAAAAAAAACCCAACCAAAAAATGGTGGTATGTAAAAAAAGTCACATGTATCAGAAAATTATTGTCCTACATAAAAACCTTTCCAGTTTTGACCCACTAACTTGTGGGAGAAGCCTTGGGGCAGATCAACTGCTTGCTAAATTCCTTGAAGTTGTATATACGAGTAAAGGAAATAGTGTACCACAGATGCCATGCCAGAAGGATTTCTTCACGTTCAGCTGTAATCTCCTTTTCAACTATGCCACAAGTTCACATTGTCCAGAGTAACTGCAGCAAAACAGGGGAAAATGTGTATGCAGGAAACCAGTTCCTTCAAACATACAGTTGATTAAAACAATGTTTCTAGATTAATGTTTTCGGTATACTTTTGATAACTGTGCAATATTGTAGAATGCTGAAAAGACTAGTAAAATCAGTGGACATGTCAATTATTGTCTTTGAAAAAAACTTGTTAAAAAGAATAAATCCCCAGCTAGTGGCTTTGTTGATGTTACCTGCATGCTGATGGTTTTTAAATGTAATATAAAAAAAGGAAGGGTAGCATTTTTTCCTGCTATCATTTTTTTTGCTTAAAAAAAATGGAAAAGATGCAATATGTTCCTGCTCAGGTCTTGATCCCAAACTGTTATTGACTGAAATCAATTCCAGAGCTCCTGGTAAATTGTCATTTATGTATGTGAGATGCACAGAAAGTACATTAAAACAATTGCTGTGAACTGTAGTATCTTTGTACAGACTACAAGCATACAGAGAATGGCCTTTACAGATCTTCAAAAACTATTTTATATAACCTTGTTTTTTCCTCCCCGAGATCTTCTTGCTCATTTCAGCTGGTGGTATTTTTCTGACAGACATTTAGGAAATTAAAGGTAACCCAGAAGTACACGATCACAACATTTGGAGATCTCTTTGATGTATTCTTAAGATTATGAATACCTTTTGGACCTAAGTGTTTCCAGTTTAACTGTTGCATAACCTGACTGTTATATAAAGGGATTTCTAAAACACCATGTTATAATTGCTGGTGAATATCTGATCTTCTTTGTAAAAAACTAACAAGTGCCATCAAAACGAATAAAGCTTTCTTAACAATCAGCTTGTAGAAATCCAAAACATTAAGAGAGGGAGCTTGGGGATACGTGATACATACTCTGTCATGATAGGAGAGAATGTTCACTTCCAGTTATCTAGGCATTTCAAGATAGCCTGAAATCCATCACGTTAAAATTTAAGCAATTAAAAAGTATCTCTCTACTATATACACAACACTTTTGTAATATTACTTTTGCTGATTAATAAATTCAGTAAGCCTTTGCATAATGTAAGCTTCTCTTAGCTGCAAAGCTGGACTACCTTGAACATTCCCACAGCAGGTGTTTGCCATAATTGGTTGTAGTATTCCTGCTATGGTTCAATTCAAAGTAGAGCTAGTAAGTGGCCTCTAACAGCAAAATACGAGTCTACAGAACAAACTACTGCATCCCTGTCTCATGAAAATATACTGCGCTGGAACTACTGAAACTGCCAGCCAGGCTTTCAAAAAAATACAGAAGATATCATTAGAAGAACATTAGCATTAAAATGTCAAGTCTTGCATTCTTCCATGGAAAACTCCATATAAAATGAAGTTGAATTCCCCTCTAAATAAAAAATTCAGACTGCAGCTGTCACCTTTACAATATATTATATATTTATTTTAAAAAGAACTTACACTCATTTTAAGCTTCTTTACACAGGAAATTTTAAGAACTGAAACAGGCCACCAAATTCTACTCATAGCCTTCCTGCCCCCTTAGTTAATTCTCCTTGAATTAATAATTAAAGGATGCATCTGGTTTAAGGATAATATTTAACTTTAATATTAAAATAGCAGCTATAATACAATAGAGGGAAAAAAATTCTTAAAGATATCTTTACATTAAATTACCATAGATATTTATTTTGCTTCCACCAGCTCCATTTGTTTCACTATGTTAATACTCCAGTAGTCACAATTAACACAGGACATGAGATATTTTCATACTTTTTCTATCATTAGCAGGTACAGCCTGAAAAGGCACACCCCTGTACCATGACAGCTCAAGTCATAAGCATCATACACTGCTTTCCTCAAAGTCTGTCACTAGCACTTGAGGCTATCTAAGTGGCAATTTCTCAATCTTTTCATTTCCCACATTTCCCTTTCTAATTTGAGTGCTACCACTAAGGACCCAAGAAACTGATATCCAGCTTTCTATCAAATTGCTGGTGGATCAGCATTCAAAATGTGCTACTTTTGGAAGTTCAAGCTTGCAAACAAGCCTGATTTATTGAGCTGGAATTGATTTACCACACCTTATATGCAACATTCAAAAAAGCTGTTCTGGGCTAATTACATACTCAGCTGATCCCCAAGTGATTAATAAAGTTCCTGACTAATTTTCTGTCTCTTCTGAGCTGCCAGATGGAGTACAGAAAACTCATCTACATCACATAATGCAGATCTTCACATTAATGAATAAAGCTTACAGAGAGGAAAAAAAAAAACAAACAAACCACCCACACCCACTAGGGAAGATTTTACATCTGCTTTACTTTTACTTCCTAAAAAAATGCAAACAAGACTCACAAATCAGGCTTATCCTTTCCTCTAGTTTTCAGATTAGGTCAGAAATCTGTTTGTATTGGCTGTTGTTTACACAACAGCACTATTATGTCAATATTTTAAGATGAACAAACATATATCTTTCATTATACAATTCAGAAACTATCATGTTGCCTTTATATATACATATGCCATTTAGAGCTGACATAAGTCCCCCAGTTTTTGCAGTCTCTGTTCTTTCCCAAGAACTGGTAAATGGAATTAGTGTCACTTTCCTTTGCTTTTCTCACAAACTAAAAACACACTGAAGGTGACCTTGCTGGTTTTTTTTTTTTTAAATTTCATAATGAATGCAAAAAGTAATCAGAAAATGACGGCCCGTGATTCAGTTCTTTAGAGAGTGATTCAAATTCATTTGTCCCTTATAAGAACCAAAGGAAAAAAAGCGCCAATATTAATTTAGTCAATTAAAAGTACTTTGAAAGCAATATACAGTACATTAAAGAACCTGTCCTAGATTGCTGCTTACAGTCTATGAAAAGTTAATTTTAGAGCATTTCAAGTGAAAAAAGGTCATTTCCTAGATGTGCTCTACAGAATATTAGAATTTCCAAATAGTAACCTAAATGAGAAGTCTTTTTTTGTAAATATGGAGTGAATGGTTAAGTGAATTAGAAACAAAATTAGACTTGTATTACATTTATCATGTCATTTTAAATTAAACTATGTATAACAATATACTCTCTTCTTTTTATGTATCAAAAATCTATGGTTTTCTTCCTTGGATTACACACTGTACAGTCTAAAAAGAAAATTTCCATAGTTAGTCTTTATAGTTTCTAGGATCATATGGTAGGAATGAAAACTGACTAAAGCCCATATAGGGTGTAACTTCAGTTCTTCAGGAAAGGCAGGCGGTGGAGGGGTGTCTTAGAGTGCAACATTTATTCTGACATACAACTCTTCTCAGTCACAATGTTCAGGAACAGAAGACACACAAGGTATGTATGATCTCAAACACCTAATCGGATTATCTTGATTCATCTATAAATTACCTGTCTTGCTTTTGTAATGTGCTGAAGCAGATTATCTAAGTGAAAACTTAGTATTTACTGATGGCATCGATTCTATGGTAGTATACATTGCATAAGTGCAAAGTAAGTACATTAAATTATGTATAACTATCTAAAATTACATCAAGAAATAGGGTCCAAGACAGACATACTGGAAGCAGTTAAGTAAATTCCACCACCACCACCCCCCCGGAAAGTCAGAGAAAGGTAATACAGCCATGAAGGCACAGGGCTGTGATTAAAGTTTCAAATCCTGTCTGCAATAGATTTTCTATATATGACTATAAACAGTGCACACCACATCATCCACATTCCTCAGTTTCTCATTTATAAAACAAGATAAATCTTTTCCACACAAAGGTGGAAGTGTTTATTACTGTTAGATAGAAGCTTCAGAAGCACAACAAATTTATCACAAATTACAAAGCTGGTCCTCACAGTAGCTAACAGGTTTATGTGTGATATTATTCTTCAGCAAATGCAATGTTAAGTGCCCTAGCATAACCCTTGTGGAAGATAAGGTAATGCTGTAAGGTAATATTCTCTGATTTTTATACAAGTATTAAAAGGTAAGAAAATGTGATGATGAAGTTTCATGCATGTTCATTACAGCACAGAAATTAAATACTAGCACAGAATCCTTTCCAGATTCAGTCCTTTGAATAATGCAGGCAGATTACGTAAAAAGCATGGGTTTGTATTGGTTATTATTCTGTAAGTCTTCAAAAATGCCTTCGGTCCCCCATTTGGGCCTCCCTCTCAAACAATCATGGTAACCATAAAGAATAATTATCACAAAGTAGTCTTCAATGCAATAAGAAAACAATACAGACTAGATATAAGGAAGAAAATTTTTTTATGGTGAGGGTGGTAAAAGCACTGGAATAGTTTGCCCAGAGAGGTGGTAGATGCCCATCCCTGAAAACATTCAAGGTCAGGTTGGACGGGGCTCTGAGCAACCTGATCCAACTGAAGATGTTCCTGCTCGTTGCATGGGAGTTGGACCAGATGGCCTTTAAAGATCCTTTCCAACCCAAACTATTCTATGATTCTATGAATAGACGGAAACGCCAACAGCTAAAAACACTAATGTACTCAAACTAAAATCATCCTCATACAACATTAAAAAAAAAATTACAAGTTTGGAATAAAGGTTTGTTTCAATCCAAGAATTACAGGTATGTATAGTAAAACAGATTATCACGTTCAGCCAAACCAGAAGACAGCAATAAACTTCAATTTGATAAAGCAAAAAGATTTCATGGGCCTAAATATTACATTTAATAATAGAAAATATATCATCTTTGTACAAATATACTAAGAGGTAATGGTCCCAGTAAACTATATTTCCTATCTTTTCTGCCTCTACTGGGGTAACAATAGTCATCTGACATTGTGGGGAAAAAAGTTGTATGCGCAAGTTAGAAATTTCTTCCCCTTACTCACGGAAAGATATCAAGCATGGCTTTGAGAATGGCAGATCTTTAATTAAAGCATCACAGACTATTCCCTAAAATTATT
Organism: Gorsachius magnificus; assembly: GCA_034008185.1. Taxonomy (NCBI): domain Eukaryota; kingdom Metazoa; phylum Chordata; class Aves; order Pelecaniformes; family Ardeidae; genus Gorsachius; species Gorsachius magnificus. Next base: position 33,278,948 of record CM067088.1, on the reverse strand, counting down.
CCAACTTCTAGAAATTATAATTTAAAATATATATATTTTTTAATGGATCAGTAACACTACACTACTAACACAGGCATAAATTACCACACAAAGATAGGTGCACAGCTGATAGTGGGGTTTCACTGGATAATACTTGTAAAAGTGTGCTTTCCCACATAACAGAAGTCCAGTAAGGCAGACAAAGTTGCAAAGAAGAAAAAGGAGCAACTTGAACAAGCACTGTTATCATCCAAGAAAAAAGCACGTCTTTTCCCCGATGGAGGACTTGGTGTTACAACCAACATCATGTTTGATTCCTGCTGTGCTCCAAGGAACTTGTTCTTGTACAGTCTTTGTAAATAAACTGATCTGTAATAGAAATACTCAACTTTTCTTTCTTCCTCTAACAGAAACAATAAAAACCCATCAGACAACCCAACTGAAAGAAAGGGTCAGAATGTTTTTACTGGTAACAGCTAAATTTAAGTTATGATAAGGATAAACAAGGTAAATTATGGCAGATCAGTAAGGGAAGAATGTAATTAAAAACATAGGCTGAGAGGGCAGAACAGAGAAAATGTGGCTTAAGGCAGCAGAAAAGAACAGATTTGCAAGTGAAATATGCCATTATAGACAGATTGAAACTAAGGAATCTTAAGAATAAAACCTCCCTCAACCTGCTGATGATGTTCTTCCAAATGCAGCCCAGGATACTGTTGGTCTTTTTTTGCTGCAAGGGTGCATTGCTGGCTCATGTTCAACTTTTTCTCCACCAGGACTTCCAGGTGTTTTTTGGCAGAGCTGCTTTACAGCTCATCAGCCCCCAGGCTATACCAATAAATGACATTATTCGTCCCTATACACAGGACTTTGCACTTCCCTTTGTTGAATTTCATGATGTTCCTCTTAGCCCTTTCCCACAACTTTCTGAAGTCAGTTATAACACTGTAGTAACACTGAACTCATTTACCTCGAGTGACCACACCAAAAGCCCAGGGTAAATCTACTACAAAGTAGAGTGGGTAAACTTCTTTTACCAGCAAGACCTCAGCAGAGGGCCACAACAACAGAATGAGCTTTTTGTTGGCAATTTAAGAATAGGAGGAAAATACCTTTGCACTCCTGAAGTAGCTTACTTTGTTCTTGGAATTAACCAGTTATTCACCTCTTAATTCTGTCTCTTGACTGTATCTGAGACTTGATCTCAGGACTTTATCCAGAGGGGAACATACCCTTCCAGTAAACACAGCTTGGGCGACAGTTGAAAATCATAGTTTACATACTTAAAGTTTTTCTCCTTTCTTTGGTGACATAGCTTGCAAGATTATGTACTAAGTGCCTCACAACATGTCTTTGTTTTAGAAGTAAACTGTCTTGCTAGCCTTTGTCAGGAGCGATTAGAAGTATTCTTTATCTTGAACAAAGGTTGAGTCAAATAATTCTTTTGTTTCATTTCATTGCTAACTGCTTTAGTTCTTAGGCCACTGACTACAAAGCACATCATATTTGTCTATCCTTTATCACTGTGGTAAGTCATTTCATAGACTGTGCTTCATTTAAAACTAAACAAAACACCTTCTGTCTTTATCCTGGCTCTACTTCAGCTTGTTAAGTACTACAACATATGTCATCTGTTTCCCTAAACAACGTAAATGAGCACAGCACTATGGGATTAGTAAATTAAGAAAATGAAAAACAAGCACCAATTGGCACACATATGCAGTCACGTTTGATTTGCTTTAAGTAGACATTTCAGTACAATCTTTTCCACTCAATAAACATGTCTATAAATAACATTAAAAAATAACCTTGCTCCTGTAGGCACCATCTTTTCAAATACTGCAATACATGAGGCATAAAAAACCCCAAATGAACAAAAGCCTCAAAGCTTTCCTACACAGTTGGTAGAAGAAGCCTCCTCTTTGGAGCATCTGCTGGAATTGTTGCTTAATAAAGATAAACCCATTTTGTTAAAGTGCTTATCAGACACAACAAGTTTGTTAACTTAAAGGAAAGGTAATTATTCCGGTGTTGTTCTAACCTTCCTCCTTTAACCTGGAACAGACAAGGTCATCAACATTACCACTTAGATAACTGGCTTCAAATACGTTTATTTACCAAGAGGAGAATCAAACATTTTCACAAAATAGTCTTGATTCTTTCTGCCTCAGCATAAAAATACAGAAGAGTATAGGAGGCAGCCTATTTAATGCAGGAGCAAAAATATTTCCATTTTTGCAGTGAAGAAAATGAACTACAGCAAATGGGGGGGCTTGAACTTTCACTTGTGTGCCTGCACATGGAAATACAGAATCCCAAAATGCTTAATATCATTCAGCTGCAGATGAGTTTTAAGCATATGCTCAGGATAAAATACTCTTCATCCAATTCAATTTCACTGAATGGTATAACCATTGAATTATACCAAATTACAATTGGAATTACATTCAAACCGGGCATAGCTGTTTGCTGCTTTTTCCAGTAAAACCCATATTCAACACACATTCTCTACATCACAGAAAATATTTATGGAACTTGAATATACCAAATACTTTTGGTTCAGGCAAAGATGAAATAAACCCAGAAACTTGGTAGAGATTCCTTCACCTCTACTGCTCAGTTTTACATACAGGGATGTCAGTGGAAATGCTCCTGAAGATCACACCCCAGCTGTTCATCTGCATGAGAGGGCCGCCTGCTGCCCCATTAAGTTGTGTCAACAATTATCCTTTTTCCTGCTGTGGTTCACAGTACAGCTAGGATGGTAAGGCAGCCACAGAGCTTCTTCAGTCATGCTGACAGACCCACATAATACCCCCCCAAATCTTCACCAGACAGAATGAAAAACTCATTGGCACAGACCATAAAAGGGAAAGAAAATTACTCTAACTCATCGCTTCGAGCACTTGACAAGGATGGTGGTGGGGGAACAGGGAAGTAGAGTTCTAGCCCTGTTCCCATTAACTGAAGTACGCTGAAATAGAACAGTAGCATATAAATTAGAAAGAAGAAATTTAAAGAAATCAACCCAACATACACAAGGAGCAAACTGCTAAAGGAGAACTTGCAGGAGACAGGACGCCACATCATCTCCACTTTGATTTAGGCAGAAATGGGATCTGTCCAGGATTATCATAACTAATCAGAGCAGTGCAACCACTGGGGTAAAAAACTGCACCATTTGCTGCTACCTTATTTTCTAAGCAAGATGGAAAGCTTTGAAAGTCTAAGCAAAAATTTCCAATGCTCTCCTTAAAAAAAAAAAAACTAAAACTAAAAACTCAAAAATGTATTTGAGGAAAAAATGAATTTCATGAAATTTTGGGGGCTGGGGTTTTTTTTTTTGCCTCGGTTTCCAAACTGAAAACTAGAGCTGTGCTTGTTTGCAAAACTCTTTTTAGAACCCATTAGGAAAAATGGCCCTACATAAACACGAGTCAATAATAATTCATATGGATACTTACTGATTAAATATTTCTAGACATTTTTAAACATTCAAAACAATGTTTTGAATAATCAGTATTAATTATGTTGATACTGTAAATTCCTGTAATCTTCCTAATTGGAAAGGAAGACCATTAAAAGATTTTAATTTTTTTAACCAAATTAAATGGATTGTTGAGAAAGCATCGATGATGTAGGGCTACTGCTTTGCCAGGAAAGAAGATACAGGGCAAAGTTTTTCCAAAAGTGTTTTGGAGCTGAAGAGCTAAATACTTCAGAGCATGTTAAAAAGCAACAGGGAATTGGAGAGCTATGGATTTGATGGGTGGACTGTTCGGTGGATAAGGAACTGGCTGGATGGCCGCATCCAGAGGGTAGTGGTCAATGGCTCGATGTCCGGATGGAGACCAGTGACGAGTGGTGTCCCTCAGTGGTCCGTACTGGGACCGGTGATGTTTAATATATTCATCAATGACTTAGACAGCGAGATCGAATGCACCCTCAGCAAGTTTGCAGATGACACCAAACTGAGTGGTGCGGTTGACACACCAGAAGGACGGGATGTCATCCAGAGAGACCTGGACAGGCTGGAGAGGTGGGCCTGTGTGAACCTCATGAGGTTCAACAAGGCCAAGTGCAAGGTCATGCACCTGAGTCGGGGTAACCCCCAGTATCAGTACAGGCTGGGGGAAGAAAGGATCGAGAGCAGCCCTGCCAAGAGGGACTTGGGCGTGCTGGTGGATGAAAAGCTGGACATGAGCTGGCAATGTGCGCTGGCAGCCCAGAAGGCCAACCGTACTCTGGGCTGCATCAGGAGAAGTGTGGCCAGCAGGTCAAGGGAGGTGATTCTGCCCCTCTACTCTGCTCTGGTGAGACCTCACCTAGAATACTGCGTCCAGCTCTGGAGCCCTCAGCACAAGAAGGACATGGAACTGTTGGAGCGGGTCCAGAGGAGGGCCACAAAGATGATCTGAGGGCTGGAGCACCTCTCTTATGAGGACAGGCTGAGAGAGTTGGGCTTGTTCAGCCTGGAGAAGAGAAGGCTGCGGGGAGACCTGATTACGGCCTTTCAGTACCTAAAGGGGGCCTATAGGAAAGATGGGGATAATCTTTTCAGTAGGGCCAGCTGTGACAGGACAAGGGGTAATGGTTTTAAACTGAAACAGGGTAGGTTTAGACTGGATATAAGGAGGAAATTCTTTACAACGAGGGTGGTGAAACACTGGAACGGGTTGCCCAGAGAGGTGGTGGAGGCCCCATCCCTGGGAACATTCAAGGCCAGGTTGGATGGGGCCCTGAGCAACCTGATCTAGTTAGTGGTGTCCCTGCTCACTGCAGGGGTGTTGGACTAGATGACCTCTAGGGGTCCCTTCCAACCCAAAACATTCTATGATTCTATGATTCTATGATTATTTATAATTAAAAGGTACACTGCTTTTTGAGAGTCTTTATGAATGCACATATGGGACTCCTTATTTAGGCACCTGCATGTTTATACGAGTCACATTCAGTTGGTCTGATCATCAGCTAAGTTCCGGTTGCTTAAGGTAACTGTTACCACGTATCAGGGTTACATTTCTAACTATTGTACTCAGTAAGAAAACATTGCACTAGCCACAGAAAAGATTAAGAAATTACGTGTCTAGAATAATTCACTTTTTTCTCTGGTATGAAATATTTTCAGTCATACAGCCAGTTACAAAAATATCTATTTGCAAAAGGGATCTGTTTCACTCATTTTGGTTTTTATTCTCTCATGTGCTCCATTTCTTATAATCGTTAAGACACAACACACAACATTCAACGCGTTTGGTCACAGTTTTGTAGGCCCAGAGAGATGTTATACAAGAGGAAAATACTAACTCCTTGAATAGCTTTAAACTAAAACATAAATTTAGATTTATGGACGCACTATGTATTTCTGAGAAGTAAATTATATATTTTTTCATATTAACAGATTAACTATTTTTACACTATGACATCTTATTTCACGTGACAGCTAAATTAATTCTATTTTGACAGTATATATCCTAATAGTAAACAATATTCCCTTTATATCTTTATGGATCTAATAAGCAAATGGCATTATACAACATCTTTAACAACTTTTAAATTTTGAGTTACACTAGAACTTTTCAAGACATATTAGAGCACCTCTGCTTCTCCTCTTTACCTCATTAGGTAAATACCACATTAAAGAGATGAAAAGTAACATGACAATAGAAAACTGGTTCAGTAAGTTAACTTTTGTAAGATTTCATATCTTGTATGCATTTATAATGGAAGCAAAATAGCTCTGAAAACATTTCTAGTGAAAATACTTTGCATGTATGTATTTTAGGCCAGTTTCCTCAGAAATAATCATGAAAAGTTACAATGTTTATATATTATGTAGTCTTTATTGGTAACTTTTCTTAAATTGCAGTATATCATCTGGTTTACCTGTAGCAGTTTAAACCACTGATTAGTCAGGCTTCCAAAAATGCGTTAAAATAAGCACTGACTTGTGCAAACCACTGCACTGAACCTCTCTCCTCACCCCAGCTGCAGCAGTGTGAAAGATAAGAAATCTTAAATTACCTCAATAAAAGTTACAAATCTACACAGAAGGATTTGTTTTTAATGAGACTTTTTATCAAGGAATTTTTATCACTTAATCAAAGTTGGCTGAAAGCCAATTTGTGAAGAAAAGTGTAAATACTTAAAAACTCACAAAAAAATAGAACAAGTATCTTCTCAAAAATCTCCTAATATAGGAACTAAAATATGAGTTATCAGCATCAAAAAAATTTTTGGCCTAACAGGTAAATAAAACAAGAAAAGGTAAGACTAAGGATAGTTTAAGACCAAAATGATTTAACATAAGTGAAAACAGGAACAGTTCTTTATAGTGTATCTCTGAAGCCAGTGAAGCACAGGACTTGATGACAACAGACTGGGATACCTTTTTCTGCAAAATAAACAACTCTCTCCCTTCCCTGATACATTAAATAAAATGAAAAACGATCTGGACTCGAGCACTTGGATAACAAAGTCCAGAGCACAATTCTCCCAGGTTGACAAAAAACCCTATATGCCACTGCCTCCTATTTTTCCTTTAGTTCTCAAGATCTAAATATTAGAGAGATATCTAAAAATATTTAATTTTCATGATGTAACAACTTAGATTTTTAAGTCTTCGCTGATAGAAGTACATGAAGTGTACTATCTCCTGGCAACTTATATTTAGACAAAAACAGGCTTTTCTCAAGTCTCTACTCCTTTCCTGAGTAAATAAGCACATCACAGGTTTTTCTACAGCTTCTCATTAATCTAAAGACTCAAATCACATTATTTTCAGAATTTTTTCTACATATTTAAATAACAGCTCACAGATTTTTCATATTGTCTTTTCCAAATATTGTACTGTAAATGTATGCAAGGAGACTGCAGGCCTGCGCATAAGGTGTTAGTTTCTGAAGTGAAAACTACACACGCAGAGAAGTATAACCAATCACAAAATATCACAATAGCTAATTAGCCATCTGCAATTTGTGATATGTTGCCTCAAACCCTGCTTAGATTCTACATATTTTTAACACAAGCTTGAACTTCTGACTTTCAGTATAAGCTTGCTTAAAACAAAACAAAAATGAACAGAGTACATTTCCCTGAAGGAAGTAACTTGTAATCTTCATTAACCCCATTACGTGCACTATCATTTCATCACCCTAACACTCCCTGCAGCTGCAGCAGTATGGCAAGCACAAGTCACAAGAAAAGTTCATTTACATACAGCTTCTGGCCTTGTTCACTAGAAAAATTTGCTAAGACAAATTACAGTGTCAAAAGAAAGCTCATTAAATTTTTATATCAGATTGCTATGTTACCCTTAGCTCTCTGGGTATTCATCCCTCTTTCTGTCATTAGTTTTCAGTCCTTAAGGCTCAAATATTTTCAAGGGCAGAAGCGGACCAATTATAAAAAAAGGAAGTTATTTGCTTACTAGTATAAAATGAAGCATACAACCATCACTAATTCACATTTACCAAAAATATAGCTCAATTACAATGTCACACTAGACTGCTGAATAGCATGATATTTCCACATGCGTTTAATTTAGTACCAGTATTTGTGCTGAGGCAACAACAGCAATTAAATGTACTGAAATGGGGATTAAGCACATTTTCCAGCATTTGTCTGTCCATTATAGTGCTGTTCTTTTTCCTTAACAAAAAAGGAACACCTAGCCCATTTATCCAGCAGTGATGTTAATGTTTCAGAAGATTTAAAAATCCTTTGACATCTGGAAAGGTTAAAAGAGTTATAAACCCCAATTTTGGAATTTAAAGAACTGAAAGACATGGAAGTTATATTCCCATACACCCATCAACTAAGTGTTTAAAAGGTAGATAAACAATTAAGAAAGCTTTGCCTGTTTAAAAATAAGAATGATAAACTGAGTAATGCCACCAAAAATCCAGATTGATGCTTTTTGGTTTTAAATCTGTTTTCTGTTTTTTATTAGGTTTGAAATATTTATTTCTTTTTTAAAAAATATTTGTAAACATTTCTAAACTGTGCACATAACCAATATTTCATTATGCATTTCAAACAGTACTCTAGATCTTGCTTGTTCACAAGGCCAAATACATTAAGATTGTGATTTTATCCACCATCACTTCAACACTTTTTAATTTGCTTTCAGGCTGACACACCTAAGTATAATTTGATGGAATGCAGTCTTTCCTTCCCAGCTCAAGCCTCCACTGCTAAAGTCAGGCAGGATCCAAATCAAAGCAATTGCTTCTCAAACTTCACAGCAAGTAGAAATTCTCTCTTACAAATGTCACAGGCAGCATATGCTAAACCTTGCAATGCCTTTTTTTTAAGCTTTCCAGGTTTCTTAGAGTTATGCCAAATCAGGATTATACTTCAAATCTGATATCCTGTTGACCTACACTTTATCAGCTACCAATAGTTAAACAGTTAACAGGTAACTAACCCAAAGCAATATCACAAGAGTCCTCTGTTCTTCAGATGTCCGGCCCATGATTAAGCTACTAATCATCATTATCATCCAGTGAGTAGAGTCAACTCAGTGAGCCATGGTACAAAAATAATTCATTAAAATTAAAAAAAAAAAAAAAAGGTGGGGGTGGGAGGGAAGAAACAGATATGAAGTCAGCCCCTCTCCCTCTCATCCAATGAATATCTAGTTGTTTATTCAAGTCAGAACAGTTCACACACACCATTTTGAGAAAAGGAGAAGCCACCTGCATTCTGATGGTTCAGGTATCTGCAGGACATGAAAGAATGAAAGACCAAGTTTAACATCTCTGCATTAAAAGGCAAAACATAAACTAGTTTGGACCTGTTATAGTAGGTCAGCACTTTTAACTCCAAAAGAAGTCTGTATTTCATGATTTGTTAAGAACATTTCAGAAGTCTTCATTTTGAAATTAAAGCATTTCCAACATTCCAGTGAGCCAACTTCTTTCACAAATCTTTCCAACTTCAAAGTAAAGTCTTTATTTCATGAATTTTTCATCATACCAGATACCTCTGGTAAGGTTCCAGTTTTGATTAAATTGGCACTTTTTATACTACCATATTTTTTCAGAATTGACAATCTTTTCGAACACAATAATGCTATATCTAGATAGCAGCAAAACTGGAAGATTATTTGAAAATATATTTTCATATTGCAGATTTTTTCTTTTGAAGTACTTATAAAATTTCAAACAAGGAAGTGGAATCATATTTTAACATTCAGCTTCCCATTAAGCATTGTTTTCCAACCAGAAAGGTTCTTCCCTTCAGAGGGAGCACAGAACTGGTCAGAACAACTAGCATCTTCACTGACTTTATCTTGTCCTGAGCAGAAACCAATTTCTGCAAGAACAATTTGAAACTTCAAGTTGTAACACACACTTAGGGAATTACTTTTCTTACAGAATTTACAGGTTTGTCATTTAAGAGGTTTAATACCAATATGAGGTTCTGACTTCTCACTTTTTTTCACTGCAGCTGCCATCTTTTGACACCACCACCAGAACTGTCACTATTTGCTTCAAGTAACAACACTGGAAATGTGTAATTTTCATTTTGCAAAATACCAGCTTGGGACTCCTCGTGATTTAGAGGACCGATGGTAAGAGAAAAGGAGAATGGATGCAAACCACTGGATACGATGCTCCTCCTACAGGTGGAGGTAGAAATGGAAGGACCTGAATTATTTTTCTTATGATATAGAAAACACAAACCCCTGGAACTTCAGGTCACCTGGCTGCATAAGTAAAGAAGCAATTGCCCAAAGGCAACTGCTCTTCCTAACTTCCAAAATACTTAAAAACAGAAGATGATGCTGAGTATACTGAGCATCAGACTTCTGATCACACTTAAAAATCAGTGTGAGGCTTGCCATTTTGTAGAAACAGGATATCATTGTTAAAGTTTTTCTAAATCTTATACATGACTTTTGGCCCAAGCATAATAGATTTCAATAACTCCTGAAGGAACTTGCAGCCTACTGATGTCAACAAACCACTATTACTCATGCAAATTTCCAGAAACACTCAAAGTCCTGACTGTCCTTACAGCCAGATGCTCAGTGGCTCAGCACCCCACAGCTGCCCCAGTTCACATGGACAGAGCCACTCCACAGTCCTGTTTTCTGCATATGCCCTAATTTATAAACAGCAAAGGACATTTGGGCTACTCTTTCACTTGACTGACAGCAAAGTATTTCATTTAATATTGGCCTTCCTGCTTGGAACTAAGTCAAGGGTAGAGTAACCCATTTCGTATCTTCCTAGCTATAATTGCATAGCCTTTAATGCCAGAAATGGTTTGAAATAGAAAATTATTTGAAATTTTGCAGACTAAAGACAACGTAGATGAACAAAAATAAAACAAGGTATTACCTAAATGCCTAAAGCTGTCTTCTAAATTTCCAAACATCAGCTACAGAATTGCATTTTACTTTCTGCTGCTAGCTGAGTGAGGCGGCTCTTTTATCCAGAACCTGTCAGTCTCCTAAATTAATTAGAGTCAGTTCAATGATCCATAACCAGGGTACTTTCTACAATCATTGACAATTGATTTCCATCTAATTCACAATGGGCCAAGCTCTGGCCTTATGTACGACCCAATATTCTTTCATCACCCATGTGTTACATGAGGGCTGAATTCATGTAAGGATTTCTAATCAGAAGTCTGTGTCACTGACGTCTCAGCTTTCAACGAGCTGATCTGACAAATAACATATAGAAGGGACTTTCTGATGCACAGCTTTGGGGAGGTATTTTGGTTTTTTTGTGAAGGCTCCTTTCCAAATTTATAACATTAATGAGGCAAAATTATCTGACACATGGTATGTCACTTAAATAATGAGTATTACTCCATATGCACAAGTCCCACTAGCTTTAGTGAAAATTCTACATATTGGATATGCCACAGAAAACTATAGATCAAAAGAAATAAAACATCAGTAGAATGATGGCATCTATTACTAAAATTTGACGCAAACAAATAATTCTTCATCATTATCCCATTTGAGACTGGGATTACACTGGTGCAACAGACTATTGAATTGAGGTTTTGTTCACTCTTGAAGTTTCACAGGCCAGCTAATGCCTTTTTAAACATGCTCTTTTCAAACAATCACACTGATTTAGTGAGTTGTGTGCTCTGTCATTCTGAAATGAACTGAGGTAGGTGGGGAGAAAGGAAAAAAAAAAAAGAAAGAAAGAAAACCCAAAAACTACACAGTAGCTATGCACAGCATTTGTCCCAACACTGACAGAAGCAATGTATTTTGAGGACCTGAAAAAGAGAATTACTCACTAGTTAGACAAACACAGGAGGGAACAAGTTTCAGTTAAATAATAGCGTGTTTTGCTTGTATTTATAGCAGTTATAACAAGCATCTTCATGGGTACTTCTTAAGTTTGAGTTTAATTTATGAAAGCAATATGCACAGAATAAGGTTAAAAGGGTAAGGTTCTGACTTAAGATTGAAATACTAAACTTGATCTAACCCCCCAAAAATATTTTAAGTTCTGAGATACCACACTGAAATAAAACATGCCTCAAAGTAGCAGCCATCTTGCGTTATTGTGCTTAAATCAAAACCTGATGTCATTCTTTCTGATAAACCATGCATCACATTTATTTCAAACAGCTGACATCTTTCAAAAAACATTTTACCCCATACCAGTGATTCTCCATTACCATTTAATCCTCAAAATGTTTAACCTGCTACAGAATCAGATGTATTTAGAGAGTGTAAGAGAGGTAACTCAGTCACATTTATCACTCGTAGCTTTGAAAGTTTGAGTTTTATAGATCAAGACATTATGAATATTCCTTGCAATATTAACATATCAATGTCAGCACTGCCCAAATAGGAGCTATTCTCATTAGATTATCGAGCACTTTTTAAGAACACTTTAATACGGTATTGTTATAAAGGCTGGCAGTCCTACGATTAAGATTAAAATGAGCTATTTTATTACTGAAACCTCATAAAACATTGCATCTGAAAACCTTTATTGTTTGTATTATAGCAAACCTTTCAAGCTGAAGAATAGTATATTTGTGCATTACCTCTTAAATTGATTGGATGCTGCAAGCCTGTGTCTGTGTGGGAGTGTGCCCACTTTACAATTTCAAGAATTTTTGTCGGAGCTTCATGTTAGGATTCACAGCACATCTACAGTTTGTCATAGGCAGTACCCTTGATACCATTTGATTTCAAAGCTGCTTGCTACAAATCCTCTGCAACCAGGTTGTGCTTGTTATTAATACCTTTAATCTGACCTCAGACAGGAAATCTAGTGCAGTGTGATTTTGCCAAACAGACTGAACAGTAATCAGCAACCGTATCTGATGGATTATGTTCTTTGTACATCATTTATGGTGAGCAAGGAACACAAAAACATGCATATGCTCGTGCCTGTGTGTTACTGTGCATGCAAGCACTGGAGTTGAGTCCATTTGTGTTCCCGCCATTATGTTCTTTGCATCAAAATCAGTTGAAAAGAAATAGCATTCTGGGGAAAAGGGACATACTGTCCCTGTATTGAAATGAAATATTCACAGCTTTATCAGTTAAACATAAAACATGCTACAATTTTCATATACTATGCAGTAAATAGTAATTCTGAGCATGGTTATATTCATTGTTTTCTTTTGCATATTTAACGGAAAGTCTAGGGGCTTCCTGGATCTTAGAAAAAATGAGTAATGATTTCTATTCTCCTTCTGGAAAATGCCACTCATCACTTCACTGATACTCATCCCTTCAATTTAAGGTCCCTTCAATTTAAACTACCATCAGTTGTAATTCTGAGACATGTGTAACTAGAAGCCAGTACTATACTACTAATTTAAGTGAATTTTCCTTCCATGGGATTCATTCTGACAGCTCTTCCTTGCCTTTTTTTTTTTTTTTTTAATGTAAAGCTGAAGGCAATCTTCTATGTATACACTCTAGCCTAGCCTCTTGGGCCCACAGTATCTACAAAATTTCTTTCCTTTGTGCACAAAGAGGCATATCACTGATGTTCTGACAGCTCAAAGAACTCATCTGCTCTGGTAAATAGCATAGGTTTAGCACACACACCCTCCACTAGGAAAAAAAAAAACAACCCAACCCACAACTCAAAACCCACAAACTTTGTCAGTAGAAGCTAAATGAAATTTCATAGCATGGACTTTTCAAACAACGTCAATCTGCTACAATAATAGAGCACAATGAACTGAAATGTGGACAAGGATAACAAAAACCACCCAAGATTCACTTTGAACAAATGCACCTTAGATTACTTAGACTACTTCCGCAAAATCCAGGAAATATTGGTGACGAGTGGAAACTGGGAGTCAGCTGAACAGCCACAGATGTTTACAAAGCATGTAACTTCATGCAAATAGACCTTATCAGTTTTGGCTTACTCTGAATCACTATTACTTGTTAATTTTGCCAAATCATTTTTCAGCTTCTACTTGGAGAAACTCTTGCTAGAGACTATGAAATTTAATTTCTAGCTACATAATGTATGAATAAAGGTAGCCATGTCCATCCTCTAGCCAGAACTCTTGAAAAACCAGACAGAGAAAGAAAAATGAATCAATGAAGGAGCATAATGAAAACAAGCCATTAGTTGTTAAACAAAGCATGAGATCACACAGTGCAGGACTAGTTTTTGAGTACCAAAGATCAAAATTAGGCTGAGGAATTTCACTGCACAGATCTGGCTGTAACATGTATTACCCTAACTGTATTTGGTGAATAAATAACTACATTTAATCATTTGCAGAGTAGACTGGAATGGGTCAATCACATTGGTAGGGTGCAGGAAATTATTCTTGATAATCAACAAGAGATTAACTGAAATAAACATGTCTCACTCTTCTGTAATTTCTTTGAAAGCTCCTTTTCTGAAGAAGTTTTACCTGCCAGATAGTAACTGTCATCACTGACACTCTGAAACATCTATTAGGGTTTTTTTTGGAAACAAACACAATCATTTTCATCTGCTATCCATTGATTTTATTCTACCACTTAAGCATGGGTCTGTGTGTTTAGCTGCATCTGAAATGTTCGCTTATACTGATCTCTAGAGGCCACCAAGTCAGGATGGGAAAAGAACTGGTCTTTTACTCTGTCATTTCCATTTATTTAACAACAGGGTTTTATGTGGTTTTTCTTGCTGTTTTTTTTAAAAAAGACATTAAAAACTAGCACTAGAAAGAACAGAACAGCTTGGGAGAGAGGAAGAAAACTAATAGTCTAATATGCATGTAAATAACTCTTAAAAATACATACAGCTGCAAATACTGTGTACACCATACTAATGGAGCCAACAATTACACACTGCACAGCAGAAAAGTAATAGATTTCCAGGCCTGATTCATGATCATTTAATCCAACTGCATGCATGCATACTTCAGACCGTACATCCTGCAGTGAATTCCTGCATCTACCCCAGTACTTTTACTTGATCTCTACAGAACAAAGGTGTTTGTTATGGAAAATCAGAAACTTTCGTCTTTTTTTTTTTTTATGCTGCACATAAGACTGAATTTCTTCCATCAGTTTCTGAGCTATCAGGCTTATGGTCACTTCTAAAGCATGATCCCATACATATCAAACTTATCATGTATTTCAGGACAAACTGTATTTCATAAAGATGAAAAATAGACTGTTCATGAAACATGCTGGAAGGATTACTTGAGAAGAATTCACTCAGCAAATCTGTACATTTCTATTAATGTAAAAGCAAACCACTGAAAAATGTCTATACAATTCCTTTTTACTGAATATTGTTTCAATTAAAACTTTCCTTGCAAACTTAGTACATTGGTGTTTAACTTCTTGTCAGCTAACAGCAGGTTTTAACTTATGAAAGAGCATCCTCACCTTTAGAATCCTTTGTATTATGGAACTTGTATCATTTTCTGGTGTATTTTGGAGTTAGTTTAAATGCACAGAATTGCTGAAATGAAAATGTATGCACCTGTATCTGCATGGAAGGAGAATTTTTCAATCAACAAAGCTGATATTTAGCAAAAGACTAGTGAATATCAAAGCATGAACATATTCGTTTATGCCCTCTGAGCTTACTCTCTTTTCCCCAAGTTCACTGTGATCTGTAATATAGAAATACCTTCTGAGAAATATTGAATGTATGCCAGCAAACTAACTGGACCCTGTAGCAATGACTATTCAAGTCTTTTAGCTAAAAAAAAGAAAAACAAAAGTCAATCTTAATTTAAACCAAAAGAAAAAAATAGTTTCTTTTTAAGTGGCAGGAGAGCCAGATACAGGGCAGCTCAGATCTCAAAAAAACTGTGCTTAAGGTACAGTATGCCCGGGAAGCATATGTTAATACCACACAAAGAACATAAGCAGTATAGCCTGATAGCAAACAACTGCACCTCACTTTGGAGCCCATAGCTCTCCCTGCTTTTTAGATAAAGGGGTCTGGTCATGAATAATGTAACTTCCTGAGCATCATTTTTTTTAAATCAGTGAAAGACTTGGACAAAAGTCTCAGGAAGATATGGCCTGCCAGCTGACAAAACTCAGGAAAATGCCTCAGGACAGTAGAGGGGCTTTGAACCCCACGGCACACTGACTCCTCATCAACAGGCAAAAGAGTGCAAGAACAAAAGCAAATACATGGAATTACTTCCCTTGGCAAGGAAGAGTTTATTCAGAAGTGCTAAAGAGTTTTACAGAGTGGCCAAGCGTTAACCTGTTTTGGCAAATATTTTTCAGAGTGAAGCAGCTGTGATATAGAAATTCAAGTCTGAACAGAATCTGATCGGTGTTTTCAGGAACTCAGTCTTAGCATTTATTTCATGGAAGCCTTCTTCAGTGAAAAAAAGTCAGATGGCGAGAAAAGACAAGGCTAGAGTATATAGACAGATTTCATATTTTTAAATTCATTAGGCCCGATGGATTTCATCCTGGAATACTTGGGTTGCCAAGAAATCTAGTTGTAAGCTCCAAGAATGGAAGACAAAGTGCCAGAAAACTTAAAAAATGGGAAATGAGGAGTTGATCTTCCAAAAGGGAACTTGGGGAAGTCATTAAACAGCTTAATTTTGGCTCTACAGAAACTCAAAAAAAAAGAAAACAAAAATCACCAACAACAAAACAAACAAAAACCCCACCACAATCAGACTCCTGAAGATAAAAAGCAATTATACAGCAGGCAACACTGATTTTTTCAGAAACAAACCAAGTCAAACCAACATTTTTTCCTCTATCACAGGGCACAAGAACTTCTAGATACTGTGTAAATATCAGGTTTCCTGTAATTTGTCTGTAGGAGGTTTTTTGATAGCATTTCATGTGACAGTCCTAAAGTCAGATCAAGATAAAACTATTGCACAGTAAGAGAAAAAATGGTTGAACAATCCCACTCAGAAAAGAGTTATTAATGATTACCTGTCAAGAACACACCAGGAAGGTTTCACCACGGTCTGTTCAGTAATTCTGTGAATCACCTGGATGATGGAATAAGGACTAATCTTCCCAAAGATGCACCTGATACACTAGGGACTATAGTCATGCTGTAAAACAGGTTTAGAATTCAGAATGAGAGTATGAAACGTTAAAGTGGTCTCTGTAGGATAGAAATATTTCTAAGCTTAAGGAATGATGTAAAGACAGGAATAACCAACAGCCACTAATACAGAAAGAGGAGAAAGTGGTTAAGCAGCAGGTCTAAGCAGGAAGACTGTAAATCTTGCTTAGGCTTAGACTGTACTTCTATCACAAACTGGTTAACAGATTAATGCTGTTGTATGAAAGGCGAGTATCATACTACAATGTGTGAAGAGAAGCCAGGAGAACCTTTCTGTCCTATACAGACTAATGAAGTCTCAGCTGGAGAACTCTAGCATGGCATTTAGGTGCTGCTTTTGAAATGTGGAGTAACTGAAAAGATTCAAGAAACTGGCCTATGTTCTCTGGAAAGAGGTAAAGGCATTTTATGCCACATTGCAACAGTTAATAAGCAAAAAAGCATTACTCCAAGCTACATTTCTCTCAGTTTTTGCCAGAGATCAGTTCCAAACTATTTTTATAATTAAGAAAATTGACACCTCTGTAAAGGAAAAATAACAAAAAAAGCACATCTTAGCAAAGAATTTCCTGCAATCATTTCTTACTTACATTGAGCATTGCTATTGTTTTTACTAGCTAAAATATATGTATTTCTTATCAAAGTACAGAAGCCAGGGCACAAAACATTTCTGGTCTTGCACTGAGGAGCCTACTCAATGCAGCGCCAGTTTACCAGATCAAGTATTATGATCAGGTCTATCCCTGTGCCCACTATTAATACATTTCTTTAGCTCAGGTTGAACCTCCCTCACTATGAAAGACAGAAATGCTGACTTTATTAGGTTAAATTATTTTAAAATCTGAAAAAAATAATTAATTCTTATTTTGAATAAATGCCACAGTGGAATGAAAAGCTGTTGCATAGAAGCACTTTGCTTGCAAACCCTAATGACACCTTAATTAACACAGCAACTGATGGTAAGGGAGCCAGGCAGCCTCAACAGGCCATATGCAGCAACACTGTGACTTACGGCTTTACATTTTTATATTTCCTGCATGATCTGATAAATCAACACATGAGTCATTAAAGGGCTCATTATCCCAATAATATGATTCATTCCGTCTGCCAGGAAACACAAGAGATGATGGGCATCTTCTACTTGCAACCATGACTGTCCATCAAAATAACAGATTAACTGTACAAGGGAGTTCAGTTTGGTCTAGAGGTCAATGGGATGCTTCACATAGCAATTTTTCTTCTGCAAGGCTTGACCTCTTAGCAAGAAAAAAAAAAAGTGTGGTTATCCTGCTGTGTAGGCACCTTTTAAAAATAAAGTAATCATTAAAAAAAAAATAAGAGCCATAACAGAAGAAAAAGGAACAGGGCTCATAGGTACCTAGCTAGCTATTGTCGCACATGTAGCCAATAGACTCGAGTTAGATTCTTTCTTTCTTAGGACAGCAGAACTTAGATGTAGTTTAAAAAGACAAATAATTCTTGTGTTATCTGAACATGGTCACTTAGACATGCTTGCCCTTAGTCACCATGAAATCTGGCACAAATGGTAGTCTGTGCTTAGAAAAAGCCAAAAACTAAAAACCATGGCAACATGCTACAATTCAAGAGTGAGCTATACTGGCAGCTTTACATGTGCAAGCTGACATTTAATGTGTCTTTTCTCTGTAGTCTAACATATGCTACCAGTTCCTAAGTACTTATTACAGTTACCACTTAATCAAGGAAATGTCTTTGCGATTACCAGTATGCTAATAGTTTTAAATGTCTCCCCTAAGCAATTCTAATGTTTACTTTAGTATGAGTACATTAAATATATTTCTAAATAAAAACATGTAGATAAAAATTAACTTATTCAAGAGAAAGAGTAAGAGTAATGCAACCCTGCTGACTAATTATGTAGAGAAAAAATCCAACATTTGAAGTATACAGAGAATGGTGCCCCAGTGGGCATAGAATAGCTGTTCTACCATGACAGAACCAGCTATTGCTATTTTACTATGCATTCATATTTCAGATTGTCCAAAAGCTCCAGCAATACCACCATACAGTATATTTCTTAGTGAGGAGAGGACATTTTACTAGAAGTAATTTGTCTTATAAAAACTTTTACTACCATATCGCTAAGCCTTGAAGCAAAAGGCAATTTCATATATTCACACACAGTTACTGTGACTTCAACGTATTTGTGTGTGTATGCATATATTCAAATTTTCAATTACAATATATGCATACATACACACACATACATTTTCCCCTTTTTGAGTGAAAAATTTGAATTCAGATACATTTGTCAAGAGCCAGCAGTTATATTTCACTTTGTCAGTAGGTCTGAATAAGAATTACTAGATATATAAAAAATAAGTCTCCATTATTACTGTGTTATGCTGAAGATAATGTAACATCTCTGTAGAGATAAAAGGTTTTGAAAAAAAATCTCTGACCTAAACTAATGAAAACTAGAAAAAAGCGTATGATCATTAATTCACAGAAACAATGAAAAGAGGCAAGTACACATTCCTACCTCCAGTGACTCACAATATATCAACATATATTACACAATTTAAAAAAAACACTGATTTGTACAAAGATTGGGTCTTTAACCTTAATCACAGTATCTCATGGTTTATCTTCCAAAACTGAAGGATTCTTATATTCCTTCCCCAGATTATAATTCCAACAAAAGCTTGATTTAAGTTTTCTTCTGGTGTCTGAAAAACAGCTATTAACAACAGCAAAAATACAAACACTTGTTGTATGGTACTTACAGTGACATGGGAAAGATGAGAATTTCTTAAAGATATCAAAGAATTGCTCAAAATCACAGTAAGAGGCAGGATTTGGGTTAATTTCGTACCCAGGATAAGCCTGATTATTGTACCAGAATCTTTGGCTGGAACTTTCCACACAAAATTGGATACAGCAAGATGCAAAGGATACTTATGCAAATTATTACATGACAATGATGGTCCCTGTATTATTTCATATAGTTACAGCAGTTGTCCCTTAAAGTCAAAACATTATTAAGTTTACAGACTCTGAACATTCCATAAAAAATATCACTTAAATCCAGTCTTCAGCATCCCTGTAACTACAGGCCAGAGAGTGGAATTCAGACACAATTTTTAAAAATATCCATGTACTGATAAAAAGGATCCAATTTCCTGAAAGTTGAAAGCCCAGGCATTTTCACTAATGCCAGCTGCACTTACAGTACAGATTTTGAGAAATCTGTTACATGGATTTCTAGGTATCAGCTATTATGCACCTCTCAAGAGCTGGTGTATAAACTGGCCAGAGCAGCAGAATGGCATGCTTGAATAACTGGCAAATGCAAGCAGACTGTACGGTTTGGCTTTGAGGCTTAACAGGGCTGCAGCTCTTACTGCCCAGAAAGTCTCAACACATATTTGTCCCTAGGACAGTGCCTAAAGAGACCAGAATCTGGCTGGACCCTCTGGGAGTTTAGAAACATGTGGAGGTTCACAAACTCACCCACTGATTGAACTATGACATGGTCCAGTTTTGAGCACTAAATTGAAAGCACCTTGACTTCAAATAAGTAGATTTTGGCTGGCTTTAACTGCAGCAAACACGACAGAAGCTCTTCCCTGATACTGACAAATACAAGAGTGACACACTCCCTGTGGCTCCCTGAAGAGGTTAATGGCATGGAACACTGCATGTTTACGAGGAAGCAGATAGACACCATTTGTAGTCTGTTCATTCATCATGTTGAGTAATAAAAACATAACCTGATGTTCAACCTACCACTCCATTTTCTAATGAGTTAACGGAGAACTTCATTCAACATTAAAGTTCTCTGGCTAGCAAGCAACATTCTAGATTTATCACAGTTTACATCAAGAGAATTTTTTTCTTAATTTGCTTTAAGTTTCTTAGTTGGTAGAGCACACAAATACAACACATTTGGGAGGCAGTAGAATGATTTTTTGCTGTTTCAAGTTATTAATCAGAAATAAGCGCGACTCAAAAGGATTCAGTCTCAAAAACATGCATTATTTTGAATGGCCAACAAAGTTCTCTATAGAAAGAAGTAATTCAGGAATTAAAACAGTTGGAAGAAAATAGTATGTTATTTTCTTAAATTTTTGGGGAAAAAAATACTAAACAAAAAATAATACCATGTTCCTAAAGTAACTTAGAACTTACTGTTTATGTGGAATACCTGAAGGAAAGAAGGGGGGGGGCGGGAGGAAGGGCAATGAAAAAGAAAAAAAGAAAATGCAATGTATGGGTCTAAAACTGTTTCCCTTTAATCTGGGAATATCCCTGTTGGTTGCTAGTGGTAGCAGAAGGTAATAATTCCTCTGCCTTTTGGTTTGTTTGGGGGAGCAGAGGCATTTGTACATGGGAAATTCTAGTCAAAAGCCATTTTCTGATGCAATTTACTAAAAGAAATCACTACATGCTACCGAAATGTTCTGATTCTCATCAGCCCACATTTCTGATTAGGTTTGCCTGGCTTATTTTCTCACAGTTCTTGACGAGCTGTCCTGTAAGGATGTGATACGGGAACACATTCTGCGTTTCTCCACTGAGAGCAAGAGTCTGTTGCAGTCCTACAAGTGCCCATGCACACACGCACAAAAGCCATACTGTCCAACAGGCCAACTCGCTTGCAAATCAAAATATTTCAATTTAGCTTAACAGCAATTAAGACTACAAAAGCCAAATAAAAGTAAGTACAGTCTTGCAGAGGCTGCACACAAAAGTGAACAACAATCAGCAGTTGCATGGCAGTCTGCCTGAATTCTGATTTTTTTTTTCCCATTTGACTTCAGCCATGTAGCATTCAAGACTGTAATAGCACCACTTCTGATATTTATTCATCACTATAGCAATATGCCAGAGCACTCTGTATCATTTAAAAACCTAAGGAAGCTCTAACATTATTGCTAGTTAAGACTTTTCACAAAATTTAACTATGTTTATTCATTTTGGTTTCCACTACAGTATTTCTTGTCCACATTAATCTTGTGCATCATACTAACGGTAGTGCTTTCATGTTTCTGTCACTTGCACCCTTAAAGGTTTTCTTTTGTTTATCCAAAACAAAAGAAAAAATGTCAAGGAAGCTTTGGCAGTTTTCAGCAATTGTTAGTTTTGTTTTATATAAAAGGTTTTTATAAATAAACTTATACAAAAGTTTATATAAAAACTTTTCCAGAGGTTTGGGGCAAGCAAAACATTTTTACTTCTGCTTGGCTGAACGCTCCTGGAACACTGCTAGAATCCTGATCATTTTGCAAAAATATGAACAGTCTTCAGCTGATGATGGTCTCAGCTGACGTGCAAATTCCTGGGAACCAATAGGCTTTTGTGATAAAAAAGCACCGTGTGTCACAGTAGCATTGATCTAGATGATTTAGTCACAAATGATCATGTTATCGTGAAGATTTACAATGAAATTCTGACCTTTCTGCACTAAATAGCAGAACTATTATCCTCAGTGGGACCAGCTCACTTCATTCTGACAAATATGCACCTGGTGAAAGAGATAGCAGCTATCCACCAGAACAATCACTGGCCCTTAAGAAGTGCTCAGAAACAGCAGCTGCAGATGCTTTAATTCCTCTGGAGAAGGAGTATTATGAGACTTTTTTGGGAAAAGTGATTACAGAGAAGTGGAAGGATATTTTGAGGGAAGCACAAGAATACAAGCACAGCTCTAACAAAGCAAAATTAAGTTGTATGTTTTCCCTCTATCCAGAAACTGTTTCACAGACCAGTAAAATAAGCAATATAGATATTATATATTTTATTCTATCACAAACTCTTGCAAGAGCCATTCCTGACCAAGGATATCTGGGTAAATTCATTGCTAAAAAATGAAAAGATGCCTGCATACTTCCCTACTTCTCTAATATGCACTACAATGTCTGTCTTGACTTTTTTATTCTCCTGATTGATTACACATCCAGGGAGACTGTTTTTTTTTTTCCAGAAAACTAAAGCAAATACAGTCTCTCCCATGGACACGCCACAGGACTTTGATAAGCTACTTATGCAAATGACTACTTAACTGGAGATGGTTTGACACAGGACTCTAACATCAATTATAAACTGGGATGCACAAAACATGCACAAAAAGATGCAATAGGAACCATTCTGCTTCTGATTTCATGACATGCAGTTTAAACTATGCCAGTACTTTTCAATGGCCTCTAATTCAGTAGTCAAACTTATAGCCAAACTTTCTCATCAAAACATACATTATTGGTACTGCTAATACTTAACCCACATTTTTTTCTGGGAGATTTACTTTAAGCTTCAGGATTGTCTCAATGAAGGAAGTGAAATTCATCCCTTCTGCAGTTTCAGGCATATTCTTCTGCATAAAAACATTCATCTGTGAACCAAAAAAAAAAAAGGGAGGGAGGGAGGGGGGGCTGGATTCTCACAAGCTTTCTACTTGATGTAAACAGGCCCAAGAATTTAGTTACACAAACAGATGCCTCCCATGTGCCAACCTTCACACACTCACTGGTCAGCAGCTGGAGTGAACCTTCTTCCCTGCAATGCTCTGGATGGGGACTGATTGCCTCATTAGCTTCTTACTTGTGTTTAGGTGCAAAGATATGAGGAACTTCCCTTGTTGTGCACCTATACTGTGGAAAGAACAGTTCCATTCTACAAAATTACCCTTGCTTTCTGCAGTTTTTTTCTACCTACTTACACTGAGAATTTCCTTGGGAAAAGGGAAGAAAGTTGTTCAGATTTGAGGGGGTTCTTTGGGCTTTTTTTATCCCTCCTGGGGAGAATTCACTTGTTCTTAAGATAACAATGTAACAGCTTTAGCAAAGTTCAAACTTGCAAAGACAATGCCCTCCATTCTAGCAAGCTGGCTTGGCAAAGTTAACTTGTGTGTGTCTAACTTTCTTATGCTTGCCCGAGTGCCAGACTGCAACAAGAGTGTTCAGCTTCCTGCAAGATCAAGCCTTGAATCCTTGAATATAAATAAAAGCTAGTACAGAGTTTTCCAAGCATTTCATCACTTTGGTTCTTCAAGGTGGCATAAAAGCGGGTTGGGGTTTTTTTTTTATTTCTTGTCATATACTATACTATCTTATCCCTTGGATTTTATGTCAACTATACTTTGAACATCAGATTTTTGAAAAAAGCGTATCCTGTGAGGTTTAAGTTTCAAACATCAGTACATTCTAAACAGTTCTAGATTTCCACAAAAGCATTGATTTCAACTTTATCCCATCTTAGTAAGTGTTCCCTAGGAATTAAATGGAAGTGGCAGTATCAGAATTGATTGTAGATGATGCATTTGGAACCAGATTACATAAACTAGTGTTATGTATAACTAATAGATGTCCAGAGAGATCTGCCTTTCTAGATTCAGTTACAGAAAGAGCGCCTTATGGCATATCTTTGCAAATCTGTTTTCCTACAACTGGGAAAATTTATGTCTAAAAGCAATGAAATATCACATATTCCTCCAGAGCAAAGGTATTAAACTTAAATTAAACTGCATGAAGTAAAAAAATCAGCATAGGATTAACATTTTTTCAGAACTCCTAATATGCAAAATTAATTTAATGAGATTGACAGCAGTTCGGTTTGTCTCTTGATGTGGTACTAGTGATAGAGAACCTCAGAGGGACTGATGTTCTAGCCCCAACAACTAATCAGGATTCAGATGCTTATTAGAAGATTAAGTAATATCAGTAGTAAGTCTCTTGGAAGAGATTTTTCCCTCTGTCTGAGAAGACGGAGTTTGAGCCATTTCTTTCAGACTTCTAGCAAACAAAATATACCTTGGTTTAGTGACACTCAGGAAGTGGAAAAAAAAGCAAAAAATCTTCATAAAACATCAAGTATGATAAAAAAAGAAGAAAGTTGTGATTAATGAAAGTCACAGACGGCTCAAGTTCAAGATCTGTCTTTCTGCTATGATCTAGAAAGCTGTTTACATTTTCCCAATTATGCATTTTCTTTGCCAAAATATAAATTTTTTACTAAAACCAGAAGGGAGAACAGGTACTTTCTTATTCAAAATCATATAATATTTCAATGAAAAGAAAAACATTTCTAAAATTTCATATTTTGACATTCAACATTTAGCTATACTGATTAACAAGTTTAATGCTGACATATACTGAATTTCATTAGTCAAGTAATTTTTTTCCAATATGACTACCTTTTGCGATCAGGATATATAGTCCTGCATATCTTTTCAGTAAATATTGGCAAGTACCAAATGCACTATAAATAATTTCGCAGAACACCTTTCAAAAATGTTGAGAGTCAAAGTGATCCAATATTGAATTCCAGAGGTCTGGGGGGTTTTAACCCAATATACAACACTGCTATGTGTAGAAATAGAAAATTAGTCAACTACACATGAAAAAAAAAAAGAAAAAATAACAAGTTATATTATATTAGTTATTTTTAATAGTGTTTTAACTTGAAACCTTTTGTTTCCCAAACTACTCACTAAGCTGGAAACATCTCACAACCTCACAAAACAGAAGCAATTTCCAAGTGCAACCACCAGGCATACAAAACAATTTAGTGTTACTATAGCAACATATTCTCATTTCTAGACTTCTACGTTATTTTAACTGGGAATCTTAACACTGCATGAGCGTTCTTTCACACAAATACACAGTGGTGGAGTAACATCACTCTCACAGAAGCCAACAAAGAGATTCAGTACTGAGTTTGGCGGGTGAAAAAATTCCACCTGCTAGCACATGTCAGCAATGTATTTAGTATACACTTGTACAAGCCACAGAACAACTGAGTACAAACCCCTGAGACAGCTTAACCTCCTTCTGGTTTCTAAGTGCTACCTGATGAAACAGCAATTATAATCAACACCCTGATTACTATGCATACACATGCTTGCAGTATGTGTCCATCTGAGCGTAAGTTCTGGTATAGCTGGACAAACAATAATTGGAAGGTTATCATCTCACATAAGAGTGAACATAGCTATCTTTAGAAGGAAATTGCTTAAAGCCAGTCATGTTTGTTTGTTTACGTTTTGTCCTTACTCAGATGCAGGTTTTGTAAGCTGTTAAAGAGGAAGCTTTATACCAGAGTGCCTTCTAGTGGTTAAAGAAGAACAAACCTCATCTTGAAATAGAAATCCTGACATTTACCAAATAATTATTCAGTAAACGAGTCAACACAAAAATATATTTATAGATGTCTTACTGGAAATATTTGTTGCGTGTCAGAACCACAGTTTTCCATGGTAATGCTCTTTATAAAAACAGAAACATAATTTAGGAATGAGAAGATACTATTTACCAAACAAATAAGTGAGAAACTGACAGATAATAAATACACTGTTCAGCTTTGGGAATATACTTGACCTGGATTGCAGGTTTATGCCAGGTGATAAAAAATAGCAATATCATGACTTAATTTCATTGAACAAGTCTATTAGCAGTATTTATCAGAATGATTTCTAACTATACCAGCCACATGTCAAAAGTTTATGTAATATTGAACCATTTAAAAAAAAAAAACCACCAAAAACCAAAAAGCACAGAAGTTTCTACTTGGATCTGCTTAACAACTTTCAGCAAGCCACCTGTCACCACAGTAGCTCAACATTTAACAGACCAACACTGCATTGAGCCCAACCACACAATTTTCTTTTTTAGACCAGTAAAGAAAATCTCACTGGTGAGTTACACATGTATAATAATATCCCATTCATGTTCTTTAAATATCCGTCTAAACTCCCGTTTGTTTAGGTCTTTCCTAGGGAAAGGAAGCATAAAGTAGTGAATGGACACTGTTGGCTCCTATTCAGAAACCCAGTGTAGGGGAGCTGATCACTGGAAAGGGAATAACCATAGACCACCAGCCGATGCTGTAGTCTGCAACCACGTCCAGGCTGTAATACTTTGATCAGACTACAGAATGAGCTTGAGAATCAGACCAGTACAGAAAAAAAGGCCTAAAAAGGACTTTTGTAACTACTTCATCAGGCAAATGAAGCACTATTAACCTCATAATCAGTCCTTAGGAGTTTACAAAAGTAAGTATTACAAACAAACAACACAGTCACACCTGGAAATTCCCTGAGAGAAAACTGTCTGAAAATGTGGAAAAGAAATGGTCAGACTGTTCGGGGATCATTCCTTTTTTCTCAGTGTATCAAACTTACCTGTAAAGTGTTTTGCAGAGACTTTGCATTGTTATATATGAACTGCAGGTGTAGATCCCTGGCTGCTGTGTTTAATGTGCTTTCACTAATGGCAGTAGGATTTGGAACAACCCTCTAGCTTGAATTGTAGGAAGAAACGCAAGCTACCGGTGAGGGAAAGGACAAGGGAGTGACGGGAACTGTCTGTTCAAAGAGATTTGTGCATCTTCGCCTAACCTCTGGGCTAGCTCACCAGAACTATACCGCATTGAAGTCACTCCTTCAAGTACCTTTTTCTTTTCTGGAGGTGTTAGCAGACCAGTGTACAGAAGCTACTGGGAAACTGTGTCATATCAAAGGAAAATCGGAAGAGGTTATGCACCAAACAGATGCTAAATTTATTTGAATGTTTCATATGCATTCAGAAGAGATGCTTAATGGTTACAGAAAATCTAGGGAGAGGGCTCTGTTCAAATTCAGGTAACATTATTAAAAGTTAAGGAAGGCTCAAAGCCAATTGCAAATTAATTTCAGTAGACAACAGATTAACAACCCATACTTTCCAAAAGTCACTTCTGTGACCAGCAACCAAGTTAGCATTCACACACCACTGATAGTTATCTTATTTAGGTGCTAAAGTAAATGCTGCTGCTCCCATAATCCCCCATGAAGACTTCTCAATTAGGACAGCCTTATACCAGAGAATGTGTTTCTCTCACGTAGTTATGTTATTAACTTACTTACATTTGTTGAAACACATGACAAAAAGCTCTAGTAATTTAGAGAATTGTGCATGTAGATGAAAAAAAAAGATAATTATAAACATCAGCTGAAGTATTGTCCTGCTAGAGTGCCCGCAGGTGACCTGAAAGCGAACCACCCAGCAGACAGAAAAGGAGTTTGTCCTTTCCCTCCTGGGGCCAGCGCTGACGACCGCACCCCGCGCGCTGCCTCAGGACGGCTGAGGCGGCCGGGCCGGTCACCCCTGGGAGCGGGAAGGTGCCCCCAGCCGCCGGCGCCCTCTAACGCCCCACGGCGCCCCCAGGCGCGCACCTCGGGCGTCCTCCGGCCACAGCCCCAGGCGGGGGAGCGAGCTCCCGGCGCGGAGACCGCTCCGGCCGGCGGCCGCGAACCTGCTGAACGCTGCGGGCTCCGCGCGCTGCCCTGAGGGTCCGGAGGGCGCGAGTGGTGAGGCGGGAGCCGGCCCTCACACCCCCGCCCCCCGCTTCCAGCGCTTCGCTGCTCGCCCCCAGCCGGTGGCCGCAGGACCGCCTCCCGCCTCCCGCCTCCCTGGCCGGGCGAGCTTCCCTCGGCCCGAGCGGGGGCTCGTACCGGCGCTGCCGACGGCGTTACAGCTCCTCCCGGGAACCCGCCGCCGAGCCCGGCGTGAGGCGGCAACCGCCGCCCCCGCAAGCCCGGGCCTCCTCAAGGCCGTTGTGGTGCGCGGCCCCGCCGCCCTCGAGCGCCGGTGAAACCGCCCTGGGCGCCCTCCCGCTGGCGAGAGAGGAGCTCTGCTGACGGCATTTATTCGGTTGTGATGTGACGCTGTTCAGATCTCTTGTCCACAGGACTCGGTACCTGATGAACCACCGACAAGCGAGGGCTGCTGTGGGATTCACCTCCAGCTCCCCCTGTATACAAAACGGCCTGTAGCCTGAGAGTGGAGAGGCTATGTCATCTCACCGCAGCCCTTAAGGCTGTAATAAATCACTTGCATGCTTTGCTGCACAGCATTCAAACAGCACAACGCAGCCTTTGTACAGGCTCCCTCTGTAAGGAGTCGCTGCCTCTGACACCTGCACAGTCACAGAAGAATAATTCAGTTTACACCAATGAGGCCAATTCATACGTGCAAAGTGAAACACTGTGGAAAATGGAATCTTATGTAAACAATATACTTAGCATCTCATTAATTTCACTGAGATGCAGTGAAGACTTTTAACCAAAGAAGTCACATAAACTAGCTAACTGCTTACATAGTTTCTTAATAGCTGTCAAGCAACCAAATTGCCAAAGATAAATGCTCTCCCATCAGCTGAGCATCCATAATGGAACAGGTAGCCCACCCCATGGCAAAATAAGCCTTGTGGGACCTGCCCATGGCTTTTCAGGACTACAAAGACAACAAAGTGCAATATCCCAAATGAAACTTCAGAAGCCAAGTGCAGTCTTCTACTTTACAGAAATTTTCACAGTTGCAGTCTAGCTCACAACACCTGCATTGGAAATATAAGCGAGGCCAGGACTTCCACTGTCTTCTACTTCAGTGATAGTTGTTTGGATAGGCCTGGACCTCAGCAACATCATCTTGCAGGAGCTGAACTGGTTTTATTACTCCATTCCTTCTCCACAACTAGTTCTCTCTCCTCTAAAAGCACTTTCTAGTGAATTCATAAATGCATGAGGTCGTCAGCGCATAAACGTTCCTGCATCCCTTCCTGAAATATGTAGTTCTGTGTATATGAAAATACTTATTAATTTCAGGTTAGCTTGGATTAGCGTACAAAGCCAGGGGAAATTTCTGATAGATGACCACACCTGCAATTCCATTCTCTCCAATCCACTCTGTTCATTGGGAGAATTACCCTTTAACTTCCCCACAGTAACCTGTGTTCTGGTGGTTATACATCCCTTCTAGGTAGATGAATGATACCAAGATTGAGTTTTCCATACCAACACTCGAGCAACACTTTAGTAATAGAAGAATAATTCTCTGATCCTGTTTCAGTTTCTCCTCTTTCTCTCAATATTTTTGTAATATATATTGTAATACGTATTTCTTATGTCAAGGAACAGTTGCCAATATTAGTCACAGATGTAAAAGCAGTTCTTAATCAGTGAGCTTGAATGGTTGTATAGAACACAATTTCTAAGACAGATTTCTTAAAGGTCTCTGTTGAAAGAGGGAAGGGCAGGAGGTGCCCTTCACAGAACTGGCAGCTACAAACTGCTGTATTCCCACCTCTTTGCTGGTGCCATATAGTTCAACAAGATACATGAGCTGTTTGTACCAAGTTCCCATTTGTAAGACAGGAGAACATTATTTACCACATTTAGCAGATTAGCAAGGAGAACAGGTTAACTGATGTTTTCAAAATGTTTTAAAGTTAAAACAAGAGTATTAAATTTTTTTGTCCTTTCACTGCCTTCAGCTTTACTAGAAATTTCTCCCTCTGTGTGCTGGTTATGACTTTTAGCTTTTCCAGGAGGTTCTCTGCTAGACTCAGAAATTTGTCTTCTATGACCTTTCTAATCCTCTTGTGAGCTCCTACTTCTTAATCTAGAAACAATTGTAGTGGATCCATTCCATTCTACAAACTGTACGTGGATCAGATCAGCTATTTTGTAGAAATGTTAATTCCTTAATATATGCTGTGTATGGATTGTCAAGAGACATTTTGTCCCCCTTTCATAAATTCAGTCTGTTTTGTTCATGCATTTCATGTCAATAAAGACACTTTTTTACTGATATCAAGTCTTGAGGGTGGGAGTTGTTAATTTTAATGGATATGCCGACAGCATACTCTTGAGATTTGCTTCTGTTTGACACCTTGTTTTTGTATTTTGTACTTACAGCAGGTAAACGTGATGGTAAAGCATGCAGGAACAAGGCAGTGTTGTGACAGATTGCACTCTGGCAGCAATTAGAGAGCTTGAAGAGTATACTAGAATTTGGGGAACATTTCATTTCAAATCCAAACATGTTTTCTGAAGATGTTTGTTTTCTGATTTGTTTCAAATCCAACAGAACTTTTGCTGCATCATCATTATACTCTGCACTGCTGCTGGAGTGTTCAAATGACAAAAGTGCAGAAAACGACCAGCAAAAGCAGCTGTTCAGAGCTAATCTGTATCTGCTAGTACAGAGAAAATGCCAGCCACAGGCAACTAAAATCTTAAGCACTGGGAAATCAAAAGATTGACTTTCAGACATCAATGCTTTTTAAAATGGTGCATGATGGTTCTTTTGGCTTCTTGGTTTTGATACTTCAGAGATGTGAAGGACAGCATCCTTTCCTGTTGTTTGCTCACAGTCAATGCAAATGATGTTATATTCTAAAAAAGAGGTCATGTAGATTGGTGGTTTGGCTTGCTGTCCTGGGAGTGATGAGAAATTGTCAGGAAGGAGAAGGAAAGAACACACCTTCCCTAAGAGCAGCAAGTGCAGTTGCCGGGAAGAGCCTCCCACAATCCACACATAGGTGAGCAGGCAACGGCCGGGCAGCAGGGAGTGAGCCTAAAGCACAAGGGCAGGCTGGGAGAATCCTGGTAAACACAGGACACTGAAGTGGCAGGGGAAGAAAAGCCTTTTCTTAGCCACCCAAAATATGCATCAATTTTTTTTTTAATGACAAAAAAAGGTGTTAACTAAGGATATAAAGGGTCCATACTACAGGAACACAGCAGGCAAGGGAAACCATTGCCAAAATGCTATTTGCATTCCATTTTACCCAAGTGATTTGATTTTCTTTTAATTTCCATGTAGCTTGTATACGTAAGTGGCTTTTGAGATTACTACATTGATGCAAAATGTTTCTAATTTAACAAAACAGAATTTCCTGACAATGGTTCTTTAAAAAAATTACTGCCAAATTCTAACAAAGTTTTTCATATGCCCCACATATGTGGATATTACTTCTATCTGCATGTCATGATTAATGAGATAGCTGCCATCAAAGACAACAAGAAGAGGCTGAGTTTGTTTTTACTGGAGGAAGCAATTGAATGGTATACAACACTAAAAAAAGAAATCATAAAATGTGCAGAACTACCTATAATTATGTAAATATAAACAGTATTTAACCAAGTGGGAAAGTTTCAACTAGACAGCGTATGGATTTGGCAAACACTTTGCTAGCACAAATAAATTCTGTCTTTTCAGAGCTTCAGTGAAAAGGAACAGCACCACTACAGCTGAAGGAACTCCCAAAAGATTCTGGACTGGGTGGTATGTCGATTTCTTATGTCAATACAGAAGGAACTGGTTTAAGTCAGCTAAAACGGAAAGAATGTAACGTTGGCCTGCTTTACTACAGTGATGAAATCCAGCTTTATGGTTTTGCTCTTTATCAACATCTTTTATTCAGCTGCTTCATAAATAGTCTTACTTGCCTCTGAAATGAGCAAAAGCTCGTACTACTGCAAGTAGTGAATTGATGGAATGAATACCCATTTCTGATTGCTATCAGGTAGACAGCAGTTTAGTAGAACACTTAAGCTTTAAAGAGCAAGCTTAAATCTTACTGGAGACAATTATGTCCTTTGCTAAATTTAAACTGAAAAAAAATAGTTGTAGTACCTTTAAAAGGCTCATGGTTATGTTCAGCAGTAAGATAAGTAATATTAGTAAAAGGTAATAATAGGGTAGCCTGGACACAAAAATACATAAGATAAATATAAATTACCTACTGAATCGGAGCGTGCTATATTAAAAAAATAATATATGTTCCTTTAGCTCAAACTTGAAACAGTGGGTCAGACTGTATATTTCAGGAAGGAGTAACGTTTTAAAAGTACCCTTTGCTACATAGTATCCATAAAAATGTCTTGCTTTCTGTATTCTCACCCTAATTTTCATCATCCTTTTTATAACAGGGAGGATTTCCAACAAATGCTAGGTCCAGGCCAAAATTAGTCAGTGTTACTTGGAATTAAATTTCAGTTAATTTTTCAAACTGAAAGAGGGTTAAGTCAATCTAAGCTTTTATGGCATACCAGCCCATAGAGAAACATGACATCAGTAAAGGCCAGACGCTTAACAGGCATCAAGGCTATCAAATACAACACTACATAATAGGATCCCAGCCTCACAGGATGTTTCATCTTGTACTTTGTGATACTGTTATGCCTCTGTGCTTCTCTAACCAGATCAGATGGGATTTGTAGGCATCTTTCTAATTTGATTCATGTGCTGTCTATATGTTAGGTGACAGTTTTGCCACTCGAGTGTCAGTGAGATGTTTTAGGACTCAAAATATCCTGATGAAAACTTTTGTTGTAAAGTTCCCAACAAAATCTATTAAAAGGGCTCAGAAAACTGTTAACATTTTTCCCCCTGAGTTTCTACCAGCTGTAATATCGACATCTGAAATCTCTGAAAATTTAAACAGAAGGCAAATATTATCTGTCTTCAATTGTTCTGTTTTAAAAAGGTCTTGGAGCTTACCATAGAAATGAGTTGGTTTTAGTCATAGTCTGGATTAGAAAGGCTTTAAAGAAGCCACAAATGTCTGACCAATTATACCTGCAATTGTGGAGTAAGGATAGGATTTTAGTTTCAGACAATATACAGTATTTCACTGTCAAATTATTAAGAATATTGGTTGAAAAATCACAGAAACTGGGATGCTATCAGCAAATCAGAAAACAATTAAATGGAGTACAGATTTATGTATGTAGTACAGAACTACAGAGAAAAGATGTTTATGTTTGTCAAAGTAGTGATGCTAGTTCCACGCCAACTGCACACACCAAGAGTTTTCCTTTTACTGGGACACATTCACATTAACATCTTGATCTCTGTTAATATCCAATTATTCTAAGTGTATGTTTATTTTTAAAAGGTAGTTCACAAACCACTAAGTGTAATTCGTGACAAGGCACCTTCAAAAGCATTTTGTGACAATAGGCCAAATTTGCTACCAATGAATTTCTGGCATTTGATGGATTTAAACTAGTAGTGAATTTAGCCCAAAGTGTTTTGTTACCTTCGGGTATTCATTGATTATTTGACTCCATAATGTCCTTTTGTCAGCGCAGTAGCTTTCTGTAACACAACCTCTTCACAGA
Source organism: Gorsachius magnificus (assembly GCA_034008185.1). NCBI lineage: Eukaryota > Metazoa > Chordata > Aves > Pelecaniformes > Ardeidae > Gorsachius > Gorsachius magnificus. The sequence goes on along the minus strand of CM067088.1, from coordinate 33,245,522 downwards.
GCCTTCCAGAATGTCTTCCTGTGCCACTTCAAAATGTGCACTCCAGTTAAATTTGAATAGAGGCCACTGATAACCAAACAAGACAGGGATCCAAATACAGTTGCCTAATCTTTTACTGCCAATTTTTCCCCTGGTTCTATAAGAAAAGCCCAGGACCACATGGATCAAATGGGCACCCAACCTAAATCAAGCCTGATTTAGTGCTATGTTAGCTAATATGCTCACAGAGAGATGGTCTAGGGTAAGAAGTTTACAGTGGAGTTTCCGTCAGCTGTGATTTCCACCACTGAAAACTGGGGATTGCCCTCCAATATAACAGATTTTTTTAATCTATTTGTTTTTCCAGCACAGGTGGAGAGAGGACACTGAAACTTCTTTTCTAAAACAAAAGGATAAATACCTCTGCATGGTTTTCCCTCAAATGTCTATTTTCTTCTCTTTTTAAAAAAACTACATGTACTTGAAAGGGAGATGTAAAGGCAATGGAATTCTTTCCATAGCGTCAGATACCATTCATGATTCTCTTATCCCTTCACAATTCTGTTATTTATGGTGAAATCTGAAAGCAACCAGCTACAGGAAAGCCTTATTCTACTTTAAAAGCCAAACACAATTGGAAAGTAAAACAAAACCCAAAGCATTTCCCTCCTGCAGAATTTTGCACCAGTATTTTGTAAACAGCATTTGACAGTACCAGAATATACAATCATATATAATTGTCAGGAGTAGAAGTTTTCAGCCTTAGCAAAGATTTTATAGAATAACATAGTCAACATTATGAAAACTTTTAAGATACTTTTCTTTCCCTCAGATATTAAAATAGAAGTTAATATAAGTCCATCATCTGCAGATGACTACTCACCTAAGAGATTTTGTAGGAACAGACTCACAATCTTGCTTCAGCAGGGTTTTGGCATATGTGAGACTAGAATTTGGCCTATGGGAAGTGTTAAACTAATTTATATTACAGAGAACTAGTGACACAGAAAATGAAAGCAGATACAATATCCATAAAAAAGCTCTCTCATGAATATTCAAGCTTTTATTTTAAGTAATAGTATACATTATCCTACTCAAAAAAAGATATTCAACATTATCAGCAGATAAGTAGCAGTGGGGCAGAGTGCAAAACTGTGATGTGAGACAAGGCAGGAGAAAATTCTGCTTTCAAAGAGAAATATGTGTATCTTTGGTTTGGGAACATACATTATGTAACAGTTTTATAATACTACATTCTATAATTCTGCCTACATATTAATGGCCTAAATGTTTAGATTTGCATCTGGAGCAGATGTTGGGCAGGACTTGCAAAGCCTCATTTTCCAAAGGTTTAAAAATCAGAAAATATCTGTCTTTCTACAGATACATGTCACATCCAAACCACAAGAACATATGCACTCAGACACTGAAGGGAATTCACTGGGAAGCAAATTCCTATTTTGTTAATGTTGCTTATTGTTTGCTCATATTTGCTTTTGACCTTGGAGAGAGATGCCCTCATGGGTGAGAATGAATGTTGTCAGTACTGCCTTTTAACAAAAATATCCAAATTGCACCCCAGATCCATGAATGTCTATCCTCTACTGGAGAAAGTGGGAAAAAAATAGCTTTACGCATAAGCGGCCAAGTATTACAACTGCTGTAACTTGGACAGCTTTAGGGTGCATCTGTGTTGTGCAAGTAGTGGCTCAATCCTACATGCCCCAAACTCACCTTATATTCAAACAGGGGCAGTCCCTGGTGTGTTGCAGGACAAAGTCCCATGCAACCCCTTTCAGCAGTGAGAACAAGCCAGGGAAAGCCCTGGGTAAGTCCAAATTCTCATCTCCCATAATTCCTTGTTAAGACCCACACAATTAAAATACAGGTGGCTTCTGAGTGTCATTTAGATGTGTAGATTACAGATCAGGGAGTATATTATGCTTGAGCCCATTACTTGGCCCATCCTCTTATTAATAATCTATAGTTGCTGTTATGAGCCCAGAGAATGTTCTAACACCCTCACATCATTTTGGAAACCCTGTTACCCTGCAGAGCTCATTCTGTGTCCATTTTGCATGACTGAATCACGCAAACAGCCCTTTCCCACAATAGGTCTAAACCGTTTGTCTGGGGGAGCACAAGAGGCCACATGCCTCTCAGCCCTATTTCACATCCATTATTCTACAGTATGGTTTCCTCTTCTTTCCATAACAAACATAGCTCCAAGTTGCCTTATTCAAGGCTATGTGGAGTGGTTCCCTAAGGAATTCTGGGCACTGTGTGACAGATTTGCATAGAGGCACCCAGGATAATCAGCAACAGAGCTGAAGTACAGTATCTTTAATTACGAATTCCTGATTGCAGTTTATCCCCACTGACCCATACGTCAGAGAGCTTACCATAGCTCTAGCTCATGTGGGAAAACTTTGTAGTGGTAGGAAACAAACACAATTAAATACAGTCAGCTGTTCATGCCCCTTGAAAAGAGAAAGTGAAAACTAACAGCAAGCTGTATAGAATTCCACATCATCAGGCACTACTGCAGCTACACCATTCCAGAAAAGCCTCTTTGAATTTTAGCACTACAGCTATTTATCAAATGTAACAGAAGTAAAAAACAAGGCAAACAAACTCCAAAACAAATAACTGGCACAGAAAGATTTTTTGCATCCCTTTGAAGTTTTTAGTTATTGCTGTTTTCAGAAGGTACATAGAACTCCTAAGGACACTGTGGCATGGCACACTCCATGTAAAGCAAATAATTGCCCTTCAAATAGATTTTCAGGTTATGAGATCTCTATCCATACAGGTTTTCTGTTTTTCTTTGGGAAGCGGGGGGATTATTTTTTTTTTCTGGATGAGATTTCACAATCTTTAACCTTTCAGCAACACCTAAAAGTAATAAAACATTGCTCAGCTCCCAAAGCCCAGGAATGAAGGAGAAAGAAAAGACACTGTCAGAATCACTTTGTTCTTTATTCACTATTTGAGGGAAGCAGGAAGACATTCCTAGATAAGAAAATAGTATAAAACACATTTGACCCTTTTACTGCCGAAGTCATCACAAATGGCAGGGAATCCATCTGTTCAGTGTAACAGCAACGTATTTGCCATTCTGTCAGTTGATCACTAGAGATGTTATTTATTCATACTTTTGCGGTCCTCTGCACATACAAAGTATTCATCTGTGTCTTCAGTAATTAATGTCACATTACCAAAGGGGAAAGCAGTCTCTCAGTAGCATGCAACTAACTCCCACCTCACACATTATTCCACAAACTTCGTCACATAACAAAGACCTAGCAGTGATGATGATGCACAAAAACAGGGAGCCTTGCCAAACAACACTCCTGGCAGCCTTCTCTGCTTAGGTTGTCCCTGAGGTAAGCAATGCACAGTAAATCAGTGATGTTCCTATTTCCACAGAGGAAATACAGTTCACTGATTTATTTTTGTGCTCTCAAACAGTAGACACACAGTTCCAGATTTTAAGCTGGCAAGGTTATTTTGATAGGAACATGTTATATTTATCTCCTTCTCTAGGTTCAACAAAAACCTCCCACTGTTCTAATATGGCAATAACATATTTCTCTCTTAATAGACTGTGGTGAAAATATGCTATGAGTGTACACATTTCATTATATATGTTGAACAGCTATGCTGAGAATGAACAGACTGTTGCAAAAGATCGTCAGCTGCATGAGGTTCTCTTTCTAAAAGAAAGGACCGGTGCTTCCCCAAGGAAAGCCTTCCAAAGCAGAAAGGCTCTTTAAAAGGGACTTTCCTCAACTAATGCACAAGAATATTGAGTGGAAATCAACCTTTCTGTGTCCTTGCCCACCCTGGACAGAACTGTGGTGAATAGACTCCATGCATGCAGAACACAAACACTATTACAATCTGGTATAACTAAAAGTGTTCAATAGCTCTTGTCTCAGTATCTGTAAACAAATATTGGCCAAACACAGCTGATAACTAGGAACAAGGCATGGGTTCTCCAAGGCAAAGGAATACATAGGATTCCTCAACCCAACTGTCACTTACAAAAGGGACAAACTTCAGGAGAGTCACAGAGCTTTTGAGATCTTAGACTCTTTGTTCAAAGTCAAAACCACTAAATAGGGTGCTTGCCACCAGTGACTTCACAATACACTCCAACACCAGCTGGTTGAGAAAATATGTTGATTTCTAGGTCTGTCTTGTTGAGCCTCATCTCTTTTTCTCTGGCACATGAGCACTCAAAAGGCATACAGTATACAAGCTCAAGTCCTAGTGCTCAGCATCAAAACTTTGAAGTTGCATTGATATTAATTTGCCTTTTATTAAGTGTTCAAGTTGTGAGATCAGGCATGCATAACAGTTACATTTTTAACTCACAGGGCATCTAAAACCGGAGGTAACAATCTTGTTTTGTTTGTTTTTGAAGTCAAGACAAAATAAGTATTGATACTATATAAAGTGAACAGGATATTTTAAAATGCTTCATACATTTCTTCCAGATCAGGAAGACTCTTGAGGATCAGTAATCACCATATCAAAAAGGCCATAAAACAATTGGTCTTTAGATGTTTCATCCAGTGATGCTAAGATATTATTCCCTCTACAACCCAAAATGTCAAATATAAAACAAAGGTAATGAAATCCAACCAAATCTGCACTTGAGGTATGCTTATGTGCACCTTCCAGAAGCCAGAAGCCATGTGCTACTTCCAGAAGTAACAAGGTTATCCCATATATTTTCACTTAGGAATATTTCTAGAATTTAATCTACCTGGCTTGCTTATTGCTTCCTCTTTAGTACATCTCCAGTAACATTTTGCTGAAAGTATGCAGTAGAGCTACATCAGACAGTCACTACAAAACTGTAAGAACTTTAAGACTCAGATGGTATCACCTTTGTGACAGCCGCAAAACCTGAAACTGATATTTTAGGTTCCTTTAAATGTACAGATGTTTAAAAATAGAACTAGAGACTCAGCATCAAAATTCTCTGGACCCACTCTGAACAACTCTTACTGTCGCTAGCTACCTAGGAAACTAAGGGTCACCAATTTTCTGCAAGAAAAACCTGAGTATTATTTTGATAAGAATAATTAATCAAATTTAAAAATATCTCAGAAGTACTCCTGATGTAATTCCTCTGATTTCAAGAAGTTTATCCTTGCAGCTATTTTACTTCTTCAAGTTTATTTGAACCTGAAACTGAGCAAAAGGCAAAATCCCATAACTGGAGAACAGGCAGGGAGCCTAAACATATTGACCATGTAAAAACAAACAATCAACATGGCTCAGTGCCTGTGCAATAATTAATCAATAGTGAATTGATTAAAAAATATTCTAATGTCTTTAGAAGTCCTTCTATTGCACACTGACACCTGATCTATAGGTAAAAGTTTTTGTCAGTATAACTATGTAAGGCCCGTTAATAACCTTACAGAACCTACACCTTGTAGCCATAGCCAGCAAGTATACTTTCCTCAGTAAAATCAGTTTCATTTGAAAAACAGGGAATGCTCTTTGTTGGTATGAGGGGAGTTTCCATAGGCAAGTTTTCCAGTATTCCTTTAATCTAGACCCAACCTTAGCTTAAAATAAACAAATAATTCTAGAATTACCAGCTAGAGCTGAAGAATTTTCACAGTATCTTCACTCCCTTACAAGCATGCTTTAAATGTCTACATTTGTGTTTGAAAATGAATCTTAAATTTCATAAACCACTGAAGTTTTTCACTGCTTGTGCCTATGAGCAATTTAAAACCCTTGTACACAAGGGGTAGAAGTTATGCCTTAATTTCATCAGCCTAGAACTAACCAGTTTAAGATCAGCATTAGATATCTTACCACTTTACTACTTTAGCATCTGCAAAATACTCTCTCAGCAATTAATGCTGCCTTCCAAGCCATGTAAAGCTTCATCAGACGATGAGCACAGCTATTTAACATCCCAGACTTCTTCCACACCCAACAAATTGTATGATACAATTATATTTCACTACTTCTTCCTGGTCTCAATGTAATTGAATATGTAGAATATGTTGGAAAAACAGGATAAGATTTAACAGATTGCGTTAATTCAACCAGATTAATACGCCCAGGTTGCCAGATCTGAAGCTGTTTTAAAAAGAACAGAAAAGAGTGTGTGTGCAGTTATTTCACCCCAGATGTTCCTGGCACTGATTTGCTAGCTGAGCCAACTTTCTTACAGCTCTCAGCTGGAAGTGGCAGCTACCAAAATGTTTGTGAGAGTTGCTGATGCTGAGCCAGGAACTGGTGGTGCAATGGTCCCCAGGAATCAGCACTTTGTCACAGAGGGGAGGAACTAATCTTTCTTTCACACCACATCTTGAAGGAGCACAGATCCACTTCTTGGCATAAATCAGGATGATAGCGATGCATTTGCATTTCTCTGTCAAGGAAAAGATCTTCCAAGAGTCCTAGGCAGTAGGAGACTGAGAAGGAATTTGTACCATTACCACTATAATATATTATCTTTGGTACGTTACAGTGGTAATGGTACAAATTCCTCCTGCACCATCTTTGCCACATTACATTGCCAATACAGAAAGGCATGCAGGTGGGCTCAATGACTGCAACAAAACTGCAAGATCTCCAGGGGAAGAGGTGGGAATATTTGCCACTATCACTGTGCTGCATGACCAAAATATGCAAAAGACACTGGGCAGTGTTAGCCCTCCAATAAATCTAGTGGTCATGTGCTAAGCCTGGCTGGATATCAGAGCTTTAACCCAAGATTGTTCTTTCTAAATCATGTTTACATTATATTTTTTCTGCAGAAAAGGACATTTCTCTCTGATATTTTGGTGTTAGCTTGTCGTTCCTTTGTATGTGTACAGCTCAGATTATGATGGAGCCCTGCCCCCATATGGTGCTCTAAGCTTTACTAAATTGATTACAATTAAAATAGACGGTTCTTTGACTGATCCTCTTTTCTTAAGTAGAGCTAACGCAGATTAACTGTCCACAGAAAGAGGCTTTAAGTATCCAGTGCAAGAGAAATCTCATATTAAACATTAGCAATGGCATCACCATATATCACCATCGTCGTTTAATGTGTTGTGCTATTTGACAATATAATAAAAATGAGCAACTAAAAATATACTTCTGCAAAAAGTTTTCTCTCTCCCCTTGCATTCCATATGTGCTCTCTCATGGAATGGCAGTTCAAACTACAGCAAGAAGTGATCCTTGGGTGTCCTTCTCTCCACGAATGAACACAGTCGTATATACTAAAAAAATTAGGCTGTCCACAAAGCATAATTTTGAAATTTCTTAACTCCTTTTCAGTCTTAATTTTGTTTCTAAACATATCCAAATATGTAAAATGAGAGAGATGTGGGATATTAGAATGACTACTGAGACGTAACTAACTCTTACAGCTGAGCATGACTTTTTCACAACTACATTCCAAGACATAAAAAACCCCCAAAGCATAAGCATGCATAAATTAATTATTAAACCACAGGACTTTCAAAAATACATTTCTTAATTTTGAACAAGGGGTTTATTCTGCTTTGACAGAAAACTCCTGGTCAAGGAAATAATTCCCAACATAAATAAGCAAAACTTACTATACCAAGTTTTGTGTACAATACTTACACCACCAAGATTTGTGTAAGACAAACTGTTTACATAAGCAGCAGATAGATGCAAAGGGTTGATTCACAGGATACTTTAAATGAAATAAACCATAAAACCTTGCTTCGCTGTGATTAGTCCTTGCAGAACAGATTGATGAGTATCTCATTAGCTGTTGAAGGCACAACAATAAATGCCTGTGGAATTTAGACAATTTATAAATCCATGCTGCTTCAAGTTTTTTTAAATATTCATTTGCTCATCTTCATTTTTCCTCCAGTGACTTGCAGAGCTTAGACTACAGCTATTTAAGCCCTCAAAGATATTCCTGGATACAAACATGAAAGGCATGAATGAAGCCAATGATAAGCGAAAAGGAGCATGTTTTGATTCTTAACGTTCCCAGACATGAATACTCAATAATTACTGAAACATCACAGAAGAGTTATTCAAGCAAAATTAAGCAGCAGAATGTTTGTCAATGCTTCTGTAAGAAATGCACTTGCTTTACTATGATCCAATTTCTAGATGAAGGTTCAGCCCAGCTTTGGAAAAGATTCTCACTCCCAAATAATTTCATTCTGTATATATTTCAGTATATAAATAAGTCTATTAGCTTTTAAAAGTACACAAAAGTATGTCTTAAAAAAATGTTTTTCAACCACTACTTTCTCTAAAAAAGCATCTTTGATTAATAATTCTGCAGAAACATAGGTATTTAATTTGACTGATATATACTTGATACCTCACTGCCTTTTAGGGACAGAGGGATGTTAAGAATTCATCGAAATAAATGCCATGGCTAAACTTAGTTGGACTGCTAACAATATGAAAGAGCAACTGTGACAGCCATTGCATCAGTAATACATTACATGCTTGTGTTGAACTGGAAGGAAACACTTTTTCAAACTGGTTGTACATGAAAGATTTAGGTCTGATGATGTTCTACCTCAGCTGGAATTTGGCCAGGAGTATTAGGTTAACTATCCTGTGCCACTAGAAATTACATTACACCAGTTGTAAAGATTTTTGAGTGGAGACTTAGACATCCTCCTAAGTTGTTTGTCAAAGCATTTTGACAGTAGCCAACCTCCTACAAGGAAATACTGCAGCACGCTGGAATGCAACTGCAGTATCCAGTGACTTGTAAGGACACGAGTCTTTGTAGCAGTCACTACACTATACCTATTACTATGCAGCACACACTCTACACTTGGTATTGTAATTTAACTCCCATGCATTGCATGAGTATCATTTTCAGAAACTGTTTGCACATGGCAAAGAGTTCTGAGAAGCAAGAACAATCAAGCCAGCAATTGTTCTTCAGAACGCACAGATTTTATTATGTCAAACCACAACAGCAGTCCACAGGCCAAGAATATATCAAAGATTATTACACCATCTGGTATTTTTAGGAAGATTTTCATTCAAATTTAAAATCACATAACACACCCCCTGCCCAAAGAAAAACCCCAAAACCCCAAACCAAAAGAAAATAATTCTTACATCACATTCCTTTCTCCTTAACATAACCTTCTGGCTGAGCAATACAACGCCCAGTGATAATACTCTCTCAATGCAACAGTTTAGACTTTATAACATTAGAACTGGCAAAGAGATCCTGCTGAGAGAAGGGACTGTGACAGATGGCATGAGATATTGCAGTAATTTTACTGACAAAGCAGTAAGTATGTGATAGAAGTTCAAAATCTATTCAATATATTCCAGTTGAACCGAGTTTAACAGGCATTAAAGCAGGAGCTTGATAGTAAGGTTATCCAGAAAAGAGGAGAAGTTTGCTACACCATTGAAAAATAGATGTGTGACTTCTTTGTTCCTCTTTTCTGGATGGAGGCTTAAAACTTCCATTTGGGAAATAAACAAAGGGCCAGTTTACAAATTATCTTCATATGCTAGAATAGGATTAAGGAGCCTGAAGCCAAACTTCAGAGCACTGAAAGAACGGGTTATTTAAGGTAGTGTAATTGGTAGACATCGTGGATTTGATACAGGAAAATGCTTCAAACAGTTCATCCATTTAAACCAGTACTGAGAAATCAATACACTTCTGCTGACAAATCTGAATTCAACTGAAAAAGACAATTAAATATATCACCAAATTTACCAAAATTCTTTCATTAAGGTGTTAATTCTTTATGGATAATCAAATGTTCACAAATAAACACACTCATGTCATACCTTCATACCAAAACACTCTTCTCCAGGGAGTGGAACTTAATCAAGGAGGATTGCATCTGCTCCCAATTCTCCCACAATCCTTTTGTGTGACCTTGGGAAAGCCATTTTGCCCCTCTGTTTATGGCTTGTCATTTACCCCCCACTCACCTTTGCCAGTCTTGTCTATTTAAAATATGCAAGTTAGGGATCAAACTGCAAAGGAAATAAACAAATCCTTAGAATAAAGCTGTATTAATTATTACAGAAAGACTAAATAATACAGCAAATTATTGGCATGCTAACAGCTGCATTCAGTGGCATTGTACACAATACCAATATTTGTTATCTGAAGCAAAAGCTCCCACTGTAGCACTTCAGGGGGAAAAATACATAAACTTTTATAGACCAACAAAATAAGGATCTAGGCATCAGGACAACAGAAAGGATTTTATTACAGAATTGTTTAATTTATTTTAATTCTTAGGGTTTTTATTTAATAGATTTGGGGAGGAGGATAAATCTCAAAGATCTTTTTCTTGCACATTCTCATAGAACTGAGATGCACATTGTGCTTACCAACCAGCTGTACTGTACTGTGCATTACCAGAGCTATAGGCAAGTCTCTTGTTTAAAAGAAACACACTGAGGGATGGTAAAAGCCACCTAACAGCCTAGAAAACTTGATCACATGACCATCAATGATTATTCCTATAACCCTGTACACTGAGGTTAAGCAGTGGTGATTGTTCCTACATAAATTGGAAGAAATACCTAAGTTCCCCCCCACTGCATTTCCTCAGCAATTTTAACTCCCTTTAACTTTTAAATGGTGCCCTCAGTTGTTTCCACTGTTTTTGTCAAAGACTAGAAGAGCTGTAATCAGAATACTTCACTGTCACTACCATTCCCGTACTGAAATGCTCTGATCTTATGAGACATTTTGTTCCCTTCACACAACCCTGTGGCGCTCAGTCATCCTTGGAAGCAAACAAAGATCAAGGCAATTGGGTGTCAGTTTTTCCCAGTTCTCAGCATAGCTAATACATGATACCATGTCTTCTTGCAAACCTTACACTCATCATATTTTGATACCTCTAATACTTCGGCAGTCATTAACAGCATATTAGTAAACAGTTCTGACGCAAGTTCTAAGCCAAGAAAACATGAGGAAGGGAGCACTACGTTGACTGGGTGGGGTTTTTTGAGCTTGCTTAAAGGCAGGGTCTACTAACGGTGGAGAAATAACTCCCGCTGGGGGTGGTTAGCATAGTTTAAATCATCAAAGTTTGCTTGGGGCTTTTTCTCTTAGTTGCCAGAATTCCTATTCCAGGATACATGGGCTCTGCCACTGAGATACATTTCCAGCATCTTTTTATTCCAGCTAAACTCACACAAAAATACAGTTTTCTCTACTGTTTCAGCTCATTCTGCCTCCTGTTGGCAAGCGTTCAACACACACAACACATGGAAACAAGACTAGATTTTTGCTCTTTGCCTATTTAGGAAACTGAAATTGCTCCAAACTAAAGTGCACTTTATTTCAAATGTCAGTTGTGTCCTAACAGCGCTCTCATTCCATTAAGCTCTTTGCTAAGTCATTACCAGAAAAGGATGATCAGCAACAAGCCAGAATGTTCTGTCTCGAAAAAGTAAGCTATTATATTGAAACAAATGTTACTGAAACACAAATTTCATACCTGGACTTCTGCAGAGTAGAGTTTTACAACAATTTTAACTTCTTGCAGCACTATAATTTTCATAGTAAATCAGGTGGGAAGATTGAAGTGAAAAGCCCCTTATATAAACCTAAAATGCTAGCACTTTACTTGACCAAACAAAAGTCAGATCTGCTCCTGGTAAGATTTCACTTCACGAGATGAAAAATAAAACTAATTTTCCTGTTCATTTGTCATGCTCATTTTGAAGTTGTCTCATAAAAGGCATTCCTGCCTGAAATATTATGGTGCAGTTATAAGCCTGTTACTCATGATGTTCAAGATCTACAACCTATTCAGATGTAGTCCCTAGAAAGTCAGGTGCCCATGAACACTGGGGGATGTCTTTAGAACATGGTGTTTTAGATTTTCAACATCCAGAAAAGCAGGACATCAGCCTTAGCTGAAACTGTAATTGAATAGAAAACCGAACAGTTTTTTTTTCATATTCAGTTACCTTTTGCATGTATATCCCCCATAGATTAAATCTATAAAAGAAACAAAAAAATCAGTTTGTAATTTCACAGCAACATCCATTATACTCATGTGTGAGTAATCCAAAGGAACATTTATCCTAGTCCTCCATGTTCCCCACTGCTGCTTCACCTCTACCAACATCTACACTTCTTGTACTGTACCAATTTTTTTGTGATGAGATTATCTGAAGATAGGCTTTTAAGAAACAGTGCTTTCAAAGGGTGCAAAAGTCTTTGGAGATGCAGATCACATACCTGAGAATAACAGAAATATTACTGAAATCAACTGAAAAATAGAAGTGACAAAATCCAATGGTTATAATAAAAGAAAAATCTTTTCCTAGTTACAGCAGCGGATGTGATAGTTTGACTCCGGAAAACTGATTGATTAAGAATTATTATTAAAGAGATAATAAAATCAGCTAATACTAATGTTGATCACAGCTAGTTGGCTGTTTTAGAAAGGATAGGAATATTAATCAAAATGCAAATAAAAAGGATTATTTTTAAAAATGAATAAAGATAGACATTAAAAAGAATCAAGAGGCCAGGGGGAAAAAAAAAAGTCAACAGGATCGTTAAGGAATGTGCATACACTAGTAGTGACATATGAGGCTAATGTTGCTGAAGGCCTGAATAAGTTATTTGCTTTAACATTCATGAAATAATTTGGAGGACATCCCTAAGACCCATCCCTAAGACCAAAATATATTTTCATAGGGGAGGGTGACATGATGAATGAAATCTGAACGTTTTATTATTCCAGAGCTCACAGAATAATTCAATAATTAAGACAATGAAAAGCTGACATTGCATCAACTTACAATAACAACAAAAAAAACTGGGCTTTCCTAACTTGTCCTTTTTCCAATAGGAAACATGATACAACAGCAGAAACTAGAAGATAACTGTATTGCACTTAGACCTATCAGAAACAAAATGGCTGACCTGCTGGCTAGAATAGCTCTTCACTTCCTGGCATGGAGGACAAGAAGATTGCGTGTGCTATTTCTACTCTTTCGAGAGATGTCATAGACCTCACTTATCTAGCTTCCAATAAATTGGCTTAAAAACTAAAAACAAAATTATAATGACTATTTGCTGACAGACACACACAGCAGGAATGAGCCATGCTCCCTCCACATGAACTTTATCATAGTAACTACACAAAAACCAGCTGGCAGGATCTGCTCAGGCTCGCAGAAGGCCTTTGACAGACTTCTTCAACAAAAGTCTGTTAGAAAACTCAAATAACCACATGATAAAAAGAAAAATACTAGCTCAAAACCAGAAACTGTCCAGGGGTTATCATTGAAGGAACAATTGGTTTACAGTCAGGATGGCTAAATAATAACAGTAATGCCTCAAGATTCTGTACAGCACTGTTTTCTTTGGCAATGTGAGAGAAAACATGAAGATTTCATATTTGGCTGGCTTATTCAATAAGATGGATCACCTGGAACAGAGTTGGTAAGCGACATCCAAAGAGACACATTTGTAGTTTCATTAGGTAGATTTGACCATGTCCTACACAGGGAAAAGTTGTTGGGCTTGTATCTCAAGAACACAGCTGACAGTGCTGTGGAGTTCTGCCACTATTGCCGAAGAGATTCTGACAAGCTGTCTCTGATTGCCATGGCTAACATATATAATTCTGTTTCCAAGCTGCAAGGTTGCCAAGTCTGTCGTGGATTTATACACCTTATCTCCGGAATAAATTAAATGTTCAGGTAAACTTAGCTAATTTATCATAATCACAAGATGAATTTTAGGCAAACATTAGATTTTCTACTGAAGAAGAAAATTACTCCTGTTCTTTTTGCGAATGAGCAAGGTCATCCAGGAGGCATTTTTCAACCTGCCAGTCTTCTGAATCACAGTGTTAATTTGGGTTTGTTTGAATCCCACAGACATTTTTTTTTTTTTTAATAAAATGAAAAAGCTTTACATGCACATTTCAGTGTGAAAGCCATATAACTCCCTATTCTTTGTACTGATTGCAGCACTTAGGTAAGAGAAATATCTGCTAGAGCACAAATACTGCAGAATAATCTTCTTTGGGTTAACAGTCTGTATTGACATTATGATTTTTTTTTCTCTAACCAGATAGCTAGAATAAAAGTTTTAAATCAGTCTAATGTACTATGATTAAATACTATGATTAAATGAAGGAGAAAATAAAGCTAAGACCATACAGACCTCCAGGCTTCTGCAGCATCTGTTCCCTGTTGTAAGTGCAGGAGGAAGGACTTGTTATAGACGGAAAGAAATTGAAATTTCCATATACTCTTGGAATATCAGAAAAACCAGGTATGACTTTATGTGCAGTAAATGTAGCTTTTCATTACATAACAGTAAATTACTTTGCATTTTATGCAGATAAGACATCTAAATGAATTATGATTTTTGGCAGCATCTGTCAGGGTTTTCCTCAAGATGCTCACTTCTAGTGGGTGAACAGCAGAATCGCATAGAACCAAGAAGGTATGGCTGGTTCAGTTCTGCTGTTACTTTTAAATCCTTTCTCAAGTAGACTGTAAATAGCTGGGCCATAGGTATGTGAGTCCTTACACAAAGCTAGCTTACACGCAAGATAAACATCTGCATTCATCATACCCATTCATCATGTTCAGGCTACAAAGACTGTCACGTTTACCTGTCCAAAATTACCACTGTTTTGGTGGAAAGCCCCTAGCAGCTTTTCAAAGTCAATTGTGAAGTTCTCTCTTGCTGTGAACTGGTGGTTTTCAGTAGCTAAATATTTTCCAAGGAAAAAGGCTCAATGCAAATCTGCAATGGGTATAGCTATCCTTCACTTATTTTCATTCTTTTCCTCCACTGGAACTTGCCCTACACTTTACTACTTATCTTTTTCAGCAAAAGTACTATTTCAATTAAAGGCATTTACTCTGTGCAGCATGCTAGTGTGGCTTTCTCTTCTGTGCCATAATCTGAAAGAGTTACTTGTGCCTTGATATATGAAACTGTCTGGCTTTACGGGTACTGTACTGTTCATGTCCACCCACTCTTCCTGATGTTTTCACCTTGATTTAGTACATGTTTTAAAAAAAACAATTTTAAGATATGCGTAACAGGAGGGAAGGAGGACATTATCTCTCAGTCTTACACACAAAAATGACTGAGGTAACTTAGAGGAATCAGGAAGCGTTACAGCAGAGCACTCACACAGGTAAGCGACTTACAGAAGTGTAAGATGTTGTACTTCCCAGTGGAGTGGTTTACACGAGGTTTAAGTTGTTTGTGTAGAGATGTTACACCAGCGTGTTTCCTGTCTGAAGCAAAATGCAACAAAAGAGAAAGCCTCTCCCATAGCGAGCTAACAATTTTAAACCAGCCTCCTTTGCTAGTTGCTATAGTAACCAGCTGCAGTAAATGCTTTACAAAAATTTCAGGCACAGGCTATATGAATTGTTTATGTAATCATATTTTATATGCAGACAGATCTCTGCCTTAGTAAAAAGAAGTCACTGTATCACAGGAGAGGTGTGCTTTACTGGCTGTGTTAGTAGAACAGATGTAATACATGACTCTAGTATGAATAAAGCAAGAGACTGAATTTTCACTATGAATTTTTAACAGTTATGGCACATCATAACTCTGTGATGTATCTGTTCTGGGACATAAAATACAGCATTCTGTCTTTAGGGCTGTCAGTCAAGCACAGCAGCCATCATTAAATTCACTTGTAAAACATCTAGATTTTGTTTCTCTTATACAGTATTTTCCAAAATTACAAATATTTGTATATAATCACAGAGTTTAAGGAAAACAAAATCCCTGTTAGAGGGACATCTACAATCTGGAGTGAAGCCTTAGGAATGTCCTCAGAATATATTCAGTCAGATATGACCATTGCATCTGCGAAGAGAATTTGAAATCTCAAGTCCCCTAGGAATATTTTGTTTCCCCTTTAAAAAAAAGTTGGATTTCTTGTAAAAAGGGGTACATTCAAAGGCTCTAGACCCTCCTGCTTAAATCTAAGATTATGTAAAATAGGAAAGTTACAGTTGTTTCCCTACATCTGAAATGCAGTTTTAACCTTTTTTAGCATTGTGAGAGGATGTTTAAAACAACACACATTACAAAATAAAACATCTAATGAGAGCCTTAATTACAGAAAAGCGTAGCATTTCACCACTTTACACCCGAGATTAATACCGTCCAAAATACTATTTTCTTATGGATTTTAAAACATTTAAGCAAGGGAAGTTACAATTTTAGTCTGTGTTGATTCTAAGCCTGTTACTAACTCATCTAGAAATATAGTCTCACAAAAGAGAAACGCATGTATAGCACAGAAAGAGGAAAAGCATATATAGCATTTTGGTAAGATATGTCAGATTAGTTCTGTATTCATTTTTTCCTACTTTTGGCTGAAGCATTTCAGAATAAAATTTAGAATAGAGAATCATGCATACCAGACTAAGCTTTATTTTTAACTCTTGACATAATTTGGCATTACAGTAATGGATTTAGTATAAATTTAGATCAAACACTCTTCAAACACTTTGCTTTTGGGACAATTCATCCTCCTATTTTAATTCCCTGCACGTTTGGTGGCATAACTGTTTCTACGGCTTTTCTTCCCCGCTTACTGACACACTTCCCAGGTCAGAAGCTTACTGACTGTTAATGATTTCATCATCTATCATTTAATTACTTGTATTTCTTATAAAAAATTTTACTACTGCACTGGTCAAAAGGTTGCCTTGCTGCTTTGGTTAGCAAGAACATGAACTCTTCACAATCCACTAGCTGACTCTGAAAGCATGCTCCATTTCACTAACCAAATCATGCCAGCTTCCATTGATAAACACAATAGCATGCATTGATTAAGTATGGCCATATTGAAGGAGGCAAATCCACCTGCTTTCAGCTGATTAAGATTTTTCCCAGTTGTTTGTTATTCTGGTCTCTTTTGTCTGTCTCTTTAGTGAGATGCTACAGGAATTCTGTTAAAATCTATTTGTTTCTATTCCATTTGAAAACACCAATTCTTTTCCCTAATCTATGTCACCAAGAGGTGGAACATTGCCAGGGAAAAAAAAAAAAAGTCTGACTTCTACTGTACCTCATTGCATTTGTACCTCATAAAATACACTTAGAAGCTTTTTGCCTGCATTTGTGTTAAGTGACCTGGGGATGTTTTCTCTCCCTTAGCTATTCAATTAGCTAGTTTCCACTCTGAACAAGCCTTTATATGTTTATCTGACTGTAAATATATTTATCAGAAATAAAATTATCAGAATATAACCCACTTAAGCTGTATGAGCCTAAATTTGCATGCCTCTCCCTTTTTTAAGGAAAAAGTTAAAATATGGTAGGGGGAAAAATACAGATAATTTTGAAATCATCTAAGTATACTCAGCACTAAACTACTACCCAGATGTCATTGAGGGAAAATAAAGGAAATGGATGTTAGTGACAAAATTCCATTCAGTGTGTTTCCAATGGATTTTTATTTTCTGTAGCAGGATGAAAAATTCTTTGCAAAATGTTTTTCATTAAGCTTTTTTTTTCATTTCCTAACCCCATACTAACTAGAAACACTTAACACAAACATTATGATGCTTCCACAAAACAGAGCAATGTTTTGTGAACATTCTGTTACTTTTGCAGGGCACGGGGTAGTTTGTGTTTGGTTCTGACATTCACAGTACACGTGTGATGGGCCCCAACTGGCTGGCAGTTGGGGGATTATTGCATTGCTGCTTCTCATAAGCAGCTTCCGTGCTTCAAGTGTCCTCTCTGCTGTTGGCACCGGCTGCTGAGGGAATGGGTGTCTGCCAGTGCAGGAGTGAGACGAGCCTTCACTGTGAGCTCCTGAACAGAACAAACACGAGCGGCCGTGGGGCAGTGAAAGGTCATTTGTATGAGCCACCCTGTGTTAGGGCATGCAACAGGAGATAGCACCTCTTGTTTAAAACTAGAGCTTCATCCCCTATAACAGAAGTTTTTCAAGTATATGTTCTTTTGCCAATTCCCTACCTGGCTCTCTTTTTCCTCCTTACCTTGTATGTGGCTGTTTCTACTGCCCTGCTGTTATGGTACTTTGAAATGATGAGCTAGAAATGGATCTCACCTACTTGTGGGAGAAGAAATGGAAGCTGTAAAAACCATGAAGACTACACAATTAAAAAAATAAAAAAGACAAAATCAGCAGCATTTACCCTATTTGCAGGATTGTTAATGCATAACAGGTAGGGAAGAGATACTGAAAAATGCTAGTAAGTCTCATAGCTACGTTCCACAACAGCTTTCTAAGGAAGACAGCTTGGCAGAATGTTTTCAAATCAAATCAATGGTTATGCATGACGTGTTGCAATCAGTGTCATGTTCCTGATCACATGGCATCACCCTCCACTCAACAAACTGGTGCATCCTTAGAACTGGCTATAAAGATTGGACATCACAGATCACATTATTTTAAAACATGCAAGAAATGCTATTTTTTACTTCTGTTTTTTAGATACTTTTTAAAAAAAATGTTTTCCTTCCATTCCATTATTTTATTTTTACTTTTTGCAACTAATATAGCTAAAAATATCTTGTCACCAGTTCCTAATTTTTCTACTGAATATTTATTGCAAGATCCTTCAACATACTGTGTTTAAAGTCCACCCTTTTGTTCCTCATTTTCCTTGTAAAGTAAGATTTAATCTTAGTGTGTTCTGAATGGAGGAATCTGACAAATCTCTACTATGGATATCTTGTAATTTAAATTCACCTTTAAAGCAAAACTTTCATTTCTAACCTTTAAAGACAAAGAGTCTCCTTCCTTTTGTTTTTAGAATTTGTTCCTTTCTACCTCTTCACTAATTCTAATTTAAAAATCTGAGTTTTTTATCTTTTTCTTTATGTCGCTGAATGATTTTTCCCCCATTAAGTCATTTGTAAAGTTGCTATAAAATGATCATTCATTCTGTACTTCAGCTGTAACTTCTGAAACTCTTTACTGGCTTTATCCGAAACCTGTGCTCCTGAATAATTCAGACACTTAAGTCTAGTGCAATCACATTTTAAAAAGCAACATGATTAAATAAGGCCAGAGTGCTGTTTCTGATAATGAGCAACAGCAAACAGAAAAATAGAACTAGCAATTTTATACAAAGTTTTGTAGAAATAGCATTATTACAGTTGCAAAAACTAAGACAATATGTTTCCTTGTTACAAGGTACAGCTTAAATTAAACTGTCTATCCAACCTATAGTGAAATTATATTCTAAGAAGAATCCAAACGTCACATGAAACATAATACAAGGTGGATTCTGAGAATGCTTCGGGTATTTGCTATTTCTGGAATTAGGCTGGGAGGAGAACTTGTGAATTTCACCCTAACAAAGGGCCCTTGTACATATTATTGGTCTCATCAAGGTTCCTATCACAGCATTTTATGTACTAGAATATACATTTATCAGAGTGAAAGATAATTTCCTCTGTGCCTTTACTGTAATTTCCCCATAACATTGGAGTAGTCTTAGAGGAGTTTTCCTACTAATACAGCAATACAAAGAAAATTCTATACAGCGCTAACAAAATAATTATTGGTTTGTTCAAATTACTCTCAGTCAGTGAAGGAAGATAAACACAGATGATGTTTAAAATGAAGACAGGAAAGTAACATCCTCTAACAGCACAAATGATCAAAGTTACCTTGCATTGAAATGTTGAAATTGATTTGTCATTAGGAGTAAAAATACAAGTACTTCATATACCTAATGGGAAACAACAAAATCAATTTCATCTGTGTGGGGTTTTATGGCAAATTCTTCATTGATTTGAAAGAAATTGCAATTTAAAAAGTCAAAGAGATTAATTTACTATATCATTTAACTACTATTCAGCAAACAGCAAAGGTAAGACTGGTGTACGTGGCCAAAGACACAGAATAAAAATTATCTTAACAGAATGTCCATGGATACACTGAAATAACCTGAATATGGTTAATTCAGCTGCTTTCTCTGAATTTAATTATTCTAACTAAAATCATCAAGCACCTACCTGCCACGAGACAATTACAGGCTTGATTCTTCATATCCAAAAGAAAATGCAAAGCTTCACAACTGAAAAGCAATCTTACTACAGAATACAATACCAAAAAGAAAAACATGATTGCCTATGAGCCCCCCAGGAATGGAAATGGAATACAAGACAGACATATTTGAACTGTATATACCTGAGGCAGTCATGTGCTTTACAGGATGTTTCCACCAAATCAGGTAGCACAAAGGAAGGACTTTAAAGACCAAAAAAGCAGTGAGATGCAAGCAAGACAAATGCTTTCACACCTCCTGTCATCCCATTTTAAGGCCAAAAGTTTCTTGCTTTTTATCCCTAGATTTCAAAGAAGTCTAAAAAGTAAGAGATCTGTACATGCTTAGAAAAAAAAAAAGACAAAAATAATCAGCAGTTCTGTCGGCCCGAAGAGTCAGAGAACCCAGAACCAGAGAAAGGACGGCACACCCTTCTAGGCTGCTTCGTAGTCAAGATCCAGTCTTGCAATACCTTGTTCTTTTTCTGTATGTTCTATCTTGCTTTCTGTGTCTGGTATCACCAGGGGTATGAGGCAGACTTTTTGAATTATTATAAGTAACATAATACAAAAGCTATAGCTGTGAGGTAGTCATGAAACCCAGTGATGCATGAACATGAGTTTGTAAACAAGCATCGAGACCTGCCAACAGCATTAAAAGCACAATCAAAAAGAATTACACAACACTGGTATGGCCACTCGGAGAACTTAAACAAGCAGCAAGTCGTATGCCACCATCATACCTTTAAGTAAATCATCCACATTTTCATGTTACCTTCCTCTGTCTATATCCAAATTTAAGTGAAGCATGAAGGTGTATTATGTCCCCCCTATAGAATATTCACTCTGTACAAACACTAGCAAACATCAAACTTCAAGAATGTGTTTGAGACATCCTGAAGAGAAAACAGAATCTGAATCTCATTTTAGGAAACATTTCTTGAAGGAGTTGTCTCAAAATAACCAAGTCCAAAAATCCAGAAGTTTTTAGATAGAGGAACGTTCCCTACAGGACAGGCGGAGATGCTAGTGCTGCAACATCTTGCACGCCACACAGGAAAAACAAAGTGTACCGAAGTTCCTTTTTATATAAGTGCATTGCACTTTGAAATACTAATTTCTGCATTTATATAATCTGCTCCCAGGCCCTAATGACAATAAGAATTATTACTTGCTACTGTTATAAAGTGTAGAAACTAGGATAAACTGAAAGACATCTTTGAACAGATGAATAAGGCAACACCACTACAACATAGCAGCACAGAGTAAAAAGGAAAAATATTTGCAGGCTGCAAAGAGAAGACAACAGGCAGCTTGACATGCAGTTATGCACAAATCTACTTTGACAGACATGTAGATAGGAGTTAAATAGACTCAGGTATTGGAAATACCTTCCTAGAGTCATGAAACACTATTTATAATTTTAATACCATCATGTAACCAACACTGCTGTCATGATCTCATTTCTGTTTCCGAATAACAAGGGGTTGGAAAGCTTTAGAAGCACTGCGCATTAGCCCATTTCATTGCAGAGAAAAGGTACACTGCCAGCCAAACATGAACTTTAACTGGCACTATTTCTCTCCCAAACTGCAGTAGGCACATCACTGAATAGCATTGCCTTTAAAAATAGCTGCACAGGGTGACACTGTGAGGACTAAGAATGTGCTAATGTGATAAATACCTGTGACGAACATGTTTCACACTATTAAAGAAGCACACCAAACCTGGAGAAAAGTGTTTGAACAAAAGCGCATATTTTAAAATAAGCTTTTGAAGTAAAGATCTGAAAGACTCTTTGAGGACTCCCAAGAAAAGTGTAGTTCTGTTATACTACTGCTTTCAAGTTTTAATTTTCTGCTGAGATTAAGGCCCTACTAGAGTGGGTTAAGACCGCCCAGTCATTTCCCAAAAGTTAAAGTGCATCATACAGTGTGAGTGACTCAAAAACTGCAGTCTGCAGACCACGAAACACATGGGTGGACCTGCAGAGAGCAGTAGTCAATCACAAGAGTCAGTCATGAGCAACTAGAAACAAGCACAATGAAGCAGCTGAAATTAGTCTGAACACTTTGCTAATGTTTCTGTATGAGCCAGAGGGATGAAAAAATTTGTAAGGAGGAGGAAAGGGTAACTCTACCGCTAGAATGGGGTGATCAATTCAAAAAGTAAACTAGGAAATCTGCTTGTCTGTGTGCATAAGGAAGAACTCTGAGTCAAGGAGGTTTTCAGAAAGTTACTCTCACACTGCTGAGCACTAAGCAAGCCCAACACCTCCAGCCCATTACCCTGCACACATGACACTGAGAAGTGCTTGTTGAGTTGTCTCAAAGTCTATCAAGATCTGTCCTGTTACCCATTTCAGTGATGTGAGCTTTGTCTTCTGAGGCATCTGTAATATTACAAGTATTTGGACAGAGATGTTAGGAGCTACATTGAAGCGATATCTACTGGACATAAATATTAAATTTTAATTTCCTCCATTTCTTTTTTTTCCCAATGGATCAATACAGTGGTTAATTTATATGCTATCCTCTAACCCACCAAAATTACCAGCCTCCTCCATCTTCCTTTCCGCCCTTTCTTTTTAATAAAGAAAATAAAACATGAAAAACAACAGTTGTCATCTAAACAGACAACTCAATCACAGGGGTTTGGTTTGGTTTTGTACCACAAATTGGGCCATGACAATCACATTTTGTAATTGGTTTAGATGCAGCTCTGGCTGAAGCTTTGGCCTTTTATTACAAAATCCTGATTTGGAATAACTATCCTCTCTGGTAAGGTTGGGGGTGTTTTAATAAAAATGGAAAGCTGAAGTTAAAGGGATACTATTGAAAGTGCAATTTGGAGCCACGTATCACTAAAATGCCTAAGCAAAATATTATTGCAGATCCTGCCTTAGAAGAGGCAGAGATGCATCTAGAAACAGCTCTAATACCTTCAGCCACGACATTCACTTTTAATGATGACAGTTACCCCTATTTATAGCCAGTGTCATTTTGACATCTTCCCACAGAGCACATCTGCATCTTTAGAACTGCTAGCTCAGATGCCCACAGCAATGAGGCCCTGCGGCATAGAGATCTCTGAGGCCTAACAAGATCAATCTAGGGCACTGGGTACTGAAGCGATAGATAGGTAAGCCACTCCAGCTACCCTGGCTACAGGTTATATCAGAAAGTGAAAATAAAGCTCCATCAGCCAATTCACCAGGAGCTACAATTGCATGTTTGATTGTCCACAGCCATCAGCCACAGAACCTTCCTACGTCTGGGCTGTCACCAATTTCTGCTTGTAGTGAGAGTCAAGCTCACAGAATCAGGCAGACCATTCCCTAAGCCAGCTCCTTAACTCAGACTCCCAGGTTTTCAGTCGTTGCAACAGCAATTGCAGGCTATAAAATTCCTTCTCACATCATCACACTTGCACCTAACCAGAAATGAGGATAGGATGGGGTGCACTGCTACCTTTCTGTCAGTAGAAGACACATCACTATTAACTGGTGGAAGACTGAGCTCAGCTGTCTTACCCTCCTTATCTTCCTGCAGGCATTGATCAGTACCTTCTGTCTGTTTACTCCTTATCCTCCCTTAACAAGTTCAAATATGACTAGAAAGTAGACTTTCAGATACACCCAAAAATTTTTAAGAAGCTATAATCCATCCTTGAAGCAAGGCAGCTCTCCTCTTAGAAAACTGCTAGGTCATCCAGACCAGTATTCACTTTAAAATTTAACACGTCAGCACATTGATCTCTCAACTCCACTTGCTACCAGCATGGTAAATACAATGGTTTATATTATTACTAAAACACTTTTAAAAAACCTTTTTATCAGACAACACTTTCAAAGCGAACACTTTGAACAATTTCTCATTTTCAGAAATTCTGGAAATGGTGCTTTTTATTAGTAAATAGATAAAGCAAAACAAAAAATTTGCATGTTGCTTCAAATTGTACTGTACAGAAGGTACATCCAGCCTACAAAACATGAAAACCTGCTAGTTTCATTTCAGTTCTTATGTTTTAGCCCTCAGTGTTTTGCAAATTACCCACAAAATCCATGCTTGCAAACAAAAGCCTACATTAAATAGTTTCAGTGGAAGATAAGGCAAAACATTACTCTAAAAACCCCTCCAGCTAGCTGGCAAAATCCCTTTGCACTAGAAAAAAAAAAATCTTCTCTGACACACAATAACACACTGCTGCTGGCAAGCCTGCTGCAGTGTAGTACTGAGTTATCACTTTGACAACATCTACAGAAGTCATATTACCCAGTGTCACGTCTTAAAGGACAGAGGCTAGACTTACCATAGCCCTTCTTTATTTTAGAGTAAGAAACAGGGACCTTCCAGCATTGATTGCTCCTCTAATTGAGTCTCAGATTAGTGGTAGGTATGCAGTAGCTCTTATCTTTGCTCCAACAGTTAATTTTGTTGAGATCAGTTTTATCACTTGTCTTTTTTCTCCTCCAGAAAGCAGATAGGAGGTCTGGGCCCATGCCCTACTCTGGTGAAAACACTATGAAAGAAACTTTAAAGAAAACAAATTCTCAGGGACATTCTAGAAATGATCTCTTAGATCCCAAATCTAAAAAGCATTTCCAGATTACATGCAGATAAAGTGCTGAGGTAAAGCCTACCTTCTTGAGTGCATTCTAACTACGATATTTGTAAAATAATGGCAATTTAAGCATGAAATTCCAGAGAAACAGCTTGTAGGGGGGAAGTACTATGTGTTCCCATAGATGCCCTCCGCCCCCCAAGGGTGGGG
Organism: Gorsachius magnificus; assembly: GCA_034008185.1. Lineage (NCBI taxonomy): Eukaryota > Metazoa > Chordata > Aves > Pelecaniformes > Ardeidae > Gorsachius > Gorsachius magnificus. The sequence continues at coordinate 33,220,749 of CM067088.1, read as the reverse complement.
TGGAGGGACAGGAACAGAGATGACAACATCCAAAAGCAGAGAACAAGACATCCCTCAGAGTAGCCAGTGGCACTAGGAACAAACCACTCGGATTTACTCTCAAGTTTTACTTACCTTTAGATCCTCGCTCTGTTCAAATCAGACCTCTCCCATGAGAAGCCAATCGCCAAACCCCTTAGCTGCTCGCTCCAAGGTTAAGATGTCAATCTCTTGCTTAAACATTCTGTTTTCTATGTAATTAATTAAATATAATTAAGTATCTATTGGAAAAGAGCTGAATGTGATTCTCACATTCCAGGTGAATGTAATACAACCACTGTTTGGGCCATTTTGGAAGCAGGGTCTTTTTAATTTTATACTTCTGGTTTAGTAAAACAGGCTTGTAATTTTATCACCACATTATCCGCAGGAAAATGTGACTGCTGTAAGGGACAGATAAAAAATAAACAAAAAAAAAATCATCCTGTGAAGATGAAGGTAATAGGGAAAGATTGTTAGCATTAAAAAAAAAGTTTATATTTCTACCACTCCAACTGTATAAAATTCTAAGTATTCTTCAGACTAGGAATAGTTGGCTGGGCAATTCCTGGTACTTCTGAAACCAGCCTGCACAGCGAGGAGTAAGGCAGCGTGGTTATCTGTAGCAAACATAAAGCTTATTTGAAGTTCTAGAGCTCCCCTCCTTATCTGAAGTGCTGCAAGGGGCACACTGATTATTACAAGGAAAGATGGTAGTTATGTCACTGTTGGCTTTGCACCCCCTAATTCATGCTGATGGGTTTCCTCCTGCCATAAGCCTCCACAAGCCTCGGGGACAACACTGCCTTGTCTAGGGGAGGAGGGGGCTGCCTCTGCTACATCCATGGCTGGTTGTCCCACAAAGGGAGGAAGATTTAAAATTAAAAGAACACTGTTGAAGAACAATTATGTCATTTCCTGACTTGTTAGGGGATCACTTAGCAAACAAGCTAGCTGCTACACAAGGCCACTGCTTGTCAAGACAGCACTTCAGTCATGCCTCCCTGCTCCCTGGCACCAGGGCCTTCATCTTCCTGCCCGACTACAAGCACCTGCATGTCATCTAGTCAGGGAAGTGAACACTTCACCACAAACACCCACAAGAGCCCAGCCAAGCAGCCAGGCACACCAGCAGGGCCCTGGGCCTTCTGAGGCAGTGCCAGGTGGGGTCACAGCCACAGAACAACCCATTGCACCTATGCAAGGTGCCAAGAGCACCACGACAGGAGGTGAAAGGCATGGGTAAACCCCAGTCTCTCTTGGCTTCCCAGGTAACATGCAGCAGTCCTGTGTCCACAGGTACCACAGCAATATATTCCCATTTGGCAAGTATAGGAGCAGGGCAAGGAACCATTGTATGCCATTCCCAGAGAAAAATAATGGGGAAGTCTAGTACTATAGCAAACACCACTTTCAATTGCTCTACTGCTTATGAAGTATTCTAGATCTTTTTCCCCCCCCACTGATGCAAATTCAGAGTTCCCTTACACCAATAAAGTTCATCCCAGTATGAAAGAATTTGTACTGCAGCAGCTCTACAGTTTAACACAGCTAATAAATGTTTTATTAAAAAAATAAAAACAAATAAAGGAGGTGGATGGTGAGCTAAAAGTTATGGCAAGGCTTGCAGCACTTTAGGCTTTACTTCCCATGTGTTTTTTCATGAAAACTTAAGTGAATTTTTTGAAATACTGTTTAATGTTGAGACAATATATAGCCGTTTATTAACTTCTCTGTCTTATTAATCATTTACTGAGTTTTAAACTAGAAGCTCCAACTGAACTGATTTGCCTCAAAAGCCATTTCATATAGTCTAGGCTCACAGCTACAGTTGTAAAAATCTTTTGCCTAGAATGTATCATTTTTATTAACCTAGATGAAGACATGTAAATATCAATGCTTATTTACCAGAATCTGCGTTGTCTAAGACTCCTTTGGGAGAAGTGGATTCAGAAAACAGGAATATAGATCCAATTTGCTGTCAGAGAGGTGAAATTAATACAATTTGTCATGCATTAGTGTCCAGGGTTCAGGTGTGATAAGCAGGGACAAGACATACTGCATGCAGCTGGAAATATTTGTATGGCGGTAATTTATCTACACGGTAAAGACTTGAAGGGACAGGGAAAAGGTTGAAGACAAAGCTCAAGGTTCCCAAGCTTTGAGAAAGGAATAAATAGTGGAAAGGCCAGACAAACAATAAAAAAGGGCCAGGATCAACTAGGCAAGCCATGGGGTAAACTTAGCTGCACATTTAATAAGCATAAACTGTAGTAAGTCCAAGAACAACAGGCTAGATACATAGGGAGAAAGTTATTTTGCAGCTGCTTAAACATTTCTTGAAACTAAATGTTTTCACCAGCTTTTCTTTGACAGCTATGGGAGAAAGCATTCCGGAATTAGTTTGTCATCTAGGAGCCAGGGAATGTTCACAGAGAGGAGAGTATATCATTAGCCATTGCTATAACATCAAATACCTTTAAGAAAGAATTAAGAAATTTAAGGAAACTTAAAAATATAAGAAAAATTTAAGATTTAAGAAAAATATTGATGGAGGAGAAACTGAATTTATAACTTCAAACATATAATCAGTTAACAAAATGCATCACTCCAAGATGAGTTTACAAACCTTGTATTAGTCAAAAGTTCTTTACCTTTATATTTAAACATTTTTCCTGCTACATTTCAAAGGGGAATTAAAGCTGCAAAATAAAGAAACTTATATTTATCAGTGACTTAAGTGATTGGAAGGACAAAACTGAGATGAGAAGGGTCCATTCAAAGCTTAGTCCCTTTGAGACTCAAGTGTCACCAAGAATTTAACCACAATTTTATAATACAATTCCTGCACAAAGGAAATGGCTGGAAGTTGCACTAGCAGCTCATCTTTTCACATTTTGCTCCTTGACCTACTGACAATCTGCACAATAGAATCACTGTTAGCATCTGGCACAGGGACAGGCAAAACTGTGCTGGTACTGAAAACAGAAGAGTTACACTTTTATCAGTATCTTCATAAATGTAAAGTTGAACTTAAAGGGAGACAAGAGGCTGTCAAAAGATAAGCCAGCCTTAAAATGACGCGCAAGAGAAAGAAATGCTACCTACACATCAGGAAGGCAGCTCACTCAGAATTACAGTTTTGGAAAGATGAGAGGAACAAACCACAAAATTAAGTTTTAGTCCCAGTGCTTTAATAAGGATTACACTTGGGAAATAAAGGCATAACATCAAAGGATGAAACATGGCATATGACCTGAATAGCTTAAGATACTCAACTACTGCCAGTCTTCACATTAGGCTTTCACTTGACTCAAGTATTTTTGCCACTAAGTGGCAAACATTTATGGGTTTCTGTATGTTGAGACACTGCAATGGCATTTATGTTGATCAAAATGCAAAGGTTAGTCCTGAAGTCAAGTGTCCTGAGCTGAACAAAACTGAAGCAATGGGCTAGGACAGCTGCAATAAGTTCTGTGGTTCACATAATGGAAAAAAATGCTCGTAAGTGACACCTCTCTCTTTTCCTTCCTATCAGCTGCTCACACTAAAACAAATCATGTACTGAAGTGAATTTTGATTGTCTTATGAATTTAAGAATGGCTAGAGTGAAAAAATCTGGAACAGACTATTAACATCTGCTTCTAGGCAATGCATTAATTTCTAGTGAAGGCAAATACCTACTAAGCTACTTTCAGAAATTATTCCAAAGTCAATTTGCTGGCAACATGCTTTCCCTTCTTAACACCATATTTGACTCTGTTTCATAGGATGTCCTGAATCACTTGGGAGTTAGTATTTTCCTACATACATTTCACACACCAGTTTAAAAACTGACCTACAACTCTTGAAGCCAGAAGTTTGAAGAAGGCATCTGGATTTGTAATTAAAAAAATCAGGGAGGCATTGAGAAGGAAGAGTGCTCAATCCTTCCAGTTTTTCCCCTCAAGTAAAAACCAATAATGTGCAACAGTGAGCCGCTGAAGTGCCTTTGTTTTACTGACTGTTCCACAGCTGTGGGCTGATAAGATTGCAGTGGAAAGTAATTTCTTTAAAATTTCTATTCATTTCCAAAACCTCAGCTGGTACAAGTGGCATGCAGATTTAAAAATCTTAGAACAATGCACTGAAAGGTACAGTATGAATACCACTAATAGACAGACAGACATCTATTTTGATTTCTCTCTATTCAGATGAATGGAGTTTAGTTAAATGCTGTCCTCCCTAAGGAAAAGGTGCACAGGCACTGTTGGAAGTAAATAGCTGGGCACAGAAAGCCACAGAAGACTGAATGATGCTACCCTTTCAAATGCTAAGTTTTCTAGAAAATCCTTCAAGCATGAAACATGGCAGCCAGCCACTACATTCCTAAGGAAGAGCATGTCACTAGGTTCTGTTCAATGTAAATAATTAAAAAGTATGTCAATCTCTTACAGGAGGCAGCTGCAGACTAATGACACTTAAAAAAATGGAGGAAGATGTACCACTAGTTGCTGCATATTTGTTGTCCACTCTTTCATGATGAACCCTATCTATATCTTCTTTCTCTGAAGTTTTTTTTTTCTTCTACAATAAGAAGTTAAATAAATACACTAAAAAATTCATCAGAGTGCCAGCAAAGCAGCAGCACAAGAATTAGCAGAATACATGCACAGTCACCATGCTAGGGTTCTGTTTTCTACCATGTTATCCATACTTGCAGCAAGGAAGCAAAGTTTCCACATGCAATATATATACTATTAATAAATATTTGTCACATTTTAGTAACATTATGGAAAGCTAATGGAACAAGTTAGCTCCTTGGAAAGCAGCAGTGAAAATAATAGCTTGTGCAAATCTCGTATTGCAATGCCATTAGGAGTCAGGAGAGTCAGAAAAGAAAGGTACCAAAGCTTCCTTTCCCATTCCATTTGAACTGATTGCCCACAATAGAAACAAACATTTCTTGTGACATTAAGTTGTCGTCAGCTTCTGTGATTCCCAGTTCACTCAGCCTTTTCTTGTGCATCTGGCTTTTCTTTGCAGAAGTAGCGCCGAGTTCATTTGCAATTTCATAATTGCCTTCAGTTTGTTCGGAAATCTCAGCTTGCTCATAAAACTCCAACTCATCAGTTACACATTCAGGTCGTTCTTGTTGCCTGAGGCCCTCTACACAGGCCATCCCATCACCTGACTGGGTAGGCTGTGTATTCCCTAAGTCAGGAAAACAATAAGAATGTCATCAACAATCATGCAAGACAGCCAAATCATTTAAAACTCCTGGAATTAAATTTTCTTCAGGCTTAGCATTTTCACCTCATCCCACTCACTTTTTGGATAACTACTTAGTGACAGCCACATATTGCAAATACAGTGTAAGACGCTTAAGGAAAAGGTTTCTTCTTGAGATGATTTCAAGTTGCCAAGTGATAGCGATATTAGAGAAAATTACAGTGGGTTTACACACTGCACTTTGTGACAGTTCTTCTTGAATAAGACAGGAGAAATACAGTTGTCACATTTTATTTAATGCAGAGAAAAAGTTCTGTGCTGGGAGCACGTCTCAGCTCTAACGCATGAAAGAAAAACGAGCAGAGAATTATCAAGAACCAGAAGAGCTGTAAGAGAAGCCATATCTGCTTTTTTGCTGGTTGCAGTCTTGTTTCTTTATGCACCAAGGAGGCCATCAGTCATACAAGCTCTGCTTAGTAAGGAGCACAAATTAGGTACGTGATGGAAGTGCACATTCACAGTATTTCTCTGCAGCAAGTTCATCCTTTAGGAAATTCCAGTGCTCTGAGAGTTACAAAGATATATTTCAGCTAAATAAATCTAGACATTATTAGAAAATTTAATAGACTTGATTATGAATTATGCAATCCAAAAACCTAGGTATACTAGATCTAGAAGTTTCTTCTAGGAAGAGAAAAATACCTTTTGTTCTGTCTGCTGAAGCATCCTTTACATCAGAGGGCATTGTTGGTCTAACCAGGACCACACCATATCCTTCATTATTATGGATCATATTATTGACCATGGTTATCTTGGGGATGTCATAATGTTCATCTAAAAAGTTCTACAGCAAAGAAACAGAAATGCAACGTGTTATGTCCAGCTAAAGGGATGCAAAATATTCCAGTTTTAGGTACAATCAGTTCTATGTATTGGCTAGAATTTTATTATTTGCCTATGCAAGTGACATTGCAAAAGGCATTTTCTTTCTGGCAGATAAGAAATAAAACAAGTATACTGCTTTGGTGGGCCAGCCTAAGGCAAACAATTACCATCATCATATGTGCCATAAGAGTCCTACCATAAGGCAGCAAGGTTTTAAGCCAACCTAAACACAAATTAGTTGCATTAATTCTAGCAGCTATAAGCTTTTGAAAAACAAGTACATTCTGTCTTGAACTGACCTTTATAAGTATTCCCTCCTTGCAGTGGTGTATGCCGTTGTCTAACAGGGTGCACGTACTACCTGGATATATTTCCACACCAGCACCCTACAGGATAAAATTGATGGCAGTTCACAAATAGTTCTGGCATATTTCCAATTTAACTTGACAACTCCACTGTGGATCTTTGTGCTCATCTACCAGTTTGCACAATGCAAAGTTGTGTTACCACTCCAGCTTCACGGCTTTGCTAACCAACTTAAGCAGCAATACCCAAGGTTGAGGCCCCACAGGTAATATTATTGCCACCAGTCCAAAAAGCTCTAGTAAAGAGTAACTGCCCAGCCTTGCATTACTTTTTTGTTCTTTAGTCATCCACCTCAAAGCCCCATCATTCTTCAAAATGTCCTAATCAGAGTTCAATTATGTGTTTATCATCTCTCTGTAAGAATCGATGGACAAGGTGTCCAAGAGGGGCATTTTATTTGCAGAACAAATACAAGGTTTAATGAGAAAATTATTTATGGGTAGAGAAAACAGAAAATCACTTTAAAAGTATTGCAGGACATGAATCAATCCAGCAATGCAGTGACAATTATTTCACAGATGTCCCCTGTTACTACATCATTTTCATACCATCATACACAAATCAGTATGAGACACTCCACTGGATACTATTGAAGGCTACAAGACCCCTGGGACCAATCTCTTAAACTCAGTAACATGCAGCTGTCCAAAATGAACTTGTAAAGGTTCTCTGAAGAGCAACAGAAGTCACCCTGTTACTGACTGTGTTATTTCCAAGCAGAAACCTTTACTTTAATTTAGAAAATAAGCCAGAGTTAAGAATTTGTTTGTACCTTGGCACCATACAGATCTGAGTTTTTCATTAATAGCTCAGCTGATGTTCGTATCGTTATGCCTGTAGTTTCACATTGTAGCACACAATTCTCCAGGGTGGTTTTCCCATGATGGACATCTACATGCACAGAAAACAAATATTGTTAAATGAACCAGTTATGCAAAGGCAAACGCCTCCTACAGACAGGTGGACTTGTAGCACTTTTGCAGTGTGATAAAATTACTATTTTAATTTTATCCACTTCAGGCTAATTTTACTGATTTGCTCACGCATGGTTTGAACTAGTGCTATTTTTCTAGCATGGAAGGGATCGCTGCTGCAAGGAAGCGCTATTCAAAGATTTGTCTTAAGAGGTTTTTTGGCTTTTTTTTTTTTGAAAGTGACAGAAACTATTCTTGTCATTACATTCCTAAGAGACTTTTGAATTAATCAGAGATTAAATACAGGTATACAGGTGTTAATAAACATTTTAACATGTATAAAACCAAATGTCTGTTGAGGCAAAATATTAACTAGCACCTTCTTCAAAGACAGAAGGCCACGGACAATAAACTCATTGGATACAACTTAGGATTATTTGAACCTCAGTTTGAATGTGCTGCCAGCAAAATTCTATGCTACTTCTACAGCCCATGCCATTCCTCAGTGGAGAGCTAGGGGGGTTCAATTACAGCTGAATATTGCCATGGGGGTTCTTTTGGGGAAAAAGGAATTAGCTCCTTTTCCAGGTAGCCTGATGTAGGTTCTATAGCAGTCAGTCAGGATGCCTTAACAGCAGAAAAATAATCAAGTCAAATGATCCTATCCAAGTATAAGAATAAAGCACAAGAGCCACAGTAGCTTGAAAGTACAAAGTGTAGAAGTTATTTTGATGTTCACATTATAAGTTTAAAAAAAAGGGAATGCCTTTGCAGTAGTGTCCAGCGACAGGACAAGGGGCAATGGGTACAAACTGAAACAGAAGAGATTTCAGTTGAATATGAGGAAAAACTTCTTTACTTTGAGGGTGACGGAGCACTGGCACAGGCTGCCCAGGGAGGTTGTGGAGTCTCCTTCTCTGGAGATATTCAAAGCCTGCCTGGACGAACTCCTGTGTAGCATGCTCTAGGAGAACCTGCTTTAGCAGGAGGGTTGGACTAGATGATCTCCCGAGGTCCCTTCCAACCCTTGTGATTCTGTGATATTTATACCTGTACCTACAGCATTTTGTTAAAACTAGTAAATTCTAAAGCTGGGTCCCAGCTTTAATTCTAACAGTAAATTATGAAAGATTCACAAAAAGGTCAAGATGCTTTTATACTTACTTAAAATCCCCTCCACAGCATCATGTTGTACTAACTTCAAACTGGAGATCCTTATATTGGCTCCTGTACAGTCAACAAAGTTGTCTCCTTTACCTCGTTTTTCTATTACGATATCATCTGGCAGGCCATAGCCTTAAAGCAGAGGAGAAAGACCCAAGTTTGATGAATAACTAGTAACAGTCAGGTGCTTAGTAAATAACAGACATTTAAATTAAATATGGAGGTTTAAAACTTGAGATCTAATATCCTGAATGGGATTTTCCAACCAGTGGCCAGGCTACACCTTACATCCCCTCTGTACCAAGGTAGAAGCACTCAAAACCAAACTCAAAAGTTACCTTACTTGAAAGACACGCAATAAAAGGTTATTTTAGACAGTTGAACAGAAGGCTAGCTGAGCTCACATTTGCCAAGGCCAACCTTCTCACTCCCAGAAGTTACAACAGAGAAGGGAGATGCAGTAACCAAGGACAGAGGCACCTGCAGTCTGCTTTCCAAGTACAGAAGTTCACTAGAGAGGGCAGAGGTTCCAAAGATCATGAGGGAAAAAGCAGGCACTACCACAATTCAAGGAAGCAAATGCAAAGGACTTCATGTTGTTAGTAAGCTTCACTCAGCTTCCTTATTTAAATGAAACTTGGGCCAAAATTTAATGTTCCTGTGTTACATGGGCTTCCAGATTAATTCAGATTAAAAAGAAACTTTCACAAGCATATGCCAACATTGATTTACTAAGCCATCCACAGTTGTCAGCATTCAACCACTTACAGGGAAATTTATGAGCATGTAAAGCTTTTATTGTTTGTCACTGACAAGAATCATGGTAAGGAAACCAATAATGCAACGTCTATTAAAGCAGCACAAGTCCTATCATTTTCTGAAAGCACACACAAACTCAGATAAGAAGTGCCTGAGCAAGATGCTAGCTTTTAACCAAGTACATAAATAAATACTGTAATGTGCAAGTAGAAAGGTTAAAAAAAAGAAAAAACCCTTTGAACAAGTGTTGGCAGAAAGTTTTAAAGACAGCAGATTTAATGCAAAGTTAAGTGATTGATACTTCAACACACTATACTAGCTAGAAATCTTTTCCCACTGCTACTGATTTATGGTCACCCTTGAGGAAGAGGTGGCATGGGCCAGTTTACTTCCAGTACATAAAAAGAGAGCACCACGGGACAGCAAGTGGCAGATTTAGTTTAACTTCACACCACTACAGAAAAGGTTATTATCCAAGGCAAGAGTTTTAGTCCTACAGACTACCTGCAGTTTTTCTGACCATGCTTTTAGCTTGCTTTATGCTTTACCTCTGAAGCAGCAGCTCTAGCTGCTAGAAGGAAGCCAGTGATGAGACAGGGAATAGAGAAGGAAAGGGTCACCTGCTGTCAGGTGGTGTTCAATACACAGTGTGGTCACGGCTGTAGAACCTGCCTATAAGCTAAGTGACTCCGCAGAAGCTAAAGGCAATTGTCATCCAGTAACACTGATCACAGATATCAGATGGGCTCGCACTCCAGGTTCAACTACTGTACAAGCAGAAGGGAAGTTCTTAGGCACCTTTGCTACACATTCTTGTCAACCATCATTTCCTACAGCTGCTACTGCTTTACCCTTACTTAGTTTTTGCAAGTTTTTATTTATCCCTGTCTGACTAATCCTCATACTTTCAACCTTAGTACTGACTTGCACAGCGGCTGGAAAAAAAAGCTCGACTAAGCAAAGTGACATTATATCTTTGATGAGTCACCCCTTCATCCCAAGAAAGCCACCAAAACGGCCAGCTGCTCAGATTAGTGCCAGCAAATTTTTTCTTGATGCTCCTACTTCAAACGTTTTCAGCTACTACTATTGCTATAAAAACTTCTCTAACAGGAGTCCATATAAGAAGATTAAATACCCTGACACATACTCTTTATTCTGAGTGGTTCATACTAAAGATGCGTATTCATATGCCTTGCTTCTTAAAATAGAGCAGCTCATCCTTTAATAGGTGTGCTATTGCACCATTTGTATTACTGTTTCCTCAAAGCTAGAAAAGCAATAAATACCACCCCACACAATTTTAGAACAATGTCATTCTTGCAGATAAATAAAGCACCGGGAGGTCATTTATCCTGCAGGTGCATTGTCTATCGGCATGCATATCTATATAAATCAAACATACACAAGAGAAGGGTGAGAAAGAAAACACCACTCATAAAACAAGGGCAGCAAGAAAAATAAACTCCAGAGCAGGAAATTAAACTCCCAGCCTTCTTCCTATTAAGAAGTTTTGACAAGATAAAAATGTAGCTAAATAAGTATCTGAAGAGCTGCAAAGGCCCCAGTGATATACAGGCTATTACATTGCAACAGAGTGTGCATACCTAAAGCAGAGGAATTACACTGAGAAATCAAGAACTGAGGAAGAGAGAGCAACATATCCTAGACAACACAGAAGTATTTCAAACACAAGTATTTTGCAAGAATAGTGGAATCACATATGCTGTGTCCATTTCTACAGAATAGATACATACATTGAATCAACAGCTCCCTCCTCAACCTATGTGCTTCACATAATGCAGATTCCCATTGGTAGCCCCGTCTCCCCCCACCCTGACATGCTATAAGTGCCTTAAACTACTAACAGCACTTGGCTCTCTCCCTCTGTATTCACCAGTACTATACTGGTAGTGGATCTCAGAGTCCACCTCTGAAGCAGATTAAGACATACAAAGAACAAGGACATCTCTCAAGTACTCTTAAGTTACTGGCTCTAAAAACCAAAGCCTCTTAGAATGACTTCTGTGCTTCCTAGATTAAAAAAAAAAAAATATCAAGTCCCTCATGTTTCTGTTGAATCTTCTGTTATCTATATAATCAAGATTTATGCAGGCAAATAGGAGGAAATGCTGAATTTGCTATTAATCAGCTAAATTTGCTGTTTACTTACAGAAGTAACTATGGCTAATGAAACAGCTTACTCCATCCTGCATTAGACACGGCTCTACAAGCAGTTATAGGAACAATTGAGGAAAAAAGCAAATGCTTCCACCAAACTCTGAAAAGAGTAAATCGTTATGCAGAGCTAGTTTAAGACATGCAGTTTACTTTGTTTTAAGGACCTTTATGCTAGCAAACCTTCTACCTTCTAGTTCAACTGAATCAGCAATGCAGAACACGCCATCTACAACATAATGACCAGGACAGATGATGACTGTGTCTCCTTCATAACAGGCATTTACAGCTGCCAGTGGATCATTATGAAACTGTAAAAGACAAACAATATAATCAGCTCCTGAAGAATGCTGTAAAAAATGGATGCATTTATGCCCTTGAAGCTTGCTTCTCAATTAAATGTTGCTGCTTTCACTTAAAAGAAACCCTTTTTAATGGCACCAATAATACACAATTTCTACTTTGAATTCAAGAATCATAGTGCTCTCTGGACAAAAAACAGCCTTAAAACATTCCTTTGATGTTTGTGTCATGTCCATTCCCCCATGAGAAAGCTGGGGCAAAGATACAGATTGAAGATCATATGCACCAGAAAGCAAACCTCAATATGGCCTTGGTTCCAGGCCAACATTTGAATTGTGCCTCAAGTGACTTGCCATGAATTACTGAAGAAATAGATGACAGAAAGTAAAGAAAATAAAATCCACAAACAACTCGGCAACTAAATTTGAGCTGGTCTGAATGCTGACGTAACACTTCACTCCTGGTGCAAGTCACCCCAGAACTAAGTTCAGATATTACAGTGGCAAATACGGGGTCCACTTTTTCTTGCCCAAAGAGGGCAGGCTGATATCCTTCACAAATATTACTGGGGAATCTGTATTGAAGGAAAAAATAGTACAGAAAATTTTCACATTTATTGCTTCCCAGCAAATTCCAGGGTAAGCATAGTGAAAGCATTTTTCAATTGCCTAGTCAGAAAATCTGATTTATAGCCCAAAAGTTAATCCAGGACCTTCCCTGTGGCTCCATTTTGGCCATCTGTAATTCATGAATTTGATCAGAATACAGCAAGCAATTTCATTTGGGCCCAAGGAATCCAGACTGTTCTTAACTGCTGAAGTGGTAAGTCCTGTCTGAATTCACTAAACTTAAACTAAACATAACTAAACATAACTGCTCTAAAATAAATGTATCTCTTACACAGAACGAAAGCAACAGAATGACGTTTCTTTCTTCAAACTCTAGATCGTTATCAGTAGCATCAAGAGATATTTCAAAACTAAATATAAGTATTATACCTTACCATGTTTCATTGTAGAATTATTACAGAAGGCTTATCTTGTTCACAGGAAACTGCTTGTACAGACTACTCAGACGACATGAATGAATTAAAAGAAATTATTTGTATCATCCAGTCTTACCACTTACTGTTTAAATTAGTGCTTTTTTTGAATTGACAAAAAAATAACACTGTGCAAATGTAGTATCTTGCACATGATAAATCAACTTATTCTTCCACACTGTTTCTCAAGGAGAAATAAGTATTAATATACAATTCCTGTTACTGTACCTGTATTTCTAGTTCTTCACCACAAGATTCAGGACAAAGTTTGTCCCTTATCAGTGACTGCAGCAGACTTGCCATAATGGTGGAGGATACAACATGAGTGATCTTGGTACCTGTTGGTCTCAGTCCTTTAGCTTGGAGACCACTGCATTTTTGGTAGCCAAACACATACCTGAAACAAGAGCAACAAAGCCATCAATTCTTTCTTCAGTAAAGAACATCCATGTATAATTTCCCATATGGCCCCCCTCCTTGCACAAACCCACCAAGTACCTCAGCAGAGGATTCTCAATTAGTTTTAGCTTTTGTTTTAAGTGCTCTATTTTCTCATACAATTTTAGTCCTTCCACCATGGAGACGTTTTCTACTTCTGAGTCTGAATCACTGCTTGATATGTTGTTCCTCACGTTTAAAAACTTCCTGTAAAGCTCTTCACATTGAGACAACAAGTTCTGGTAATCAGCTACAAGCCCAGAAGGCACACGGTGTTCAAGGATGTCATAATGCCTGCAATTCAGAGCAAGGGGTGAGTATACTTTACATTTACAATTTTGAAAGATCAAATACAAACCCGGAGAGAACCTGAGAAGCTCTGCATCAGTACTTTAGTCAAGATTCTCTGCAGTCTATATGAACACTGCTCAATTTTTTTTGAAAGCAGCAAAACAAAAAAATCTGAACAGGCACAAACATATTACTTTCCAAATAGTTGCCCATCCACCTTGAAAGATTATACCCAATTATCAGAAACTCACTCTAAAACAAAGGCATAAGCACAGCTATAAAAAAAAGTAACAATTTAGAAGTGATTAGATTAAAAAAATTAGTCTGTTTTTAAGCATTTATTAGAAAAACTGAGAAAATTGTACCTGAAATAAAAGAAAAATCCTATGCTGTGAAGTCTCTATTAGCAACAATCTAAACAGCTACCTGGACCAAGATGCAGATTGAGTAAGAAAGGCATTATCAGCACCAGATGAAGACATGAAGGCACTGCATAGTAAATTTTGCACCATCCCAAAAGTATCCTCTCCAAATGAAATTGCAGGCCAGACAATGCCAGCCCAAAGTTGCATTGCCAAAGTCAGAAAGATGAGGACATCTGACAGGTAAACGGTGCCAAGAACTCCAAGGCCAATCATGTAGGACCAGTCATGGTCACTACAAAAAAGCTGGACAGCAATTAACGATACAAATGAAACAAGATTTAATTATCTCGCACCATTTTTGTAGGGAACCAAATGAACACAGTACAAATAGCTCTATTCAAGAGGCTACATGAAATAAGGGCAAAGATGTCAACTTCCAGAGGTTTTTTAAAGGGTGCACTTACAGCATGCTGCAAAGAGGAGGAAAACTTGTAGTCAGAGAAGTCAGTGTCTACACAGTTCCAATAAACAGAGTGTACAGAAACACAAAGAGGCTCACAAAATTTTGGCAATGGGGTTATCAGAGGCAGAGTAAGTCAATGCAGCATGGTTAACAGCAGAATAATTTATAGCAATATAGAAATATAAAATATTTGAATGAAACAATGTTGTACATAATTTGGCCTTGAAATGCATGCTTTACATTTTAGAGCTGGTCACTACAAAAGCACATAAAACTATCTTGTTCTTTCAACCTTTAGTTAAACAGTTCATACAGCTTTACTTGCCTCAGAAGACTAGTACAATCTGACACACAGTGTAAAGTTACTGGCTATTCTCATTAAAACAGTGCACACCAGAAATCTGAAAAGTTTAAAGCATCGTATGTTTCCATGCATTGAAGATTAATGTTTCTTGTGAGCTGACACATCAGTGCTTACATCAACACAAGACAGCACCAACATCAGTGTAGCTTGGAGGCTACAGGCTTTGTACCAAGCATGTCATAGGAGAATAAGAAAGGATAACATCTACTCTTCTGCTTAAAGACATTATTTAAGCATTTTGGATTTTGACTAAAATGGCTGTGAGGCCACGCAGTGTTAAAAAAAATAAATACAAACATTATGCATTACACATCATTGCATTCTGGTTTCATTCCATGCAAAGTCTTCATAAGGCTCCAAAAACTCAACAACAGAATAGCCATTTTCTGGAGCATACAAGTATAAACACTTCAGAAATGTGTACATTTTCCATATATAACACTTCCTCCTAATTTGTATCATCTCAGAAAAACACTGATATATCAGAGTCCTCAAATGTTACATTATGTCCTATTTGAAAGAAGCCTGCAGCCACCTTTACAGTGTGGGTAATTATACTAATTTTCTTTGTAAAGCACATGCTATATGCTATATTCTAGCATACATAATGCTGCATTCTAAATAGCACTTCAGGGTAGGTTATAAATATTCCCTGATCTAGTCCCCCAGCATCATAGCAGTATCAAACCTGGATCTGAATGACACACAAAATTCCAGATACTCATGATGCTAAGTTATAAGTAGTAAAGAAAAGGAATTGAAAAATAATTCATGAAAGACTTAAAAAATGCATCAAATCTCAGGGGAAACCCTCTAGTAAAAATCACTTTTCAATTATTCATTCCAGATATGTTTTATGGTGTGCTTTGGTTATTTAGCACCTTCAAAAATATAACCAGATTGTGTCCTTGTACACTGCTTCAGTTCCATATGGCAGGACAGCATTAAAAATCCCTCTTCAGAAAACCCCATGCCAACTAATCCCACCAGGGAAAGAAACACACACATTCCTCCTTCAGCATGACCAAATTGACAAGTTTTTGTCTACATTCAATTCCATTCTGGTTCTTATTCTACACCCAGAGGTTATCAGAGCATTCCACACTAGCTTTAATTAGGATTACAATTCATATGCCTGAACATAAAGGAGGCTATAGCTGGGTTTGGAGCGCCATCTGATGGAAGCTTACAGGGAAAAACTGAGGGTTCAGGAATCGAACGGCAGCCTCAGTTGCACCCTCTTTCCATTCTAAATTTTGACCATCAGACAGTGAAGGCTATTAGAACAAACTTGCTTTGATTTACTAGTGAACAGTTTTTTAAATCTAGTTGTGTGTCACTGTTCCCAGGTCACCTTTTCCTGTGGTTCTACTTTAATAACAGCAAAGGTGTTGCACTTACAGTCTCAGTCGAGGCTCAACACATCGCACAAAGTAATCAAAATCATCCTCCTCCTCCTCGTCCCAGGTCCTCCAGATGCACTGGTAGAAGAACCTTTTGAAGCAAAGTAAGCATTTAACCACACAAAGGAGGCTACGTCTACCTAAGAAGATACAACAGTCCTGGAAACATGAATGTAACCAATTTGAGAATCTATCTCAAAGCATCACCTCTCTCCAATTCCATGTTACTGTCCCCTAAACTATTTAGTATACACAGAAGTTATCTTTCTTGTCTGTGCATAAAGAGTTTTATTTTGTGTATCTAAGTTCAAAATTCACAATAGCCCAAGTCACACTTTCATCGCAGGAGAGTAAACAGCTAAAAGCTGGATTTGAAAACAAGACTTACACTCTTAAGATCCTGAGGCTTTTTGACTGTTCAGTTTTGGCCAGGCATCCTTCAGCTAAAGCTTTCTTTTTGACAACAAGTTTGTCACTTCCATCATTCAAGCTTCAATCTCTACTACTGAGTAATTCTCAACAGAATGTGTCTCTTCTCCCACACCCACAATTTCTGAAACAGCCCATTTTCTAGTCAGTAAAGTCATTCCTCCTATTTTAGCTTTTTCATCCAGTTCTACCAACTACCTGTAGACAGGTTTCAAACAGCATGTAGTACTTAAAAGCAAGAGAGCTGGAAAAGAGACAGAAATGATAGAAAGGAGGAGAAAACAGAAGTAGTAACATGTGAACAGACACCTGAAGAATAAGGAACAAATTTAGGGGAGAAGGCAAAATGCAGAAAAAAGAAGAATGGGACAAAAAAGGAAAAAAATCCACCAAAACGTTATAGAAGAGAAAGGAACACTGGACTAGAGACAGCAAGGTGATACAGCCCAAGGAAATATGGGGTGGAAAAGAGAAGGAAAGCAACACAAATTTTTTTTTCCCCTTTTGACACAGAAAGCAGACTGACAATAAGCTGCAGCTAAATGTACCCTGTGACTGTGTGACTACCTGTAGCTGCAGAAGACAGCACAGATTTTCTTTGTGACCAGTCTCCTTTTAGTACCAGTCATAAGATTTACTTTGGAAAGCTTGGCTTATAGAGCTGCCAGCATGACCACAAGAACTCAGGACACCTCCTGTTGGATACTACCAGAGTGTAATTGTTCAAGACAAAAATTAAACCTTGAGCAGTTTCCTACCTGACATGCTCTACAGCTAGTGCTGTCTGGTCAAACTCTCCTGACTCATCATACACAACTCGCAGCTCCTGCAGGGGTATCCGATGCTCCTTGAGCTCCAAGAGTTCCTGCATGCACTCCAAGGTAAAAGTGCTATCGCATGACTCGCACAGGAAAGGCTCACTGAGTTGCACAACTGCTTTCAGAGCAGAGTACTCCACATCAACAACCTGTCAGAATAAATAGTTCTTAAGATTTCTCAGAACCTTAGATACAGCTGAGGAAGGCTAACATGATGTGTGTAAGTGAGGAGGCCATACTGCAAGTGCCAGGTGACCCACACAAACCAATGCACATTGCATGGTACAGCAAAGGCAATCTATTCAGCTGAACTGGTAACTCCAGAATTAAGCTTCTCAGAACCACACATCTAGAGCCTTTTCCACATTCAAAACTTCATTCAAATCCCTCAATATTCATACAAGGCCAGTAGGCTGCTTCACTAGTTTAGAGTTTTTTGGGTTGATTTTTTTAAAAATCAGGCAAAACCAGTATCCTCAGAATCAAACAAATCAATACCTTACAGTTCTTAGGGACTCCTTTAGGGCTCATTTTTCAAAGTGCCCACAAGACACAAACAACGCAAAGAGTTAGTCTGGGCCAGTGAAAGCCATTTTGGCAATAATAGGGCTGAAAAGCTGAAGGGGTACAAAGTTTTTCCCTCTTCAAACATATAATGGAACTGCAAGTTTGAACACCCAAGGTTTGCACAAAGATGTAGAACTCTGACATTGAGAGACCTAGAAAAGGAGTATCCCACACCAGCAATCCACAGTGGATCTACGACAGGTATGCAATGCACAAGAGCTACTGTCAGTACCAAGGTGGGTGAAAAAGAACAATTTTACTGTTAAAAAAATTGACAAATGATCAGAGCCTGACAGTTGAAAAGACTACATTACAAGAGCCAGCTCTGAACCAAGTACTTATCCTCTCTGTGCCCAGAGTTCTAACTTGCAGCTCACTTGTACTGACTTGGTGTTCCTCCTTCCAGTTTCAAGCAAGGAACCCTTTAAAAAAAATTCCTATTGCTCTAGCCATCACTGGCAATTAGATATGAAAACATTACTATTTTCTACCAACTCATAAACTTCATAGATAAGTGACCTGTCTGTTACAGAGGTAAATTATGTTAATTGGAGAAAAATGCCTGAGCAACTGCATTCCATTTACCTCAATAAGGACCTCAAACACATTAGTGCGCCAGACTGCCTGCCATCCAGATGGTTCAAGGACCTTCTCCAGGTACTCAGCTGTGAATTCTTTCACCTCAGAAGCTTTGCAGTCAGCTGAGAAGAAAGTGAAGACAGTATATTTATGCAAGGAAAGAAAGTCCTTCAGATCACTGGAAAATGAAAGTCAGCATAGTTGAAGTGTTTCTTTACCACATCTAAAGTTGGACTTTATTCTGTTTTGCTCATGATAACCATCAGCATTTTTTGCTGTCTCTCTCAGCACTGAGAGAGCTGAAGAATCATCCATTTTGTGCTTCTCTGGAAGAACAGATCCAGTACTCAACCTTCCAGGTACTGAAGGTTTCAGTGCCATTGGTATTGAATAGCTAATCTATGCCTTATCTTAAACAGTCTTACTACACACAAAAAAGTTCCAGTAAGATGAGTTAAAACAAGACACAGACTCCAGTGTTAGCACCTTTTCCTTTCAATCATTCAGATTTTATTTACTTATATTAAAACCATCGCCTCCTGGTCCATGAGCTAGAGCAGCTGAGGTTACAGCATAAGTGATAGCAGTACACTACATCTTTTCTAGTCCCCGGTATTAAGAGCATCTCACAGCTTCATATGGAATTGGCTCCATTTAAACTGGATCATTTAAACAGTCACTACAAGAAACCTTACCACACGTTCTTTTTCTGCTAAGAAGTTACTTACCCAAGATGTAATCCTGGTAAGCTTTAAATCGCTCGTAAAACAAAAGATGATCAGTGTGAAAAATATCTGGAAAAAGCACATTCCCATCTGGCACAGTCCTTCCTAAAGCAGTCCCTGGTTTGTCACGACTGCCATAATCACTACAGGAATCATCATCTTCCTGGAGCAGATCTGGGGAGAGGAGTGGGAACAAAGCAAACCCACAGACTGTCAGTTCAATGCAATCATCACTCACTCCTCTATTCCCAAGGAATTCCTGTTCAGCCCAAGATCCATCATGAACCTGCTTTCTACAACACATCTTAAACTATCCTTGGTGAAGAGACTATGTTATTTGGTTACTTGCTCTCTTCTTCAAAAGATTTACCCTGTCCCAAAAGAGGATCTCCTTAGTTGTTGATACGTGTCCTGAGGTGCAGTTACATGCTAATTTGTTCTATATACAAGATTTACAATCCTTTAGGTAATAAATTACCATTCATGTACATATATGTACCTCGAATTTGTTAAACTGCTTACATATCTAGGGCCAAACTCAATTGACAAACAAGAATCAGAATCAGTGTATGACGCAATTACAAGTGCTTAGACAATATAACTTTTTTTTTTGTGGCAGAAGCACTATAATATATAAAGACAAGAAATGAAAAGGTGATTTTAATCCCCAAGTATGATTTAAGTATTTTTAAAGATTCCAGTAAAACTGTAGGTCTTATATGTACACTGTAAATAAGAATTTTTTTCCTACATACCCATAATCAAAATCCAGCAACTGTGACAGTAATACCATGTACAAGCCACACTATGAATTCCAGAGCACAGCATACATTCCAGAACAAGCCATCTAGTTTAGGTTGCTCTTTGTTTACAAACTGCAAGCCTATAACCACATATCAATAATGAAATGACCTGGCACTGAGCAATGATACTCAATAGATACTAAAAGCACCGATATTCCAATATTGCGCTATTAGGTAGAGAGCAGGGGAGTCACTTCCCGGAAAGCATTTTCCCGCTGTGAAGTGTTTCAAACGCATACATGTTCCTGGACGCTGATTAAAATGCCTGTGGTATGCACCCGCGACACACACCCTAAGTTCATAATAATAATAAAAAAACATTTACTGTGTTTATTTCCAAAGGCATCCCTACGTTCCCTCGCGGGACACGGTTTCCAGCCGGGTCCCCGCTCCCCACCCCGCGCACCCGCAGCCTCACGAACCGGGGAGCGCTGAGCCGCTGCCTGGGCACGGCCCTGGGCACCGCAGCCTCCGTACGGGGGCGGCCTGGATACACGAAACATTTTCCCCGTAAGGGCGGCCAAGCAGCAGTGCGGGTTGCCCGGGGAGGTACTCAAGCCCCGGCCGGAGAAGCTCTGCGGAGCCCCTCGCCCCGCTGCAGCCGCCTCGCGCCGAGACGCAGCCTCCAGCGCCGGCTTCCGCAGCTGCAGAGCCGCCCCGGGCAAGAGGCGCGTCCCCGCCTGCACTGCCCT
Source organism: Gorsachius magnificus (assembly GCA_034008185.1). NCBI lineage: Eukaryota > Metazoa > Chordata > Aves > Pelecaniformes > Ardeidae > Gorsachius > Gorsachius magnificus. Next base: position 33,199,972 of record CM067088.1, on the reverse strand, counting down.
AAAGTGGGGCGGACGGTACCAGCGGCTCTCCCCGCCTCCGGCTCGCCTCTCCCTTTCCGACCGGCGCAGAGCCAGGGCGCACCCGGCCGTCGGTGGCCCCGCGCCCTTCCTCCCCACGGGGCAGCCACCCGGGGCAGGGAGCCCCTACCTGGCTTCGCCTCCCGGGCGCGCTCCTGTAGGGCCTCCCGACCTTCCCGCCGAGGTCCTGCCGCCCCCCGCGCCCCGGCCGGCCATGCTGCCTGCCCGCCCGCACGGCTCCGCCCGCTCAAATTTCAAACTTCCCCGGCAGCTAACCCGCTGCAACGTCACCGGCAGCGCCCGCCCCGATTGGCTAGCGGCGGCCGCGGGAGAGTTCGGCCTCAGCGGCAGGGCGGGCGGGGCCAGGCCGGGCGGGGACCACAGTGCCCGCGGGCACGTCCCGCCGGTTGGCCGGGGCGTTCATCGCGGGGCTGCGGCGCCGTCCCGCCGGGTGTTCCCGCTACCCGCAGTTGTACCCGGCGGCGGGGATGGCGGTGCGCGGTACGCTCCCGTTTTCCAGAAGGCCGGCCGGGCCTTCTCGGGAGCCGCGTGGCAGCCGGGGAGGTCGGCAACGGAAAAGAATGCTTAAACCCCCTCCTGTCGGGCATAACCAAACCGATAAATTGGGTCCGCTCGTGTTAGCCAAAGGACAGAAGTGCCGGCGAGGACCGGCAGCGCCTCTCCAGAACAGAGGTCTGCTCCCAGAGGCGCCCCTGGCCCCAGAGAGAGGTGTTGCCACAGCGCACGGAGAGAGCGATCAGCCCAGCACGGCCGCGGAAGCATAAAAAAAAACCCCGAGTCTCCCCCCCCCCCCCCCCCCCCCCCCCCGGAAAAAACAAAACAAAACAAAAGTGCAATTCACTGAACGACTTCCAGGAAGGCATGATTTGCTTTTAGCTCTGACCGGTTGCTGCACAAAAGGCACCTGATCAAAATTTAAAGCACTGGGGTTTTTCCCCTCTGAATTTCTCCGTACTTTGGACTTTGTGTCTCACCCATCACAGCATTAGCATCTCATTTCTGTCTTGACATGTCTTCACAATCTGTGTCACCACCCAGCTCCTCTTCAAGCCACTGTTGGTGTTTTGAGCTCTGTTACCACCACAAGTGCCAATAAGAATTAAAGTCAGAATGATGGAAGTAAGTTTGAGCTAAGCGGTTGGAAGACATTAATATTTAACTGAGTAGGTATTTAGCAAAGACGAGGTGACTGCAGGTCATTACAGGATCTGGGGACAGGCAGGAACTAAAGAAAGAAAAAAAAATCAAGGTGCTCCAGGAAGAACATGCAGCCCCCTGTGCAGTGCAGTTCAGAAGAAAGAGGGTCAGCATCCTGGGACAGAAGACAGCCACGCAGATTTGGGATAGCACAGATTCGGTTCATGTAACGTACTGCGGCCAATGCTGAAGCCAGGTCCCCAGGATTCCCACTGTAGGCCAGGCTTTGGAGAGCCGCTCCTGGCAATTTAATCATTTCAGATCAATACCACACAAAAGCTGGTTTTGACCTCTGTTAGCACCACAGGTTGTTGGTGTTATCAACACGTCTAACAAGTGTAACAGTACACAGTAGAAATTTTAAATCAGGAAGCATTCATTTCTCCAAACAATGGCTATTTTTAAGTGGGTTTTGAAACAATTGCTTCCAAATATAAATGGCCACGAGGGGGCTGCCTTAGATTTCTAACATGGTTAAACAGCTACCAGGTTAGAGTTTCTTCATGTTTACTTTCCAAATATTAATTGCTTTTGCAGCCGCAGCGCAATGCCTACAGCAGTTTACACATTCAGAGTAAACCAACAGCCCTACTCATCCCGACATTACATGAGTCTGAGTTGCTGTAGGTCCACCGAAATCAACCTTTGCCTATCATAACCCCAAAAGAAAAGAGAATATCTTAGCCACCAAGACTTTTCCACAGTATGCTATCAGAATTCAACCATTATAATCGGCATGCATGTTTAACCATATTAATGCAGTTTTCATCTATCATAATTAGTTACAAAATTACACTAAAACATCTAAATCTCCCCCAAAAGCTTTTTTTTTTGGTAAGGTCAGCCTTAAAGCAGAGTGTGTTTGCAAATAAGGTGTCTATAAATTGGTAAGTTTTAAGTAATTAAGAACTGGTAGTTTGTGCCTACTAAACCTGTAATACCACTGAACATGGTATTATATTTGAAATGGGATCCCCCATATTTAAAGAGTAAAATGACACATAAATTTCTTTGCTATAAATCCACAGCATTGAGATTCTGCTGTAGGCAACACACAATTGTTATATTCACACAGAAGAACGTCTCCGATATGAAGGAAACTGAATGAATAAGGTTTTGAATCCAACCTCGGTGACACGTACTAGCAAAATCATATTCAGGCTGTACACTGAGTCAGGAGGAGTAGAGTAATGGTCGAAAAGAGAAAAAAATATTAAGAAATAGTCTAACAGAGAGGAAAGATAATGGAGGAACAGCAATAAGAACTTTCACAATAGGAATGGGAAGGAAGAGAATATTTGGAAAGAAAAGTACTGGAAAAAATATTCTGCCAATATGAAGAAGGTCATCTTTCGGTACCTAGGTCTAAGTTACCCTGGTGGGATGTTCCTTGTCTTGTACTTTTTTCAACACCTAGATTAAAAAGAGACTATAAGCATGAAAGGACAGAAACAGAAAACACAACAGGAGAAAAAAAAGAGAAAGGCCAAATAAAAGGGAAGAAAAGCAGAATGCCAAAGATAGCTTGGAAGATACATGAGAAGCCAGAGAGAGTCTCGGAAAAAATGCTTTTGTGACTACATGGGTACGTGAACAAGCTTTTTTCCTGCAAACAGGCACTAAATAAAGGATCCAATCACAAGCATGAGGTGGCTATAAAAGGAAAGAAAAGGGGTAGAAAGTGAAGAACAAGCAACTAAACCTCACTCCATTATATATTTTAGATACCTGCTGTTAAATCTCCACCATTACATATTTATGCATATAACCTTAGGTCTGCAGTCTTGCCTGTATGTATAACTTCATGCATAGCATAACTGTATAACCATTGTAACAACATAACTGTAAAGTTATGGGTATTTAGGTTCCCATATTATTTAAATGTTTAGATTATTTTTTCTCTAAATAGATACAATGAACTCAGGGACTCATCGGGGCTTATTCTGGGAATGTCAGTTCTTTCACACCTAGGTGAAACACTGAAACATTGTGAACAGGACAATTCCACCACGTTCAGTTAATTATCCGCAATCCTTGCAACAGAGCTGTTTTAATTCAAAGAAACACAGTCCTGGCAGGGATTGCTGCTGCAGGCAACTAAGTCATGGGCTGATCAAGCTCCACGGTGTTCAAAAAACTCCACTGCAGTTGGTATTTTTCCCCTCATATTGGAAACAGAAACTCAGTCCTCTTACTGTTGGAAACGTTCTACTTTCCAGCTTGAACATGCATGCGCAATGCAGACCATCAGTTATTTTCTTGAGCTTCAACAGTTCCTTGTTTTACCTACAATGTTTACTCACCCAATTTGTTCTTAAGCATGAATTAGCGCTTTCCTGAACCTCTTTTGGTAAGTCACAATCTCTCTCTCCTTTTGCACAGCAGGTTCTCCATTCCCCTCATCTTGCTAGTTGCCCTCCTTTGCACTTTTCTCCAAGCTTATTTTTTTCTTGAGTAAGAGTGACCAGGTCTGTGTGAAGTGCAGAGGACTGGCAAGACTTTACATGGCACATTAACGCTTCTGAGTTTGTAAGGAGGAAGAGAAATTGGTTGCCCTCACACTCTGTACCCAGCTCTCTCACTTTTGAATGAAATCTCATTGCTATTGTTTCTGTCAATGAAATGTGTGCACTTCAGTCACCTAGATGCTTCTGAAACCCCTAGCTTTATCGTAAGCCCCAAATATATTTTCTCAGCTGCCTTTCCCTTGAAACATTAAAACAGTGAGGAATGCTAGTATGCAGAAATCTGAAATAGATCTTCACTCAAAAACATGACATGGCAAATACAGTTTGTAAATCACAGAAGGCCGTTAATTGCTTTACAGAAATTAATGCAAGTGCAGCTACATAAACCTAAGGAAATGTAGAGAGGAACTAGTGTCTTAGTACTAAAAGATAATTTTATTTTGGTATTTCAGTAGTTTAACTGAAGGAACACAATGGTGAAACAGATTCCACATGCAGGATTTGGCCAGTCTGGGCATCCTGACAATACGCACATCCCAAGCAGTCCAGTTACAGTAGCTCCAATGCAGGTGCCACACACGCATCAGTAAGACTGAGGCCTGCGTTGGCTCAAAGCCTGGTGGAAACCCACACCACTGGCTAAGAGAAGCAGGAAGCCAGAAGGGCTGCTGAAGCTGATGTATACAAGTCAGCCTACAGCCCCTTGTGGAGCAGGACTGACGTGCCATGGAAAACTATTGCTGTGTAAAATTATCCTTCAGCTCTCCACAGTGCAAGTCTGATGGCTGCCAGTTATCAAAGATAAGAGCATGCAGTTCACAGGGTCAGGATAGCCCTTCCTCTTATATATGGGCTTATGAAGAAAAAAACACCCATCTAGAGAAATCTATGTAGGATAACAAACTTACTTGGTTACTCTGGACCAGAACTTCATTATCTGCCACTGATTTCACGGGAGTAATGTCTGTTCATGCCAACTGAACATTTGATTCCAAAACTAGAAACCTGAAGAAAAATAGCAGTGCTTTACCCAGTGTTCCTATCCAAAGAAAAAATATCTTAATTCTAATTCGCTTCTGGAAGATAAACCCTTTGATATTAGTTCTCTTTTGTGGACATACATATACCTCAGTTGAGAGTACAGGCTATTTCTGCATTAAGAGGTCTTAATATCTTGTCATGTCTCATTACAAGGCAATCTTGAAATACAAATAGAATCAAAAGATCAAATTATTTTATTACATGTAATGAAAAATTTGTTAGTTAATGTAAGGCTTGCAAATCGGAAAATGTCTATCAAATGTGTAGAATAAGCAGTTGAGACAAGCCAGCAGAGATGTGATAGTCATGGGAAAGAAATGACAAATATGCACAAAAGACAAAAAAAAGAATTCTAAAAAGTGACTGATACATAAGTCAGGAAAAAAAATTCTGTGTACTTTTCCTCATCTTGACACAAATTTGCTTTGTTGCCATGGCAATCACTTTAGTCTCCCTAGGCCTCCATTTTCCTACTATAAAATGCAGATAATATTTTTTACTGCATATGTTTCATTAATTCATTTGCAAAGCACTTTTATGTCTGGGGATGAATGGTGTCACATAACTGCAGATCGCTATTAATTAGTTGGGTTATTAGCTATAACTGATGTTCTTTGACAGGTATTTCATCAGTCTTTAGACTTCCTTTTATAGCTGTATAAATTTAAACCATTGTAAACCTAAATAAATCGAATGTAACCAGAAAGGCAATTGAACTTTTGAAAACCTGTATAGTTTCATTTGCTCAAAAAGTCAAATACAGTTATTTTTTATGAACTATTTTGGAGCTTCACACATGAGTTCTCATCCAAATGTCCACGTTTATCAAAGATGGAGCCATATCACTGAGATCAAGATACCTGACTTCAGAAGTCAGAAAAATTAGAGCTGAAAATCACCTGCTTGTATCACTGCTTCTCTCTTCGTTAACAGAGGATGCTTTCTTATATGTTTTCTCTAGTGTGATTTGAGTAGTTTTCAGAATCTTCTCAATATTGGCTGCTTCAGGAAAGTACTGAGTGGCCTTAGAATTAGGCTAACAGCCACCTTGTATTTTAAAATCCCAGTAACACCATTGCTTATTTGGATTTTCCTGCTTATAGACCCTTCTTTTCTTGCAATTCACCTTAACAGCTTCCAAGATTCTTACTGCTTTGCCTGATGAGCATTGAGTTTTTCTTAGCCACAAACGTGCCTGCTATTGCTAACTCCTTAATTTTCACAAATGCAAGTTTCAGCTGACTGACCTTGAAAACCGAACCTTTGTCCCTCTTATCAAGGAGTTGGGAAAACAGATTTTAGCCGTTTTGCTCAGTGAAGAGGATACTGCCATTCTGTTTGCACTCACCCCTCCCTATTTTTTCAAGTTCCTCCAAAGAACAGGTAAGGTGCTTCAGTATGAGTAGAACTGGGTCCAACTGAGGACTGATGTAATTTAGGTGTGGTTTTTTGGTTTGACTTTATTTTCCATTATTTCACCTATATTGAGACTTATCTGTCTCTCAGCTGTGCTTTCATCTCAGGGAACATTCAATCTAGATATTGACTTACAGAAGGAACCTACATAATAATGGAAAATTCAAGTCTAAGCAGATTACTTGTCTAAGACTCATATACAAACAGAAGTGCTATTGATCATGCTCCCTTAGTATTGGATAGGCCCCTTTTCCATAAACTCAGCTTTCTGGAGGAAGGTCTGAAAAGAGCCAAGAAGCAGTCCTTTTTTAGATGTTTCAGACTGTCAAGAGCCCCAGAAGAACAGACCAAGCCTTACACAAGGTGTTCCTCAACTGACTGCAGAGATACAACAGGAACACAGCCCATAATAAAATGTTTTCTTTCTTTGGAGACAAACTATAGGCAGGCAGATTCTCCAGCAGATGTTAAATTGAAATTGAGTGTTGATGGGAATAAATAGAGACTTTGGGCAAAACTGGAAATTGTGAACAGGCTTCAGCTTTATGACTAACACTGTGAGATTTATTTATCAGGCATTTAACATTGTATAACAGAGTCAATGCTGTATTTTGCCCTATTACTGTCAAAATTTGCATTGGCATTAGTAAGAATATGCAGCATTGCCATCACTGGCCCCTTAACTTTCTGCCCCTCTAGGACTGCTGACCACATCTTTGAAAGAATAGTGAAGATGCAGTGATTAAAGATAAGGATGAAATCATGATTACTGCAGATGCAGAACGCAATGAATCGTTAGGCATAATTATGTCAGGAAGAAGGCATGCTTGAAAAGAATGAAAATTGCTTGCATTAGTGATTTCACATGATCATTGCACCTCTTCATTCTCTGTACACAGAACAAAATTAAATTTACTAATGATGCAAAAGAATGCAGCTGTTGGTGATGGGATACGTTGTTTTGATCAACGCTTCCTTTCGTTTCAGTTAAAATTTTGAATGTGGCTGTGGCTGTTTAAAAGCGATTGTCCTATAATTTTGTGATAGTTCAAGTACTTTAGGTTCTTTTTTCCAAAGGACAGCTGTGTCGTTATCTTGACAACTAATGTGTAGTAATGATGGCTCTTGGGTCTTAAAAATTAGCTGCTAAAGTGTGTCGGAAAAGAGATCAATTAGCAGGAAGTGATTTCTGACAAACACTTGTCAGTGGGCTTATGATTATGTCTTAACAGATGGTAGTTTGAAAGGTTGGAACTATCTGAAGTGTGCTACTTCGACTGATCGTCAGAACAGTGATAGGCAGCCAGTTCATTTTGGGCATTATAAGCCAGAATAAACTATGCACAGGCACACTGGACTCTTCTAGTTGCTTTTCTGTTGTTGACTTGGTTTTCTGTGCTCTGCAATCGGCTTAGCAATTTGTGCATAATCACAATAATTTTACTACATACTACATAAATGTGTATATATAATAATGATGCAACACATAACTACATACACACTCAAATGACAAAGTCAAGTCTTTTTCTAATGGAACCCTTAAAATATTTTGGAATTTTAAAAATACGTTGAAGGCCTTTCAGGAAAAAATGTTTCAGACAAAATACAGGTGTTCTGCTCATACAACAGATAGTGGAGCACGTTCTAAGGTCTGTGGTTTATAAAACAATAAAATATGTGACCCAACCATAATCTATTAATCTAGATAAAATGTATATTAATCTTACTTTTTAAGGTAGAATGGCATATGTGTTTGCATTCATAGCTGTACACATTTCTAGATCCCCAAAAAATGTTAGTAACAAATGATGAGGATGAAAGTTATTGTTTTGTGTGACTACCACAGTTTGTTGGGTTGGGCTTGTTTGTTTTGTTTGGGTTGGTTGTTTTTAAAGTAAATAGAATATAATATGGATCTTTTGGGAGACCAAAACCATCCACAAGTTGGATCAAATTCAGTGAACAGAACAGCTTGTATCAAAAATGGAGGGTTTTTTCCAAAATATCCAAACCAAAATTTTGGTTATTTAGTGAAATGTTTTAATTCAAATATGACAATGAAAAGATGCCTTTCAACCTGTATATACTATCTTTAAATTATACCCAAATAAATAAATAAAATAATGATTAAGTAGTGTAAAATAAAATACTATTTTTGAATGAACTGTTTAGTTTTATGCAAAGCAATTTCCCTTCTGGTGGCCCTTTAAGTAGCTGCAAATCTTACCCTTCAAAAACAGGGCTTATTTATTTAAAAAATAAAAATGATAAATTTAAAAGTATGTGAAACCACTCTATTTCTTTCCTTTGTACACATCACCACTCTGTAATAATATCTATAATATAGAACAGATTTCCACTGAAATGGAAAATATATCCTGTCCAGCTAAAAAAAAAAAATAAAATCCAAGTTCCTGATGTTGTTTGTATGCTCTTTTTTTAGATATACCTTTTTTTGTTTGTAGCAAAACAGAACATTCTGTGCTGATGAGGATCTGTTGCTATGTTTGTACAGTCAGGCTTCTTCACAAAATAACTGAAGACTGTCCTTAAAATAAGATTACTGCTAATGAACTGTCCCCCCTTGCTAGCTTTCCTCCTGCCTTTCCAACACAGGAAAAAAACATCCATCACTACAAACAGACATGTATAAGTAAAAATCCCCAATGTGAAAAATAGTCTTAACTATTTAAAGAGTGTACAAAGCCATTAATTATGCAAGTTCCTCTCAAGCATAACATTCTGTAGATAACACTGTATTGGATAGCAGGATCTCCCCAGGCTCAACCCAGTTCACAGCTTTACGTACCGTGTACAGCCACTACTGCTATGCAACATTGCTTACAGAAAATGCACAAGCAACTCAAAACTATGGTGGATCGATCCTTGACTGGGTCCTAGAAAATCTTATTTGCACAAGGGACCTGGTTTCCCAGATCATCAAACATTCATGCTCTAACTATCTCAACTACCAGGAGCTATGCTCAGGTAACCCATAAGCAGCATTACAAGAAAACCAAATATATTAAAATAGAGCATTAAAAGTTTACTCATCAAGTTCTGTGTACTTTATGTGACCATTTACAACTAAAAAGAAGTCAGAGACATCTTCTAAGCTTCTGTATTCCTCAAAACTGGGGGGATGTGTGAATTGAACACTTTGGATTATACCCAAGGAGAATGGACACCAAAATGACAGATTCAATGCCTTGGGGGCAAATAGAATGTAATGTTGATGGAAAGAAAACTGAGACACTCAGATGCACCAGTGCTTTTTGAATGAAGTGTAGCCACTCAGCAAACCAGCCTCAAAGAGCAACATGTCACCAAAAAGAATGTGTGTGCAAGGAACAGGTGTCGTGGTTTAACCCCAGCGGGCAACTAAGCACCATGCAGCCTCTTGCTCACTCCCCTCTCCCAGTGGGATGGGGGAGAGAATCAGAAAAGTGAGAAAACTCGTGGGTTGAGATAAAGACAGTTTAGTAAATAAAGCAAACTACACACATGCAAGAAAAACAACACAAGGAATCCATTCACCGCTTCCCATCAGCAGGCAGGTGCTCAGCCATCCCCAGGAAAGCAGGGCTCCATCACGCGTAACAGTGACTTGGGAAGACAAACAGCATCACTCCAAATGTTCCCCCACTCCTCCTTCTTTCCTCAGCTTTATGTGCTGAGCATGACGTCACATGGTGTGGAATATCCTTTAGGTCAGTTGGGGTCAGCCATCCTGGCTGTGCCCCCTCCCAGCTCCTTGTGCCCCCCCAGCCTCCTCGCAGGTGGGGTGAGGAGCAGAAAAGGCCTTGACTCTGTGTCAGCCCTGCTCCGCAGGAACAAAAACATCCCTGTGTTATCAACACTGTTTCCAGCACAAATCCAAAACATAGCCCCATACCAGCTACTGTGAAGAAAATTAACTCTACCCCAGCCAAAACCTGCACAACAGGACAGAAGACAACAGGCAAGTTAGCATGGTCTTACATACACGGAGGAGAGAACACTGAAATATTTGAGGCTTGCTCACCACGATTTTAAAAAATGAAGGGGGAAACAGAAGAGATTCTTTCAGTGTATAACCAAAGTGAATTAAAGTCTGGAAAGACTTTGTACCAAAAGAGACTAAAATTGAGGCTGTTAATTCAAGAATTAAATTGTATTTTAATGTTAAAATGAAGAGCTTTTTCACACATATAATAGTGCACACGGTTCTATGAGGAGCTGGTCCTCTCTTCTGAGAGAAGACAAGTAACTGTGATGAAAAAATATATTATGGAAGAATTTAAGCCAGCACCTGAGCTACAGAAAGTCACATTACTATTCTAATAGGAAGAGTTATCATTCAGATTGTCTCGCTTTGTATTTCTTTTTCTATTATTATTGCACTTCCATTTAGAAACAGAGACTGATCTCTAAGAAGAACTTGTTCTCCCACCTTTTTCACTAGCATAAATCATAATTGCTAGCCTCCAACATCAGCTGCTTTTGCATATTCCTGCAGAAAATACTGCATTTGGTATTTCTCCACTGAGAAGACCGATACAGAGAACACCCAGGGTCACACCAGTCTAATTCTCCAGCTGATGACCGGTGTGCTCAGTGTACGAGACAGCAAGTGCCAGCTATGCTGCAGCAACTGAGTCACGTCACAGCAGCTTACTAGTACAAAAGGAACATTAGTAAGTAATGGCAGCACAGCAGGTTTGATGAAGGACAGCACCAAAGCAGTCAATTTGGTTCAAATGCTTGTTATGCCATAAACCAATATCCTCTCAGACAACGTGACACAATGCTTTGTATCAAGTGTACAACTCAGAGTACCTGTTTGTATAACTTCCTGTCTGTGGGAACTCACAGCCTGCAGGCTGTTAATAGAGTGAATGAGGCCCACTAATTAACTAATATGTAGAGCTTTTAAGAAGGCACATCCCAAGTATTTCTGTGAAGTGACAATCTGCAGCAGAATCAGCACAAGAGTCCACACGCAGAGCTTCACAGCTTTTACCTGCAAAATGAGTGGTCAAAAGGACACTCCCAGTGTCTTCCAATCTTTCAGAAAGTGAAAAGCAAAGCAAGAGTGAGTGGGTTTTCTCCCATTCAGTCCCATTTTTTGTAGCCAAATCAATATTCTCCTCTCTGAATAAGGGACCCACTATTCAGCTATTGTAAGCTACTGCATCCCTTCTGACATTACTGAGACAATACTGACATAAACAAACTGAGCCCCTCTGTATCTGTCCAGCCTTCTAGCCCATCAAAATAATGGTTTAAACCAGCTGTGAAGAAGTGAACAGACTGAGCTTTTTATGTTAGGCATTAGGAAAAAGGAGACTGACATCCTTTTGGAAATTGCCTGGAAGGAGTGAGAAGTTTCCAGAGTTAGATGTTTTTAAGAAGAAATATACAAGCACCTGTCACTAATGAAGTGGTTATAATGAGCTCATCTTTGGGCAGACAGCTGATGAGGCACAGCCCTAATTCCCACGATCCAGTGTGCTATTTTGTAAACTGAGTCTTGAAAAATACTTCCAACATACTAATGCTCTTTCATCCTCTAAAAGCAGATGAAGGTACACTTCAGCTGTGATCTTCAGGCATCTGAAAAGGAAAAAAGGTTGTATCTGCTTGATGCATTGTGAAAGAGATCCCAGATTCGCTTGTGCTTGCTTTTTGTTGAATTAGCTTGCAATGATAGTATTCCTTTCCAAAGATCAATTCCCCCTGCCCCCCCCCTTCCCCATCTGCTACTATGCACACAGAGCTGTCTGTTTCTCTGTCAATGCTGAACTAAAACAGGTGGAAAGAAAAGCCTCAGTCATCAACGTAAGCAGCTCAGCTAGGTGCTGTAGTGATTTATAGGGATACTTCCAGACAGCACAGCAGCATTGTGCCGGGCTACAATTGTACCTTCAGGAATCCAAGTCCCCTGAGGCCAGTGGGAAAGCCTGGAGCAAGAAAGACACACCATCAGTGGAGGAGGAACAAATGAGGGAACATTTAAATGCACTGGACATACACATGTCCATGGGAGCTGACGGGATGTACCCAGAAGTGCTGAGGGAGCTGGCCAATGTCACTGTGAGGCCACTCTTGATTATCTTTGAAGGGTTATGGTGATCAGGGAAAGTGTCAAGGAAGAAAGCAAATGTCACTCCTATCTTCAAGAAGCGCAAGAAGAAGGACACAGGGAACTGCAGACCAGTCAGCTTCCCTCAGTGCCTAGGAAGGTGACAGAGTAAATAATTCTGGAAGCCATTTTCAAACACATGAAAGACAAGAAAGTGATTTGGAATAGTCAGCATTAGGAACAGGAAATCATGCTTGACCAACCTGAAATAACAATGAAGTCACTAGCTTGGTGGATGAGGGGACAGCAGTGGATGTTGTTTATCCTGACTTTAGCAAGGCTTTCAAGCACTGTCTTTCATTACAGCCTTGTAGACAAAATGATGAAGTATGAATTAGATATGAGGACTGTGGGTCAAAAACCTGATTGAACTGCCTAGGTCAAAGGGCTGCTGACAGCAGTATGAAGTCCAGCTGGAGGCAGTCACTAGTGATGTATCCCAGGGGCCAATTGTGGGGCCAACATTGTCTAAACTCTTCATTAATGACCTGGATGATGGAAGAGAGTGCACCCTCAGCAAGTGTGCAGATGATACAAAACCAGGAGAAGTGTCTGATAGATGGAAATGCCCATCCCATTACGTGCTTTAGATAAAAATTCTTCTCTTGCTGACACAAGGGCAGCTCCATTTAAATCAATACCTATATAAGAAAAAAGGACTTGTATTGTTAAAGTTCTATGAAAATAACAGTATTAATAATAATTAGATAGCTAAAGCTCTTAATTATTATATTTTAGCTCTTTTTCTTTTACTACTTCCTTTCAGTCCCCCCTCCTCTGATATCAGTATTCTCTGAATAGGATAGATGTCATGCTATTTGAAATAAAGGGCAACTTAAAAGCAAAGATTGTTCCTTAGATAAAAAGCTCAGCCCTACACATGGTATGACAGTGGTCCCATCTGTTGCTGGAACAAAGCTTTGGGGAAACAAACAATAAAACTCAAATTAAGGCTGCATTAAAACACATGCACTAAAAGGTGGCCTAATTCCCACAGGTCCCAGGCAGTGTTTCTCTGGTGTATGCAGCACCTGTTCAGAGAGCTGGTGTCACAGGGGAAGCATGGATGTGCTCAGCTGGGTGGGAAATGGCTGGCAGCATGGTGTTCTCAGTGGATGAAAAAACTTTCTTTGTGTTCATGATGGTGCTGATGAATAAAGGCTGACTGGCTAACAGCATGCCCATCTCCTATCTCATCTTTAACATACTAAATATGCAGCTTCCTACTAGACAGATAAAACTCCAGCACTCCCAATCTTGTCTATAGAAAGCATCTTTTACTAACTTCCTTCTATTGGCATCAAGCATTCTGCAACACTCAAAAGTGCACCACTAGCACATTCTTGTCACTGATGTTTTTATTCTCATATTATCTAACTCCATTCAAAGTAATATGGAGGTTCATATGTTGTCAGTGGCAACAGTATGTTAGTCACCAGTACCATGGTGCCCTGCATGGTACGCTATCTCCTGTTTTCCTGCTGAAGTCTGGAGGAGTGACCCTCTTTCAGCAGGCTCTGAAATACAGAAGATGACCTGAAAAGCCTTTGCAGATGTATCATCAATATACTTCTAATAAATGTGCTCAGTGAGATATCACACTTTTCACAAAACTGCAGACAGACTCCTCTCAAAGACTTCCAAGAAGTGGCACAGTCCTAATTCCCCACATGTGGCTTCATAAAAAGGTGGTGTTGTCAAGGGCTTAACACTGGTACCTAACCAGATCTTTCACCTCTGATAAGGTAAGGCAGAGAGAGAGGCAGGGAGACAATGCTTCTGTTCAGAGCTCTGTTACTGAGAACAGGAAGAGGTTTTCTCTAGCTGTATCAAACAAACCTGGTCCAAAATGGAATATCCAGTACTTACATACATTTGCTTGCTTTATGCGTCATCCATCCTGATCTTTAGCTATTTCCTTGAGTCTATCAAACATTATTCTGTGTGGAACTCTGCATAATACCAACATACAGCCAAAATGAGATGTCCCAAATATTCCACTAGTAAGATTGAAATAAGATACTGTATTCATCAATTGCCGTTAGCCTGGTAAAAACAACTTGTCACAACCCCTTGCCAGAATTGATATATACTTGAAAATGATAAAAAACAGTAGTTCTTAATAAAAGGCCAGGACTGAATTTCTTTATTTTCAATGTTAATCACACTGCAATGACACTTATATTGAGCTGTTGTACTGCATGAGAACCAAAAAGTCCTGCAGAAACTTGCATAGTGAGGACAAACAACTCAAGGATAAAGCATATAAGTGGGGACTGAAAGACCTAAGCAGTAGCACAAATTCAAGCACAAGCACTGAGTTTTAAGGAAGGACAGAAAAAGTATTTGTGTGTGTATATATGCATCTAAATATGCATGGAGAGACCTTACTTAATCTAGGAAAGGACAACATGAAATCAGTCATAGAACAGAGTATAGCTGCACCCAAAAAAGCAAAAGTGATACAAACCCACTTCTTTCTTAGGTACTAGAAAGAAAAGTATAGCAAATATTATACATGTGAATAGAAGAAGAGGCATCTGGGGAAGTCAGGTTAGCCTAAATACTGTAAATACATGATATTTTCTTATGTTCTACTTATGATGTTATTCATCAAATCTTTCTGAGACCCTGGCCTTCTCCATAAATAACCTGCAAAATAAGAAGGCTCAGTCTGGCACCACTTCTTTCTTCTAAAGCGCCTCCCTTTGAAATAGCTAGTTAGCATGGTTCCTTGTAAGCATAACAAGCTTAACAGTTATTTCAGAGCCATGAACTTTGCATGTAACTGAGAATTTAAAAGTACAAATACCTGCTCAGAAACAGGAAACCCTGCCCAAGTTATTGCTTTGCATAGTTTGGTCATCTCATTTAGTTATAATTAACAGGTACCTCATGATTCACATTTTTAAAGTCAGTCTAACATATCCTGTGTGGTAACTCAATAGCTTCATCTGCAGTGATGTGTCATACCATTTTAAAACCATATTAATTTACTAGTTAATGTCAAGTGCAAATGCACTGCATCAGTTCATGTCTGAGATATTGTTATTACTACTTAAAATTGACTCCATGTTGCCTATATAACTACATAATTTATCCAACATCTATCCAATGAGCTGAAGGCTGAAGCAGCCAACAGCTCCACAGATTACACAGTAAACAATTCAACAACTGTTAGAACATACAAGTTCTTCAGCACTAATTTATGATGATACATAATTAATCACAAGAACACTAAGAAACAGAATTTAATGAATGACACTATGAATGCAGTGTATTACAGGAGAACACTAAGAGGTTATGCTTCTCATACAACCTAAGTTCTTTATCCCAAACCTCCTTACTTATATTATCAGTCACAGCAGGAGGAAGTCTCAGTTAATACCCAGACCTTGCCTTTTACTTTAGTGACAACTGAATGTCCTCTTTCCCATGATGTTCAAATACTCTTTTATATAAATATATATACATGAAATATATATTTCATGTACTGTACAGCTGGCACTGTACCTTTGCTTGTGGCCTGTAAAAAAGGAGCAAGCCTGAACACTGCATTTAATACTTAGTGCATTTTACACTTGCCTGGCCTTCTTCTATTCAGTTCTTTGACCAGTCCACTTGATACATAAAGTCCTGAAAAACACACTGTATGATTTCTTGGTTTATATGTGTTGCTAATTGTTGCCCAGCTTTTTCAGAAGTGACTGTGACTGGGTTTTGGGTGATTGGCCCTGGAGTTCTTGGAACCATCTAGCTGGCAGATGTCTTAATCTTTCTGACTTTGGTAATGCAGCTTTCACAGAATCACAGAATCATTTAGGTTGGAAAAGACCAACCATTAACCTAACACTGCCAAGTCCACCACTAAAGCACATCCCTAAGCACCACATCTACATGTCTTTCAAATACCTCCAGGGATGGGGACTCAATCACTTCCCTGGGCAGCCTGTTCCAATGCTTGACAACCCTTTCAGTGAAGAATTTTTTCCTAATATCCAATCTAAACCACCCCTGGTGCAACTTGAGGCCATTTCCTTTTGTCCTATTGCTTGTTACTTGGGAGAAGAGACCAACACCCACCTCACTACAACCTCCTGTCAAGTAGTTGTAGAGAACAATAAGGCTTGGGCTGGTGTTTCTGGCCTGCAGTTTGCTTTATACAAGATACTCCTGGGTAATGGTGCAAAATATATTGTGCAGTGAATCCAGCTGTGTACAGCAGTATGACTATTCCTGGAGTGGAGCAGATTAAGAAGCCAGCCTGGAAGAGGTAACCTCTGTGGGAAACAGCCATTTACTGAGAATTGATACATGCTTTTCAAATTTATACTTAAAATAATAAATAAATTTTGGCCACATATAAATAAATACTAACAGGCTTTGTACTCCAAGTCACTCAACGTGAGGAAAAAGAGTAGCCAGGACATAAATTCACTAATAAGTCACACACCATGTCACACAGAGCTTCTTTAGCTATGAGATGGAGGAGGTGTCTGTGCTGCATGTGCCACTGCACTGCTGAGACACCCAATGCACATTGGTAGCTGGCTAATGGAAGCTGTGCAGAAATTAAAGGATTGAGCTCTATAGCTTAAGAATTCCATCACCATACCTAGACTGCTTCTCGCCTAATGTACTTGCAGTACAGACATGCACACAGTCCTTTTTTTTTCCTTCTGTTCCCCAGATCAGATCTTTTATTATTGGGTGTTCCATGTAGGTTAGAAACAAACAGCACCAGAAGCAACACTTGTTTTTTAAGTGGGATCCTGATCTCATTGGTTTATCTGGGGATAGAAGCAGATCCTTCAAAACATGAATGTTTTGTTGGAACCAAAACACATGGGAGACACAGAGACTACTGAAGTAGCAGCTGGAAAAAGCAGCTGGTTAATTTAAAGCAGGCAGGAGCTCTGCTTGTTTTTATGGAGTCTTGTTAGCAAACTGGAACTGGAGTGGAGACTGCTCAGGATTTGATGATGAATGTGCTATTCTGCTGCGGGTGCAGCTGAGAACAGCACAGGCTGTTCAGGGAGCATGTCTCCTGACACTAGCTTAAGAGCAAAGTTTGTGCAAGATTTTGAGTAAGGAAATGAAGCTGCTATCAACATGATGAGAGCAAATTAAAAGCAAAGCCTATGGCCATAAGGAAGAGAACAACCCTTTTTTTTTTCTTAGTTTCATGTCACAGGTGACTAAGTGGAAAAATATTTTAAGATGACACTCTCTGGTTGATTTTATTACCACTGACCTCCTGACTGCCAAGAATCCCAGCCATTGCGCATCTCCGCTTCTGTGAAAAGGTCTCATGCAGCCACAACCTTTGCATGATGGCTAAAGAAGAGAATCCTAGGAGGAAAAAAAAGCCCAAAACAAAAGGTGCTGAACAGCCACAGAGGCAGCTTCCATAGATGGTGATGTATTTCATAGGAAGGCGATGAGAGCTTTTTTCTTATGGAGTAGATTCTGCTTATCTTATAACCTCTTACTGTTCAAGCATTCCTGTTAAGGCTGAACTCTAAAAGGTGGTCCACAGCCTGAGCAGATGCATCAGAGCTTGACTCTAACTGTAAGGAGCCCTTGAAAACCTATCCAGATGATGAAGAGAATCTAACACAGGAAAAATTGCCAATAATAACTATTATTAACAATTGTGATATCATTCATCATCTACCATAGTGTCACCTCTCAAAAAACCCAGCATGGTCTTAATCATGATCAGTGTAAGGGCAAAAACCTTTGAGTATTTTTTCTCAGGTTAGGTCCTCAATGAATTCACTGGTGAAAAGTTCACTAGTAAGATAGAGCAGACAAGGGCAATTGGAAATCAGTGGTGGAATACTTAAAAATAGCATATTCTAATAGACAACTGGGGAGAGAAAAGGAGAACATTTTAAGTAGAGAGAGAATTGTTATATCCTTTTCAGCTTGAAATTTTCAAAAAAATTGTTTACCCTGTCCATGGAATAAATAAGGCTATTGTTGTGTCAGACAAATGCTTCTGAAGGGATACCTGATGGAAGAAAACCAATTAATCTCTATGATGAGATGACAAGTTCATCACATAGCTAGAAGTGCAGCACCTGTATTTCCGCTCCATTTCAATTTTATTCTTTGTACAAATAATAAAAGCTGAACTCATCATCAAAGGAGAGTAGTAATACTTTCTTCAATCTACCACAAAAGCTATAAGAAAAAGATTACAGAAGCAGAGAAAATAAGGCAGATGCCTGAAAAAAATCATGACACATGTTATCTTCAGCGTTAAATTATCCCTCCAGACCTAGACTGTATTTAAGTATAAATTCAGCACAGCATGGGTGCATGGCTAATTGATATCTAACTCCATATCCCTGTGTAAATCAATGTATACCTGAAGTATTTTGTCAAAGAGGGGCTAAACAATTTATTGAACTGGGACCTGAGTATGACTACAGGAAGTCCAGATAGGCTTCCACACTAAATATTTCAATAAAAGATCACCTAGATTTTGCAGAAAAAGCAAGGTATAGAAAATGTCATCTTATTACTGATGGGATGCCTCTGCAAATAAAAAAAAAAAAAAGTGTGTAATGTCAGGAATTAATTCAGGGTTTTTTGAACAGATGTGCAGGAAAGGTCATCCTGAATAGGGAATATGGGAAAAAAAAAAAAGAAACTGAGAAAAGAATGGAAAGCAAGAAGAAAAACAGCTTGCCTAATTTTTATTAGTATCACGGGCAACATTCACACCTTTACCAGCAAAATGCACTTTTCTGCAGAGTGTACAATTGTGCTATCCCTGTATGTGGCCAACACTTCATCTTTCATGCTTGTGTACCAGATGCTGCATTTATGTGGATGTGCCCATTATCCGCGTCACAGCAAGCTCCAGATCAGTGCACTGGACATTTAATGTGGGCAATTGTTGATTTTAACCTTCTTTGTAATGAAGAATTCAGTAGTTTCTAATCATACTGAACTGGTAAGATTTGTTCAGAGTCTTGGTATGTTTCTTCTATGTAATTTTAAACAATGGTTTAACTGTGGTAGGGTAATTTGGAAAAACTACGCAGCAGATATGTCTCCATGTCTCTGCTACTATAAATTGCACATTTCTGGTGTCCCATCATTTTTCTGGTGGTTAATTTTGTCTAGGAAATATTTATATAGCTACAGACATGTAAGCAGAAAAATATATCTTACCTGCTTGATTTCTATTTATTTTGCCCTTAACTTAAAATTAGGTTGATTACTGGAATAAGTGTGAATGTTATCTTAAGAGACCTTATATCATGCAGCAGAGAAAGCTAAGTGCAGGAATTTGATCTATGACTAAACTAGATGCACACGAGTTTCCCATTATTTAATACACCTAGTAATGACAGTGTGCTATCGCACTTCTTGTTCCTAGTTATCATGAACCTTATCAAGACAGGTCACACTTTGAAAAGAAACATCAATATAGATTTGACTTTTATTTGTCTCTGGATACAAAAACAGCCAAAAGAAAACCAGGCTTGCAACAACCAGGACCCTGAGATTATATATCTGGGCAAATCAAAATCCCAGCTCCACATCTGCAGTCTAGGACTTCAAGCCTACATTTGGATATGCACAGACAGGTTCACATTCCTACTCAGAGCCTGATACATCAGTGGGAGTGTCTGTCCAACATAATAGCACAAAATCTGTGGAACATCATCCCCCAGTCCCCTGAGAAGCATTTCCTTGTTCCCCTAAACTATACTTAGGCCTAGTGTGTTTTCACCTTCTCCTCTGCTCTTCAGATTCCTTCCAGCTACCAGAGAGAATGGCAGTGACACTATTCCTGGTAAAGAGCACTAGTGATGGCAACAGTCAGCGGTTATCCTGCTTTGACTGGAGCCCATATGATCTCCCAGAAATATATACCTAACACTATAAACAGCTGAGAGGATGCCTAACAAGTTTAAAGACCACAAATCTGCACTGCACTGAGATATAAAATTCAGAGGTGATTGCTGCAAACTGCAGATTAATTTGTTGTTCTGTGTTAAGACAGGAGGTCGTTAAACTTCTCATTACCACTGCTGTGGTTTAACCCCGGCAGGCAACTAAGCACCACACATTCCTCCACAGTGGGACGGGTGAGAGATTTGGAAGAGTAAAAGTGAGAAAACTCGTGGGTTGAGATAAAGACAGTTTAGTAAATAAAGCAAACTACACACATGCAAGAAAAACAACACAAGGAATCCATTCACCGCTTCCCATCAGCAGGCAGGTGCTCAGCCATCCCCAGGAAAGCAGGGCTCCATCAAGCATAACAGTGACTTGGGAAGACAAACACCATCACTCCAAACATCCCCCCACTCCTCCTTCTTTCCTCAGCTTTATGTGCTGAGCATGACGTCACATGGTGTGGAATACCCTTTAGGTCAGTTGGGGTCAGCTGTCCTGGCTGTGCCCCCTCCCAGCAACTTGTGCCCCCTCCAGCCTCCTCGCTGGTGGGGTGGGGTGAGGAGCAGAAAAGGCCTTGACTCTGTGTCAGCCCTGCTCAGCAGGAATGAAAACATCCCTGTGTTATCAACACTGTTTCCAGCACAAATCCAAAACATAGCCACATGCCAGCTACTGTGAAGAAAATTAACACAATCTCAGCCAAAACCAGAACAAACACCCTGGCCATGCATCAGTCACTTCAAGTTCTTAACAAATTACAGTGGATGACAACACAATTTAGGCAACAAAACACACAGTGTAAATCTGTGATCATCAGGCATCTCAGTCCATCTGAAAGTCAGACTGTGCTTTTATAAAGACTTGAACATAGAACCAGGGAGAAGACTTAAAATCTAAGCACTTTTTTCTTCCACCTAGATGTATCCACTTCTAAATTATACTCCTTCTCCACTCTGGTATGCCATATCCTAGTCCATCTGGGATATTACCTGAACACTCTTAAGTGCCATTGCCTAACTGCACTCCCCAGTATCTTGGAAGAACCATCAATGGAAAGGCATGCCCCAGGGGTCAGGTCATGGAATAGTCCCTCCAGATTTCATAGGTAACCATAATGTATATGCTCCAACCATGACTGTGCATAACACTCTATGAAATTCACTCTTTTAGCTACACACAAGGTGGCTGGAGAGGAATCAATGCTTTCAAACTCTGGTTGCTAAATTCCCGGTTTTGAAATTTCATTGCCAAGTAATTTGTGTTGCCTGGATTGTACGTCACTGAGGGGCAGCCTGAAGAAATGTTGCATCCCCACTGTGCCTAATTAGCAAGTCAGCACTTGAATTTTGTTTGGCTCAGATGCAATGGAATAGGATGGAGTTTAAGGAGGCAAGAACCCAAAGCATATGTTCGTGCCTTAGTTTTATGGCTTTTAGTTTCCCAAGAACATGTACTCAACTTTTAGTTATCCTTTCAACTTTAAGAGCTTATCTCAATAGGCAAAATGGAAGCAGTGTTATTTCAACCATGTAATTTTGTCTGATGATATTAAAACAGATGCCCACTAAGTTGGCATAATTATTTAAATTGTCAGGAAACAGGAAATATAGGACTATCTTGCCAAGGAGACAGATACACATCAAATTTCTATTCATTCTATTAACACTCAAGACCTTATGCTGCAGAATTTACTTAAGTGCACACAGGACATAAATTAAAAAAAAATCTTATTTTTAATCATATTTTTAAAAGATAAAACTTACTAAGTATATGAACAGGTAAATAATATGTGTTCATTCCAACAAATTCTGTTTCCCATGAGCATTCTTTTTCATTTTATTACACTGGAATTATGTTATTAAACCTACTACAGTCTGGTAGGTAAAGATTTTACTGCATCGTCAGGGAGCTACTTCTTACACTAAGTTATTAAAGATTATTTGTATCCTGTTCTAGAGGAGTTAAGCTCCAAAATTTAATACAGTAGATTTCTCATGATCCTTCTTACAATCAAGATTAAAAATTAAATTTGATGAATCTGCACCATATCAATAGTCCCATCAGATAGACAGGGATGAGTGAGTATTCACAGTAACTTCAGGCATCTAATTGGAGTTCCACTGTTCAAAGCCTAGGTTACTGTATAGACTGCTGTGAAGCACAGACCCCAAATATTGGTGTCTTGATTAACCTTGGGAGGCACCTAATTTATAAACTCAGTCAGCAGAATTTGGTAATTTACAGCAAGGACCCTGCAGAGCAACAAATGAAAAGACATATGTAATTCACTTACAATTTAGACTGGGATATGGAGCTGTGTGAAGAAACCAGAAAATTCTCATTGATTTCTATAAATCCTAAATCACTTTCTTCTTCTGATCATCTCTTAAATATTTTAATGATCAGCACCAGGCAAATATTCCACTCAAATCTGGATTTTGACTCTCACAGGCTGCATACACAGGTTGTTGTGATGATGACTTGAAGGCTATGGATACACAGAGCAATATCACAAGTTATTTTTTTTTTTATGAGTCAGACATAATGAATGAATGCACATTGAAAGTCAATCCTTAAATTTCTGGGCTGAAAGGTCAAAAGTATTGTGAAAGGCTTAAGGAAAAAAAAAGGTGTGGGGGTTTTTTTTATAAACAGGATGAGGTCACTTGGCACATGAAAGAAAGTATAAAAGAAATCAAGAGTTAAAACAAAATGTTAATATCAACAGCTGAAGGAAGACAAACGGTGATGGAATTCCCATTTTTGAATTGGCAGTGAAGACTGGTTCAATGATTATAAAATTCAGTGCAAACCCAAGAACAAGATAATCCACCCTGACAATAATTACCAGGTCCTGGTATTAGCAAGAAAAAGGGCATTTTTATTATTACAGATGTGTGTAGCAGAAATGTTATTATCCATTAAAGTCCCCTATTATTCTGCTTTCAGTTACCCTCTATTAATGAAGTCTTCATGATTTGACAACTCGTTCTTTAATTGTCACCCCATGCTAGCCTCTAGTTCACAGCCACAGTGAGCTGAGTTTTCATATATTATACATATTATGTACTGAGTTTTCCAAGCTTTCACCTTTGATATGATCTTTATCTCTCTAAATGACATTCTCCTACGCAGCCAGCACATGGCTTCAGAGAATGCTTTGTGGAGTGATAAATTACACTCCATGTTCTTTTGACAATGGAAGAGTATCCTTATGATCAAGCATTTCTTTGCTACATAATCCTGAAGTCTGCAAGTCTCCTGTGAAAGACATGTCAACTCTAACATTTGGCATTAAGAAGTCTTTAATACTAATTATACTGCCATTCCTCAACTCTCAAGAGTAGTTTTTAAGATTCCATAGATACCAGCTCTGTAGTTCTGTTTATTTTTTCCCCTTCAGAAACTTATATGATATTTATTCCCTCAAGAAGAGACTGGTTATACCTAGAAACCTGTACAACTACATTTATGTGTTGTAATGCCTCTTATGCACTGTAATGCCTCACAGATGCCAGGCTCCCTGTGTGATATTCACACCACTTAGGTGCTTCAGTTGTTATGTTCCATGTGTAGCATTTTAAGAAAAGATTCACAAACATTCAGCACACTAAGGGGGAAGACACAAAAGCTAGCCAAAAGAAAACACTGAAAGAAACATATTTTAACTACCTATTTATTCAATTTTAGATGGCAAATTCTTGTTTACAAGGAGTCATGTATACGCTTGAATTCTACAACTATAACATTCTCTTGGAAAAAAAATGGGCAGGGGTTATACTTCAAAAAACAAAGCACATGTCCAAATAAGCAGGTTGCAATCCACGTTCCCCTCTTCCTCCACTCTTCCTGCAATAGCTGTCATTAGAGCACTTCTCTAGTGAAGTGGGGAACTCAAGTTCAGTCTTCTCCCCAGTCTTTTAGCTTCTATCCTCAAACACATATGCAAGAAGAGATGGCTAGATGGTTCTCTCTCTGTCACATCACAGACAAATAAAATGTAGGAAACACCAGCCTAAAACCCTTTGTGATATAATCAAGTTTCACCTATGTAACCTTAGTACAGCAACATAAATAAAGATCCTCCAGAGGTTAAGATACAGATACAGTCCAAAGTGACAAAAGAGTAAGGGAGAGCCTTCCTCAAATACTTGGCCTTTTCACCTTTGAACAGTCATTTTAGCCAAGGTCTGACATCAGTCCAGATTTGTGCACTGCCTTTCAAGACAAATGGCTAATTCTGGTATTTTCTTTTGAAATTTGCAAAAAGCTTCTGATACCACTTCCTCCAACATCCCAGGTATCTCAGTTTACCACCTTATGAATGTGTGCTTTCAGAATTGAAGACTTTGATTTATTATTTAATCTTGCATCATCCTGCTAGATGTAGACTGCTATCAATAGTAAGCCCCTAATTATGTTTCCCTTTAATGCAAGTATTCATCATCTGGCTCTGGTTATGATCAAGGCTGAGATTTTGAAAACCAAGGGCTAACATATGAACACCCAAACCATATCAGGCCCAAGGACTTAAATCCTGCCTCCCACAGAAACCTTTGCTGGGAAAAGAGCATGAAAACAAGGCAATCATACAACAAACTTCCCCAGAACACTCTCCCAGTCTCAAGGATTTGCAGCACAGGGAATTCTTGAGAATGAAGTTGCATCTTTGTGTTTAATTACCCTCAATGGATAAATTCATGGACAGAAAACCCAATTGCTTTTTGAATTCATGTAAGCTTTCACCATCCACTATGCCCAGTGACAAGAAGCTCCAAAATCTACACAGTGTGTGAGGAAATGCTAACTCATGTGTGAGGATATACCAATACATTGGTATCTCCTTAACTTAATATATTGGTAAACTTCATCATGCTTTTCACCCTTTTACTTCATGCTGCTGAACACAACCTGAACACCACAGGACTTGCCACAAACTGAAGAGTTCATTAATTTCTGCACTACGTACAGCTCAAAGGGCTGAGCTGTGTGTTTGTGTCAGTATGAATCAGTGGTTTATGTTTGGCTTTGATAAAAACACTGGCGCACTTTCCATGATTATAGCAAAGGTAAAAGCTAAAAGTTCAGGAAAATAAGAGCTCTAAAATCAGTCAATTGCTGAATCTTCTAGGACTCCAGTACAAGGCTGTGCCAGATGCCTGGCAAGAAGCAAAGGCTTAGCCTTTGTATAAATGAATTAGCCATCTTGCCTGCATTTAAGGTTAGGAAGAAAGGGGCCTAAGACACTCCGTGCAGGTCTGTATTCCGCATGTTTCACAAGCCTAGAACAAGGTACACAGCAAGCAGGTGCCCACGGCTGAAGTTTGGGTTTGGTGGATTTATTTGTTTTTTAAATCAATAAAGGTAAGTTCCTGCTTTAGTAAAGAAAGGGTTTATAAAAGTAGTTTATTCATGGATCTTGCATAGCCCTCCTAGCTAGATTAAGGTCAAAAACTGGGTTCGGCCAATAGGATAAGTCATCTCACTATGGACTAGGCTACAGAAGAGACTGAAGTCAGAAGCAAGTTTTAGGAAGAAGAAAGAAGAGACATTTTCTTCTAGCTTGATAATCTTGCAAGATCAAGGCATAGTTTATTGCTAGAATTTTCCTGTTTGAAAATGACAGAATGAGAACTGACATATGCCACCATTTTTTGCTGATATTTAATTCTAATGCATATATTGCTTATCAAGATAAAGTCAGTTTAGGACAAAGTCTGTATATGGACTCTGGGTGTCATTGATTTTGGAGTAGGCTTTATACTAGAGCAAAAATTTGGGAAAAAAAAAAAGGGTAGGTCTCAAAGTCTTCAGGTTACTGCTGACACCCATACAACTCTCAGGGCAGAGATACAGTCTGACATAATCACAAAAATGAGTTTACCTTTGGCAGCAGTGCAGGATTCGGACTCCTACAATTTTTGGCGAGGATTAGAGCTTACAGACAGAGGAAACAAGATGGACTGGTGTATGTGGCCTGTAAGAATTGCACAAAGGCTTACATCACAGGCTTCCACACCTCAAGTAAATGCATCAACTGGATTAGTGGTTTGCCCAAGGGCACAGTTTCTCTCATTTTGCTTGCCCTGCAGATAGAACAAAACTCAGTCACATCTTGAAGAAAAAAAAGAGTTCAAAAAAAGTCCATTTTCAATTCTAAAAAATAATAGCGGACTTTCTGAAAACCTAAGTTTACTGGAATAGAAAGGCCACTCACAATTCAGTTTTATTCTCTGTCTCTTTCCCACTGAAATTTAAAGAGCCATACAGTTAGAGGCAGACAGGGAAGAAACATCAAGAGACAGGGATCAAGATTCATCTCCTACAGCAGGTACCAAATTCAGGAGAAAACCAAAGTCAAAACAGAAGACAAGAATTCACAGTAGACTTTGACGCAAGCCTCAGTAAGTGAAGGCTTTAGTCATTTACACAGAACCAGTTACACAAAATTGCTTTTGCCCAGGACTCATTCTACCTAAAAGCTCACCTCAGCACACACCACACCCTTCAAAAGGGGCTTGTGCTGCAGAGGTGTTGGCTTGCTGGGCTCAGCTGTTTCATGAAGTTTAAAGCATCTCTGGGACCTCCTACTCAAGCTTATTCCTTGGGTTGCAAGGCAAATCAGCTGTGTTAGCAACAGCCTCTTCACCCTCCTGCTGAGTCAGAAGAGGTTGAAGCCTCCACTGAGGAAAAGCTAGTATCTCTCAGAGTCTGGTGGCAGGTTTGTTTTAGTGACCTGGCTGTGCTGCATGTTAGCAGATAATACCTAAAGGCTGTATCTCTAGATGCCTGTGTTACCTTGCGCAGGGGTAACATGGCATGTGCCACAGAGTGTGCTGGTGGCAGAGAGCCTTGGGCAATCACCTGCTCACTGCTCTCGTCCCTGTGCTTTCCACAGAGCTATTAGCTGCTCTGATAAGCAAAGGCACTTCTCTTTTTAGTGGTTAAGAATGACATTGTTTTCCAAAGCTGAAAGTATGAACCGAATGCCTGATTCCATTAATATTTCCATGCAGCTAGTGTGGGTGGACTTTGACAGCTCAGTGCACCATACTGATTCTCCCTTTTGAATGTGCACAGGGAGCAACGGGGTGCTACAGAATGTCAGGTAACTGCTGCTCTTTTGCAGCTAACAACTTTTATAATATTAGATAACAGGAAGAATACAAATAGCCCCTATAACAAAAGCAGAAAAAAACAGCCTCAATCTGTGCTGTATTTTTTATCAGACAAATTAATTCCCTAGGAATTTCATTTCAAAGCCATACTAGATTATCTTCTCTAATAAGTAAAAAACCGAATGAGTTCACACTGGCAAGATGACATTTATTTTACTGAAAGGAAGTGCATTAGTACCTTCAAATCAATTCCCTGCAAGTTGCAGACCCTGAACAAACAGCTCCTTAGATATTCACAGCAATCAATATACTGTTTTGTAAGCACCAGACCAGGCATCTGAAGCTTAGCTTGTAGCTTCCCCTCTGTTCTGATTAAAATACAGCCCCACTGAAATGTAAGAACTGGTTCTCCATTTGACTGTGAGGACTGTGAGAATATTTGTACATTACTGCACTTCCCTGTCTTCCTCTGGCTTTCTGTATGTTGCTTGTCAGCATATGAGATGCACAGGTGACAATCCTCTGTCTACACAAGACAGGAGGAGTCTAATTGGAGAGTCCAGAGTTGAATGGTCTTTAGGCTGAAGAAAGCAGAATTTTGGAGACTATAGGAGCAATATCTACCAGACTGCAGCTTTTAAAAATTAATCTCTCCTTCCATTCTCTCCCCTGTCTGAAGAGAATGCCAAAATTGGCATTCAAGTCAGAGATGGCATTCAGATGCAAGAAGTTTTCTACAGAAGAATCTTCTTTCTTTCCTTTCTCAGTCCCATGCTTGAGACTTAACAATTTTATCCCATTTCTTTTTTTCTTTTAAGTACTTATAACGATTTTGAAATAAAAACTCGCTTTCAAATTTTCAAATTGAAAAGCTTAAACATTTCATTAGAAAATAATGAGTTCTGAACATAACACTTGAATGTAGAAAACAATTCCCTATTTTTTTGGTCAAAACTGTGTATCAAATATTGACAGACTCTGTCCTGAACAAGTAAATTCTGCCCTTATCCCAACTGAATTTTTAATGAAATTCACATTTACCAAAATTCAGCCAATCATGCCCAACGCAAAGGTTTCCTGATATGGGGAATCATTGAAAAAACAGATTCAGATTTGCTCATTTTTTTAACTATAATACACAAAACCAATGGTTTTAATGTCTGGTATGTTGAGCTTTAGATAAGAATGTGGTATTTTGCTACCACATAAATGAGCACAAAGCTTCAAGCATATGAGGAGTGTCAATGTCTTATTTAAAAAGAAATAAATGTTTGTTGGGTTTTTAGCTGATTTTTTTTTATGAGTGATTAAAGGCTATCATTTCCTCTTAATGTTCCATAATTGGTTATTTAACTCCCACTGACACTAATGGGAACAGCCTGCTTAATCACTGCATGCAAAGATGAATATATTTGAACATGTGGTGGGTAGAAGCTGCCTTGCCTATTGAGTTTAAGTATAAACAGAAAAAGGATATGAAATCTATTGTTCTGCTGATTGTTTTACGAATCTAACAACGTGAAATTTTAAAGCTTTTGCTTCTAGAATATATTTTCAAAAGAAGACTTTTAAGTACCCTGTCCCATGCAAGAATATTGAGACACACAAAATCTGAGTGATTTTCTATGACCCCAAGTTTGCAAGTTTATGGCAGAACCAAGGTCAGAACACAGGTTTCTGCCTCCTACTTCTGCGCTGCAATGTTTCCTTTGCAATTAGTTAAAACTGATCCTTCTGTGCTTTCCAGCAAAATGCACAATTAGGGGCTGACTCAAGTACACTGAAGTCAATGGAATTCTATTTAGCTCCGTGGCTTTTGGACCACTTATTATATATTTCATGTAGCTACATCTTTTTCATAAATTGTTGATTTACAGCTACAAAGACTGCCTACATGTGTGCCATTGGGGGAGGTACAACTGTGTGCATACTACTGAGTTTTGGGGTTATTTTTGTAGTGTTCCTAACCAGGAGACCATTGTACATGTGTTAGTGATCCACAAAACAATTAACTGGAACAGGCCCAGACCTGTGCTGTGCTATGCTGTGCTGTGGGAACAGCTTGGCCTTCAGGCCTGGCTTGGGCTGCACAATTTCCTTGGTCCCAGGATAACCTCAGCCAGCCCATTTTGCCAGAGGAGCCTGCAGGCAGCTCCCACGTGGTACTGGCAATTACACTACCTGTGTGCCTTGTCTTCATCTAAAAGTGCAGCAAGAAGTTCTTATGTGAGCCTCTTTTCTGTTTGACAGCAGAAATGATGAAGAGAATTATTTTCTTGTAAGAAAATCATACAATAGCTTGGATGACCCAAAGGGAGGAGCTTCTTTTCACAGACAGGATCTGGGCAGCATGCTGTGGGAAAATCCATACAGGGTCTGCCCAATGCTGCACAAACATGGAGTTTCCAACATCCTGTAAGATTTGCTATTTATATTCCTCTTTTTATTCTATCTTATTAAAACATCTATTTTGTTAAGCCAATTGTTGTTGGGTCTGTCTTCTGGAGATCCAGAAAGAACCCTGCTGACTGTTTCTCACCTCACAAAAGGTAACATTAGGAAATCTTGGTGTTTGGTATCAATTATTTGGACCAGTAACATACTTTATTTGCCTGCAGATGTTCTACAAGTTGTACAACAAGTAACCTGATTTACAGCGTCTTTTCTTGTAAAGACTTTGACCAATATTTTGCGTCAAGGACTTTTGCTTAAGGTTTTCCACAGATCATAGAGATAATACGATTTACTCAAATTGCTTGTGCAGTCCTAGAAATCTCTGCCACAGGTTTCTATTTCTTGCTGTGTTGCCAAATTATTGCATATGCTTTAACTTATTTCTGCCTTAAAGAAACAAGTTTTTTCACTGAAAAATAGGTATATCATAAGGACCATGTCTTAAACCCCTAATTGAAGCTGCGCAGACTAGCAATAGTCTCCTGCCAAACATAATATTGAGGATAAATCACTGTCCCAAATCAATTCACAGCAGAATGGGTGTGCAAGAGGGTAGTATCACAGAGATGCTGCATCACAGATAAAATATTCACAATTCACACCTCTAACACAAGCAGTTTCAATGACCCATTCTCCATATGCTTATCTACATCTGCCTCTTTAAAGAGGTCAGTTCCTTTTTTTCTAATTTATTCTCTTTATTTAATTATTTTACCTTTTCCCCAATTTGCTTTCTCTTGGTTTTGACCTGTTATATTTGAGATAAGTCTAACCTAACAAGAAAGCATCTTTAAAGTGTCCTGTCTAGCTGGGGGTGTGTGTGTCTGGTTTTCTGTTTTGTGTTCCATAGACCAGATGACCTCCAGAGGTCTCTTTCAACCTAGATTAGTCTATGATATTCCTTGTCTTCCATATTCTGAGTTTTTCAATGTGCTTTAATATTTGGTTCCCTCAGCAATAGGCTAAATACATCACTGTCAGTTCTGTAAAGAAGCACACAAACTTTACCAATTCAGGAAAAGTTCTGGATCCCTTCACTACCTTCTTTTAAAACTTGTGAAAACTAAAGCCCAAATAACTAACTGGTTGCCTCCTGTCTGCAAGCATTTTAAAAAATTAACTAGAACTGTCATGCCGCTATATCCCTTTAACTCAAACTGCATTTACAAATCTAGTGACCAACTGCTTTTGTATATAGGTACATAAATGTTACAGAATCACAGGCGACACTGAGAAAACCAGTGGCAGCAAAACTGTATTATAAACCAAATTCTCTACCAACAGTCTAACTGATATTGATATATCAGTAGGAGAATTTGCTCTTAGGTTTCTGTCATTCAGCCTCTAAACACCTCTATATCCCTCTAACAGACAAGATGCAGGACCACTGCAGAGCTGTAGCATTATAGAAAATAAGGCTGGAGGGGAGTCTGGGAGACTAACCCACTTCCTTCTCCAAGGCATGTTCAGTCATTTCTACATCATTCTTAATAGATTTCTGCTGAAACTATTCATTTGGATCTCTAATGAGGGAGATTCCACAGTAGTTTCAGGCAGTCTATTTCAATGTTTCACTACCATTAGCTTATGGTTTTCTTAATTTCCTCTGCTGATATTTAAGACCACTTTTGCTGTCCTGTAAACTATGGACATGATGAACAGCCACCTCTTCTTCGTCCCAGGAATCACTTTTTATTTAAAGACTACTAAGTATGTCATTGACCAATAAAGTTGGAGACAGGAAAATACAAAATGAGTCATACTGACTTGTAAACTTTACTAAAATGAGAAAGGCTCTGATAAAATTCTGCAGTTTTCCAACTTTTCTCCAATCCAAAATGAAAATAAATCTTGAAAACACACAAGTTTCATTCCAATCAGACATTCAAGTTCCTACCTACACCTATTGAGCATAGTGTGACAAAGACACAATCCCAAATAACAAAATCCCCATGCAAGTCCAAAAATGCTGCAGAACTATTCCCTTGACCACCTAAATGCATAACAGAATGACGAAGCTACACTTTGCATGCATGCCAGCTCTGCTGTACTGTAAATTTCCAATATAACACTGAGACAACTACAGGAAGAGCCTAACATTTATCGGGATAAAGAAACTCTGTAATATTCAAAGGTACTAAGAAGACAAATAAGCCTAAATATAGTACAGCAGACATTTATTGAGTTTCTGCATAAACTGAGAAAATAGATACTAGAGAATGCATAAAAGTGAAGTTTGAAATAAAGGAAATTTGAGTTCCTCCCTTTTTCCTCTGTAAGAATTCATACCCCACCAATAACATGAGGAAACAAAAGGTATCTGCTGGTATGAGAACAATCTGAATCTGTCTTATTACAAAGCCTATGTGACAGTAACTGAGTCACTGATTAATAACAATGATGAGCCATGCTCCCTAACGCCACTAAATTCATCTTCTGCTGGCAACACATTCATTTTTACCCGAAATTTCACATCCTGCCACTGAAGCAAATAATCATTAGCTTCCCAAAGAGGCATGAGCATTAAAGTCACAGTGCTGGGGACTCCAGCTAAAAATGAAAAATGGACAACCATGACAAAAAAATGAACCCTAAATTCTCAAAGCTGTAAAACTACAACAGGTACTGACAAAGCTTCAACTACTGTTGATACAGATAAAATGCAAGTTTAGAGATGCTGTGGAGAATATTCTAAATCTGTACTTATTATCAGCTGGCCATGGAAATACCCGCCTGGCTTGGGTCAGAGGGGGATGCAGAAAGCAGATACGCTTCCAGTTTATTCCTGGGGAATGCCACCTTCTGGTGGAAAAGAAGGTATTAAGCAAATGCATCCAAATGCCAGAAACACTGTTTTCCTAGGACTTCAGTATCACTCGGGCTAGAAATACTGTTGCAGATTAGCAAGACTGTATATCTGGGCATTATCGGTGCAAATGAAAGAGGTGACAGGCCAGGGGGAAAAATCCATTTTTAATTTTCCATTAAGGAAAAAGTAACTAAGAATGAGAAATAAACTGCTCTCTGGATACCTCTGATTTTTGCAATGTCCTTATCACCAATACATTGTTAAGAGATATTTTTGGAAGACTGTCCAGCTCTCACTGAGTGCAACCAAAAAACATTCAGTCCTCTGTAATGTACTTGCAACCAAGAGATGCAATTGTGATAACATCCTTTGATGCTAGTAACATAAGTTAAACTGCCTACGTGAAATACTGATGCATCAAGTAGCCAGGATGGGAAGGATACGATGCCAAATATGTTGCATTGCTGAACTGGTAATACA
Organism: Gorsachius magnificus; assembly: GCA_034008185.1. Lineage (NCBI taxonomy): Eukaryota > Metazoa > Chordata > Aves > Pelecaniformes > Ardeidae > Gorsachius > Gorsachius magnificus. Next base: position 33,166,903 of record CM067088.1, on the reverse strand, counting down.
GGGTACTAGTAATAATGGGTGAAACTGCAAAATGTATCCAGAAGGAACAAAAGGAAATAAAACTATTTGTAGTGGCTATAGTGTATTTTGTTATAATGCTTCTCAATGCTAATATAATTCTGGTGTAACTTTAAGGCAATTGCCTACAGAATAACTATTTCTGGTACCTTACTGCAGCCTACTTATCCATTAGTTAAATCATATTTCAAATTTCTCATCTATATTCATCAAAATTACAAGGCTTAGTTCTTAACAAATGGTTCTTAAAGCAATAAAACCAGCTGTAGAGAGAATCTCAGGCTCGTGGTATTTGGGTGAATTCATATAGAGTGTGACATGGCATTCGTGACATCACCTGAAGTACAGAACCGAATCATCCTGGCCTGGCCCCTATTAATTCCCTGATACTGCATTCTTGTTTACATGTAAACATAACAGGACTTTGTTAAGCAGCGAATCACACCTGAAGGGGATGGAAACCAGTTTACTGATGTCTGAAGAGGTGATAATGCGTCTCATCAAGAACTGAAGGGTTAGCAGTCTGCTTTCTTTGTGCTATTAAGGAAGTAGTACATCACCTTTAAGCTCTAGCCCTGCTTTTACAAGTGCCTTAAAACCAGGCTGGGAAAACTATAGCCAACTATAGTTGGTACTGATACCTACACCAAACCTTGCTATCCCACAAGCCTTGTTATGCACAGGACTGAACTTACTGAATGTTTCTTTACTGAAGAAAAAAAAATGCATAACCAGTAAATGGTAGGTAACACTGTGTACTCTGAAGTAGATGCCTTTCCACTGGCACAGATCAAATAGGTGTTTTCTTTCTATATGTGCGGGAACACGAAGAATTATTTAAAAATATTAATTGCATCATATGCACGGAGAAATCTACAGAGCATTAAACAAAACAAAGGGAATCAATGTGCAAGCAAAACCCTGACTGGCGAAGGGTATAAGGTTAATAGGAAATGATCATAGCAGAATTGAGTTTTCCCCATTCATTTAACTAGGATCAGCTCTGTCTGACAGCAGAATTTGATTTACCGGTTGATAAAGCCATGTATACATTTTCTTAGACAGTCTAAAAATCATTCCTCTTTTCCTGGCCAAGGAAGCTTTTTCTCTGTCAAATACCAATCGCTCATAGCAAGAGAACAGTTGACAACAACCTATAAATATTAAATGGGGCTACTAGCCAGTAAATATTTTGTCAGAAATTTGCAAAACTACTAGTGAATAGTTTCTTTTATGTAAGCAAAGGTTCCAGCTATGGTATGCTTTCATATCCTTCACTTAAAAGTGCAACAATTACCCTTCAGTTCACTAGGGAGCAAAGCTTAAGTAAAGCTTTGATACCAGACAGCTTGTGGCATACCGAGAGTTATCCTATATGTGAAATCCTAGGACTAAAACTAAGTATCTTTAAAAGGAACAAGCAGAGGAAGAAACATCATGTACAGTAAGTGATTTGGTAAAAGACACAACTATTTAGATTTGAGTTGAGATTCAGACAAAGATCCAATGTAAGCTACCTTACTTAATTGTACTTCAAAGAAGACAGTAGCTGAGAAGATCTTCTGCATCTTCTGAACCAATAAGCTATACAGCCAGCTGGAGTCTACCCCCTCTCAAATGTGGTTGCCCAAGTCTATTTGGAAGCTGAATTTGGCCTGTTCTGGGAAAAGTGTCACCTGTCTACAGTGTGGGAAAAACATTCTGTTTTTCTGTCATTTCTGTAGATATACTCACCCACATATGCTAGAGTCATGGGAAACTGCATGATTCAGACAGTGCTCTACTTCAGAAATCACTGAAGGAAGTCTTACGGAAATTAAAACAATTATCACTAAGGATATCATAGGAAACAAAAATTAAAATTTCAGAACATGTCAGTATTGATATGCCTTGGAAAACACTGCATTTTTCATTATTTTCTTGGGCTATTGTCATTAATCTTTACCAATTCTAATCAATTATGTCTCTTGCTCCAAGGAACAAAATATGTTTTCAGAAGTCTACAATTCAGTCTTACACAAAGACATTTTATAAAGAGTTCTTCATATGCTTTTACTTCATCCTGCCAGGATCCATTAATCAGAGCGTTCTCCCTCCAGGATCGACTGCTCAGACAAGGGAGCTGATGAGGTACAGCTCTCTTCTCTTTCCTCTGTTTAATTTAAGATTGTTTTTCCCCACTGTTTGCATGTATCTACACTACCATAACATATATTTTGAAGTAAAGTGAAGCTCTTCTCCTAAGAATTAATGTTCTTAAAAGAAAATCAACATAGCTCAGTAAAAAAGACTAACTCACAAGACATGAAAAAAAATCCTTTTTCAGGAAAAAGGAAAATGCTTGAAGTCTGGATTTCAAAAACCTGCTGTTCTGAGAGCATTGGCCACCTAGTGCATGCTTGGATTTGCTGTCTGCAAGGGTCTCCTGACAGCACTAGTGCAGTCTTTAACTGTAAGTCCCCAAAGTGCAGTGTTACAGACAGATGGTTCATGCTTTTAAGAACAGAATTTTGCTAAGAGTTGCAGTCATCGTGCCTTGCCAAAGCAGCAGTAATAAAGGAGCATCAGAAGACAGAAAAGGTGGTTATTATGGGACTTACTGAGAATCTCACAATCTGCCAGGAGGTAATACACTACAAAAGCTACTTCAAATACAGCACACAAGTGTACATTCTGCAAATTCACTGAGCTGCTGTAAAATTACCTTGTATTAGAGAAGAATATAGTAATTATATGTGAAAAAATAAATTACTTCTCCCATGTTTTCCTGGTGATTGAGATATTTATTTTTTCTTCTTTGTGTCTCTTGGCTGCCTCTTTTATCTTTTATATTCCACAGCACAATCAGATAGCAGTAATTATCAACAAGCTTGATCCTGCCCAAACTGAAGTGAATGGAAAACTGCCAATTGGGCTCAAAGGGATGTGAAAATGAGTCCCCAAATTAGGGAATAATAATAATCACTGTGGTAATAAGCTAAGGCTTCAGTGTTCCTGTCACTTTTGCTTTGTGTAGCTTTACTTATTTGCTTTAGGAAGAAAATAATACAGGGGCATGTAAAAAGAATATTTTGCTCATACACATTAGACATGCAGCTGCCATTTCTGTCTCTGGACTGACATAAATAGAGAGACCATATCATAAGCAGCATAAATTGCAAAATCTCCTCTGTGGAGCTACTGACTTACGGATTACCTGGCCTGGAATTTGTACTTCCAACACTGACAAAGGCTGGATGCTCCTCCCTGGGGAAAAGGCCAGTTCACTGTTACCCTGAGAATACATGCTCAACCTGAGACAGATAACAGACAAGCTATTAAGCTGTTCTTGCTTGTCTTACCTGATGTCCATCTGAATAGCTGTCTCTTTAGAAAGCTGCTGTTAACTGCTTCTGAATCTGTGATTTCAAACTGTAAATTTATACAAATCTTTTATAAGAGAGTTAACCACCTGTGATACATTAGCTGAATTGAGTGATTATGCACATACCATGATTGTTTTTGAGCAAGTTCTGTTTTCTTTTAAAGACAAATGGGCCATACCAAAGGCAGCAAGTCCCAAACTGCTTAGAGTCTCTAGGAAACTCACAGAAAGGAAGGCAAAGCCCATCAATGGCCACATATTTTAAGGCAGATGATGATCCAGTGGGTCAAATCATGAAAGCAGAGGTAGGCCCCATTTCCTGTCTTAAATTATCCTTCAGTTTTGACAGACTTCAGCAGCCTCTGCAGCTCATTCAGGGGTCACTGTGTCCCACTGCCCGTCCCCTGCTGCGCTGGGGCAGCCATCTTGCCAGAAGCTGAAAGAAATCTTAGCCCTTTCCTGACTGCTCATGTGTTTTGTTTCTGGAATAGACCCACCTTCTGTGATAAAACTAGCTCTCTGACATCATTGTCACAACGCACTTGAAAATACTGTCTAAATCCATGGCCAGTTTTGGAAAGAGAGGTCTCAGAAATACGGTGTTCCTCCAAGTTTCGTGAAAATGAGTAGCCAGGCACAGCACTGAGACCTTCCGCGCGGTCCCACAGATGTAAAGGCTGAGGCGGCCTCAGGCTCGTCCACCCCACAAGGCCGCAGGCAGCGAGCTCACCCAGAGGCACAAGATGGCCGTCCAGCACATCACCACACGGCCGGCTCTGCTGGGCCAGCTAAACGCACAGAGGAGCGGGGGCAGAAAGTCTGTGAGACATGGCAGAGAGCGAAGACCATTTGAAGACCCAAGGGGCCATAGGAAAGAGCTGCAGGTACGGTGTAGGGGATGAGCTGCAGAAACGAGGCAGGCAACAGAGCGACAGCATGAGGGGGAAACTGGGAGAGCCGTTGAGTGGGTGGGCGGCCGCTGGGGAGCCGTTAGGAGGACGGGCGGCCGTTAGAAGCGTTACATCACAGAGGGAAGCCACCGCGCGGGCAGCGGGCGCGGGGCTCTCCCGCCGCGGCAGGGCTCCGGGAAGTTTTTCCACACGAGCGCCGACCCACCAAGTGCTGGGACCCAGCCGGGCAGCGCCAAGTGGCCCGCCAGCCTCTCCACAGTTCGCCGTGCCCAGCCCCTCCCTCCTCCCGGCGGGGCTGTGGCGGGCCAGGGGCGGTGCCAACAGCAGAGCGGGGCGAGCGCCCGAGCCGGGCAGCTCAGCGGCGGAGCGCGGAGGCTCTTGCCGGGAGCCATGGGCCAGGACTCTTCGTGGCTCAACCGGTCCGGCAGCCTGTGGGCGGCGGGCAACGCCTGCGCGGCGGACGGGCAGCGCGGCGGGCCCTTCGCCGCCGCCACCGCCGCGCTGCTGGCGGCGCTCATGGGGCTGCTGGTGCTGGCCACGGTGTTGGGCAATGCCCTGGTCATTCTGGCATTCGTGGTGGACCGGAGCCTCCGCACGCAGGGCAACTTCTTCTTCCTCAACCTGGCCATCGCCGACCTCCTGGTGGGTGAGTTCCGCGGCGCCGGGAGGGCGGAGGGTTGCGCTCCGCGGCGCTGCACGTGTCACCGCCGAGCTCTCTCCGCAGGCGGCTTCTGCATCCCCCTCTATATCCCCTACGTGCTGACGGGCAAGTGGAGACTCGGCAGGGGCTTGTGTAAGCTGTGGCTGGTGGTAGACTACCTCGTGTGCACCGCCTCCGTCTTCAACATCGTCCTTATCAGCTTCGACAGGTTCATCTCTGTCACCAAAGCGGTAAGGGCTGGGCCAGTGGGGTCTGCAGGGGCTCCAAGGCTGCCCTTTCAAGGAGGATGGTTTGCTTAGGTCACCTGGCTCTCAGCCCCATTGCACCTCACTCACACACCACAGGAGACAGGGGGTGTCTAAGCTGTTCCCCTCCGTCCTGGAAGTAGTTGGGGGAGTGATCAGCTTTGGCAGAAAAGACATTTGCATCTCACTTTTAGAGTGGAAGAGGTACTCTGTTTTAGAAACAAGGCACAGTTTGTATATGCTGCTGTTCCAGCTAGAAGGGCAGAGGAAAGAAGGTGTCTTTATTTCTTTCCCAAACCCACCTTAGAGAAGCTTAAAAAGTATTACCCAGCTGAAACAGACTGTCTCCTGATAGCCTAATGCAGCCTAGCTGCATCCCAGCTGCAGCACAAGACAGATCTCCTTGCAGTGCGTACCAAACTCTCAGGGAGAATTAGGTGTATACAACTGTGTATGGTTCAGAAGTGGCAGAATATAACATCTTTCAAAGGATGCAAATGCTATTTCCATGTAATGGCCACAGAAACAGCTAGAGCCTTACCTCAGTCATGTAACAGGTTGGTTATCAAAAAAGGAGTAGACTAGACTTTGCAAAAATCAAAAGTAGCTTCATTTTTACCTAGACCATGATGCCTCGAAGTATTTTGGATTGTGCTGAAATAATACATTTTACCTGCTAATAGGTTTCATTCTTCTACACACATTTCTTGATTATTCTTCAAGCCCCCTCTCCCTAAAACATTCATTTACTTTCATTGCTCATTCTAAATCACATTAAAAGGCAATGATACTTTTTTGGCAATCAGTACAAAGAGAGACTGCAAGATCACTTTAACCGTTTATATGCAATTTAGTGTTTTACCGACTTCTTGCTGAAGAGGGAGAAATGAACAGATTAATTCTTAAACAGTCAACACTTACAATTCCTTTATTTTCTAGGTTCTGAATGCTTTCATAAACCAAACTCTCACAGCTATACACGTAGTATAAATATATAGACTGGATGGTTTCAGAAACAGAAAGGGAAACTGGTCATAATAATGAAAAAAAAAATCAGCCACTTCTAAATACGTCAAATTAATCCCTCATAAAAATCCCTCCACAAGCAAGAGTATAGAAGCTGCCTCTTGGGTATAGGGCAATATAAGAACATATGAACAGGAATATATGAAGTACTAAATTATTCTCTATCTCAATGAAAATGGTAATCTTCCTACAAAACTGCTCCCGAAATCATTAATAGCTTTGTCAAGGACTGCAAAATCAGACCCAACTCAGACAAACTCAGGATTCCTCAGCTGTGTTCTACCATAACAGCATCAGCTTTGGAGATCAAGATCCACAGACTGGAGCAGTAAACATGAATCCCATACAGAATTCAAGCTTCAGGACTTCATATTCAAAAACACTGTGTGGTCACTGTAGAGATGTGAAGATTGAATTCCAATTCATTCTATGAATACTGTCCAGTACACCAAGGAATTAGAATATTGAGAACTAGATCTTGATTTTAAGATTCTACTGAATTCTACTGCTGATACAGTTTACTAACTCTGTATTACTGACATACTGGTTTTTTTGCACCTTAGCTTCTCCATTTTCTAAATAATGGAAATCGGTGAAATTGGTAAATTTGTTACTTCTCCTGTAAAACACTTTGCAGACCACACCACTTCATACATCTTAACTGCAGATAAGAGTTCCGCAAATACTTCATAAAAGAATGAAATTAAAGATATCAAACAGAAGTAAACGCTGTTATTAAATTTCTTCAGTGCGATTTTCACATTAAGAAAAAAGGGTCTCTTTACAAAGCAGAAAGAAAAGAAATGGCATGGGTGTTCTATGAATTCAGATATTTTATGTATTTAAATTAAATGATTTAGAAACTCTTAAGTGAATTTTGAAGGGCCATGTTTTTTAGACACTAAACTGGTGTCACAGCTAATGATTGAACATGTAACCAACTGGTAGCAACCAATTCTAGGAATAGTAGGGGTTATTTGCTTTGGAAAAGCCTTGGTTTTCTAGCTTAAGATCCTGTGCACATTCTCAGAACATACAGTCACCTTGATAATGTTTGTTGGAATGGATATTTCAGAAACAGCTTTTCTATGGTACCAGTAAGCTTGGTATAACCCTCATCCCTAAACCAATATATTAGCAACCCTCACAAGTGAGGCAGAGGATCCTATTCCAAGGTAGCCATATAACTGTTTTAAGATACTAGTAATGTATGTGGCTTAACTTTTCTCTCTTGTAGGTCAGTTACAGGGCTCAGAAAGGGATGACCAGAAATGCAGTACTGAAGATGATCACTGTATGGATTGCTGCTTTTCTTCTTTATGGTCCAGCCATTCTCAGCTGGGAGCACATTGCCCAAAAGAGCATCCTCCCTGAAGGAGAATGTCATGCAGAATTCTTCTACAACTGGTATTTCCTAATGATTGCCTCTACTATTGAATTCTTTACACCTTTCATCACTGTTACATACTTTAACTTAAGTATTTACCTCAACATCAGGAAACGCACATCCCTCAGAAATGAAAACGTATCACCTGGTCAAGAGGACTGTGAAGTGAGTTTCCAGGGGGAAAAAAGGGAACACACTGTATTTTTTGTAAAACCTGCTAACAGACACAAACATGAGAAGAAGAGAGCAAGCAGCCTTTCTCCCCCAAAAAAGGCTTCAAGGCTCAGCCTACATAAGCTTGACAATCAGTCACTGAATTTGAATGTCAATCAAGACCTTCCACCACTTCAGGTAGAAGTTGAGACCAAGGCTCACAGGAATGGTTTCTACAAAACTACAGAAAGTGTATGCAACGCCACCAGCAGAGTGGACATTGCTAACACTATGGCAAATAGATTCAGACTTTCCCGGGATAAAAGAGTAGCAAAGTCTTTAGCAATTATTGTCTGTGTGTTTGGTTTGTGTTGGGCTCCGTATACGCTTTTGATGATCATCAGAGCAGCTTGCCATGGGCACTGTGTGCAGTATTCCCTCTATGAAACTTCATTTTGGCTTCTGTGGGTGAATTCAGCCATTAACCCTGTTCTATACCCACTGTGTCACATGAGCTTTAGGAAAGCCTTCATAAAACTCCTGTGTCCAGGAAAAGCCAAAATTCATCCTCATATTTTTATGTGAAAAAAGTGTGAAGGCTGACAATTAGTATATCTTACTTTCAGTATGAACATAAACTGGCTAATATTCACCTGCAAGTATTAAGTGCAATGTGTACTGGGTAATTTATGGAATACTGTTAAGTAGGTGCAAGTGTAGATATTTATGAATGTATATAAATACAGTCATCCATGTAGCTGGAGAAATGACAGCAATGAAAAGAAAGTTAATTTCTCAAAGCTCTTCGGGAAATTATGCCAAAAGTATATTTTCTGGTAATGGTGCACTAATGTTAGAGTGCTGAAAAGGGAATATAACATTCATGGCCAGTAGTTAAGAGTTCAGTCTCTCTCATTTTTAATAACTGTAAATATTGCTGGTAAGGAATTTCATAAAGTATGTACCTTGAACCTGTTATATTTTACCTCCAAACCAACTCTAAGATGCCAAGGGTCTCAGCTGTTAAGTGAGCTGTAATGCTTTCCCACACACACTTCATGGCAAGCCAGACAAGATCATGACCAATGCAAAACACTAAATACTGGTGTCCAGGAACAGCATGGGACAGGCTCCAGAACAGTCAGGTTACCAGAGAAGCTAAGCACTTGTAGCAGATAAAGGAGCACTGTCTATGACAGATAGATCTTGCTGCAGACAGAACTTTAGGTAAACTTCCCGTGGAGTATTTTTTAAACCATTTTCAATTAGACTTTTACTAGTTCTGGAAGTTAAAAAAAGTTATTTTCCCCTACTCCACCCACTGGATCTATCCATCCACCAAGTCATCAGTGGCCAAAAAAAAAAGTATTACTCGAAGCATTTAGACATTTTCCAAGTCATGTGTCATGAATAGCACAATTCAAAAAGTCTGTCAAAATTTACAGCCTTGCTATCAACCATGAATGTGAAAAACAAGAATGTAAACAGCTACATACAGTTTCTGCTATTCTGCCTCTGCCACAGAGAAGCTCACATAGATCCTGAGCTTAGACTAGATATGTCCCACAAGAGGTATTGATTTGAACATCACTAGTGATACAAGTTTGTTTCCACCACCATAGGCATTTTCTATGTAGCTTAACAAACACTTTCCTGTGCTGAGAAGAGCGATAGCCATAGTTGTCCATTACCACAGCCAAAATGCATGTTAGTACAATTGATCTTAAAGTTTACAGACAGTATTTTGAAGTTATTAACTTTGTAAAATTTCAGTAAAAGTAGTTAAGTGTGGAAGAGTCATAACTTTGTAGCCTTAACAAGTGGTACATGGGAAAAAGCACTAGCCTACAACATTTGGGCAACTGCAGTTGAATAAGGGTTTTGTGGTTTCAAAGACACCTCCTAAGTTACAAGGACTGACCTTGGGGATTAAACAAACAAACATGGTTAGCAAATACTGTAGACCAGTAGGGCATATCCCTACTATGTGAATATATCTACAAGAACATCATCATAGTGTTCTGCTATGGATGTTTTATAACAAAACATATCAGCTTAATGGTCCTCAAGAGGAATACCATCAACAGATACAAAGCAACATTAAGATTTTTGTATAGCATTAATGGGTAAGTAAAGCCATTAGATTATCTTCCCATTCCTCTGCCCCTCCAAGCCAGACTTATACATCAGTAGATTAATGATCTAATTGTTGTCTACTCCACAATTCTTGTTTCCTAGGATTGCATTTGCCTTTTTCAGAGAACGGGTAGCACTAAACTATTGGACATTCCCACCAAGGTCTCATTCACTATTCAATCAAGCCAGGACAATTTTCACAACAGTGGTCAACTCAAGGAGTAAGGAAGTTCAATCAGTTACCTTTAGAACTTTACATTCAGTTAAGGTGAACCAAGTTTTCAAAGTTTTCAGCAACTGGCATTAACCTACAGACCAGACCCGTCTTTACAGGAGCTGCCACTGGCAATTGCTCTACTGCTCAATTTCCTACAGGTTTGTCATTTAATTGCCGCTGGTCTCTAGCACAGACATAGAATCCTGTAGGATTCTCTACCAGTCTCAAGGTATGTCAAAAGCATTCTGAAATGTGAAAACATCCTCTCAACATCATTTGCAAAAGTTACTGGATTTGAATGATAAAATTCTAGATTAGAAATGCTACCGGCTTCCCAGCTTGTCCAGGTTAACCATGCCTTGATTTTTCTGTCCCTACAAAACAGAAGGTCCTTTGCTTTTATCAGAAGGTTCAACATTAGCATTGGGTTCAACAGTGGGCTCTGAGGAGACATGAAACAACAGGTGTTAATAGCAACTTTATTGTTTCACTGGTGCAAAATCATGATACTGAATAAACTTGTGTAATGCATTTTCCCCTAAATTTACAGTAATGAAGGTTATACATATCTATATAGATTGCAATTTCTCTATTTTTATACTATTTGGAACAAAGTAATCTTGATAAATATGCCCTGTGCACAGTACCGGCCCTCACTGAATGTCACAGAGCCTTAATATGCAAAATATAACTTCTGTTTTTGAACATGGTACTTTAAAACTCTCCAAACATGCATTAATATATTCTAGTTTTTAGGGAAAAATATTACACTTAGTCTTAACTTGCATTAAAAGAAAAGCACAAGCAGAATCTGACATACAGTAATCCCAAAACTCTGATGCTCTGTAAGGATCAGACACAGTTTCAGATGACAGTCACTGCCAGTTTAGAACTCTAGTGCTACAGAAGCAACAGTGAACAGACAGAAGAGAAAACAGAACTGGAAGAGCCCTACCATGTCACATGGATTTCAAAGAAGTTTCAGCCATGCTAACTGATGAAACGTGTAGCTGCTGGTCCAACCTTTCGAATTTATTAGAGCACTTAACACAAGCGTTTGAAGTGCCAGACTGAACACATGAATGTTAACTTGACATTTCTGAAAGGCACAACCTAAGAATCTATCTTAAAAAAACCATATGGTATGTAAGTGAAAAGGAATAAGTACAGTGTGTATCTTCCTAAAGAACAAGACCTTCATAAATTGGCCCCTCAGATTCTGGTGATTCCCTCCTCAGACGCAAGTGCTCCAGTGTGTTGTGAAAGTGTTTGTTAATTTGTTCAGTTTCTTCAGTAGACTCAAGGTTTGGGAGATCTTCTCTTATCTTCTGTATAAGCTGATTCAAAACCTGAATTGTCACCTACAGGAGAACATAAACAGAAGTCATCGAGACCCGTGTATAAGTGCATAGACACTAGTTTTAACAGACTTGTCTCTAAACTATTGGTATTTGGACAGTTCTTCAAAATATCGGTAAGACTATAATGCAGATAAAAGTGTTGGAGACTGCCTTCTCTTGCTCCTCATAGGACCATTCTGATTTAAGAGCTGTGTGGAAATTCCCCCCATCCCAGCAAATGTGAAGAACTTCTTAAGTCATTAACCTGATAGCTTTGTAACTTCTACCACAACATTTCTCCTTAAAAAGCTTTAAACAAATAAAGCACATAATCAGATTATATACGCACTCTAACATAATCTGTTTCTGATAGAAGTCAGTCAGGATGGTAATACTAGATTTAAAGTTACTATTAGTGACCAAGTCATTACCTAGGAAAGTACGGCTGCCTATGGTGTTAGTCCAGCACTACACAGAACAGCACAGCACAAAATGCACTGCAGACCACCACTGTATCCAGAGACTACTTTTTACATCTGTCAAGTGATTTGAAACCCAAAGTTTTACTTTCATCTCCATCAGATACAGCATCTCCTGTATTAGAGCACTACTATAGCAGGAAGCCAGTTCAGTTGCTGGAAAGCCAGCAAATCCCTAAAATCTCTTTAGGCATTCTCTCAGAACCAGAGGGTGTTCATTAATGTCTGCACTTTATCAAATGATGACATGAGACAGAACATTGATCTCTACTTGACCATGCAGCTTTTTCAACTGGATAAGTTTACTAGTTATCTGCTAACAGAAAATGTATGAGGTAACTACCTCAGATTTCAGATGCAGAATTTAGGCTGGTACATGAGATGTCATATCTAGTTCTTCAAATTAAAGCTTAGACCAACCATTTCTGTCACACACTGACCTTGAACAGCTATAAGAGTTTTCTCTTGTGTATGTATGAAGTTAGGTACCTCTAAAGTTAGGAAGTAATAAGATTCTAAGTCCTAGTAAGCTTTGATCTAGTAAGTATTTCAGGTATTCAAGTCTCACAATATGGAAGTTCATAACTGAACTGCAAACGTTTGGTGTTTTCCTCCATGTAAGGAGAATGAAGTCTTATCCACAATTTTACTAGCACATAAAAAATTGACTATTCTGTTGTTATTACCAGAACTTGTGCCTCTTGTGAGAGACTACAGAGTAAGTTCAAGAGATCTGACTTGGGGCGTGTGAATGAAGAGCTTAAAGAAATGCTCCTTTAAAAAGATGCAATCAAGAGAATGCATTTCCACTCACCGCTTCATTTTCCTTTTCATAAAAATAGATATATCTATTCAGAATTTCTATGAAAAGTTGGACTTGCAGAGAAGGGTCCATGCACTGATTTGCTATCTTCAGAGCCTTCTTTAGGCATTCCATCACTCTCTTTCCTCCATGAAGCTAGAAGGAAAAAAAAAGTTACAAGAAATAAAAGAACCTTAGGGAGCTCCAGTGTCTCTTCCCTTAGCACATACATGGCGTTTCCTGGTGGTCTACCACAGAAACACAAAACTACACAACTACATAGACGCTGCCATTGAAAGCTTACTTTGTCTGACTGCCACCAATCTTAAGTTTTGTTAAATCAGGCAATAACATAAACAGTTGTTTAAAGCCTTCAATTATGAGACCAATGAACTCAATTTTGTAATACATACACTAATGCATACTTTGAGAAACAGATTTCAAACACTGCTTTTTATAATTACAACAGCTTATGTGACAAGCCCTGAAGAACACACTTTTTTTTATCTTTAACTTCAACAACTTTTATCTTTTATTTGGAAGTTTAGTAGTTCACATGCAAACACAGCTACTATAAAACACATGCAAAATGCAGACTATTTTAACAGCCAGCCTTAAACTAGCTGACACTCAAAAACTTGTGTGGTACTTCCACCCTTAAATTTTCTCCATTTTTGTATTTATGCAACTTACAATATAGTGAGATTCAGAAGCTTCTTATATTAAAATACATTCCAACCAAATCTACATCACTAAGTGGCTTCAGAAGAAAGGCAGAACTATGTTACTGAGGTAGCATGCGTTACTCTACTGTCGCTTTATTCTTACCTCCTCTCCATTCTTGTCAGTATTTCGGCCAGACCAAAACAGATGGGCACAAGTGCTCACAGCCCGGCACTGGTCTGGCTTCTTAAGGAGCTTAGAGGCTGCCAGCGCACACTGAGTCCTCAAAGGCTCATGGTTCTCCTCACTGAAGCACTTCATCCTCTCAAATGTCCCAATTATCAAGGTGATTGCAGCCAGCTGTGCTTTTGAATCACTGATTTCATCTTCATATAGAGAGAAGGCCTAGTCAAGAGAGAAAGGAAGACTCTTCATCACTGCCTTAGAACACATCAGAAAAAACAGAAGTCGCACCTGATAGTGACTGACGTGGCAGGAAAGTGTCCAGTTTTACATTTGGTAAAAGCTTCAGGCAGGAAAAAAAGATCTTTCATTGAGAGTGTCAAAATCAAGTTAAATCCACAGACTGGAAATAAGTCTTGCAAGAAATACTTCTTAAGTGGACACAGAAAACAAATGTGATCCTACATATAATCTGAAGATTTGAACAGATGCTTGACATGAGGAAAAAACCTCAAATACAGAACTTTAGTACCTGAAATAGTCCCTGAAGAGGATTTAGTTCTTTGAAACACACAAAACAGCAGAGAAGAAATTGATTGGTAGGTCAGTGACCATGGAGTAGGTAACAAAAGCATTTGCACTACTGCTACATGGATGAAGAGCCTTGAGAGAACACACAAGACTAAAAATCTCGAACCATCTCTCTAGTAGCAGGTACATAATTGTCATGCTGCTCTCATTTTCAGAATTGTGCTACAATGGCAACTGATACAAGACAGTGAGGAAAGGATGAAGTTAGCAGCAGCTCAGTTTAAGAATGTGCATTAGTATTAGAGGAAAGATCAGGACAAAACTTGCAACGTAGATAACATTAAATACATTGGTTCTTTATCTGACTGGGAGGATGGGAAGGTTTTTGCTACCAGTAAGGCTTAAAATCAAGTAACAGGTTTTAAGGGATTTTCAGAGTAGCTTATAATAGGTTTCCATACAGGGATTTTCATTAGCAAAGCCAGTGTGACAGGTGAACTCTACAAATTCTAGAGAACTTCCTAAGAGTGCTTGTGGTCAGGGCAATACCAGCTAGATAACAGAAGCTGGGAGACAGTCTTAGAAGCAGTGAAGGAGCATTTTATGTTGAAAAAGCTACACTCCTCCAGTGAACCAACTATGTGAGGAGGCAGCAGCATTGCAACATACCACATGTTGTCAGGCCCAGTATTCAAATCAGTAGCAATGGAGCTCAATTCCACAACAGTCTGGGAAGCAAGAATGAAGATGAGGAGTTGCTACCTAGTAGCATTAGCTGGCAATACTCTCAGATGTTTTAAATTACACTGGATGGTTCAATGTTCAGGAAGCCTACCCAAGTCAAATTTAAGTTAGCACAGGTCAGTGACTGTAATAGTTGGAGACTAACCTGGGACATGAATTCATACGCCACAGTTTCATGATTCTCAAAGCCAATCTCTCCTGCAGCCAGTGCTCCTTGTAGGAAGAGACGGAGAGGAAGCTCTGCCAGTTCTGCTTTGATCAGAGCACTGATGGTCTGATGAGCAAACGAGAAGATCTTCTGGCACTTCTTTTCCCATTTGTCATCCTAGAGAAGTGAAATAAGTAAAAGCTTGAACAAGACTATTGCTATAAGGAAAAGAGAATCTAAATTGTAGTAAGATCTGTTGAGTGCTCCAGTCTATTGTCTTCTGCATGCCACTCCAGCCACTTACTGAAGTACTAAGTGCCCCAGCAGTACTGTGTTGACCTCAGTGGCTCTTCAGAAAGTATTTCTTCTGTTCACAAAAAGTTCACCCCCTTTTTTCCTACTGGTTCATAGAAATCTTCCTCAGAAGTCTACACTCAACTGCAGTTACCACAGCTATGCTTAGAACATAACTGAGAAAAAGTCTAATTAGCTAGTAAGTGGAGAAGAATTCTATTCAGTCTGGAGCATCAATCAGAAGTGGAAGAGAAGTTTAAAACATTCTTTCTGAGGAGTGTTTTAAAAACAATTTTAAATTATTTCCCCACAATAGGGGAAAAACATATTTAAGCTCACTATCTCAATCAGAAAGCATTAAAGAGCCAAAACAGATCAGTGGTTTTAGTGTGCACTTGTGCAACTACCATGTAAGTTAGCCTAGGAAGAAGCACTTGCTTTTAGAAACATTAAAATATTATGGCTACAGATTTAGAAGTTGATTAATTTCAAGATCCAGATTTTGATCAGTTTCATGCCATCACTTGCAGCATTCTAGTTCTCTGGTCTCCATGTAAAGACACATGATCAGTCACCTTCATGAATAAATGCAACTAGCCAATTTCTGCTTCACCATTCCTCAAGTGCTGAGGTAATTTAATATGAATTGATAAAAATACTCTGTAAGTTAGAAAGCATTCACACCTCAAGTAAAAATCCGCCGTGAAAAAAAAAACCCAAACCAACCAAAAAACCGGCATTCTGTATCAAGTCTTAACATACTGTAGCCAGACAAAAATGCTTCTTTTTGGCTTTCTCACAAATGCAAGTATACAAGAGTTACCTGAAGGTCAACTTACCACTTTGGAGTTCTCTTTGTAGCGAAAAGCAAGCTGGTATGCAGCAAAAACCAGTGGTGGCAGTGTAAAACGAATACGTTGGTTCCCACCTGCACCAAAGTGTTTCCGAGCAGTGTTTAGGATCTAAAACAGAAGCACTGTAAGCTTAGAGAGTTCTTGAAAGAGGTGTGTTATTTCCATCTGTAACTTAATCTGCACTCTATGGAACAAGAGCATCAGAAAGGCATGGTGGTAGCATCAGATAAATTACAGTATTTTGCAGGGGGTACTCCATACAAGTTGCTTTACTTGAATTCAATTCGTGCAGTCTCTGTAGCTGTTTATGTGCTATCTGCCCAAACTTTTCCTACAGCTGCTCAGTAAGTGTTAGGCAACACTCTTTGTACTATATAAACTGCAGATACATTTTGGATTATGCAGCGAGATGGAAGTTGCCTGAGCTTGCATTTAATAACGAGGACAGAATGTGTGTGATGTCAACTCAATGGAAGCTACAAAAAGGCCTATACTTTCTTACAGCAGTCTGTAAAAACATAAAAGAAAGAAACAAAGTTTCATGAAAATAAACACAAGTCCATAAGGCTTCTCATACTCCGCGAGAAAGACTATAGTGCCACATTCTGGTAGCCATACCTGCAACTTTTGCCATTTTTCCCTGTTTTTAGTTTTTCATTATGCTCATTAATGACAGCTTCTTTTATTGCCTTTCTCAGTTTTGAGCACAAGCTGCACACAACATGAACGTGATGCTTTTCTGCCTATCACCCAGAATTCTCAGGAATACAAGAACTCCAAGGTATCAAAAGAGAAATTAATCAACCCATTCCAAGCAAGATAAACTTTACATTTGTTGTTTATAGTAACCTGACTCCCTTTCAAAGGGGACAAAACTCAGATATGCTGTATTTTACACTAAAACTCCTGAAGCCAAATTTCAGAAAATTTCTGCTAGAAATCAGAATTCAGAAGTGGGGTTTTTTGTTAAAGTGTCAAGAACTAAGATGTCTGGTTACTACAGCCAGGTAATTACCTTGCTTTCTGGTCATAGCAGTCCCATTACCACTTTGAAACAAGCACTATAAGTGAAGCTCAGTGTCCAAACCTACATACATTTTTCGATTACATCTAGAATTCGTGTAAATAACATGAATAAATATAAATGTCACGAACCACTATACACTGTATACACTGGCTTGTAATGTACTAATTTGTGTGAATTTGCATTTCAGATCTCTTCCACACAGAATGCATAATTTAAAGTGAGATACTGTGAGAGCTATGAAAATCCCAGTCTCTGATTTTTTCTTACTGTTCTTGTAATGTAGGAAAATTCTATACAAGCATTTGTGACCCCCATCAAGAAGCTATTAAGTATTTTTACTAAAAGGTGTTAAGTAGCTTGCAGAATTCTATCCAAAACGTAGTTTGACTAAGTCCTACAATGGCATTTAAAGGTGGTCAATCTGATTAAAGCTAAGCATTGTTAGGTGAGAAAGAACAACGCCTGACATTCAGAAGCTTTGCAAAAACAGCTTCGACATCTCTAGCTATGCAAAATTTTCTGGGGTAAAAATTGATCAACTCCCTTAGTGCCCAGGAAGCTTTGTTCTCTATTAGCAAAAAACCCCATGTAGTTATCTTGGCTTTTCCTATATGAATATGGTACTTGCTAGCTGTAATCAACTCATTGTTCTTGAAATGAACGAGGATCTGGTTGGCCTTCCTGCCTTACCCCAGCAATATTCAGAAATAACAGAGTCAATGAAAAGCATGTCTCCAACCCTTGTACAGGCCTTAAAGCTATGCTTCTCCCCGTTACAGAAGTTGCAGCAAAGCTCTACATTTCAAGCAAGACATTTTTATACAGTATTTTAAACCCAAGATAAATGAATGCCAGTAATATCACACATAGCTTCTACTGGATTATGGTGGTCCATTCTCACTGTCTATACAGTATGGTATTGCTGCAACTTTAAAACAGAATCAGCCAATTGTATTTCAGGCACACTAACTGTAGTTTCACAGTAGTCCCTACTCAGGCCTGAGCTCTAACTAGAGCTAACTTTAGCTGCTGCAATCTGTAACCGCATCCAACTCCAGCACATCTTCTGCCAGCTTCTCCAGTGGATTTTGCATAGACAGAATATCCCCAGCCCTCTGCCCCAACACACGCTTCTCGATACAGAGAGATCATTTAAGCTTGAAATAAACTCAAGCCAGAAATAGCAGATTAACATCTGAGCACTACATAAAGCGCTGATGGATCAACTCAAACTGTTATGAGTAATATAATGCATAAGTGTCAAGGCCATATCAAATCTGCTATTAAGGATAGACCAAGCAGAGAAGAAAAACATTTGTAACCACTAAGCAGCAGTATGTTACACACTATATGAATACCATATACTTACACTAATTAAAAACCCTGAGGCCAAACATATTAGCTGTATTTTCTGAGCTTGGTTGTGTATTTTGATATCAAGGGAATGCAAATGGCACAGTGCTTCAAATTTCGCTTGCTGCTTTTTAGATAGATGGTTAAATTAAGTTGTCAGAATGTTAATTAAGAGTTACCACAAGCTAATAGTTGCATCCAAACTGCCACCTCACAGGACAAAAAGTTTAAATCCACAAACACTTAAGTCCTCGCCTGCTTTTTACGAATAAATGACACTTCATACTGTCATTAAAGGCATCATACATAATGTTTTCTACAGAGTCTGTAGTGCCAGAGCAGCGATGCCCCAGCTCCAGCTACACTAAATTCTTGGATAGTAAATAACGCAAGAACTGACAGTTCAGAGAGCACAAGCATTCAGAAGCACCGACTGCCATACCAGATACTGTTGGTCAGGGTCATCTGAACGCAAAAGATGAATAAATCTTCCCACAAGACTCTGCTCATCAGCAAAGTCCTCGGGGTCAGGATCTTCAGCAGGCTGATCCGGTTGATCCTGGATCAGTGTGGATACCAAATTCATGATAGCATCAACCTGTTGAAGGCAACATAAGCTCTGTTTGAACTGGAGTAGTCTATAAGCATAAGTTGACAGCAACTGGCAACATCTTTACTGCCATTCATAGTGCTGACAAAGCACTAGGAAAGTCTATTAGTTGGTGATGCTTTAGGACACATTTGCCTTAGTCCCTGAAGAAGGGTCCCTCTTAGCACAAGTAGGACAGCACAGCAGTACAGAGGAAATATCAGGTTTGGAAAGTACTATCCAGCCTTCTTCGGGTAATAGGCCTAGTTTTAAGGCGATTCAGGGACTTTGTTCAAACCTAAGGGAAGTAGTCTCAAGGATGAGGTTATGTAAGATGTAAAAAGACAAGATATTTAAGAACATGGGTGGAAGAATTATCAAGTGGGAGAAAGTCTGTGCTACTAAGATGGGGAGGCAGAGGCATAAAGGCTAGGAAATAAAGCATGCCCTGCGTGAAGTCATTTAGTATGTGGTTTCAAGTCTTCAAACAGTAGTTTAAATACCTGGAATGTCAAGTTAACTTATGTCATACCTGTTCTTGGGACACAATTTCTGTGTTATAATCCAATACATTGCTAAGCACGTAACAACTCATGCTCTTCCTGGACTCATAATCAAAGTATTCAAAGAGTGGGTGAAAATGTTTTAGTTTCAGAACCGTCAGGATATTGTTGTAAGTATCAACAGGGATTTTCAAAAGTCTAGTCAGCTCCTTTGAAACAGCACTGCTTGTTGCAATACTAAAAGAAAATATATGCAAAACACACAATTAATCAATAGTTCATACACGTAGGCAGAGTTAAAGTCTGTCTCAATACCAATTCTCATGTATACCATAACGTCTAAGCAACTTGCTGCTAAGGAAATAGGACATAAAGTATCAAAACAAGTCATATTTTGCTCTTTAGGACATACAGTGGAAACTGCATGTTTTAAGCTGCTGATAGCAGAAGCAGAGACTGTGGCTGCAAATTCAGCAAGAGGAGAACTCTAGAGTGCTGTAAGGGATGAATAGATAATGCCACAGTGTGGCATACACATTGTGTAGCTGTACACCTGCGCAGCAGGATTTATGCTCAGGTGAGCAAGTCCTGGTTCGTTGGTAGTTTATTGTGATCCTCTATAGCTTGGCCCAAAAGCAGTAATCTTAGACATCCAAAACATGCCTCTTTGCTGTCTTGCCAAATGTGGCGAAATGAAGTCAAGAATTTAGAGTATTATCTGCCACTCCAAAGACTACGCAAAAGACATTAACTTACTGTTCCAGATTAAGTTTATTGAATATTTCCACAGTTGTCTCCAACACCTTATCAACATAGTCGACACGGTCTGGGTAGCATTTCATAGCCAAGTTAATGAGAGAAACTTGCAAAGATACCACATCCTCTGAGGGCATGTCCTGGCGAGACTGAAATTTAAGACAGCACCGAGTTCATAAAAAAAGCACATAACTTCGCAAAAAAACCACCCCCAAACTGCATGCAAGAATACCCAGCATACCTGTATAACAGTAGCAACCTGCTGTGAAAAAATGTCAAACAGTTTGATATCTGCTGGGATACCAGGTCCATCTTCACGATGTGCAAATAAAGCTAACCTGGTAACAGATGAAGAAAAGCAGCTTGGTCAGCATAATTTTTCCACACCTCAGATACAGGCCAGAAAGAGGTACAGGCAAGTCCTTTTGGTATATATGCAAGCTCTATTACAAGCAAAAAGGAAATTCATGAAAGTCAGAAACCTTAAGAGCAACTGAGCCCAGTAAATACCAATCCTGGAAAAGAGCACTGACAGAGATGGCAAGATGAAAAAAGAGCAAGAAGGATGTTTCATAATCCATGTTCTTCAGCTAGCAGCAAGTGTTCTGTCCTTTCCAGCAGAGAAAGATGTACAGAGTAGGCTGATGGAAGAGCAAATATCCTGCATCCGTTCAGTGATATTACAGAAGTTAGACATCCAGCAGCATTCTCTGCAAAACAGTCTCCCAAGAAAAAAAAAAACAACACACACCACAGAAGAAATATGCTGACTTAACCATGCTTTGTCTCCAAAGACAGACCAACATGTTTGGGATTTCCACTGTTTGCAAAGAACAAAATACAAAGTAAATTTGAAGTGGAGAAGAATACTTTTTTTGGGAAAAAAGCGAAAGTGAGAGATTGCTATCCAGCAAGCATCCAAAAAAATGCTGTAGAGCCATCTCTATCTGTAACAGGAGAATGTCATGCCAACCACCATTTCTGCAGAAATCACATACAAGGTAAGAAGAATCACTGTAGGAAAGCTAGCATCTTACCAAAGATGCAGCTTAAAAAGCTGAGTATTGCTATCTATGCTTCCTAATAGTTAAGGGATTATTCTATTCTGAATTAGAGAAAGACCTACAACAATATTTAGGAAAAAAAACTTTAATCAAGTGCCTTTAAGTTATTTCTTCCAGGATTTCTAAACTTTGATTCTGAATGAGCTTTAGGTCAGAAACAAAGAGGCAGGTAAGAAAAGGTTGAGATGCCAAAAATATTTCACTGCCAGAAAAAATAGACATTGAATTACTCATATATTTCATTAGGGTGGTAACAAGCAGTCTTTCTAAAGGCAGGAACAATCACTGCCTTTTCTCAAAGGGACAAGGCAGCTTTTCTTGGCAACAGCTCAGAGGGTAAGCCCAGCATGCTACAGAGTATGATCAAGTTGCAGGCAGATGGCAGCATAATTAAAAGCTAAGAATGGTTTAGTAAGGCAAGAGAGATCCCAAAGCAGCAAGATTACTTGCAGAAAGATTCCTTTAACAGGAATAGGGACTAAAGCTTCACAAGCTTCCTCAGCAGTCACTGATGCTCAGCCTCAATTATCCCATGTCAGGTGGAATAAAAAGGAGAAACGCCAAGAGACTCTACCTGTATGGGGCAGATTCACATCTTAACTACACAATACTGAAACACGTAACAATTGCTCCTAGTAACTCCAATCCAAACACAAGAGCAACATCTTCCCTACACACATGGATTCCAAGAACAGATCCATTCATATCCTCTGACACTTGCAGTAACATTACAGTTAAAAGCACAAGTTACCATACTACAAAGAAGATAATCATCACACCACCACCTTTCTACCCTTAACCTACAGCCAAACGAGCAGGCTCTGGAAGACAATATTAGTGTCCCAACAAAACACAGTAGCGGTAAGTCTAGGAGGGCAGCAGGTTCACTGCTAGTCAGCTGTTTACTGTTGTTTGTTAGAATAGTAAGAATAGAAAGAACAGCAAGATTAAAAAATTTACTGTGGAGGTAATACCAAAGCTGTTTAAGTCCTCTAAGTAGACATGACAGCAAAAGCCACGTGAGGAAAGCCTCCTTGCAAGAATTACATTGCTACACACAAATGTAAGAACCTAGCAAAAGATCCCATGACATATGTTGAAAGCAGTCTCAAGACAGACTGTCTCAGAAATCACATTGTTACAGGCAACACTTCATAGGATTTGGGGGTTTTATGGGTTTTTCTAAAGCTAACAAAGTTATGAAAAATCTGAGCCACAGCAGCGAAGTGTAGGAAACTAATTCCTGTGAGCATCTCTGGATGAAGGCAGAGCTGCGTGTCTGCCAAAGCACAAACACTCCAATAAGACCAAAGTACCAAACAAATAGATCTGATGTAGCCTGGAGGAAACAGACTACAAATTTCTTAGGAAAAAAAATTGAAGATCCTAAGTTACACCAGTCTCGCATAATATATGTGTTCCACCCCCAGGCATTAGAGAAGATAAAGAAACAAAGCCATAACAACCCTACTCATTGCTGAATGCCAGTGGGACCCCAAGATCCCTACATTAACTGAAGTCCATACATTGGTATATGGACCAGATATACAAAGGTACATAAGTTTGTGTGCAAATGCAAGGATGAAGCTTTTCTGAGGCTTCAAAAAGTGCATTTCCTTTCTGTAGTAAGAAAGTACAGGTACTCACTGATAAATCTGTCTTGTTTCCTTGCAGGATACAAATCAAGATTTCAGTTCTGATTTCTCCCCCATATGTGAATTAAGTGCAAGCAGTTTTAAGTAGTACCTCCCCAGGAAAAACACACTTTTGGGATAACAGGGAGGAAGCTAGTGGTAAACTAAGAATTAAGAAGGTAGTTCTGTCTCCTACTAGCTATTTTCTGAAGAGACCTATGTTATATTCTCTGATCAAAACTGCAAGGTAAAGTATCCTTCATATATGATTTAGCCATTCGAATCTTCAAGTTTTCAAGAGTTACCTAAGACTGATAATGGCTGTCAAAGCAGAACACTGCTGCCACTTTAGTTCAGAAACATAAAATTGGTAGATACTAAATGGGTTGTTGCTTCGCGTAATCTGTTTACAAGTTTTTAATCAGTCCTTATAGCAGGTTTCATTGGAAGCTGTAAAAGCAAAGTCCAGAGAGCAGAAGCTATAGAAATAATATTCTTCACAGCCTTAATTACAGATGATAGAAAGACATGAAAACAATGGCGTTAAGTGATATCAAAAATTGAAAACTTCCAAACACTAGAAGAATTATCACCTGCTTGTGCACAACACAAACTTAATTTTGAGCCAATTTCCACCCCCTTGGTCACTCACCTGTCAATTAAAGCAATAATTATATTTTTCACATTCACATTTTGGTGCAGCTCAGCACAGGCTCTGAGAAATGGGTTCAGGGTTTGGAGGTGAAATTCGTCTGGGAAAACCTGAAGTTTTAGATCAATAGTCATCATGTTATAAACTGAATTTGCCAGTTGTTACACAGTAGTAAAATGCAACAGAGCGATTCTAAAGCAAATAGCAAATATACAGTCTGGCCCACGAATGCTTTAGGGTTCCCCAAGCTGACCCTGACTGGGTAAATGCATGAAGAAAGATATGCAAGACAAATGAGTAACTCGAGGCCCCAGCTATCTATTACAATTCATACTGCAGGCACTGCTGCTCAGATGCTTACAAGTTTCTGCAACGGAAGGAGGGCAAAATGAATTCATCTCTACTCTGCCCATCTGGTAAAAAATCTTGGACAAGCCACAATGCGAGAGTCCCAGTGATGAAGTTTTCCAGTTCATGAGGAAGATCTGAAAGTAGCCTGAATCCGACTAAAAGTATAGGAGTAAGTGTCCCTGTGTCCCATCACTGCAATTGAATTTAAGCAGCTCACCTGTATGATGCACTCCATGAGGTACTCCTGAGCTAAAGCATCTCTACAGTTTACAACTTGCTCCAATATTCCAGGCAGAACAATCTGGAATAGCAAAAAAAAAAAAAGTCTTGCAGTGATTTTGCAATTACTTTCTAAGTTTATATTCACACATATGTATTTAAACCAAGCAGAGCAGTACTTCTAACATTTCTCAGCTTATTCTTCACATAAAGCCTTTCTGAGAAAAAGTCCCAGTTTTCAGCAGTTCCATTCTACAGAGAAAAAAAAAATCTACTGGTCTCAGGCATCAATGCCTTTCATAGACTATACAGCCTGTAAGCTGTATAATCTATGATTTAGGAATCTGTGAAGGCTCTAAATCTATGATTTAGGAAGTCAGGGCTACTAGCTTTGCTGGCACATACCACTACTCAGGGTCTCTGCAGTACTGCTAAAAATAGTTTTCAGCAGCTATATGGTAGAACTTACAAGGGACAGACTTCTAAGTAATATATTTGCTTGACTACCATTTCATGTAGTAACAGTTTTCTTGAATGCTTTGGGAAGCATAGCTTCATTAAACATGTAAAGTCTACCACAGAACGCTATGTATACACACATCCCTTAAACTAATTCATTATTCTATAAGTAAAATAGGAATCAGGAAGGAAAGTTTTAAAATTTCTCATCAACATTACAGACAAGCTTAGAGGAAAAAGGCACAAGTCACATCCTTAGCCTTACAACACATTATACAGCTTCATTAGCATTCAGAACTTTCCCTCAAGTGAAGAGTCCAAGAAGCACCAGGGTTACTGAACTTTTAGCATAGCTCTAACACTTCAAGCTGCTCATCTGAAAGTCCGAACTGGTTTCATTTGGAAAAAAGTAACAGAAGTCAGAAAGGACAGACAGACATCCCACCTGCTTATATCGCTCCACATTAACACCTTCCAACTGACTGAGGCGAACCAGGTTTGTTCCTACTAGGATTCTCAGTTCCTGCCTTTCTCGCTCTCTTTTCTCTCTGTCCCGACTATGGCCCTGGTGTTGCATTCGCACCCAAAGTTTGTTCATCTCAGCAAAGTTCAGCAGCACAAAATCCATTGAATCACTGATGTCTCCAGTGGTTTCTTCACTGCAATTGAAAACAGGTTAGGAACAGGAAAAGCTTGTCAGGTATATTCATCCTTCCACCCACTGGTGAACATCCAATTTTTAATAAGGTAGGAGCAGGGGAAAGTGTGTGGTGGGATATCTGGGTTAATAAGAAAGGTTCATACCCTCACTTGTGAGAAGCCTTAATTCTGGAAGGGAGTTCTTAATGGGCAAAACACCTGTCAAGTCTATAGCGTTCTAACATATTTACTTCCCTCAAACCTGAAGTCATACACAAAATTTAAATATGTTCTGTTAAAAATAATAATTTTTTAAAGTTATAGCTCATCTTTCTTACTCTGCTTGCTCGCCTTCATCTGGCAAGATATTCCTGGTACACTGCAGGAGATAGTTTCTAAGAAAAAGGCCTCTAAGAGGATGCTGTACTCCACGGCACATCTCCACCAGGTCTTTCAAAATATCTTTCCTTGACTGTGGAAAGGACTTGACATAGACAACACCTACTGTTATCAGGAGATACCTGCAAAAGGTACAGAATTGAACAATAAATCGTAAAGTAACAATATCACACTTAAAAGCAACAGTTCCTTTCTTCCATCCTGGCAGTATTACCAAAGCACAGAAAGCGATAAAATATCATCCAGGTCTCATAATTTTGGATAGTCAGCTTTCAACTCCTATTCTCCCCTGCTACAAAGCACAGCAAGTCTGAACAGCCACTTGACCTCATTACAATGCTTTATACATTGAATGTATAAATGCTTAGCAAGCATAAAGTTCTGAATGCTCTCAGACTAGCTTGTCTATGCTTCCAGCACCCCACTAAGCTGGAAAACAGCTCTGGCACATACAGATAAGTAATCTATTCTGGTGAAGAAGTTAAACCTCTTTCACACTATTATCTAGCAGGATAGGTGTTATGCTCCTCAGAAATCCCCATGCCTGTACTCATTCCTTCAGCATCTCAACAGTAAGCAACAGGTAGAAGGAACACGCAAGATGCAAAGGACTGGTGCTCCAGTATAACTGGACACCCCTTCAATTTAAGTGAAGAAAAAGCCATAATGCTCAGAGCCTTCACATATTTGGTTTAGAGGCCTCAATCCTCTCCACATGCTTCTCTGCTTGACCTTCTACAGCTTTACTCTTGGCCTACATCTCAGAAGTCTCATAGCAATCCACTCATAAGATACGCAGAAGTACTATTCACCATTGCAAACTGAATTCTTGCTGTCAAGCAAGAACGCAGAGACAATTATTATCAGAACCCAGAGTCTGACCACTATTCACCAGTTTTAAAAAAAAACAACAACAAAACCAAACACTAACATATGCACACTTACAGTCTTGGAATGATATTTCCAGCATACTGTACTAGCTCATAAAGGTCTGCCACTTTCCTTCCTTTGGCAAATTCATCTGTCAGGTAGACTTCCAAGTAGTGTAGCTCATCAGAAATTGCCATGTCTTTTTCTCATAGTTAAAGATTTTAAGTTAGAATGTCTACAGATTTACATAGCAATTTGCTCATTCACATCACAGAGGAAAGATGCTGTACCAAATACAATCACACCCAAGTAGGTAGTACTTCTGAAACAATAATCACTATAGGGATAAATGTGCAAAGTTAACCCCAAGCCTTCAGTTGTCATTTTTAGCATATTAGAAAGGGGAAAACCCTAAATCAAAATAGCAAGCAAATGAATGTGATTGAAGGGGGTATCTAAAGTAAAGGCATACTACGTGTCACAGAAGAATATCATCCACACATAGAGAAAGTAGTATTTGAATATATTCACATTCTATTCCCAAGTCGCATGAAAAGGCTCCCCTTCTTCAGATACAACAGTATGTGATACAACAAGTAAATACATTGAGGCACTGACTTACGGTTAGAAGCTAAGAGAATAACAAAGGGCAAAAAATAAGTTGGTTTTACAGATTTTGGGGTAGCATACTGCAAGCAGTGTTGTTTTACAGAGCTGCTATTTTTATAGAACTAGACTCTGAAACCTCCCAAAGGAAGATATGAAAGACATTAAAGACCTGTTTTATACCAAAGGGAAAAGATGAACTTACACAGTGAGCAAATAAGTGTATATTCTCCCACAGTATATCCAGATAGCTGAATATTGAGGAGAAAAGTGCTAGTAAATATCTGAGCCCAACGAGATGTCACTGTACCAAAAAAAGCAATGTTCATTCCAAATTCAGCACTTCAATTATTTGTTTCCTCTTCAAAGGATACAGAGCTCATAATAGCTCTTTGGAGATAACATAGAAGTCCGCAGCTCACCAACATGTTGGAAGCATGTTTCAGAGCATCCATGAGCTTGTTTTTGTCCTTTAGAGGAAGAAAGAGAGAACAGTCTGTAAGAAATAATGCTAGACAACTGCAGTATTTTAGAAGGCTACACTTAGTTTTAAAAAAGCATGCAAAGATTAAGTAAATATCAGGAAAACGATAATTCTAATTAAATCAAGTGCTTTAGTATCCACTAATGTTGCCCATACTAATTAAGTAGAACATTATACCTGGAGGTGGTAAGATGACGTATCTGAAGACAGAGCTACAGTAATAAATTTTAATACTAATGGTACAAAAAACTGAAAGAAAATTTTGCTTATGCAGAAGTCTTCACCCACCATTTGGCTTCTATCCAGCAAGCAAAACAGAACAGATTTTGCCCCCCCCAATCTGGTCCATTGTTTTGCTCCGATCTCATGAAGAAACCTCTAGCAGACAAAGAAAACGCACTGCCAGCAGACCACTGTTAGCATTAGATTCTTCTTCCCCTACTTCTCACCCAAGAACAACACCTTACTGAAAGCCACAGTTTGTTAGACTGCATATAAAACTTAAGATGCATATAATCACCTGGCATCACAGGATACAAGACAAACTTCTGATCTACTATCTATGCACACTTGTTCAACCCATCATAAGAAGCAGCATTAAGTTTTGGGGGAGAACGGATGAACTGCTAGTGCAATCCACTTAGCATATTGTCAGTCACAGACAGCAGTGAAAAGCTGAGCTGCAGCTACTTAAAGATTTCAAAAGCATTCCACAGAGTATAAAGCTGGAAGAGGTGTTACCTTTCTTGCTACTGCCATTTGGCTGCAAACAAAGTTAACCTAGCTAACCATATGAAAGTATATGGGAATATTTAAGTTTTCATTGTAACTTTAAGCAGTTTCTCCAAATAAAAATAGGCTTCTCAAACCCAAGAAAGCTATGTGCGATGACCTCATCTGCCTGAACTGGCTACATTTTCAAGATAAACATCTCAGCACAACCCTAGCCAATGGTGTTTTCCAGTCACAGAAGAATTCACACATCAGTCTACAATTAATCACTACAAAATTTATCCTATGCAGCAGGTAATTAACTATTAGCCTCACAGTCTGTGGTTCATGCCAAGAAAAGACTACATGGAAAAAAAAAAAAAAACAGTATGTTGAACCCAGAATAGTTTCTCATCACATAGTTCCACATAAAATGAATTTAAGCAATCACCTTCTGATGTCAAATGGCAGGCTTAGTCTCAGTTTAGGTTTACTTAAATGCAAGCACGTAAATTATAAGAGTGTATCTTTATAATTTATCTTGTCAAATACTGGAGCAAAATCAGGAAGACACATTCAAAGAATACTGAAGGCTCACTCTCATTGAGTAGCTGCCTCATATATTTGCAGGGGCTCTGCCAGAAAGATGCATAAAGGGTTAATTTTCCTCACAGCTCTAGAGATTAGCATTGATTTACTGTTTTACTCCTAGCAGACAAGAAGCTTCATTGTATTTTAAAGTCACATTCTTACCAAGCATCTCTTCATCTGGAAAGACTGCACCTTCACAGCCTGAATGGCTTCATCCAGGAGTTTTTCCTGTTCATCCTGAGGAGATTGCTGTGTTGTTGGCTGGAAGAAAAAAAACAAACAGAAATCAGTTATTTTTATGAAGCTGTTTATGACTTGATTCAAGCTGGGTTCCCATAGTTTAGAACACAGTGTTAAGTAACACTGCAGTGTGACCACTCAAGAGTTGTCAGAAGTAGCTATGTGATATGTAAGGAAGAAAGTTCCCAGTACTCTGCAAAAACCTGAGGGCAGGGAGAAGGTAGCGTGTCAGCATCATTGCTTCTTGGGAGTGCAAAGCCATGGGAACAGAATAGGGTCAACTTTTCCCTTCTAACATTTAGAGGTCAAGAATCCAGTGCAAGTATCTGGCAAGAAAATGCTTTAAGAGAATGCAAAGATATCACTATGCTGAGAGGAAGCATTGACACTTTTTTCCACAGAGCTTCAAAGCAATGCCCAGACTGCACACACTGCAACTGTACAGATGCTTTCCTGTACTCGCAAGTCACAAGTTCTCAATTAACTGCTGTCTGAGCCACACAACTCTATTAAGGACAAGTTTCAGATAAGCAAAGGATAAAGTACAGCTAGTGCTTTCTAGAAGGTAGAAGCGACTTGCGGAAGGCAACAGAAAACTGAAGAGAAGGAACAACTCTTCATGTCCCCTACTTGTCCTAGTGACCCTCTTCCTCTTACCTCTCCTCAAAGAGGCACATTCCAGGCCTTCAACTTGAACTTTCAACATCTTTTGCCTTTCCAGGGATCATACTGCATTTTCTTATAATATTAATTAAATCCATTTGCTTAGAGCCTTAGATTTCCCCACAAGCCAGCTACAATAGGCCTTCTCCTACTGCAGCTGCTCCCTTCCCTCCATCAGATTGATTAGTTTCTATGAGCATCTTTAAGTTATCCTCCAAAATGTCCAAATTTACTTAGATTGGAACCCCTAACACCCTCCCCACCTGCAACCAGCCTATCTCCTAACACCTTACAAGAAAACACCACATCCACCTATTGTTTAGGCCCAGTCTTCAACATCTCATTAGAGCCTCCCAGACTCTCCTAATCTTGCAGTTTCTTTTCAGATAGCCTCTCTGACATATTGACGGAGATAAAAGCATTGATGTTGTGTCCCGATTACATCTTCTCTAGTCTTGACAAACACCACGTACACAGCAATTCGTACAGCAGGTTCTCCGAGCCTGATGCTTCAGTAGTTTCTCAGCTATTTACCCTTGTCCCCCTCAGCCACCATGTTCAGAGGTTCCTGGTCTCCTCTTTTTAACTAACTCTCAGTAATAAATGAGCAGACCATGAATTATATCATCCTAATGTTCTTAAAAACAGTACCTTCAGTACCAACTCCTCCCATGCTTGAAGTCCCCGTAAGCCTCTTTTGAGGACAGATTAAAATTGAGGTCTTCATTAAAACAGAGAGGTTTTAGTTTAACAGCAACTTAATGGTTATAGAGCATTGCAGCCTTAGCAAACCCCCATATTCTCTCATATTTAATTGTTGTTCTGCAGTTGCAATCTCCCTAACAAAGCATCTCCCCCTTGTTCTCTTCACTATCCTTTTCCACATACAGAAGACAGTGCCATGTAATACTGCTCTTGCCTTGATGGTACCCAAAGTGGCAGTGAATCTCTGCCCTTCAAAGTTTTCAGTCACTCAGACAAAACCAAGGCTGATCTGATCTAACACTGATGACAATCCTGCTTCAAGCAGGAGGTTGTATGAAATAAAGGTTCTTTCCAAACAACAATTCTATGACTCAGTGTGCCTCATATTCAAGTAATATTCAAACCATGCACAACTAATTAACAAGTATATTTTGTCAACAGAAAAAACTACATCTTCTAATTAGAGTAACTGCACCTCTTACAAAGCTCTCTATAATTAATCACATGAAGTGCAGGTCTTCCAAAAAATGATTTAAGCATAAGGCAAAAGTGATATCCATGGCTAGACAACCCTATTTCCCAGGCAATTCAACAGCTACAAACTCCAGAAAACCTCCAACTGTGAAGCAAGTACATTCTGCCAACAGAACTTCACTGTAATTGCTAAGCTTTATTTATTCCATGACAGATCAGACTTTCAAGGAACAGAAAATGACAGTGCTGGGACCAGTGTGCAACAATCAATATCGAAACATCATGTAACAGACTTGCTGAATTATGTCTATGCCAGCACATTTGTCACACCCCACAGTCCCCTGAAACCATGTTAGTGCTTTAGAAAAGCTAGATCACTACCGAGCTGAATGCCATGCGCTCTAACCACACCAGATACCTCTATATTAAAGCACAACTAGAAACAGCGGAGTAACCTTTAACACTAACCACAACTTCCTAAGCCCTCTTCTAACAGGCATGAAGCTTACAGAGCTACCAGTCCTGCTCTTCTATCCCCAGTTGTTCACGGGGCCATGTAGTGCCAGGAGAGGTATATGCTTTCTTACATAACTTTAACCACTATCTTTTAGCAACAGTTGGGGAAATAATGGAATTTCGGAGCCTTGCTCTGTCGGACCTAGCTTCCCCATTTATAATGAGCCAGAGTCAGCTTTACATCAAATTCTGTCTGCATCAACAGAAGACATTGGCAGTATTTCCATTTCTGCTCTAAATTTGAGCAGCAAGGCCCCCCACAGTGTTCAGCACTGAGACTGTAATAAGTACGACTGAATTCACAGACAGAAGCATTTCCACGTCACCACAAGACATTCACTTTTTTCTTCTGCATGTCTTCAAGATTAAGAATAAAATTACATTCATATCTGTTCTGAAGACTGAGAAGGTGATTGGTCTAATCAAAGATGTCTTTACTAAAAGGGTACTGCACTTCATGTCTAAAGAACAATCTCAGCATTTTACAGTTGCACAGGCAGTGAGACAACCTACCACTGCTTGTACAAGCATACAATCAAAGTGGTCTGAGGTGTTGGTTGTAGCAGCTTTACTTCTACATAAAAAGACAATATCTTAACAGCAGTACCACTGAACAAGTTCCAACTTCTTAATACTTTTCAGTTTTCAAAGTCTGAATATTTTTTAGCTTACCTTTTTCTTTCTACTTCAGAAAGCAAGCTACTTTCAGCTTCAGAGCTGTAGAGCATTTCTGCACACAACCTGTTTATTATCCAGTGATACACAAGACCACATCAAGATACACATGCCTGAAGTTTGAGGAAGTTGTAGCAAAAAGCAACTGAACACACAGCAAAAGCCTACCAATGAGTTAGCAGGGCACACACCAAACCAGAAACCAGTTCTTCTGCCAGATACAATGAGGAATAAAGCTGTTTATTTTCTGTATCTCCCAGTTCAAATTAGGAACCTAATAACACAAGATGGTATTTTCAAGTGTTACTTCATAAAAAATTGCAACTGCACTGCGGAGTCCTAAGCCAGCCTACAAACAAGAATCTTGAACATAAGTTTTTGAAGTGGAAGATACTTCGACACTGGAGAAAAGCAGCAGTAATCCGTAATCAGTGCATACAGAATGTCCTGCCTTGTTAACAGCACATACAATAAGGCATAAACTCCTTCATGAACACAAGATAAACCATTTATAGCAATTATGCAGCCATTTAGACTTTAGAAATGCCTGAGCCTTACCCCCACTAGATACGCTGCACATGTTGAAGAAGAAAGGAGAGTTGATGTGAACAGTTTTCTGCTTTACTTGTTCTCTTACCCTTTTGTCCTCTGAAGCCACAAGGAAACAAGTGAACAGTGGAGAAGGGACATAGAACTGCCTCTTTCAGCTGCACTATCAGTTTCTGTACAAGAAACCATAGCCTTTTTCTAGCTCTGAAAAAAGGACTACGATAGATTACCACATGCAAGTTATGGAAGTCACAACACACAGCAGCTGAACTCAGCAGGGGGGTGAGAAGAGCTGGCTTTTGGAGTGTTTTTTTTGTATCAGGTGGTTTGGGTTTTTTTGGTTTTTTGTTTTTAAATAAAGGCTAGTGAACTAGTTGCCTTGGAAAGCAAGAGTTTTTTTAAACCCCAAACTAGGTTGGAAGAAGTCTACTGCCTGGCTGATCAGAGTGGGTAGGTAATACAAGTTATCCTGCAAATAACAATTAGAAAAGTGCATTATGGCAGCAGCAAACATTATTCTGGACTATGCCTATCCTCATAATATCAACTATTCTTGAACATACAAAGTGAACATTACACCTATTATGCAAGGTTTACTTATTTTCCAACACTTATCTCCATGGGAAGACTTCATAAGATTCATACTTCACTTCATACTTGAGACTTAGCCACACTCTGGAGATGGTTATTATTTTGGGTAAACGTGTTGACTAGTTCAGACGCCAATTCCTCTTAAAAATCTGGCAAATTCCAGTACTCAAGAGAAAGAATTACATAGTACTGAAATACAGCAGAATTCAAGGCAAGCTTGTGGAGCCTACCAAATAGCTTGTATTCCAGCAATATAGGTATCTTAAGCTAGATGCAGAGTATAAATAACACAAAGTAGAAGGTTTCGTTCCTGTTCCACTCTAAAGTGCATTTTCTTTTAATCTCCAAATGATTAAGTACTTTTCTTGAGATAACTAATATGCTTACAGCCTACTCCAGACATGACTTCCTTCTGTTTGCTCATGTGCTTGTGTTTAGTACCACAGTGAATGAGATTTACCTAAGGAGTTTTTCTGCCTCTTCCTAGTTGGATTTTATTAGGCCTGCCTACCATCACCACTGAGACATTTAAAATTAATGCAACCCAAGACAGAAGATAGGTTAGCTACAGAAGCGGATCGGGAGAACTCCCAGCCTAGAGATGAAGCTTGGGTGCACACAGTGCATTACTGTAAAAGTTGCTGAGCCGCTTGGAATTAACAAAAAATGCATAAGCATTTTGTACCATACAGGAAGCATTACTCCGCGATACTGAAGGCAACTGCAGAATGTCTATTCTCTGTCACAGTGTAGGAGCTCAAAGATGAACCAGAGAGAAGAAAACATTTTTCACATGTTTAAACTGGTACTTGCTGCACAGGAACCCACAAGCTTGGCCATAGGAAATGGCAGTAGAGCATAACTTGGTAGAGGGGATTATCCCATGTTTAACAGCTCTAAGTTTACTTTTTCTGAATCACCTGATACCAGTTCCCATGGCAGTGACAGGTAGAGGAAAACTCTTATCATTCTTGAGTTAACCACCACCACTAAGATTTCTGTGGAGACCAGAGAGTGCTATATCTATGTAGACTTAGCATTCCTCATCACCCAATTAAGTATTTTCCATTCACCTTTCAAGTACCATTACAGGGTTTGCCCCCCCACATCCGCCTAGAGAATAAAGTATTAAACTTATGTCAACACACACATAACTTAAAAAAGCAAGTCTGTCACAAAAGCCTAGGAACTGTGCAATCCCTGCTTTCTAAAGCACTCAGTTTTTTCCTCACTCTAGAGACCGTTATTACTCTTCATATTCCACTGTGATGGTTATAGCAAGTGCTGCTTAAAATTTTAGTGAATATTAAATACCACACTAAACAGAAAGACACAGAGGACAAACTAAACAAGTAGACTTCTCAGTTTTACTAGGAAACTTGATTGCCCCCTTATTTTTATTGAAAATTGAAAAGCATTTTCAGGTTTGCCTCTCTAATAAACATCAACATTTGTTCCAAAACAGCTGTACCGAGCTGGGCCCACCAGTGCGGAACCACCTTTTCCGCAGGGAGAAAGGAGGTTCACTAGGAAAGTCCGAGACAGGCCCGGAGGGCCAGGATAACTGAACGGCAGCCTGCAGCGTAGGCAACCCGAGCACACCCGCACGGCTCCCGAAGCAACAGAACCTCGCGTTTATGACAGGAGCGGCACGCTAAAATACACTTAAACTCTGACCGCAAGTGCACCGGCGGTTCCCTAGTAAAAACCCCTTCCTCCCCCGCGTCCCTACAAGCGAGCTCGGTCGAATGCAGCAAAGCACTGACTCGCACTGACCCGCCGCGGGCCGCCTTCACCGCAGCGCGAACCGTTGCCGCGGACCCCCGGGCCCCCGCCGCACCGCCCCTCCCACCTGCACACACGGCAACGGCGAGGCTGGCGCCGGCTCCCGCAGGCCGCGGGCCCTACCCCGCCCCCAGCCCCACCCGCCGGCCCCCGCCCCAAGCCCCCCCGCCAGCAACCCCCACAGCGCCGCGCACCGTCATGTGACTGCGCCGCCCGCTCCGCCCCGCCCAGCCGCCGCGCCGCGGCCTTCCTATTGGTCCGTCCCGAGGAAGTGGTTCGACCCAGGCCGATTGGTGTAGAGGGCGATGATTGGCGGCGGGGACGGCCAGTCCGTTGCCGAGCCTGCCTGCGCGTCGCAGGGCCGCGCGCTACGGGGCGAGCGGGCGGGAGCGGTGGGATGGAGCGCGGGGTGGTGCGGCGCCTCGCCGCCCGGCTGGGCCTCACCGAGCCCGGCGTCATCAGGTACGGCGAGCGTACGGTAAGGCGGGCCAGCTCCCCCTTGGGCGGCCCTGCTCCGGTAGAGCCCCGAGGGCGGTGTCTTCCTCCGGCGGCCGTTGCCGCGGAGCGGGGGGCGTAGCTGCTGGGAGTCGGTGCTGTCCCCTCGCCCTGCAGAAGGGGCTGCGGGGCGTGCGACGCTCCCGGTGACTGGACGCCAGGCCCAACCGGCTGCCCTCGCGCTCGGTAGCGTCATTCCCGTCCGGATGAGCGGGTCCAGCCGTGTGGTGCTGGCCTGGCCCGCTCCCGTCCAGCTGCCGGAGCTGCCTGGGCCCCTTCCCGGGGCCCTGACTGGCCCCGTTGGCCCTCCCAACAGCAGCGGCAGCCAAGCTCTGCCTCGCTCCCCCGCAATGCCAGCCTGGCATCGGTTTCTTCCTTTGGATCTGGTCGATGTGAAAAAAAAAGTCACAGACCTTAAGGTTTACGCGATTAATGAAACAGCCATTGCAGGCTATGAAATGCAAAGCTACTGCTGCGATTGCTGGAGGAAGGGCACTGTTACCCCGTGTTTGCCGTACTGGTTGGGCGGAGAGGAACCAAATGAAGTTCAACAAGGGCAAGTGTCGAGTGCTGCCCCTGGGGAGGTCGAACCCCATGCACCAGTACAGGCTGGGGGATGACCTGCTGGAAAGCAGCTCTGCCGAGAGGGACCTGGGAGTCCTGGTGGACAACAAGCTGACCATGAGCCAGCAGTGTGCCCTTGTTGCCAGGAAGGCCAATGGTATTTTGGGGTGCATTAAGAGGAGTGTGGCCAGCAGGTCGAGGGAGGTTCTCCTCCCCCTCTATTCTGCCCTGATGAGACCCCACCTGGAGTTCTGTGTCCAGCTCTGGGCTCCCCGGTTCAAGAAAGAAGAGGAACTCCTATAGAGAGTTCAGGGGAGAGCAACAAGGATGATAAAGGGACTGGAGCATCTCCCCTGTGAGGAAAGGCTGAGAGAGTTGGGCTTGTTCAGCCTGGAGAAGAGAAGACTGAGAAGGGGACTTCATCAACACATACAAATATCTTAAGGGTGGATGTCACGAGGACGGAGCCAGATTCTTTGCAGTGGTGCCCAGTGACAGGACAAGGGGCAATGGGCACAAACTGAAACATAAGAGGTTTCAGTTGAATATGAGGAAAAACCTCTTTACTTTGAGGGGGACAGAGCACTGGCACAGGCTGCCCAGGGGGGTTGTGGAGTCTCCTTC
The DNA here is from genome assembly GCA_034008185.1 of Gorsachius magnificus. Lineage (NCBI taxonomy): Eukaryota > Metazoa > Chordata > Aves > Pelecaniformes > Ardeidae > Gorsachius > Gorsachius magnificus. The sequence goes on along the minus strand of CM067088.1, from coordinate 33,129,959 downwards.
TCTGGAGATATTCAAAGCCCACCTGGACGAACTCTTGTGTGACATGCTCTAGGAGAACCTGCTTTAGCAGGGGGGTTGTACTAGATGATCTCCCGAGGTCCCTTCCAACCCTTGCAATTCTGTGATTATGTGGTTAGCACCCCTTTCCTGAAGCATGCACTGCAGCCACTGCCCCAGCCAGGGTGCTGGAGTAGGTAAACCTTGGGTCAGTTCCTGTCCTGCCGTTCTTAATGCCTTGTAACTGTGGTTTTGTTAACAAGGGCTTTATATGCTGGGTGTTTTGCAGAAAAGCTGAAGAGTATCTGCGGCTATCCGAGGTGAAATGCACGGGATTAATGGCTCAAATGACAGCGACAAGCAGTGCTGTGATGTGCCTGGACCTAGCAGCTAGTTTCATGAAACAACCAGTTGACAAAGTAAGATACAGTATATACCTTGGCTGGCTGGTGCTTTCTCTGTAAGTCCACTAAAATCATTGTTCTGTATAGCGTATGTTGGGAGCAGGAAAGGGATAGTAATAACTGGCATTACTCTAGACCCAGTAGCATGCCGCTAGATACAGCGTTAGAGCTTTCACTACTCAAGAGTTTGAAAAAGGTCAAATTGAGATCAGTATCACAGGCACTTCACAAGTTGAGTTTGCTTTGCTAAAATTTCAGCTTTTTTAGTAAGAAATAAACTACCACCAAGGATGTTAAATTTAAGATCTGTCCCTTCTACTGTGGGAGGGAAGCAGTGGCTCCAAGGAATTCCTCTATACAGTGGTACCTGTAAACCTCCATCTGCAAACCTACTGGGTAAATAGCACTGAGCTGCCAAAATAGTGTCTGGTAGATGTTTGTGATTGTCTGTTTGCAGACAGAGGAGAATTCAGTTGGATATGACCCCATGAGGAGCAGCATGAAAGTATTGCTCATCTCTTCAAGTTGCCCAGATCGTGGTTACCTTTGTTTTTAACCACCTTGTGATAAAAGGGCCATGTCATATCATACGGAAAAGACAAACCTTACTCCCAGCAAAATGGTCTAAAACCAACACTGCATTAAAAGATGCGGCATCCCTAAGTGGTTAATCTTTCTGTGTGCGGTCAAAACTTACATAATTCATTGCAGAGATTTGTTTAATATAGCAATTGAACTTCATTTTATGGTGGTGTGTAGTTTCTCCCTAATCTATTTTGGTTGCCTGAATTAAGATGTTGGGAAGGAATCTTGCTAATTCTTGGGGTTTGTCTTTGTCCTCTTGAAAGAGCTATTTTGTTAAACTCTCCGGTTTGAATAAGACTACCTACCAGAGCTCCATGAAGTCTTTGGAATGTTTGCTAGAGGTGAACCCCAGACTGGGAATGCGAGACTTGGCTGTGCAATTCTGCTGCACGGAGGCAGTGAACACCGCTTCAAAAATACTACAGAGGTGAGGAAGCTCTCGTGCGCACACTGGTAGCCACTAGTAAGATTCTTTGTTCATTAGATGTGTAAAAAGCTTGACGGTTGGAAGGGCCAGGTATCTCCCACTAACTGGAGAGGTAAGGTGAGTTCTTAGCACTGATAATCCAGCCATTTATCTGGGCCACTTTTTAGCATACATATTAGAAAGTGTTAATCTGTGAATCTCAGTAAGTCATTGTCTGAGTCCCAGTTCTTCAACTGGGAATAATGTAAAAAATATAGGACTCTCAGTCCCTGTATTTGTCCGTAGCATTACACTGTCTTCCATTTAACTGCTGATCATGTCACAGTTCAGAAGTAATGCTCAGTAGAAACAAATCCTCCCTTTTGGAGAAGCAAATCTCTTAAAATGCACATTACTCTGCCTGTAAAAATAATAGGTAGAACACCTCAATGGAGATTCAACAGATTTAACTAAAATTTTGCACTCTGTACAATCTACTTCAACAAGAACAATCACTGAAGAGCTCTGTTCTGGAGTGCTCTCACCCTGATAGCACATGTTTAAATACTGTTAGGTCAGTGAACAAAGGCTGTGTATGCTTGTCAATGCTTAATATAAACCTGGGGACAGGTAGATAACAAAAAAAAAATTAAATTCTTCAGTGCTGCATACCCATCACATCATTTTCCGTATTTAAGCCTTCATCTGTGTAATATACATATTAAAGGAATCGAAGAAACTATAAGTCTACCCTCTATTATAGCACGGATTTATGTAAAGTATCTCATTGTAACTTTTAGATATAATGTAGAGAGAAAAGTCCTGTGTGGATGGGGAGCACAAGAAATAGGTTTTACTGACATGCCTTGATCCAGATCCCTAATTTAAAATACCTTTAATTCAAAAAGAGGAGGTGATCCCAATCCCTTTCTTTTCCCTCTTCTCTTTTGTTCTTCTCAGCCAGTAGCAGCTGTTTCTGGTTGACTAGGTTGCAAAAGACCAAGTGATCCAACAGGAGACCTGTTCAACTGCTGAGTACCATGTAACAAATTAATTTCAACAGCTTCATTTGAGGCAAATGCACTATACAATTATCAATCTTATTGTTGTTCTTTAGGTATGAATCCAGCCTCTCTGAAGCACAGCAAACAGACCTTGATTTCTCAAAACCACTTTTTATAACAGCTGCACTATTTACTGCATGCAGGTGAGTATAGCTTGAGGGATCTTTTATGGGCTTAAAGACCTAGTGAGACACCAAACAGAAGTAGCACTTACAATGTAAGCAGCTGATTCATTCACTATGTCTGAAGGGTCTTGCTTAGCACATCCTGCTGCCCTACTGCTGGAATGGAGACAGCTGTAGCCAACCACGCCTTCCTTGGAAGTCTCCAACCTACACTGCATTTGCCTTCAGGACAGCATAAGTATTATATCAAATATGCAGAAAAGGATCTTGAGTTACTTATCCTAAAATAAATGAAACCTGTCTTCCCTGGAGTGTAATTGGATGCCATGGGTAATTCCATTAGGACATACCCATGGAAGTGGCTGAAGAACTTTTGTTAGTATTTTGTGCTTTACCCCTCCTTCCTCTCAGCCTAACCAGCTTAGCATAATCCCTTTTTAACATTTTCAGATTTAGTAGGATTTTGGTTTTTTTCATTGTCAGGATAGATTTGAGCTGGGCACAAAGCAAAAAGTTGCATGGCTTTTCATGAGATACTGCTCAAGGTGCAAGAATGGCTGCTAGCTTACTTCTGAGCACTAAGAAGCAGCCATTCTGAAGAAGGAAGAGCCCTAAGCCCTACTCAATCACAAGGTGCTCTAACCTTTGGGAGATGGATCTAATAGCTGTAGGCCTCTATCAGCTTGGAAGATAGGTGTCAGGAGCACCTGACTCAGCCAGCCCTTTGTAAGAACTTGCTTGCATGCAAATATCTTCCCTCTCAGTATTATGCCTTGTAACAATCTTCTGAAGCAGTTCAGGTGCTGTGTAGTTGCACAGCTCCTGCCACGTTCTTTTGACACAGGGATCCCACTCAGCTTTTTGCAGTAATGAGATTTTGTCCTGGTTCCCTCAAAATCTGAAAAGTACCTTTTCCTAATCAAATTTCCTTACATAACTTGAACTAACCTCAAGTTTCAATTCCTGAGCTGTATTGACAGTGTAGCGTAGGGGTCTATTTTTTAAGCAAATTTGTTTGAGCGAGACAAGGATTAGACAGGACAAAAACTCAGGCCTACCTTCCTCATTCTCACAGGCAGCATTGGTACAGTAAATGTCACCCCACCTGAGTGATAATTGCTGGAGTGTTGCTTTGTACAGAGATAACTTAACTTTCTCTTGTAGGTGTTTGAAGCTTAAAGTGGACAAAACTAAAATGTTGGCTACATCTGGGGTGAAAAAAGCAATATTTGACCGGCTGTGCAATCAGCTCGAGAAGATGAGCCAGCAACTCAGCAGTAAGTTTTTGGCTTTATCCCTGTAAGACAGCATACCCGTCATCTGGCCCTGCAGTGCCCCATCCTTTTCCACTGGTGATTTCATTCTGATCATTTTCAGCTGTCCCCTACCAGCCAAACCTGCCCATCCGTTCCAACATGTTTCTTAGAGCCCAGTTCCCAGTCACAGTCATTGCTTCCGGGGAAGTCACAACAGGCCAAAAATAAGTATTTTCCTCTCTCTGAAATGCTCACTGCTCCTTACATTCTCTGCTGCTGCAATTTATTCACTTACTGCGTGACTTATCTTGGATTCCTCCTTCTTGCTTGCTTTCTGCATCCTGTTAACATGGCAACATGACACACAAATTAACGTAAAGATCTTGCTACCTCTCTTGCTTTGATTGACTCACTTCTGTGTTTTCTTTTCCCCCACTGCAGGATTAACAAGCATAAGCCTTGCTCTTCTGGTAGTAATTCAGCTATTACCTGACACCATCCCTCCACATACAGTGGGCAGACGTGAGGAATCTTTCTCGCCCATTGTTGAACCCACAGCTCTCTCCACTCCTTTTGGTGGAGGAGGAAGACTGAAATACAATATGCGCCTTCCTGTTCTTCTATCTCTACGCCTTGCTACTTATCTCCTTTTTCCTTTCCCAGGCTTTCATTCTTACTCTCCCACTGATAGTACCCCTGCTTCACCCTGTCTTCACATTTCATATCATGAAGTTTTCTGGAATGTGCTGCCTGAACCCAAACCAGAAGCTGCTGCTCTTTCCCTAGGCATGGACTTTACCATAGTGGAGTGCCCTATAAAAAACCCAGAACCTTACCCCACCACTAAAGCAGCTAAAGGCAGCTGGGAGTTTCTGTATCAGTTCAGGGAAGAGTGCACATCTGTATACAGGGACAGCTCCCCGCATGTTGTGGACATCTATAATACAAAGCATAGAAATGGGATAGAGGGGGAAGAAATAAGTGAAAATCCTGCCTGAGTAATCAAGACGGGTAGCAGTGTGGTTTTGGGGTATGAAGATGGTGGATCATTGAGTTACAAATGCAGCAGCAGTGCTAGTTAGAGCAGCCATCCAGTCTGTGCGACCCTTGAGTGTGCTGGCACTTCTGCGTGTACAGCTTGAGCATCAGTCTGGACCAGGGAACTGCTCTGACTGGGAGACAATTACTTTTGGAAGGTGGCAGTGCTGTCAAAGAATTGCATGTAAAATACCACCCTTGCAGCCCCAAACACCATTCAGAAGTAAAGCAACTTAGTTCTTTTTTTAGAAGATGTTCCACTGGCTGCAAAGACAACTGAAAGCTTGCTGAACAACCTGGAACACTGTGAGACGGAAGATGGTAAGTTGTGTTTAGCTATGAACTAAATCACTTCACCAGAGCAGTATCGCTGCTTAATATTTTAGTTGTGTGATATGCCATAATATTCAGTTCACAGTAGCTTACTCCATTCTGCAAACCACTGGCTAACAAAAGGACAAAGATAACCTAGCAGAAGGACAGTGGTGTTTATATTGAGTGGTCCTAGCAGCATTAAGGATGACTGTTCCATTCGGACACTGAGGTGAAGAGGTGACTGTTCCAGCAGGTGAGGGGAGCAGCAAACCACAGGATTAGGTAACAGTGACAGACCTTGTGCTTGAGTCTGTACATTTGCTCACTGCCATGGTTATTCCCATCAACATACTGCCCATGATGGCCTGTTGACTTTCTCCTCTCACAGAATCTGAAGATGATGAAGAGGTGCCATGTAAACAGCCAAAGACTGAAACAAAGCAAGACTATGAAGAATGGAAAAAGAAAATCCTGGAAAACGCTGTGAAGGCACAAGAGAAAAGTAGGAGCACTGTCTCTGTAGTGCCACCTAGTAATGTAACTGCTGCTTGCTTGTAATTTTAACTCTCCCTCTGCTCTAACAAGAGTTCCAGTAGCGTGAGTGATGGCTGCCTGGTAGCCCACTGATAAATACTAGCTAGTTTTTAGGTATTTAAGAATGTTATTTTTAGTAAATGACACCAGAATTGAGGTGATTTTATAAGAAGCCTGTCTGACTACCCACCAGGCTGGTACCTGAGCAGCTATGGCATTAGGTGGTAGAATAGCTTCATTCTCTTGCTGCAAGAAGCAGGTAACATTCTAATGCTGTGTTAAGCGTAAGTTATAACTTACATGCTCTTGGGCCCATGGCTGGAAGCAGTCAGTGGAAAAAGAGGGAGGGGATTAATGGTGCCTTGTTAAACTGCAAAACCAGCAGAGGAATTAAGACTTTTTTTTTTTTTTTTTACTGTTTAAGAAATATTGTTTAGTCACTGAATTTGACTTATTTTTGTGACCTGTATGGGGCTGAAGTCTCCTGTGCTTGTAAGGGGTCCAAAATACTCCAAGAAACAATAAAAATACTGGAAAGAAACACTTTGTATTATGGTATCTGGGCACTTGTCTTATATAACCCCTTAGAACACAAAATAAAAAATATACAGGAGATGTCTGTGCTTTAAGAAGGAAGCTATCCAGGGGACAAGGATCTTGTTTGGGTAATAGTTCTTTTGCATCTTGCAGTCATAAACTTAAGGAAGAGGAGAGAGTGCCCTGCGCTGTAGTTCTTAGAGGCAGCTTCCGCAGTCCTACACTTTCATCCCAGCTACTCAAACTACAATTTATGTTAACTACTTTTTGAAGGAAAATCATTACTTTTAGCAGTACAGGGCTTGTGTAACTATAATAAGACCAATCCAAGTCTTTGTCCCTTTCTCTTGCATGTTTTCTGCCTGTGATGTTCAAAGAGAAATTAACTTTCATAAACCCTCATTTCAAAACAACCCAGAAAACCTCAAGTGCCCATATGAAGCAAGGTAAATTATCTCGTGTCAGAGCATTTTGATTTGAAACACTGCCCTCACCTGAGTTTCTTCTCACCTATCTTAATGGCTTGCCAACATTCCTCACTGCTGTGCATATTCCCTGCTTACCTGGGTGACACTAATCACACCAGGGTTACAATAGTTGATATTATTAACTGCTTTAGATACCAATGCATGGGGCCAGTTCTTTTTGTCATACTTGCTGTTCCAGTGACTCACAGGTCACCTGTGGTTTCTTCCTTTTAGCTTTTTGTAGGCTCCAAAGCAAAATGCACAGGACATGGTCAAACAACCCATTAAGGCTGCAGAGGTGGGTTCCATTGTACTGCAGAACCATGTGATGGCTGCAGAATCTAAAGGGATTTCTTTATATTAGAAATGAAATAGTAATCCTGTTGGCCAGATGCCCCTTCTCTTTGTAGAAAATGGAGAGGAAATATGTGTAAGGCAGCAGAGAGCATCTGTGTGTTACCTTCTTACAAAAATAGAGGAAGAAGCACACGGTAATTGTAAAATTAAAACCTACTGACCATTTTCCTTTCAATTCTACTCCCAATGCATAAAAAAGGAAATCACTTGAAGCCAACTTCACTTTAATTCACAAGAGCTGATTTCGTTCCAGATGAGAGTTCGGAAGTGTAACAGTAAGTACTGGGGAATGGATTCTAAACAAATGCCTGATGTGCAGAGAAAATATTGGATAATTAGTCTACGTTGAGTAAGACCTGTAACAAAATGTCTGCCATTCAAAGTCTGATCTAATATGTAGCAGAAGGTCCTCAGGATGGGAGAGAATCCAACCTAGTACATGAGCATTCTGTTATTAAGATCTACCGAGAGATGCTTTCAGGTTCGTTTGGCAGGGGGTTAAACCACAACTGAGGAATAGGCTTGTTCCACTTCAATGGAATTTATTAGTATTAATTCAGAAATATACAGACCAATTAATATAATCACACTTAGCATGCAGAACCACTGTGGAAGGAAAACATGAACAAAAGTGGACCTTCACAGAAGGTGATACATTGTCAAGATTACTTAATTTGATTTTAATAACTTTTCTCCATCTCAATTCTGGAAATGTTGCAGAAGTCCAGAATTCAGGACTACGCAAAGTGAGAAACACTTTGAGAAAAGTGAGAAAAGATAACCAGATTAGGGTAAGCCAGTCTTACAAACCTCTTTATTAGCAACCAACACTTTTGATAATTCAAGGGACGCGGAAGTCCATAAAGTTAAAGGAAGCTTTACAGTGGTTTGATGCCTTTGCTGGAAAGCTAGTTTTAGTAGTGTTAGTTTCTGGTTTTCCTAAGAGCCCATCCAACTCACACTGAGTTTTGCAGAGTCTAGAATAGGAATAAAGAAAACCACAGGTTTAATAAATAATGTTATACTTTTAGCTGAGAGATTGTAAGTGGCTCCAACTCCTTATACATCAAGAAAAAGTTTAAAATCCAAAATAAATTAGTATTGTGGAAAAAATGTTTAATGTTCAAGAGCAAATTGGGGGGAAAAAGGGCTTCAACCTTCTAACTAGGCTAAAGGCAGAGTCTGGCAACACACCGTTTCCCTGCCACTGAACATCAATAAAACCTATTTTGCACATCACACCATTTCAACATCTCAGACTTCATTAAAACTGTCAGAGAAGAGAATAAAATCCATGAACTAAAACTTAGAAAATTAAGGGCTGCAGTCACAGCCAAGGAGAACCACAAAATGATGTCTGGAAACCTCTTACTTTCTGGACAACATGAGATCTTTTTCCACAGACCCCACAGTCACTAGGCGATTTTTATTTGTGGCAGTTTCACCTATCTCCTTCCAAAAGGTCAATCAATTCAACTCACCATAAGAAAAAACAGCAATGGACCAACTGACTTAAGTTGCTTCAAACCAGGATTCCTCATATTTCCTAACTATGCAGTGATGATTTTTTAAAGGAGAAAGTAGAATAAAAAAAACCCAACAAACCAAATCCATTCGACTCTGAGTAGTTGGACTGAATCATAATCACATTTCGGGGAAAAACTAATCTTTTTGAAAAAATTACAGAAGAAAAGGATATCTGATACATTTAGTTCTAAGTAACAAACACCCAAGGGAAAAAACTGTGCCACTGTTGTGGCAGTGCTCTAAAATTAATGACATACATCAGTCATGAAGAAAGTCTTTAGAGATCCCATGCTTGGTGTGAGAAACCAGAAAACTGACAAGGTGTCTTCTGGTATAAACACACCAACAATACTCTGCAGAATCAAAGCCTTCAGCAAGAAGTCAGCCCCAATAACAGCCATGTTTTTCCATCACTATGTACAACAACTAAAAACCTGTAAGAACAAGGTCGCTTCTGCTTTGAGAAATTATTTCAGTGCCTCTTCCCTGAGGCACTTCTGGAACCTTAGCACTAACACACACAATATTTGAGGAGGACTGACCCAAAGCCTTATGTTGTAAAAACAGTAAGTAAAAATCTTCAAATTATTGAAGATACTGAGTCCTTCTTCCATGGCTTCATGTCCATCTCCAAGAGTGGTAGATGCTTCGTACAAGCTTATGCAAGCTTGACAGACATACTCTGAAATCTCTTCAGCCTGTTAGCAGCAGCCACCACATAAAAATGTTTCTGTGAACAAAACAGAGCAGTCCAAGTGTGAGTGCAACTGAGAGAAAGGACCCTATCTGTGGCTGACATGGATTTTTTCTTCTTGGTAAATCCATTTATCTCTAGGGACCCACACCTTGTGTGGACTGCAGTGCAGACCAGCTTTGTACTGGGGAACCACTGATGACTGCAAACCAGACTGCTGATACTGTGAACTTTGGAAGCATTATTACGAATTGCATAGCAATATGCCTTTAGATTACGTATTTTTTAAAATACAAGTGCATAAATCTGCAACCAAACGGCTGGAATGCAGGAGTGGAAAAAAATGTAAGCCTCTGTTTTAACTCCTTGGCAAGGAATTACAACTCTCCAGTGACAAAAGAAAAGGAAATGGTCCTCACTGAGTTTTCCTTATATTTCCACAGCCTCATTTATAACAAGATCACTGTGTTCACCTTTCAGGACTGACTATATCCAAGCTAACAGAGACTCCAATAGAAATTCTTATTTATCACTTCTTCACATAGAATTTAGTTCTGAAGGAGCATGGGGTTATCAGAAAGGTCCTGAAGAGTTCTCTGGATGCTTTTAAGCCTATTTTTTTTCTTTCTCCCACACTATTTCTCTCTGCAATGCGAGGCACAAAACTGCCTTATGTTGTATCCTTATGCCATAGTGACAACAGAACAATGCAGCTATTGCCAATGGAAAAAAAATCTCTCCAATATGAAGAGAAAGAACATTTAGTATAAGCCAAGTAGCATCTGAAGTCTCTGAACTTACAAAGAAAAAAAAAACAAAACATAAAACTTCCAAAACACCAATCAGAAGGAGTAAAAATGGAAACCAAACATGCTAAAAATAGAGGCAATATCATTCTGCAGGAGAAAAAACTTAATTTACAACTGAAAATAGGCTTCCCAAACTCATATGTACAAGAAAGAAGCCCGTGGACAAAAGTGAGGCAGCATACAAAGAAGGAGGGAATGGCTCTGCCTGCGTTGAGCTGATCTTCCCTCTGGAAGTAGATTTGCCAGGCTTTGTCTATTTACCTTCCATTTTCTGTGAGCCATGTAACTCTGCAGCAACAACTGGGACTTCAGGCGAAGCTTAGACTTCTTGGCTTTGGCAGGTAGATTGTTTAACCACTCGTGCTTCAGACACTGTGTTGCACTCATCCGGCAGCTGCAGGAAAAGAAATCTGCCATGTAAATCCAGCTACCTTCGTTGCCATTTTCTCAGTGCCCTGTGCCCCTCAACTGCCTTAAAAGAACCAACACAAGTGAGTGGAAATGCTTCCCGAGATGCTGTTCATCCCAGTGCATAGGACCCTAATGACATCCTGCACTCCCCAGTGCAAGGGGTGAGTGGTGTGAAAGCTGCTGGTAGGTCTGCAGTGGGTTGATGGAGCTGTGGTCAAATACTGTATTTTGCCTTTTTATGGTTTGGTTTTGGGCATGTTTTTTTCTTTGAAGAAGCAGCTGTACAGGTTCATCAGTTTATGTATCATTTTATTATGTGAATGCAGAACTTTGCTAAGAGAATCAGTGCATCCAGAAAACTCGTATTTGTGGTGTTACCTGTCCTGATAGTGCACGCTTATTCTGTGCCTCACATTTAAAAAGCACAATTGTCTGTTCACCCTGAACTTGGATCAAGCTAAATATACATTATACCCTGACGTTCAACAATGGGGCCACATGTGAAGGCCTATCCAAAAAGCTTTGGGAAATATATGGTAATAGAAGAAATCTTGGAGGAAAGGTGTTGAGGGAAAAAAAAAGCGCTTAATTTGCCTTTTTTCAAAACAAAAGCCTAAGCCTAACTCCTGAGCTTTGTCTGAGCTGTCACTGAGAAGATGATGAAAAGATGACTCCTGTCTGCTCACACCTAATTTCAGTAGTCAGGGGAGGTACGTACAGATCTTGCACAATGCCAGACCTACTGTCCCAGCATGGCAGAGGCCTGGGCTGTGGGAGAGCGGCGGCTGCCCATATACCTTGTGAACAACTGGGCCAACTACTCGTTGCATCTCACTGACACCACCCTTTTCTCACATAGCCATTTCATTCACTAGCTTTTAACCAGACTTTGCATAGTGTCCCTCTGGAGTCCTTATTCCCATTGCACAGGAAAATGGAAGACTCCAAAGCAGAGTTTACAGTCTCATAGCAAATCATCATCACAGTCTGAGAAAAAATCCTTTGTTGTCTCCTGCTGGCAATATGCTAAAGTTCAGTTTACTCTTAGCTTTTCATATGACTTATTGTTCAAAATTTAATTAGTATTAGAACTGATTTGTCTGATTTAGGTAATGATCTGGAAGTTGTTAATATTCTAAGCACTCCTTTGAATTCCTCTTGAACACACAATCTGTTTTACTGTATGCATCATTCCCTGTTTTGATTAGTTTTGTATCACTACTCAGCAAGAGAGAAATTTCTCTACTTGCTTACCCAACCCCATAGCCTGGTCTGACATCAATATCATCCTCAATCTCTTCTGTTGTTTCAAATGTGCAATCGCTTTTTATTTCAATGGAGCCAAGACTGAGAAGCCACATGCAGAGCTAAGTCCCAAATGCTCCTTAATATCTAACCAAATTACGTAGACCACTTTAGAAGAGAACAATGCACATTTGCACAGCTGCAACTTCCATTTATCCTCCATGGCATTCAAGAGACATTTCTGCAATTTGTGTCAGGCGTGTGAGAATCCAAAATAACAATAGAAATAGCTTTTGCTCAGAGAAGGAATATTTAAGACACATTCCTACACAGCACATCCTTCCTGATTTCCTCTGTTCTGCCTGTATTGATACTACTGTCAAAAGCAACTTTCTTCAGTCAAGGTACACAGACATTTTCCTTTTAAATAAGGGCTTTTGAATCACTGAGGAACTTCCCAGCAAGCACAGACAGAGCATACAAAAATGTCACATCATAAGTTCTTATTGTTGGCTGCAATCCAAACAGTTGGCCAGGAAGACCTTAATGCCATTAGGTGCTACAGTCCTCACGATCAAAGAGGTACCTTTTCTCCTTCACGAGTAGCCTGGAAATAAAGTCTTTAGCTTCCTCTGATAGCTGTTCAAATGCTTCTGCATCAAAATCCCAGCTGCAGTTGACTACGTAATTCATTGTCTCTGCATCAGTTTCTCCCAGGAATGGGGACAGGCCACTAAGCCTTAAAAGAAAGAAATAATGGGAGGAAGATGAGTAGTTATTATATGGAAGATGTGTTTTTCCTTCTACAAATCCTCTGCTTTACAATTGTTGTTGGCTTATGGAGAGGAAAGACTCTCAGCTATGGGGGGTTCCACTTCTCAATCCCTGCCAAGATAAGGCAACAGTTTGGAGCAATAAAGCGTTGTAACGTTAGTGCTACTCTCTAGCTGTTCGCTCAGCTATTTCAGGGAGCACTGTTAATAGATCCCCACAAAAATTAATTCAGTGGGGAGCTATGTACATACTTCAGTGCTTTCCCAGCTAGGAAAGCTAGGGGGACTCAAGAGCTTTAATATATCAAGGCCCATATCCATATGTGGCTTGAATTAAACAGAATTCTGAACAATAGCATAATTTTTTCAATTAGTCTCTAAGCTCAGATTTATTGCTTCAGTCGTTTATTGCTTCATTCAGTTGGGTTTTGGCTAACATACAAATTTAAACCAGAAACGTATGCAGTTCACAGAAAGCATCTGTGAAAGATTCTGGGGTGTAAAGTCAGCTCATCAGAAGGCAGAGACTTTGGACAGACAAGCCATCCACGGCCACCGTCCAGATGCCAGAGAAAAGTTTTAGCCTATTTGTGACATGACATTTTTTAGACCCATGGCCTAACACCCAATGTTAATTCCTCTGTGCAGATGCACACCAAGTCCAAGCTACTAAAATGATCACACTGCAAATTTGAAAATTAACTCGAGTCCTCAAAGAACACAATCAAACAAAATTCTGACATGCTTTGGGCAACTTTTCCCAGTAAAGACCTGACCCATTTTACCTTGCTAAATAAGGTGGTAAGGGAGAAGAACTTCTCCATATTTATCAAAAGCATTATTTATTGTTTAGAGACTTTGTACACACAGTGAGGTGCCTTTGCACTAAAGGCTGGGAGTTTCAACAGAATGAATTAGGAGGAATCACAGCCAGATGGGCTCAGTGGTTGTGGCATTCCTGTTCTGCACACCCTCCACCTTTGGTGGCCTTTGGTGCCACCACCAGCACCCCTCACAGGGTTACTCACAACATATACGTGATGACGCCTACACTCCACATGTCTGTTGGGAAGGAAACAAAGTCATAGTTCACCACTTCAGGAGCCAAGAACTCTGGAGTTCCAAAATTAACCTTCAGTTTCTCACGAGGTTTGTACCTTTACAAGAGAGAGAGAGAGAGACATGGCTGCTGAAAGCAGGCTGGGGAACACATCTCACATTTGTAAAAATCAAGACATGGCTTTTTGCCACATGAACATGGCAGAGTGAGCACAGAAGACTCACCCAGGCAACCAGGACAGCATTAAGGTCTTTAAAAAAATAAACTAGTGAATTTTGCTGTGATTTCAGGCAACTACACTGTCATCTATCCCTTTGCCTGAGCAAAACCCAGAAGGAAGACCAAGGGTAATAAGGCCTCCCCCCACAGAGGAATAGCAGCTTTACTCTCTGCCAGGCTCCACAGGATGCTTTCCAGCAGGTGTTACCCAACATAAAACAAATAAAGCAGCTTCCATTAAAACAGGTTTGGAGAGCATTTGCTTAGTGGGATGTACCCAGCTACAGCTCAGGGTAAAGGTCTATATAAGAGATATGAGCACAGTGTAACTGCTAAGGTGGGACTCTGAAGAGGATTATTTGGGCTTGGTAACAAGTTAAACAGTGATCCCATATAGGGAGAAAATTATTCTGTTCTGTTGCTTAGAAGGGAAAGGTTACAAAACTGAACAAGTAATAATTGTCACTGATGGCAGCTGGAGTTACATGTGTGTGCAGACAGAATAAACCATTGAAGCATCGCTTTTATATCTCTATTTCCTGGAAGATCTTGATTTCAAAACTGCTTTAGTAGACGTTTGCATCTCTATCCTCACAATTAAAAAAAAAACAACAAAACAACCACCACCAAACAACAAAAAAACCCACATCCCCCCAAAACCTTCAATGTATCCATTTCTGTTTTCATAAAACATTTCTAAACCAAAAAAGTCCTTGGACAGATACTTACACACACACGTAGGTACATATATGCATGAATGTACCAGGTTTTGGCTTAAGAAAAGCCTCAAAGTGTTTAATAAAGAAACAGAGAAACGCTGTTGTCCTTACTGTCATACTAACAGGAGTCATTCCTTTTTATTCTAGGGGAATTGACTCATGCTCACAGCTTTCCTTTAACAAACTCATGTGAGCAGAGTAAAAGAATGGAGAAAAGTCCTTATTTCTCTGAGGGTTTCCTGTTTCACATGGCATGGCTCAAACATGCTTTTTTCTCCCCCCCACTTCAATCAACTTACCTACATAAAGAGTTTAGCAGATCATTTCCATAACTAGAACCTGCACAATAAAACCCAGCAGTCAAGAAGTCTGAGAGCCTTGATTTAGTCCCTAGAGTAAAAGCTCTACATGGGGAATCATTTTGAGATAATTGGAACAGCAGTATAGCTTTATCCAACAGAAATGTTATTTGAAAAAGTAATTAGATAATTAATGCACACAGCAGAAAACTCATGCCTGCAGCAGCATACTGCTTAGCTCATTCACATAGCAGAATTACTTTAGAGCCAATGTGCACAAACCGCCCCCCTGCCTAAGAACTACCAAAAACCCGTCAGAGGTTTGTGCGTTTGTTTTTTAAAATAAATTCATAACTGAACTCTTACCTCCTTGCTAATCCAAAGTCAATAATTTTAATTTGGTTTCCTGTGCGATTTACACATAGTATGTTTTCAGGCTACAAAAAGAGAAGAGAGTATTTTGAGTTAAATGTATGACTGCGTGAGAGAGATCTCCAAAAGAGTATACAAATCTCAGAGATTTTAATGATAATTTTTAGTACAATATTTCTCCTTCTTTCCTATCATGGGAGAGAAGGATTTGACTGGCATACTGAGTTAGTGAAAGGTTTGGTTTTGGACATCCCATAAAGAAGTTTGACATCTGTTCCTGTATAACAATATTCCTATATTTCACCATAGATAACAAACAGATTTTGAAATGGAAAGGTCCCTCCCTGTGTAAAATGGTAGAGTCAGTCTGATGGTTGATGCTTACCCACTGGATTTATTCCTTAAGTATAAAACTAACTCTATAAAACGCCACAAGAAATGTCATTTTTTCCAATGAGAATATTTTTCAAGGTGGGGATGAGGAAGATGATGGTGTCCATCTTATACAACTGCAGAACTGTCTACAGGCCTACCAGGTCTAACATAATTTGTGTAAAGCACTGAATAAACAAGCATGAAAAAAAAAAATCCGTTGGTATTTCTGTTCAAAAAGATCCGTTATTAAGGGGCCAGTAGGAAAACATTGTCATTTTTTCAGTTCCAGGCAGTAAAAAGTACAAACAATAGGAAAAGGACTGAATAGGTATTTGAACACAGTTACAAGGGGGTAGGGGGAAATGGAGGGAAGACCGCAGGCATTTCTAATCAAAGAGGGGTTTGGGTGTGGTTTTCTCATTGATGACAAAAGGGCATTGTTTAATTCCACGGAGAATGAAAAGCTTCTGATTTAAGAGAGGCAAGAGCACAGAAACCCATTCATTCCACTATTCTAAGCAAGCTACCAAACAGACATTGAAAAAAAGAAGTAATGAATCTCTAGAGATTCATTCATTGCAGCTATTGAATCAAGTGAGTCTATTTCCTCATGGCATAAGTCCATGAAATGAGAAATGACTCTTCTAATTAGAGACACTGCCATGGTCCAAACCATAGCATCGCTAAAGAGCGGGGAGTACAAACTACTGACCTTCAGATCTAAATGGAGAATATAATGCTGGTGCAAGTAGTGGACTCCTTCACAAATCTGTTTGGTAAACAGGATTGCATCCAACTCAGTCAGATTGTAGTTTTCATCTGTGATCCGGTCAAATAATTCACCACCATCAAGACTAAAATTTTTACATAGAAAAGTGTTAAAAACCCTAAAATTCCTCATTAGCTCAATTTATTTCCAAGGTGGGAATTTAGTCTCTCTAATTTAGCAAGGATCCTAACAACACCTCCAACATAAAGTGTATCCGTAGTCTCAATGAATTCAACAGACTTATTTCTGAGTGCAAAATTAACTGTTAATCTAACTTCAAAAATGGAAAAGTTGTCACTAACATTTGCAGAGGATATACCTCAGGTGCAAACCCACACAACCTGGTGATGCGATGGGGACCTGGAGAACCTACAGGGAGCACCAAAGTATCTATTGTTCGCTCATCTTATTATTCTAGAGAAAGTAAGTCTTCAACCTATAAAATTTACTAAATTAAACTTCTCAAATAGAAAGTTATTTTACATGAGCTGACAATTGGACTTAATTAAAAAATTAAGAGAAAGTTACCTCAGACATATGGCTCTGACAAGGTTCTGCAAGGTAAAAACCTCAGGTATTAAATTCAATATATACATTTTAAATGTCTTATCATATTTATATTTGCTATTTCATTTTGTGGTTTTTTTCCTTCATGTCATTAGCAATTAGTTCTGTAGCAGAAACTCAGGTTTTAGGTTATAAAACTTTTTTTGTTTTTATTAAGCAATATATGCCACTACACAGAAAAGGCAGCACATGTACATCATGAAATCTCCCTTTTGTGAATTCCATACTCGATACAAAACAAAATTCTTATTTAGCATCAAATGGGGAGGCATTTTTATTAACCCTAAGATTATTCAAAGGAGGCAGACCACACATATAACTAATTACCTTCCTACGTTCTCCACGTCTCTTCTAATTCTACTTAAAACACCTCACTCCCCCTCTTGTCTGGGTCTCTCTCACCTTCACTCTCTCCCTAATGAGATTTTCTCTACCCACAACACTTCTGTGTAGTTTGGTAGCTAGGGACAATGTAAGTTAAACTTAAATGAAAAATAAACCATAGTGAAGTTCTGTTCATTAACAATCTTGTAATTTCATACTCTTGAAGATAGCTGCCTTTCTTACCATTTAAACTGTAATCTTGTCAAATATATAATTTTTAACCTGAAGAAATTACCTTTAAAACATTTTTTTTTTCCTTCTCAAAGTGAAATCAACTCTCTCTTGGGCTGGGAAACCATCCAAGTCTCCTTCACACCTCAGAATTATCATTCCCCATTTCCTTTAGTGACCTGAGAAAACCCAAGCATCTGACAATTCACAAGATAATAAATTACTATTCCATGATCAGGGTGATATTATTTTTGGCTTCAAAAGCATCATAAAGCTGGATCAGATTCACGTGATTTAATTGGTTCATGACATTAATTTCATTTTTTACTTCCTCCTGAAAAATAATAAATTAACAAAAAAATGAGCAAAACACGCTCCTTAAATTCCAATATATCCCAATACAATTATCTGTTAAACCCAGTAACAGCTATACCGCAGGTCTCACGTGGACAACAGGTTTAATCACAAACACGGGAGATGACGAACAGTCATACAAAGTCCGAGCTGCTACTTACTAAGACAGATTTTACAGTGTGCGATATTACCCAACGACAAGCTGCCTCTTAGGGCTGATTCAGGGGAGCGGTGTTACGGTGCTTGCCGTGAGGCCAGGTTTAGAGTGTGCTGGCTTGTGGTCACAGCAACATAGTTACCCTCTCTTTTGCTCCTTTCACTTTGATGATTTTGGCTGCCAGGTTGAGACCAGTCGATATTTCTGTGCACTTGTGAACTTGCCCAAAACGCCCCCTGTTAACAGACAAAAAGATGGGAAACCGGCTCAACACAGCTCATCACAGAAACTTTTCATACAACTATTCTTATCGTTGATTAAAAATAGCACAGTACAAAGTGAACAGAATCAGGTGGCCAACAGCATGAATCTCCTCTTTCTCTCAGCTTATGAAGGATTAGTTTTATCTTTCCAGCCAGTTGTTCAATGCTTACATTAAAATATTATGCCCCCTTCGTATTACTACATTGCACTGCGGTATGATGACCTGATGATATTCTTTTTCGGTTCTGTAACTGTACCCGCTTGCTGTCCTTCAGTGATGTGTTAGTGGGTATATTAACAAGGATATTTCTGTCCTGATCTCATAACTTTTAAAATGACTGTAAGACCAGTAACTGTAGCCACTCCACAGACTGCATTTCTCACATGTTGTAAATTCTCCCCCATGTCACCCAGATACGTTATTGCCCCTTGGGATGATTTCTAAACACCATCTTTCTGCTATTGCATCATCAGGCTTACACTTACTAAACCATATTTATACTTGGATCAGCCTGCAAATCAAACCTTCTTGTCAGATAAGTAAGGATACAAGAACACAAAGGCTGAAGCAGCTGCAGACTTCCTATGAGTGAAAACTAAATGTAAGGTCAAAATAATTTTAACTTCTCCCTTAGTTTTCTTTAATGTGCAGTTCAGCATGGAAAAAAGATTTTGGAAGCTGCCTGACCTAACAGGCTTTGCTGACTTCAGATGCTCTCAATCTGTCTGCCTGAAGATTACAGGTTTTTCTCATGACACCAGCTGTGGCCAGGATTATTATAACAAATGCAAAAAGCAGTCATCCAAGATCACAGTCAGACATCTGAAAATGGAACTGAGGCAGAACCCAGTCATCTAAGGGACACCCCCCACACCTCCCCCAAAAATCAACAGAAGGTTCATACAAGGAGCCCAGCAACTATGGTAGCTCAGAAGGTCTCAAGGACAAACCTGCTCACTCTGTGCAGTGAGCTTGTGGATGCCTCACCCATGCACACCTCTGAGCCATCCGTAGAAAGACAGCTCCAGCTAACTGCATTTCTCTGTGCCTTAGCCACCACCAGCAGTACAGCAATAGGGACAGGGAGACTTACCCCCCCAGTACTTCGTGACGGCACACCGAGTAGCATGTTGTCACCTCTGTTTGCTTGACGCTCACTATGCGATGTTCGAAAGGAGCCGGAGGAGAAGGGCTGTCATCTAAAGAGAAGACAAGCTGGTCACCGAGATGTTTCTGCACCCATCACTGCACTCAGTTTCACTTCCCTCATATCAATGATTTTAATCCACAGGACATGCACATCACCTCGCTGTGTTTGCTATGTGTAATGAGAAGTCTCGACTGCCTTCCGTGCTCCCACCACTCCACAAGGCCATATTCTTGTGCCCCCCCCCCCCCCCCCGCCACCTTCACCACTGCTGTTCCTCAAGGGATGATCCCAGTTTCTCAGACAGGCGTTGCTGATGCAGAGCCGGACCACAAGCACACACACCCACAGCTCCTCCCTGCCGCAGCCCTCAGCGCTCCTGTGGTGGTGGGGCTCTAAGGGAGAAACGCTGGGGGCCAACACAAGAGCCCGGACAAGCCAGCCTTTGACTGCTGCCGATACGCTGCTCACACAAACACTCAAAACAGAACTTCAGTACAAAGGGCTCTACCCCCTCTCCCATCTTTTCTCTTTGCTTCGTGTTCCTCTACCACACCATCATTTTTCCTTCTACTGGAATTCAGACAAGCACTGAAGTATCTGGATAACATTAAGCATGCGATTCCTTCAGTATTTTTAGAGTGGCATGCAAGTAAAATAACCACTGCATTTTAGCAGCTAGCTGTAGGAAGGGAGGTGCTGAAAATATCCAAAATCGCTGGTACTTCAAGTAAGGGACTTTTACTGCTAACACCCTTTTACAGATGAGGAATAAAGACCCAGAACTGAGAATAGGATACCACCTCCTGAATCTCAACCCTGGTTTTTTAATACAGTAAACCCACTGGACACCTTTAGAAGATCAGCATCTTTGATAATGCATTAACAGAAAAGGTCACCTGAAAAAAAAAATCTGGAAGCTTGAAAAAAATTACACTTGATCTTCTTTTAATCATTATATGGCAGCTGGAAAGACCAGCACAAATACACAGCACTGATAAACAATGACAGTTATTGGTAAAATGAGGACATTTCTCCTACCAGCAAGACTTTTGCAGGCAGTGCCCAAGTTAAAGCTGCAAACGTGAACATTACAACTATTAAGTTTAATCAGTTTGTGGGAAGCTAAATCAGTTAACCATGATACATTTAACATCCAAGTTTTTCTAGAATAAAGCTTCCATAAACCCACTTGTGGTGTCCCCCATTCAAAGCAATTTTACAATTAATCTCCAGATACCTTGACCTGCAATTTAACATTCAACTCATCTCCAGCCACTGCTGAGAAAGCCAGATCCAGGTCAGGACATCTACCCATGGATGTACATTCTGGGACATTTTTATGCTGCCAGGAGATTACTCCCTGAAACAACACAACCAAGTGTTCACACAGCAACAGAGAAGAGATCTATGGCCAATAACACAACAAAGACCACAGCAAGATACTCCTCCTGCAATATTTTGCTGCTCTCTGGATCTCCAGTCCATGTTGCTAAAGCATACCTGGTTTGCATACTCTGTCTTAAGGAATATAGATGCTTAATTTAAAGAAAATGGATTTTTTCAAAATTACTCATATTTCTGATCACACATATATTTCACCCAATTTTAAAGGAACTTTTTTCCCAAAATACACTTTAAAAGGAAAATTACTATTAAAAGAATTTGTACAATTGTTAATTCACTTGTTATTTACATAGTCAAAGATACCCATGGCAAAATGCTCTTGAACTCTAAGACACAGGTGGTCTACTGACCACTGCTCCAGTTATTATTGTATATATAACACACACAAGTAGCACAAAATCCTCAATGTAAGAAGTTTCCGAGAGTAGCTGTGAGCAACTTACCGATAATCATTTCATCCTGTGTGGGAAGCTCTTTGCTGGCTTTCAATGACTTTGTCTTCTCTGGTGCCATTCCTGTACACTGACGAGAATCATTTTCACTTCCCCTTGAAGATGCAGACTCAGATTCTCTCCTCTCCAAGTTAGTATCTGTCAGGGTTTCTTCTGCTTTTGCTGTTTCTTGATGGATTTTCACTTCTACCCCTAGATTTTTCGTAGGCTCCTTGGCAGAGGTATTCTGTGAGGTTATGGGCTTGCATTTTAATTCTGATTTCTCTTCAGCCTTTTTACCTTGTTTGGGTTAAGTAATGGCTGTTGCTTCCCTGTCTGAGGTGTGAGTTCATTTTGCTTATTGTCCCCTTTCATGCCTTGCTTTGGCTCAGTGCTGATGTTTTTAGGGCTCTGTTGAAATTTTAATTTGCCAGGCAGCTGTTTGACTCCTTCCACTTCTGCTGGTGTGGAGGATGGGGATCTTACTTTGCGGCTTTTACCTCTGTGATCACTGAAGTTGCCTTCCTTGGCCACCTCAATCTTTTCTTTCATTTCAGTCATATGGACATTGATGGATATCCTGCAGAGCAAACAGTTGACATTTTACACAGATGATTAGCCTTGCTTTTGT
Organism: Gorsachius magnificus; assembly: GCA_034008185.1. Classification (NCBI taxonomy): domain Eukaryota; kingdom Metazoa; phylum Chordata; class Aves; order Pelecaniformes; family Ardeidae; genus Gorsachius; species Gorsachius magnificus. The sequence continues at coordinate 33,108,088 of CM067088.1, read as the reverse complement.
AACTTTGTGGGGGAAGAAAAATCTATAAGCTTTTGAACCACAGTATTAATCTAACTGTATCAATCCTCTTAGGAAATACAACACTAAGGGAAGAGCACCAAAAAGCATAATGATGCTTTTTCTGTGTCCTCATCTGTGTATATGCCTGCCTTCTCCTGAACACAAAATGCCTCACACTGCAAAGTGTTAATCCCACATCAGAAAGCTTACCCACTTTTTCTAACTATTACAGTTGGTCTAAAATAATACCACTCATCTGGGCAGAGAGGGGTTAGCGATGGCCTTCGCAAATTACAGGCTGATTATCTAAATGACTGACTGCTCACACAGCTCTACAAATACAAAGGTTTGCATCCATCCCAGGCCTCTTCCAGCTGGCTGACTTGCATGCTCAGACATCTGTGTTTGTGTCTTCTGATGGAATAGCATTCTTTCCACAGCTTTCTGTTAAAAATATAACTTTCATGAACTCTCTTACTCCATCAATACTATTTTCTTTGGCATTCTAGCTGCTGGAAAAGTTTAATAATTTTTTTTCCTCTTGCGTCGCCTAAAAATAATATGGTTTAAAACCAATTCTCTATGCTCCCCAAATCCATCGAAGACATTTGTGTGATAATTTCTGAGTCAACTGTTACTGCTCCAACAGTCACGAGCACAGAGTCTGATTTCAGTGAGGCTGAATTGAAACTTGGGAAGTTGTAAAGTAGATTTTATACAAGAGCAAGTAAAGAAAATTTCTGATATCTAGGAGACAGTGCATAAAAAAAATTTTCTGCTTTTAAAACTTTCAAGAATAAGTGCCTGGAGTGAGCTATCAGAGCAGCACAGCTCTGAGCAAACACTTCCACTGCTATCTAGACAAGCCTGAACTTGGCAGAACTCTCGGGCATTTCTCCAAGCAGGGGAACACAATGTTCTTACGCTTCTGCATGGGCTTACAGGCTTCATTAAAAGTTGCGTTCATTTTAGAGAGGTGCTTGCCTCCCTCCTGTGACTTCATACACAAAAGCGTGACAGGTAGCCTGTGCAGGAAGGCTGCAGCTTCCCCTGGGGTTTACTCTAGGTTCTGCCCTCCAGTTATCCGTCAGCCTTCCTCCTCCCCAAACCAAAGTGTCTGGGGCTCAGACACCCCCCTGTCCAAACCAGCTAGCCGCTCCAGAAGCTGCTGCCTATCTCCAAGTTCACCGCCTGGCACATTGTGATCAACCAGCAATGACTTCCAAGGGACAACAGCAACTGTTCCTCCACTGCTTCACAAACACCTTGAGCCATCCTCAAAGTACAGTCGAGGCAGAGCCTCTGAGGCAATGCTCCAGCAGGCCGCTGGGACCGACCCGCTCCAGCTGCGGAAGCACAGTGCCTATGGCTCAGCAGCCAGAGCCTAAAACCCACAGGGGAACATACAGGGAGGTCCTTCTGTTCTCAGTGTTTACAGCAACCAATCTGGAGGTCACACTGTCTACACAAACTGTACACAAAGTTGCTCCTGAAGGTTTGAAAAGAGGCCACAGTAGTGAAAGCTTCTACTTTCTCCTGCCACATCCTTACACTCATCCTCTTCAGAGAAAAATATCCCGGTGTGCCAGTCTTTGCAATGAGCCCCTTCCCTCATGAAGCCTATGTGCTGACAGCAGGACAACTTTAATTCATTTTGGTAATTTATCCTTCATACACTTTTTTTTTTTTTTAGAGAGTCCTGTAATCCCAGCAGACACTTTCCCATCACACAGGAAGATTTAAGCATCCACCCTCTATTCACAAGTACCACTACAAATTCACAGTTTTCAAATTAAAGTACGCGTGCAGAAAAGCAGCGTCATGTTCTTGTCTGGGCTTCAGACACCGATGCATACACACAAGCAATGGGGAAATTCCCCACACAAAGTAACATACATATATACATATGTGTGAGTGCATGTGTGAGTATCTGTCACCCATACATACACATATATAAACAACTTTATATCCACCAGCCCAGACAGGGAAGGCATGGCAGTTAAATTTGCCACAGAATTTTCATCTGTTGAGGTCTGGTTGGCAGGGATTTTTTTGGTTGTGGGTTTTTTGGGTTTTTTTGTTGTGTGGGTGTTTTTTTTTTTAATTTAAATAAATGGAATGAAAATAAAATCCTAAATAAGTAATCCTAAAGGAAATGGATTATAGAGGACATATTACAAAACACCTACATGAGGAAAAGATTAGGCTAAAAGAGATTAATAAATGAACAATCTAGTCATATCTTTAGGTGATCAAGGCATAAAAAAACCAACAGGAAAACACTGAGGACAGCAAATGAAACAAGTTGTTTGTTTTTTTCATATATTAGTAAATATCTCAAATTCCTTTCACCCCCACAGCAAAGAGGACTTGGAAAGGAGTGAGGGGTTTATAAATGTACAACTACTTGAGCTATAGCAGGGCTGTCATCTTTCTATCTCTAATACACAGAAGCCCCAATCATATAAAAAGTCTCCCATACATTTAGCCCTCGACTCCTTGGCTTCACAGAAATTTACACCAGGCTCTTGCTGCTTTGAGTTTTTTGCCTGAACCATTTGCAAGGTCTCACCACTCTTATCCTAGCATGGTTATTTTTCTCCTGGATCATGCCTCAGCAGGAGCTGACTCCTTTAATGACCTAGCATTCCTTTTTTTCCTTCTAACACATGAAATGGTTTCAGATCGCACAGAAAGCTACCAACAAGGCCATTACCTGGTATGTGTCACTTCACACCCTGTGTCAGATATAGCCTGGGATGTGGAGGGCACAGCTTCCCGGGATGCAGCACTCGACAACAGAGGTTTGTTTTCATCCTCTCCAAGTTTCTGATGAACAAGCTGCCTGTGGCACTCATCTAGGTGTGGGGCTCTGTCCATATCGTGTGCTTTAGCAGGAACATTTTGGTTGCCTACACGATCTTGATTTAGGAAGGGAAGACCGTTGTGTTGATTCAAAGCTTTGACACCCATGTCCTTTTGCTGTTGACAGCTCTTAGAGCTGTGTGTTTTGCCAGCACCTTCTATTGATTGCTGCTGCGCCGTCCTCTCTTTAACTTGGGGTTTGGAGTCAGCTTGGTGGGCTACAGCACTAGAAGCATTCACCTTCTCACATGCTTCCTTGTTTTCATCCAGCTTTTTCCCACTTTTTGTCTCTAAATAAAATAAGCCATTAATAAACTATCCTTGACAAAAGTGACAGCAAAACACAGAGGGAGTAAAATAACCCACCATTCAAAATAACCTACAGAGTTACATACATCTGAAAAGTAGCAAGAAATTCCCTGAAAGGTTTAAAATCCTTACACCAGCAGGCTTGAGACAGCCATTATTAATGCTCATGGCTTCATCAGAGGTTTAACTGCTCTGCTGGCTTTCCAGCAGCATTACAGATTGAACTTGGATTTCCTTAAGGCAAACAAAAAACCTGCAAGGCTCAGCTCACTGCTTTTCAAATCTGAAATTACTCTGCAGGCAAGTGTAACAGGTACTTCAGGCACTGCAGACCCATTGCCCTGGTTTCCAGGACCCTCCTAAACCCAATACACCCTCTACCTGATTAGAGCAGCAGAAATGCATGGAGCAAGACTCCAAGGGATGGTAGGGCTTGAGACAGTGCCTTTTGCATTTTTCACAACAGGACAAGAAGGTTCTTCAGCTCCTTCTCATGACAACAGTTGCGAATATTAACATTCTAGGGTATATAGGAAATATTCTAGGGTAACCTTCTTTCAGTGTTCAGCACACACAGGTCACCAGCTATCGAGATTACATCACAACCCTGTGTTGCTTTTGAGTCAGAATTGTGACCAAATGTCTACTTTATTTTTGTCACTTCCTAAATGATGAAGCTAAAAAGGGGATTGTCCATAATTTAGAGGATTCACTGGCAATATGTGAAGACAACAGCATGACAGGGCCTGCTCAACATCACGTTCACCCCTGTTGCAACTCCACAGGCATTAATAATGGATGCAACAGGGCAATGCCCTGACAGATGCATCCTAAATAGGAATCTAGCTCTGACATGGCAATGAAACTTGCTGATCAAAAAAAGATATTCCCAATGTCAACACGTCCCTGTTTCAGAGAGGGGGAGGAGAGAGGGCTGGTTCAGCTGTCTTAACGGAAAAGAATTTTTTAGGTTTGTTATGTGATATTGCCACTACATTCATGGTATCTCCAAACAAGTACTGCTCTCTCAATTCAGCTCACTGTAATTTCAAAGCAAAAAAAAAAAAAAAAAAAAAATCTGTGAAGCCACACAAAGGTGCTGTTTTATTTTCTTTACCTTCTAGAATTTTGTGGGGTCTGACCTGGGGGACAGATGCTCTTGCGGAGGAGGTGAGAACATCTCTACTTTCCCAGTACTGGCAGACAAAGTTACTTGGTTACATTTGAGTAATTCAGGTAGTGGGAAATAGCAGGCTATTAATTTCCAGTTTGTCTGCTGCACATTCTAGAGTCAAAGCTTGCAGCATGCCTGGAGCGATACATACCTTCCAGAGGCTTCTTGCTTTCAGTTTGGGTTCCTCTGTTACTAAGCACATGCTTAGGTTTTGCACCACTCTCCTCAGGCTTATCTTTGGCCTAAAAATGACAAGGGAACACAAAAATAACGTTTCTCCAACTATGTAAGTATTCAGACTCTGTAAAATGGACACTAACACCTCTGATCTTCTGATTTTTTAGTTACTACTGTGTTTACTCCCTTCTTCCAGTCCCTCTCCACTTTTGCAGACAGGCACACTTCTAAAACAAGATGACACAGAATAATACATTAGCTCACTGCTTTCCAAAATTTTGACTGTCAGAGATTTTGCCTCCTGTCATCTTTACTCATAGTGCTTAACAACTATGACATGTGAAACATAAGAGAGAGAAGAAAAAGAAATTATATGTATTTCTGGTTTTTTTTGGCTGGTGACTGAAAGATAAGCAATGTCTCGGAAGATATTGTCAACAAATTTGCTTCAAGGCATCTAAAGACGTAACTAAAAAGAGCTTTATGGTGACTCTTGTGTATGTACTTGACATTACGCATGCCACCTTTGGCATGGTTAAAAGCAGTCTTAATGTCTTTTAGCAGCAGATTTTTATTTTTAAGCAAATTTCTTCCCCCAATTAAGAAAGCACAGAGGAGGGATATTCTGTAATAGCACCACTAAACATTTTACATAGCAATACATTTGTAATGGAATTAAAACTAAATAACTAATATTTAGCAAAAGCATTACATAAAAATAGGAAAAGGCCTAACATTTCTTGGCTGGCATATAGTTAAAATCTAGTGATGAGCAGCCTCTTATCCTTATTTGTACAAGCAAATAAGCAACATTTAAAATATTTCTGTAGATAACTGATTATAAAACTGCTGCAAATCACCCCCTTCATCTGTTAGTAAAAGCAGTCACAGATTAAGTTTTTCATGCTCCAACCATACGGATTCCAAAAAAGAGCCCACTCCCCCCCATTTCCCAAAAACCAAAACACCCAAAGAGTAAAAGTAGTGAAAAATCATTACCATTTTTATTACAGCTCTAAGCAAACCTGCAACAATGATCACGGGGAACATTATTCTTGCAAAATCCTACGTGCAAAGAAAGCCTTTGATAAGTGACTGTTAAATGCTGGTGGGTTTTTCTATCTGTTCGGGTTTTTAAATATGAAGTTAGAGGTTTGGATCCTATGAAGCTCAATTCATAGTCTTTTATTAATTTGACTCCAACCCCACAAAACAACTTCCATAAGCATTCCCATGGCATCCCTGGAATGCTGTCATACCGTCAACAGCTTCACTCAGAAATGAAAACATGACCACCCCACTCCCATCCCCATACTGAGTAACCTTGCACTAAGCCAGCTCTGTGATAAGCAGCACGCTGTTACAAACCAGCAAAGGCTGGAAAACAGAAACAAGGAGGTAGCAAATTCTTTTCATGTGCAAGCCCCGTGCGACTGTGGAGCTCTTTGGACACATCTGTACCGTTAACACAAAACGGGCTGCAAAAACTAGACCAAACTTAGCACATGGCTCAGCACAAGCCAGTTTGTTTTTAAATTCACCCGTGCTTTGCTCCACGTTACCCCAGCTAGGTCACGTACATATGCTACCTCACTAATTCAAGCCTAGTTCAAATATCACTCAGCAGCCTGTGATCAAAGTATAGGCATATCTTAAGGTCTTATAACTGACCTTATGCTCCAATTTCAAAAACTGTTCATGACCAGAAACAAAAAAGGAGAACAACGATAGTCATATTGCAAAACCAGAGTTAGTCATAAAACCCTCCACGTGCCCAATACGCATTGCCTGTTCTAAAACTGAGGCAGTGGTTAGAGCCTGGACAGAGACCTCCACCTCATCCTAGTCCATCAGGTCACCACCAGCAGGTCATTTCACCTCTCAGTCTCTATCCACCTATGCATAAAACCTGGATGAAGTTCTGACCTCCTTCGATCTCCTCTCCTGCAAACACCAACAAGGAGGCAGTGCATAGTGGCTAGTTGACAACTAAGCCTGACAGTATGCTAGAATTCCACGTGAAACATTCCTCCAGTATCCCTCACATAACCTCCCTTTATTTACATCCCTCCTTACTGCTCTTTTCACTTAGAAACTGGCAATCTGGCAACAAAATTAGTGCATCATCTTTATACTCGTCTTCACCTGGCCATTGACAGACTGTGCACCGCCAGTTCAGTTCAAGGTGCAAATCCTGCAAGGGACTGTACCCGTCCCCAGGCATTTTGCAGTGACTGCAGGCAGTGAATTGTAATAACGAAGCTTTAATCAAACCGTATCAAACCTTTCCATTTCTTATAAAATCTGTGGAACTGAAATTGGAACTGTAAGCAAGTACAAGCTTCATCTCTATCCAGATTGATACTTAACGTATGATTTATTGTTCTCAACACTAATGGAAACTCTTCATAAATTCTTTTGTCTCCTAACAGTCTAGCTCACTTGCCAGCCTATGGCACTTAAAAAGGGAAACCAGGAGAGCACTTGGAAAGCCTGAAAAGGTATGCTAGCATCTAGCATTGCCCTGTTCTTACAAAAGTTTAGGTGTACCTTCCACCATAACAGTTTACAGTCCTGGTAAAAAACATTTGGATTAAGATGCAAATGGATATTTGCATTTGATCACGCCTCTACATATAAGGAGATTCTTGGAATGAACAAACCTATTCCAACTCTTGCAGCTTCCCCCTGCTTCTTCCCCACTGTGGGATACAAGCCATAGTGAAAACTGAGAACTCCCATGAGCTAAAACTAATTCCAGATGCCTGTAGCTTTTAAAAACAAGGTTAATCTGTTCCAAAACACCCTATCAACTACGTACTGGTCTTGCATGTTCCTCCCTCACTGTCTGCAATAATTAAGAAGTGCTCAGGAATTGATGTCTAGGAACTTGCAAACACAAGAACTATTTGATTTGAGGAGTGAACAATGTCGATGGAGTTGATAAAGTCATAGTTCCATCATTAAGAAAACAACTTCGAAGTCTAAGGACATATAAATCTGCTCAGTGATATGACCATAAGTCAGCCCAGGTTTTAGCTAACTGGCATTGTGTTCGGCATTCATGATCAATCAAGAAAATAGAAGCTTCTTCCAACAAGAAAATGCTTCCAGGATGTTACTCATACTTTTCACTGGGGCCTCAAGTCAGTCTCTACTTAGAATGACATTGCTGCTCTTCAAGCACTGGTAGAAGTTGATTTTTATTTTACAGTAACAACCTACTCCTTATACCTGTTACAGGATTGCCTGGGACACTTTGGGAACCTCAGATATAAGACTGCAAGGCATGCTTTGAGCCTTGGCCTCTGCCTTAAGAGCCTTGCAATTCAAAGGTCACAGCAGTAACCTGTAACAGCAATACCGAAAGGAAAACCTGAATTATACGTTATGCAAGAAATTGGCAGGACAGCCTAAAGCCCTGCTACATCATAAAGAAAAACATGAAGAATAGTAAAACAAAACCAACCTCAACAAGGATTTCCAGCAGGCTCCCCTTCTTCCAGGGCACAATGCCTTTGAGAATAAAATCCACTACTTTCGAATTTTTTAATACTTCTTCCACAAATGTAATAACTTTATCCAGTGTATCAACCCTTTTCTCTATCTTTGCCAGCCTCTCCTTATGCTTCGAGGCATCTAGCTGGGCAGCTTTCATCAATTTCAACACTTCTGAGCATATGCTCTGGATATCAGGCTGGTGAATACTGTCCGATGCCTGTAGGCCTTTTTTCATTCCATCTGTCTCATCAGGAGCTGCTCGGGACACTGTTAGCTTGTTAATGCCTTTTTCTACATCATCAATGCCTTTGTTAACTCGCTGCAGTTTGCCTGTCAGATCTTCTTGGAAATACAACAGTTTGTCCATCTTTTCATTCAAGAGGTTCAGTTTTTTGTCCATCATACTTAAATTGCTCACTTTTGTAGGCTGTAACTTTGCCAGGGCATTTCCCTCTGCAAGGTCCAAGCTACCCACAGACATTCTGTCCAGACAGCAGGATGTCAGATAGATTAGGTTGGCTTTTCATTAATCATAAACTAGAAAGTAAGGGTCTGAAAGTTCATCATCTTTAGCTATTCCTATACCAGACAACCTCACTTATTTGAGTCGCTAGAGCATATCATGAGATAGCCACTGCACAGAAGATTTATTTCTGTGTTATCTATTTCTTACTGCGTGCTTTCAATGATGGAGGTAATTTGGCACCAGACTATATTTTCTTGGGCCTCCCTGACGTCACAAACCCATTTAAAATTCTTTCTCGAGTGGCTGTTGATAGGCAAGTATCTTAACAATTGCCAATGCCTGAGCAGACCTCTGAAGGGAGAAGGATTGCTTTTATGCCCAGTTTTAGTTCTGTGATAATTAAAAGAACTTGCTAGAGCATTTCTCTTCATTAAATAGGAAAAATATAAAAGAAAATTTGATGGCTTTGTGCTAAGGCTTGGAATAATTCAGCTTTGTAGCATGGATGCAGAACACCCAGCATAGACACAGGGTATGTTCTTTAGGTTGGCTGGCACTTGAATTTAAAAATAGAGTACAATGACAAGGATCTGAAATACGTATCTAGCACCAGCATGTCTTTGTCAACTGAAACTTCTAAAATTAAATCTTTCTCCCAGGCTATGAAAGCGAACAGAGTAGAAAAAAATCTTCATGACAGCACAGCAGAATTAGTCCAACTATTAGCAACAAAATTATTAAATCATAAATCTTATTTAAAGGGTTTGTAATTGACTAGCTTTCACTTCTGAATCATGGCGTGTCTACTACAAAAATTACAATCAGACACTAGAGAACAGAAAGGTAGTCACTTTATACTTGCATAGCCCCCACTGCCACAGTTCTGAAGGCTTTAGAAACCATTAATGAACATACCCTTACAGTACAACACAGAACAAGCCTCAGTCCTCTTCCAGAGAGGATGAAATGCGGCATCAAGAGATAAAGCAGTTTGTCCCACGTCAGACATGACATTGTGTCAAACGACTGCATCCAGTTCTCCCAGGTCCCTTTTCACTGCTGCACGTACATAGGGCAGGGGGAGAAAGCAGCAGGGAAATCCTGCTGTCACAGGAGTCCTGGTGCACCAGAACAGTGGAACCACATGAAAGCCACGGGCTTTGGGATACCGAGCATCCCTTTGTCTCCAGACCCTTCCTTGTTTCTTGGAAGGGGCATATTGGAAGAAAGTATAGTTCCCAAAGTGAATTTGCTGTATGAGATAGGACATTCTAGAAATTAAAATCTTTCCTCTATACACCACAGAGTAATAGCAGCATTAAAATTACCCGCTCAAGAAGATGTTAAAGTCCTTGCCACTTCTGTAAAACAAGGGGTTTTACCTTTAAAAAAAAAAATTACGTCTACCAAGGCCACCAAATAATTATAGCCAGCCTGGTGGTTCTGTGACATTTAGAGGCCAATAACTGGCTTTACAAAAGATATCAGAAGTTCTAATACTCAGACTGATCCTCACCTTCAAGGGAGAGTTTGAATACGAAGCAATAACTTTAGAAGAAAGCTTGGCTTGTGAAAGCTGATGGGAGTCAGCATTTCGTGCCACGTCACTTCTATCAAAAAAAAATACTTTAGTCACTGGTATTTTCACAGTGGTCTAGGATAGTATGGTGTAAGTTTTATGATACCCCATACAATCTTATTTCAATAATCAAGTATACAATGCAGTAAAATATACATCTCTATCTTGAGAGTATAGGACATTGGCAATAAAAGCTTTGCAACTCTACTACTGCATTTAAAGAATCAGAGTTTTCAGCCAAATGCCTTTAAGTAAGTCATTCTTTCAAGCCTGCAAACATGCTTGATAACAAATAATTGAAACAGCCAACATTCTTACTAAATCCAGAGTACCAGCTGAATGTTGTCCTCTTAGGGACAAAACCAAAAAGGTAGAGTCATTTGATTGTTATATTTAAAGTTAGACAACTTGCAGCAAATATTTCAATAGGGAAACCTATCCACAGAAAGTCATCCACAGTTGCATACTGAGAATTCAAGTTGCCACCAGCAGTGCACTATTACAGGCACACCAAGCATGGCCGTGAAACAATGCAAGTACAACAAAAGTGCTCAGCTGGCCTCTGTGTGTGTTTGTGGGCAAGTGGAAGTCTCTTGAAATCTTGAACCTTCTTAATTATTTAAGAACTGAGAGCCAAAAGCATTAATGCTGCCCTACTGTTATTTACAAGTGGTGTTATTCATATAATTCTGATTATTTAATCCTCCTCACATACAATGGACTTTAATGGTAAATGCTGTGTAAAACAAAAAAAGAGGACTTCAAGAATCCAAAAAGGAGATCTTTGAATTTATATTAGTTTACACAAGCAGACTTGCCTGACTGTAGCTCAAGGGGCACAAACAATCTCGTCCTCCGGATTCAGCCACATGGATTGTGTATTCCAGCTATATGGAACAGATTTCACCACCTGACACCCACCTACACAGTGCGCTGTGAGATGCGTGAGATAACGCACTATGAAGAATTCTCACTACATGCAGCAAGTATTCCTTGCTAGTGCTGTCTGAGGTACATAGAGGGAAGGTACAGCCAAAACTGCCTCCTACTCAGATACAGCTGTTCCACTTACAACACTACTTACATCATCCTGCGCATCCATAAGCAAAATTACAGGTGGGATGAAGGACAGAGAAGAAGGAAACGTCACTTGGCTCATAGAGAGAAGTTTTAAACATCTGTCAGAGAGTTATTAAGGTCAGCATTTCTTTTTTCTTTTAATTTCCTCCTCCTCTCTCTCCCCTTTTGAACTGCTGGCAAACACACAAAAAGAAAAAAATGGCTCCAATGGATCCAACTGACCGTTTTGTCTTCAGGATGATAATATGCTCAAATACTGGCAAAACCCCCTTTTATTCCTTTTGCTTTGAATTACAACAGAAGGCAATTTTTGTTCAGAACATTGATTTAGTGCCCAATTTTGCATCTTGCTTGAGCAGCCCGAAGAGAGCATCCAGTTCGATCGACAGTTTCAAGCCTTTTAATACTTACAAAAAAGAAGAAAAAAAAAGATAAAAATCCTGAATTGCCTGTCTCCATGTTACAGATCATAATATACCCATCCTTAGACATCACAAAAAAGTAGTTATTGTAACAAATGTAATAGCCTACTAAAGTAACTTTTTCTTCATGAGGAGCTATTGCTTATAATGACATTTTGCACTTACATACTGCAAAGCATGTTGCTTCATCTTCAATACTCCCCAAATTACATCTGAAGAGCTTGAAGTGCTGTACGAGCAAATACCAGTGAATCTTGCAGGACCTCTGCAGATTGCAGAGCTATGCTCAGTCACCCCATGTTGTCATTGGCAAAACGAACTGGTGAGCCACAAGACTCCATCATAGTCTGGACATAACTTGAACAACGTTTCTGATGATAACCGGTCTCCTGTGGATTTCTGCTTGTTTATTCTAGGTAACAAAAAATGAGGACCGCAATCTGGAGCATGTAGGCAACTGCCTCTGTTCCATTAAGAGCTGAACTGAAATGAACTTCTAGGATACCTTTAAAATACCTCCAAGCTATCAAGTATCTCAGGAGCACCAGAGAAAAGGAACAGAAATGCTGGAGATCCAGAACTGCAAGTGACCTTGAGCTGATGGTGCCAAAGACACTTCTGTTCTCAAGGGGGAAACGAGAGTTTATTCCTCTTTAGCTTCAACCCCACGCACACTCTCCCAGTTGTGAAAGAGAGATGTCAGAAAACATGAGAAAAATTCACATTCAACACAAAGAATCTACGATGTGGCAGTTCAGGTATGATCCCTCCTTGCTAGCTCTGACCCAAAGGAAGGAAAAAACACAAGATGGGGTGAAGAGAAAAAAAAAAGTAAAAAAAAAAAAAAATCTACAGCATGTACTGAAGTGACAGCCGAGGCTTATATCCCAAACAAGAAATGTCACAGAGGTTAAAACCAGCTGCTCAAACAGATCATCTCATTAGATTATTGCATTGCTTCCAACAACATAGTAAAACTGGAAATGGCTGAAAATACATAGGCAAATGAAAAAACAACCTTTTGAAAGGCCAAAACAAAGCCAAAGTTTTATAGAGAACTTGGGAGCTTTGGGAGAAGTTTGCAATACCTGCAATGCAACAGAGTTCTAAGGAGATGAAGAACTCAATGTGGTAAAACATCAGGAGCTTATAAAAATTAAAAAAACAAACAGCAGATAAGTTCAAAACAATCTGGCTACATCTGCTAAACATTAATCAGGCAAAAAATACTAATGAATATCATTTACATATTTAGAAACCAGCTGTCAACTTTTTCAGGTTACACTGAAAATCTGCTTAATCTACATCTAGTTGCTGCAGCTCATTCACACACACTTCTTAGCCTTCCCCCCAGCAAACGAAAGGCTCACTGAACTTTTTTAGGGTAACTAACTTTTGAAAAATTAAGCCCTACACCAGTGAGTAATTTCTCAGGAACAGCAAGTTTCCTGGACACATGAAAGGTAATAAATCATGTCCACAGATTAATGCTGCAGCAAGAGACCAGTTCTCATGACAAATGGCAAGCACTGAAATGGGCATTGGCTCTAATTTAGAGGAATAACTTCCAAGGGCAAGATATGCTGTACAGTCTGGATTAGTCTTATCTAGTCCAATAGCTGGGTTTCTTGCTGAGATCAGACAAAAGATGTCCATCTGCCGTATTTTGTGGTGTACTAGGAACTGGCCCACACCTGCTTTAGAAGGCCAAGAACCTGGCATCTCACACATTACTAATGGCAGCTATTGGTTGAAATCCACCTGCACAGCAAAAGCATCTGCAAAGCACCATCAGTCTCCCCAGGTGACCCTGGCATGATACCTTTCACTATCGCCTAGCTAACGAGAGTACAACATTCCTGTAGTACTAGATCAACTAAACCTTAACAATCATATAAACTCTTTTTTTTTTTTCTTTTTCTACATATTTAATGACAGAAAACTGCTAGCACAGTAGGCTATGAAACACTCTCTTGCAAGTTCTGACTTCTTCCCCCCGCTTCTGTTTTATTCTTTTTCAAACAACTGAATCCGAGTGTAAAGCTCGCAGGCAGTGACCCAGCTAATGACAGGTTAATGCATCTGAGATCATGTGTAGTATTGTAATGCATCTCTGTCAAGCAGCTGACAGAAGATAGCTGAACAGATCAATTATGACATTTCATTTACATCAAAGTGATGAGATTTCTAGATAACACTGTTTATCATTTGCCCACATGGCTTAACAAGAACCTCTAAGTCCTTCCTCCAGGTTCCTTTGCCTCTCAGGCATCCAAGAGAGCACCTGCTGCCCATCCACATTCACTCACTTGACCCCAGAGTTTATTCTTACCACCAAGCCTGTTACGGAAACTACATTAGGAAGCTGCCTCATTAATTTTGATTCTCATTCCTTCAAACTTTTTATTTTAAACCCAAGCATCCAACTTGGACCAGAAGGGTGGTCATCAGCAATGCTTCCCTGGTGTGGTGGTAATGATTCACTCTTCAACTCCTCCACACCCTCCCACAAAGAGCTCTCCTCTGGAAACCGAACAGAAAAGTCATGTTGCTCATTCTGCTTTCCCTGAATTTCAGTGATTTTGTATCTAATGCAGTCAGTTCCTTGTAAAGCCTGTGGATTTTAACAGTCAGCCACAAAAACTACCCTTGGATTCAAGAAGCTTCTCATTTGCAAGATGCTTTCTCACTACTACCAGGAGCTCAGCAGAACACCCTAAGGCACCTTTTACACCTGCCAAAAGCTCTTTTGTCTACGTCAGTTTGCTCAGATACAAGTAACTGTAAGTCAGTAGGGATCTAATGTAACATAGAAGAGTAGCCTGAGCTGTGCAGTAAATAGGAATAAAACCAGTAAAAGCAAATTCTTGTCACTGAAGTGACGCGATAGGCCTCTCGGTATAAATATATACAGGGAACAGATCTGTTGCATGAGAAAGGGTTATTTCTAGACAGTCCACTTTTCAGAAAACAACCTTACATAATCCAGAGTTTGCTCCAAAACACACTGAAACCAGCACAGTCATTCTGGCTGACTTGAAATTTGACTGGCTTCAAATCAAACCCCTCAGAAAAGTCTCTGCTTTGCCAGCAACGCACTTTTGTTTGAGAAGATGAAAAATCACCGAACTGTGCTGTGCTCTGTGTTGTCTTCTGTTCCCTTCCTACTTCAGAACCTTTTTTGGTTTAAAAATTAAAAATGCCCACACAGAGCTATACTAACTTGTTCATTTGTAACCACCATTTCCAACTTCACCTTTCTCAGCACCACAACTGACAACTGCTGTAAGAATATATCGGATTATTTTCTTGGCTCCCACTCCTATTTCCAAAGTTAAAAGGCAATAATACTGTTCCCCCAACTACCCTTCTGCCCTTCATAGTTACTGACTGAAGTATGAGCACCTTGAGCACAATTTTACATTGCATAGGTTTAAGCGTTTGAAAAGTAAAACACACAAGCACCTCAAATCCCATCAGATTGCGCTGGAATCCAGTGAACCACGTGTTCGTGGACGGCCACACGAGAGGCAGCCTCCAGCCACTCACAAACCATTTGACAGGACTTGAGTGTGCCTTGGCTACAGACACACGCTTTTGGGAACTTTTCCCAAGCACTTGCAAAAGCAGTTGGTGCCACCAGGCCTTGTGCAAGCTGGAGTCTCAGTTACTGATTTTTTTCTCTTGCACATTTCCATCAGACTGTTGCCATTGTGGTACAATAAACACCAAGTGCTGTGCTCAGTGTTCCTTGCTAATAACTGTCTTTACAGGAACCTAACAATGGGGAATTTTTTTTTTTTTTTTTAAAGTAACAACACTCCTTGACATTGCTATTCCCCACTAATAACCAGAACGCCATGTTAGAGAAATTCTAGGTCAAGTAAATAGTCATCCGTCCTACAAAGAAGTCTGTTATATGCTATATTCACCTGCTGATTTAAATCTCTCTGACATTTCGCTTTGACGTCATTCACAAACACAGGAATAACTTCATCAGTTCAGGCTTAGTCACAACCCAAACTCTACTTTGAAAAGGAATCAGAGTAAGAGAGTTTGTGTACAAAAGCTGGTGGTTTTGCAAACTCTTCTCAGTAATCAAATACTCAGAGAGAAGCTACTTGCACTGCATTAGGCAAATGTTTAAATGTGTGGAAAAACCCAGAAAATGCTGCATCCATTTCAGATGCGCAAAAGATCTCCAGCTAAATTTATAACAGCTTTCATCAAGCTGGAAAAAAGATACAGGAAACAAAAGAATGTCATCTACAGAAAAGCTTGTCTAAAAGAAAATTACACCACGTGCCAGTGGAATTGCAGAAAGCAGCAAACAACAGGCATAAAGCTTTCCAGAGCAAGGAATGAGAAGACAACTTTTTAAAGTTTATCTCTCTAAAGCAGATAGTTTAGGAACAGTTGGGTGTGAATTAGAAGCCTTGAGTTAGGGCCCCAGTGGTATGACTAAGCACAGTGATCCATTTTTCCATCTGAGGCTGGTATCTCAGTACAAATATCCAGTAGAACCAGAAATCTACTGCCCATTTGGTGCAGCCATTTTCACTCCCAGAACAGTACGCACCCCCTAGCGCTTCTATCAGAACTCAGGAAGATTTGCTTCTGAACCACCCTGCTACCTTAAATCAACAGACTCCAGAGTATTAATTTTAAGCAACCACATACAAGGATCTCGGCACTCCTAAGAAGCTCCTGAATTAAAACTACTAAACCATGATTTTGCAGTTCTGCTATTAGATCAGTGACAAATTCATCTCCAGATGCACTGCAGAGACAGTTGTAGTCTAAACTCAGATACACCGATAAGCAGCGTTAGACTAAAAAAAAAAAAACAGCACCAAGTGCTGGCGCCGTAAAGCAAAATCACTCAGAGGAAAGCAAGCAAATAACACTGTTGATAAAAGATCCAGGATATAAATGGTTTGGTTTTCATATCAGTTGATATCAGGAGTAGCTGTCACTAAAGTGCAGCAAGGCAGTGCCAGCCACACATCCAGTAACAGCATATCAAGATCATCTCAGCATGAGAAATTAGGAGTAGTTAAAATGTTGGGCAGGATGCTGGAAGAGACTGCAGCAGTGTTCCGCAGAGAGGTGAGCACTGGGACAGCAAGTTACGCCCAGCAAGACTCTCTACATACACTCCATGAAAATGGTGGAACACCATTAGAAGCCAGCTCCCTGGCTCTTGTTCAGACACAAAAGGAGGGACAGGAAATTTTGCAGAAGTTTCTCTAAACTGCTTCTAGTGAAGAGAGCATCTTAAGAAATTCTGGATTGACCATAACCCAGTGGAAAGTGCACTGAAACAAACCCAGTGCCCCACAGCAACGACTGACAGCCCTCTACCTGGCTTACCAGGACAAACGATCACTGACAGCTGTGGTAAGAACTGCCTTGCCGAGCAGGATGACCCAGTCAGACATTTGACAACTTGCACCAATGTTTTCTGGCCCTAAGACTGATAATTCTGTATAAAGCAAACACAGAAACAAGGTCAATCAAATTTGTAGCAAGCTATTTTGGTTTTGTAGCAAGAGAGGTTAAGGAAGATGCAATTAAAGCTGTGCCAGTATCTAAAAAGGTGCTGAGAATTAACCAGGACCCTGAAGCTCCCCACACTGGGTTTCTGGGCAACTTCAGCTGAAACTGGAAACGGGAACCCACTGAGAAAATATCCAGAACAGAGCTATTTATAGAAAAAGGACATTTCTTTTTAATTCTACCCAGCCTCATACAATACCAGTGAGCATGCAATGACAGTGCTGGAAGGGATCGGGTCTCTGAGCAGAAGCATTCAGGTCAGTACATACCTGAAGTCAGAGCCATGTGTAAATAAGTTGGATGAACCAGAAAGCACATGTACTGCTCAAACTGAACACCAAAATGAGGACACAAATGAGAATGAAAGGTGAATCACAAATATAGAAGATGACAGCAGGAGGACCTGCTAGCTCCTGCTATCTCAATTCAGCCATGGGAGAATGCGAAAACAAACCTGTTTCGTAATGTCAGAGACTATATATAGTTTACTATTCTAGTTTCTGGGATATGGACAGTCTGAAAGGATACTCAATAGAATATATTTAGACTGCAAATCACTATACACTGGTGCAAAATTCAAATTGGAGCATATGATATCTTTCCCTTGAGTTCCCACAAAGCCTCGGAAGACAGTGTTAACAACTGAGATGCTCAGAAATTTTCAAACCACGTATTTTTCTGAAGTCCCAATCCTTCAAAATAGCTTACTACTTCCATTGACTTTTTTTTCAGTCTGTCTACCTTTCTGCTAGGTCTCCATAGCAGCCTGCACATAGCCTGCCAAGACTTTGGACCCAAGGATGGTAGTTTCAAGGCCTCTGCAGTACGCAGACTGCCCCAGAGCCTGGGATCCCAGATCTGGTCCACTGAGTAGAGGAGCGACTCCCGGGTAAGCAGGAGCCAGAAATGCAGGTGTCAAGGCCTGGTCACCATCAGGCCTATCCCAGCATCAAATAACTACACAAAAATGGGAAACAACTGTTCAAAGAGACATTAAAACAAAGGTAATTTTGGTGCTGTGCAAGACATTCAAAAACAAATGCACAAAGACCAAGATGTGAACGAAGAGTGCCTGAGGAGTTTCAAATAACTCTATACAGGACTCCCAGAAGAAATAAGTCTAAGTAGCAAAATCAGTAAGATGTTACCCCCAAAAAAATGAGAGTGGAATGCACACCCCCTACCACAAAAAAGAATTAGGAGAGGAGCATCAAGATTAGCTTCTGTGAAGGACTAGGTCACTTCAGATATCTCATTAAGTGGCCATGTCCTAAAATAAGAGTCAGTCCCAGAAAGTTAGCAAGGAAAAAAAAAAAAAAAAAAAAAATATATATAACTGCACCACCAAGGTTAAAAGGATTGATGTAGCTGAACATCAAAACTGTTCAGCTCATGGGAAGGAAAAGCTTGAAGGCAGCATAGGCAACAGGCACGCATTAGAACACTCCTGTTGCTGCCTCTCCTAATGAAGAGCCTGACCAATTTCGGAAACACAAAACCCATCTTCCTACTTGAGCATGAACTACACCCTCCACTGTACATCTGAACAACAGAAATTTCCAAGCAATCTGTAAACACAGTCAGAGCTTACGGAGCTGCAGAGTGTTACGAGTCCTTCCGTAACACCAGGATCAGCTGAGCTAGCCACTTACTCGAGTACAAGCAGGCAGCTCCTTAAGTACTATGCCAGAGAACTATGCCAGAGAGAGACTACAGTCAAACACGCAAACAGGTTCCACACTGCAACTAAATTCATCAGCTCCTGCTGGAACACGCTCAAACTCAACATACAGGGGTTTGTAGGTTCCCGTCCTACATGGGAAAAGAGAGTTCTCACTAGAATTAATATTAAACTTACTGACTAGAACAGTCCTCACCAACTTTAGTAAGAGCTGCACACATGGTTCCACCACACTATTTATCCTTATATGCTTCTCTGCTGGTCATATCCTTCAAAAATGAATTTGAGTGCTAGCTTTGTGAATAAAATAAAGAATTATTTTCCAAGTGATAAACATGAGTTTGGTAAGCTGGCCAGAGTGATGTAATCCAGTGCAAGACATCCAAAACAAAGTTATTTTTGATTCTTAGCTCATGGAGGGCTAGGAAAACCAATAAATCAAACTAAATCTAATACAGCTTTTACCTGTAGACCTTAATGTGTTTTCAGAAGAGAAATATCACTATCACTAGTTTTACAGGAAGGGAAATTGAAGCAATGAAGATGAAAGAATTACTCAGTCACCCAACAGAGTTACAAAGAAACAAGATATTCTGAATCTCATAGCCTTCATATTATTTCAAAATACTAACTCTACTCTGCACAGAGCCAAGCCACGGAATGCCACACAGACAGAGAACTGCAGTACTGGCTTTTTTTCCCCCAGGACATGACTAGTCAAAAAAACCCTGATCATTTGCTCTGATGGTTCTAAAGCAACCTTCTGTAGTCCTTCCTGAAATACCTTTCCTTTGCATTCCTCTGGCAACAAGCAAAAGAAAACTGCATGCATTTCAGGCTGTTTAGGATCTTTCTTTAGCAAAAGTTGAACATCAACATTTTAAACACATCGTTATCTTTTGAGCATGAAGAACACTTGAGTAGTGTATTCAATGAAATTAATACACAAAATTTTTTTTCTACTATGTTGCCATAAATAGACAATAAATCACGTGGCCAAAGGTGTATGAAACGTATCTAGTCTTCTGAGCCATTCAGTTTCTTACATAATAAATGAGATCCAGAAAATCATATTGTACTGTTGGCTATACTAAATCCACTACATTAGATTAATCTGAGGCTTTGGAACAAGATCCTACTTGTTGAAATTAGTAGAAATTTTGTTATTTTCTTCGACTGGACCAGAATTTGGTTTACCACTGTTGATTTAGTTCATTTACTCCACTGGCTCTTCAAAGAACTAAATGATTACGAATATCAACTCTTTAAGAAAGAGAGCTAGCATCGTGCAAAATACATGAGGAAATCCTTTCTTCAAAATTTTGAAAGAACACAGCCCTAAAAAACCCCCATAACACTCTGATCCATTCCCATTTAAAATGCAACTCCTACAACTTTTTTTTTTAATTACTTGGACTGTATTATATGTACATGGCATTCTTTTTAAGGTTGCTTAGGTCCGTTTACTGCTTCTGTCTGGATGGTAATGGTCTTTTCAGCAACACAAAAAGTAGGCAAATGCAAGCAAACTGACGCAAACAGAAATAGTGTTTCCCTAGACTTCCTACCACTGTAGCAACTGAAACTTAACTCCACAGACAGCATTAAAACAGTGTTTGATGAATAGCTTATAATGGTAGAAAAGCAGATCCCTATTCTCTCTTCCACCAGTGACATCTCTAAGCCTCCCTCCTCTTGCAGGGTTTGCGGTCTGCTGATCAGTCATTAAGCTTTCACAGGCAGAATTTCTTTCACTTTGTTCCCTCAGACCCTTGCACAATGGGGTTCTGATCTCTACAACTTTTAAGTACTACCACAGAGCACACATCTGAGGTATTGAAGGCCTGGTGTTCAAGTTGATTGCACTGCTTTTACCACAGGCTGATGCAGTATTTGGCTCCTCATTAAATCACCTCAGAGTGAGCCTGTCTGAGAGATTCATTGTCTTAAAACTCTCAGACACATGACAACTAAAGGAAAAAGCTGTAACAACCAACCTCCACGTAATCTGAATGGCAGTCTGGCATCCTATACTACAAATACACCACTTCGAATGAAAGTATTAATGTGCCAAGGCTCTCATGAAAAATAAGTTTATTTGCAAAGGCAAAGCCTGCACTCATCGTTTCAGAAACACCTCCTTGACGCTGGCAGGTGTTTTGCAAGCCAGACTGCACAACCTGGCCAAGAATGTCGAACACACAGAGCACTTTACCAAGGGCACAGAAACCAATACCATGCCATCTAGAAAGTTTTTACTTTCAAACTAGGCTCACAATAAAATACTAAGGAATCCCTTACCGTAAATCTCTTTATGTAATCGGAAACACAAAATCCTCCCATGCTCAAACGAAGTGATCTGTGCAGGGAAGATTCTTGATATAAAGTTCCCATCCCGTTTGGTTTGTACGGTGGTCACCCAGGTAGCCCGAAGTCTTTTACTGAATAAAGCTGCACAGCCTCCCTGGATCTTGCTAGAATTCTGCTTGTGAGATAAACTAGGCATTTCATCTTATCTGACACTACACCAGGCATTTCAATCATTTCACTTGCTTATCAGCAGCACTAAGTTCTATCCCTATCCCAGCAGCTCACTTCCTGAATTACTGATAACAGCTACTGTAAGGCATGGAAACAACAGAAGATGACAGCCAAATCTCTTGAGTCACTAGAGTTACTTCTTGGCATTTCCCTGTTCCTTAGCTTATTTTTGCCCAATTTAACTTTGCGTTAGCTGTAACTTAAGGGCAGCATGTTTGCTTCAGCCAAGCAGTGACAAGACTGGTCAAACTAAGGAGGAAGAGGGAACTGCACAGGCAGTGGAAGCAGGGACAGGCATCATGGGAAGAGTATAGGGACGTGGTCCGGTTGTGTAGGAATGGGGTCAGGAAAGCCAAGGCTCAGCTGGAGCTAAACTTGCTAGGGATGCAAAGAATAACAAGAAGGGTTTCTACAGGTATATCAGCCGGAAAAGGATGGTTAAAGAAAGCGTACCCCTGCTGATGAGCGAGACTGGCAAGCTGGTAACAGCAGATGAGGAGAAGGCTGAGGTACTCAACAACTTTTTTGCCTCAGTCTTCACTGGGAACCTCTCTCCTCACCCCACCCGAGTTGATGGATGGCATGAGGGGAACCGGGAGGGAAAAACCCCTCCCGCTGTAGGAGAAGATCAGGTTCATGACCAGCTGAGGAACCTGAACGCACGTAAGTCCATGGGACCTGATGAGATGCATCCCAGAGTCCTGAGGGAATTGGCCGATGTAGTCGCCAAGCCACTCTCCATGATATTTGAAAAGTCATGGCAGTCAGGTGAAGTCCCTGGGGACTGGAAGAAGGGAAACATTGTGCCCATTTTCAAAAAGGGTAGAAAGGAAGACCCTGGAACTACCGACCTGTCAGCCTCACCTCTGTGCCTGGGAAGATCATGGAACAGATCCTCCTAGAAGCTATGCTAAGGCACATGGAGGCCAGGGAGATAATTCGAGATAGCCAGCATGGTTTCACCAAGGGCAAGTCCTGCCTGACGAATCTAGTGGCTTTCTATGATGGTGTGACAACAACAGTGGACAAAGGAAAACCAATGGATGTCATCTATCTGGACTTCCGCAAAGCCTTTGACACGGTCCCCCACAACATCCTTCTCTCTAAATTGGAGAGCTATGGATTTGATAGGTGGACTGTTCGGTGGATAAGGAACTGGCTGGATGGTCGCATCCAGAGGGTAGTGGTCAATGGCTTAATGTCCGGATGGAGACCGGTGACGAGTGGTGTCCCTCAGGGGTCCATACTGGGACCGGTGCTGTTTAATATATTCATCAATGACTTAGTGAGATCGAATGCACCCTCAGCAAGTTTGCGGACGACACCAAACTGAGTGGTGCGGTTGACACACCAGAAGGACGGGATGTGATCCAGACAGACCTGGACAGGCTGGAGAGGTGGGCCTCATGAGGTTCAACAAGGCCAAGTGCAAGGTCATGCACCTGGGTCAGGGTAACCCCCGGTATCAATACAGGCTGGGGGAAGAAAGGATTGAGAGCAGCCCTGCCGAGAGGGACTTGGGCGTGCTGGTGGATGAAAAGCTGGACACGAGCCGGCAATGTGCGCTGGCAGCCCAGAAGGCCAACCGTACTCTAGGCTGCATCAGGAGAAGCATGGCCAGCAGGTCAGGGGAGGTGATTCTGCCCCTCTACTCTGCTCTGGTGAGACCTCACCTAGAGTACTGCATCCAGCTCTGGAGCCCTCAGCACAAGAAGGACATGGACCTGTTAGAGCGGGTCCAGAGGAGGGCTACTAAAATGATCCGAGGGCTGGAGCACCTCTCCTATGAGGACAGCCTGAGGGAGTTGGGCTTGTTCAGCCTGGAGAAGAGAAGGCTGCGGGGAGACCTGATTATGGCCTTTCAGTACCTAAAGGGGGCCTATAGGAAAGATGGGGATAATCTTTTTAGTAGGGCCAGCTGTGTCAGGACAAGGGGTAATGGTTTTAAACTGAACCAGGGTAGATTTAGACTGGATATAAGGAGGAAATTCTTTACAACGAGGGTGGTGAAACACTGGAACGGGTTGCCCAGAGAGGTGGTGGAGGCCCCATCCCTGGGAACATTCAAGGCCAGGTTGGATGGGGCTCTGAGCAACCTGATCTAGTTAGCGGTGTCCCTGCTCACTGCAGGGGGGTTGGACTAGATGTCCTCTAGGGGTCCCTTCCAACCCAAAACATTCTATGATTCTATGATTTATCTGACACTCTTCCTTTTTTCAGTGATACTGATTACTGCTGCAGGATATTTGCTTTAACATAACATGATTATTATACCTGTGGGCATTTCATCTCCAATTTCTTAACTGATAACATAGGAACAGAGGGAACAAAAGAATGGACAAAAAAGGACAAATATTCATCTGCCATCAGAATTCACATACCTATTTATGCCTTCAAGCACTGTTTCTACAGTCTGATACTATGAAGACATTCACTTCAGTCTGTAAAATACCTTACAGTCAAACAAAAGTACTCACAGAAATGTATGTTGCCATGAAGTCCATGTAGGCGTATTTGTGAAGCCCTAGATTTAGAATATTTTAAATTTTTTTTCTACCTACACAGCAGCCATAATGCACCCAAATGATGTTCCTCCTCATGCATTTGGTCTTCAACTAGGGAATTCCTTTTGCTCTGTGTAAAACACACTTTTTTTTTTTTTAATTGAGTTCTTACCTATAAGATTGTGTCAGTGGAGTACAAATATACAAAGACAACAGATACCAAGATGCTGGATGACCAAAGAAGGAAAGTTTGTTCTGGAGAAGTATCTACTTGAAATTTTCATCTGTGCTGTGCCTTCCTTTCCCACTCCGCCAACAAGCTGCAGTAGAATTAGCTCTGTTTGATTACTAGCTACATGTGATCTAACATTAACCTGAATCACATCTGGCATAGGTATAAAAAATGACCACTCACTATGGACCACAGGCCTTTGAGAGGATGGACAAGCATCTCAGACAGCAGTATCTGGGCTTAGCATAGGCCGTGTCTTCACTGCTTAAATCAAAATAGAAATGTGTTTTACCACAGATCGAGTGCACATGCACTCTCCTGTAAAATAATCAATCAAGCAATGGAGATAAGATACTGTACCTTTATCATTACGATCTAAGAGATGTCAGGTCCAGAAGTGTGGGTATAGATCTGGCTATTCTCACAGCAAAAACAAGTGCTTCGTTTCCACTTGGGTTTGTACAGCAAGATAACCAATATGCTGTTAAAAACCAAAATAAAACCAACGTGAGTAGAGACAAAACCAGTGAAATAAGGTGAATGAGGAACTCTCACAGGGCAAAAGCCAGGGAGGCGATGGCCATGCTTGCTGCGCTGCAAGTATTTTTTACTGCCTGGCAGGGAATGTTTTTCAGGCCATTCAACAAACAAGGGAAAAAGCCGGGAGTTGCCTGGGGTACAGGATGATTTGGCCGCAGGTCATAGAGGTGAGATAGTTCTGTCAAGAGGTTAGTAGTCTAACATCCTGGTGGAGGGACATAGGCAACCTGAGGATGCCTCAGACACTGGCCTTAGACCTCCAGAAAACGCAAGGTCTGTCTCAACTGTCAGGCTCTCGTGTAATTTCTAACCCAATCTCTGTGCCTTGGCTCTTCCACCTGTAAAACTGAATTAAACTCTTCCTAGCTCACAGAATATTTGCAGAGCTTTAGAATCTACTATTACTACTCCCCCTTTAAAAAGCAAAACCAAAATCTTGGGTCAAAACTGCCCCCGAAATGTTAAGGCACATCAGCTAGCTCCATACAGCGGTACAGGAAAACTGATGCCTTCTGAGCAGTAAGCCAGCAGCTGAGCCTTTTTGCCTGCGTAGGGTAAGACTTGCAGGTTTTGTGGCACCACCTTGAGCTGTATTCCTGGCATTTGCAAAAGGAACACTATCCAGCCACTCTCAGTGGGAGAGAAGACTATCCACATGGGCATTGAGCTCCTGAACACAGCCTTAAGGGTTTCTTTAATTCATACACTCAGTTACGTTTTAATAAAGACCCCTATTCCAGATCCCCAGAAAACAACAAGTACTACAGCTATTTAAAAGGTGTAGTGCTTAATAGGCGAATCAGGGGATCCCTACACCCAGGGGAGGAAAAAAAAAGTATTTTTAATACATTTGTGACTTATTCCAACAGCACAAATAATCATGTTGTTACTCCAGACTTAATAAAGAGATGCTATTACTTAATGCGGCAGCAGAGGCACGTACAGCATGTAAGCGCCGTGCCATGGGGGAAAGCTTGCATGACAAAGAGAATCCTTTAGGAAATTTGGCAAGCAGTCCGGAACAAGCAATGCTCAGCCTGCGACCTTCCGTTAGCAGATCTAAATACAGAACTGCAGTGTAAAACAACACCTTCCTGCAGTATTTTCATTAATTAATACTAAGAGTATAATTATTATGATGATGAGCTTCACTGACTTTGCTTTTTCTCCATTTTAGCTCCTAAACAAAATTAATTTGGAGCTTTTCTCTCCCCCATTTTCATTTGAGATCTTATGATGCAGATTCTGGACTCTAGTTTCAGAAGAGTATTAAAAGCAACAAATCAGTGGCAACTATATAACACCCAACCCACAACAAGAAAGTAGCCTGCTTTTCATAAAGTTAAATTTATTGCTGTGGATAGAAAACAGCCAATGGACACAGGACTACATTTTCATTAGTACTAGGGAAAAGTCTAGCAGATTTTACATACAAGGTAAAACGAGTTTGGTGCCTTGCCCTAAAATACTAAGAGCTAGAAACAAGGAAAGTGCTCACTTTGAGTACAGGTATTCTAGTATTGGCTTTGTAGATGTCCCGAGACATCATTTACTTCTAGAATAAATGTGAAGTTTTTCCAAAAATAATCCAAGTAACACCCAACAAATGAAATCAAGATCAAGGTTAGTACTTTAGCTTTTAGAGCAACTCTGAATTTGCTATACTTCAACTCCAAAACTCCTCTTTCAAACCAAGAGAAGTCTAACAGCTAGATCAGTGCATTCAAGGCGAAAACCAAGGAAAGGAAAAAAGGTAAAGTTAAGAGGCTATTAATTATTACTAGCTTCCCCAGACAGTTATGCCTATTCCTGCACAACTACAGAGTAAAATGAAGGGGCTCGGTGTATTTAAGGTGACCTCTCATCTCCCAGCATCAGCCTCTCTGAATTAGGAGGAGGTGCATTGCTCCACAAAAACATCCCATTATCAGGGAATTTATAACCTAAACAACTTTCCTTAGCTGAAACTGTTAACATGGCAGTTTTTTATAAAGAGTATCTTCCTTCCTGAAAATAAATGAGAAGCTTTAGTCCCTTGGCATATTTCTTTCACACACACTTAAGTTACTAAATTACTAAAGTATTTTAGAGCCTTTTTGTCATTAATAAAGCAGGGGCAGGGAGCTAGTAATACTGATGCCACCCAGTTCAACTCATCATCACTATGCCCAAAACATCTAAATGAAGGTTCACAGTTCTCATCCAAAAGAGATTTCCAAACTCTACCAATAACTTACCCTTTCATTACGCTTCCATCCATGCAACGAGCTAGAACTGAATGCCAGCATACAGGAGTGTTCCCAGGGAAATGCACACAGAATTGGCAGGCAGAGTATTGATACCAGAAATCTTCAAGTCCCCTTTGGTATCTGATCAGGACAAGTATTCAGGAGCCTGTGAAGACTTTGACTGATGAGGCATTTTTTAAGAGCAGTCAACTCCTGTTTGTCTGTGTGCCAGTATCAGCACATTTCTAGAGCTGCACCACTCACAACGGATTAGTATTAAAGGCCAGGTCTGAAAGCCTCCCCACCTCATTAATATTAATTTTATATTTTAAATCCCATTTACACAAGGACTCATCCCCAAGGCTAGAAGCCTCATAAATTATATTCCATTTTTAAACCTGCAGTATTAACTCTCACTGTTTCAGAAGGAAAACACCAGCAGAGACAGCTGTAGGCTGGCTGCTTTTGTTTAAAAGAATAGTATCTAAAGCCCTGCTTTAACTTCATTAGCCCACAAAGATTTGCACGACAACAAATCCTGCCTGCAAAGCACAAACACAAATGTCAGCAGACTTTCATTCTTTCATTATTCTGTTTTTGTTCCAGCTGCCAAAGTGGGTGGGTATATAACATCTGCAACTGAGTAAACTCAGGCAAGGCAACTTACCTAGTCAACACTTGGAAAATAGCTACAACCACCATAAAAACAAATAAAAAGAGACAGAGTGACTCAGTTTGTCTCCTGGCAAGCATGGGTGGATGATTTTTCATTCAAAGCCTATCACACTGCATAGCAAACCTAGCTTTCATGGTCATAAAAAATGTCCAAAGGAGAACGGATTCAAGCCTTCTCTGTAAGGATGGGGGACAGTTTTGTGGCAGTAATCTTTTACTTCTGTATAGCACAGAGCCTTGTTACACAGGTCAACCCTACAGGCAGTAACAGACAAGTTTGGGACACTGAGGCAGATGGCGCCTGCAACCTTCT
This sequence comes from Gorsachius magnificus, assembly GCA_034008185.1. NCBI lineage: Eukaryota > Metazoa > Chordata > Aves > Pelecaniformes > Ardeidae > Gorsachius > Gorsachius magnificus. Next base: position 33,080,242 of record CM067088.1, on the reverse strand, counting down.
ACTCTCTGATAGTGAAGGAATGAATAGCAAAAGGGAAAAAAAAATGTATTGTTCTAGTTTTACCTTATTCCCTTTTACAAAGCATTTGTTGTAACACAGATTTACTGTTCAACAGCCTGTTAGTTTTTAATGTGGAGACGTAACCTTTTGCAAAAACCTGAAACCGAAAGAATTTTGCATCATTCCTCCACTTGCCTTCAAAAAACCCAAAACCCTACAATAGTGAGAAGTACAGATCAAGAGTGTTTCCCAGAACTAAGATGGGATGAATAGGCTGTCACTTGCACTGTATGATAGATTTTATCAAGCTCCTACTTTACACAAGCACTATTCCCTACTTTTTTATAAAGAATTAACTCAATTGATACAACCTTCTCTTACCCTCTTGCCTGCTCCGAGGCAGCCACAAAGCATAGCTGGTAATTACAACTTCTCATTTCAATGGTCCATTAACTAGAGACCCTCCAGTCACCTCTCCCTTGGTCTCAAACTGCCCTGCTCCTCCTCACATCTCCAGAAATCTGAAACACATTGCTTTCTCCACCATGATATCCTACAGAAGGTCTCCATGTCTGTCTCCCAAGAGCCTTAACACATTCATCTTTAATTCTCATCATTACACCCTTCTCCATCCTCTAGCTAAGTCTAGCTTTTCTTTTTTCTACCTCACCATTCCTAACTTGGTCATGCTGGTCCCTGCCTCCCTCTCATGTCTGGAGTGAGCCACAATTACCTTCCTCCCTTTGCTATATAAGGAAACTCCACTGCAACTGTAACACTGGCTAATAATGAGAACCACATGCCTGAAATCCCAGAAATTGAGATTAATATAATCATCATACAATAAGTCTGCCAGTGGCCTTTGAAGTCATTGTGCTTTTGAGTATTACTGCAGTCATAAAGGGTACAAGCTGTCACAAACCCCTTAACTTGATCAGCAAAGAAACAGTAGTAGATTGGCAAGCAGCAAACAATCTCAGAAATAATTCATCTAACACAATCTCAACCCATCTGTTAGTCTCACAAAACAGCTATATATCATTTCTGTGACTTTCTCAGATGCCCCATGTTCAAATAATTAATCTTGTTTCCCTGGAATGCATTTGTAATGCAGGCATTCAAAATAGAACACGTCCCCTGCTCTCTCCCATTTGCTGTATTTTTAATCTTTCTATAGCTGGTAAGAGTGGGGTTCTGTTCATTTTGTTTTCAAGTTCTTGTAATACATTAACAACCTAATAAAGACAAAACATTTTACAATACATATTCCTATGCACTGCTGCCAGTAGTCTCAAAATCAAGATTGCTGAACAGTACAAGTTGTTAGGCTATCTGCTTCCTCTTCCAAACTCTGTACCCCTTTCACCTTCTTTTTTTCCTCCAGAACTACATTTAGATGCATACGCATGAGCTGTACATAAACGTGAGCTTCACTGTTGCTAAGAAACTGCATGCCGGTAGATAGCACTGTGAATGTTGCAAGCAACATCATACAAGCTGCCAAGTTCGTAATTTGGTCAGTGCCAAGAAATGTAAGCTAAATATTTTGGATGAGAGTCTCAGATCCTTTTAAAATGGGTGTGAGCCACAATGAAATAAAAATACAGAAAGTGACTAGACTCATGAGTAATCCTACACCCTGTGGGACACTTCTTCCCTATCAGGACAGTTAAGCCATTCTTCAGAATGCAGCTAATAGTATTCATGTAAATTAGGCTTCTTTTTTGATTTCCATTCAGCCCATTATTCACTGCTTTGAGGTACTATTTTCAAAACACTCCTCTAGGTAAGTGTTAGGAAGACATTCCATCATTTTAAACATTCAGTTAAATAAACAGTTTGCTTTAAAAGGACCTTCTTAAAAGCCTTTCATTGGATATCAAGACCCGTCACTAGAAAAAAAAACCCCTAAGAGTAAATTCTAATGCTCATCTTCAAATCTTACAATGGATTTGTCCACTCAGTTTGGTAGGAAATTCTACTTGTACAAATTTTATTTATTTTTTTAGTTTCTTCTTTTTCAACATAATTAAGAGGTAACCTACAGGTTCAGGCTCTGAAACAGTACTTGGCCAAGACTCGATACACCTCAATGTCTTAAGTATCTCAACTTACTGTACTGTCTTTCATTCTTTGTAATTGCTCTGTCTTAACGAACAGAGATTTGTTACTCTTTCAAGATGATAGAAAGTAAGCATTATTCTCCACTGTTTCAGAAAGATAAAGTAAAAAGCAACTACGCCTTAACCGCCATTCTACAGTAGCATAGGTTCCTTAGTGAATTGTAAAAAAAGTTGAGCCTTGCATTTTTAACTTCATTCGAGGTTACACCTCAACATTTCGTATTTTTAATAAAGTCCTCCAGCCGACAGTGTCATGCAAAGTAACAGCCATTCTTTTCATGAGTTTCTTACACTCATACCTCCCCTCTGACTTGTGTCTTGCGTTCAAGACAAAACCTGAATTGCCTTCAGGATACTCTGTGTGGTTTCTTAAGATAGATTTAATACCTAGTACACCTCTTACACATGTCATAACAAAACTAAATCTAAACATTCATATACTATGCTGTTAAACAGTATCCCTTTACTTAAATAAAAATGAGAATTATTTTATTTGCTGAAGTAGTGAACTCCATCAATAAACTTCACTTTCAAATATATTATGGACCACCATGCAGTGGCAGTAAAATCAGTGTTAGGACTCAGTATCATCTATTCATTTTACTGAAAACCAGAACTCCTGGTTCACCTGTTGCTCTAGCTAGTTCAGTGACCTTCGATGAAACACTGCTGTTGCGGAGGATCAGGACCTGGGGGCCAGACCACCTACATAGCAGACTCCAACCACGCATCTCATCGTTACACGTCCTCACATGTGCAAGTACACACAAACACATTCTGCTTCACAACTTCTCCAAATAAAGCAACTCAGACCTGAATCTGAAGATTTTTCTTTATTAGCAAGATATTTTCAAGAAAATATTCAAAAGCTGTTTATTCTAAGACAAAACAAAAACCACTGAGACATAGAAAATTGCCAGATTGCTAATGTTTGTACTCCTGGTATCTGGAACACCCACTGTTCTCAAGAGTGTATTATGATCTTCCAACACTGTTCAGGATTAAAAATAGTATCTATTTCTTAACCCTTACGACAAAATTAAAGATTAAGTTACGACTGAGGTAAGTAGTGCATAGGAGGAGACCAAAAGTAGTAAACTAACTTTTAGAAGATGTACCTAGAACTTCAGGTTCTAGGTACAAAGCTAAGCACCACCAAGAAAAGCAGCTTGGGGGAGGTGTGGGGAAGATGAGGGAGGGGTACCTGAGTTTTTCCTGGGGGATGTGCTGCATGATGACACCAAATGATTCCTGATAATCATGTTTTGAGCTTGAAAGTAAACAACTTCAGTGAAATCTGGTTTAGGTTTTCTTCTGGAGAAAAAAAAAAGAAATATACAGATTTCTTCATTTCCACCACCTTCTGCCTAATCGATTTCTTGATTTTGACTTAGATTGCACATCCCACTGAACAGCTAGCAGCTATGAGCAGCCCTTTTTAAAGTAAGAGCAGAAAAAAACCACTCTAGTACATTAATTTACAGATACTTGCAGTTTGTTATGAATTTGCAATATCTACTGAAGTCACATAGTGTATTTCTGCAGTGTCTGATCAACCATAAAACAGCAAAATTGATCACCTTCATCTCTACAGAAAAACTGCTTAATCAGATACAACTTTGGGGCAGCCAGACTTTCTGTAACTACCAGTGAGTTTGAAAGTGACAGCCTAAAGGAGAGGGGGAAAAAAAATATTCTACCACTTACTAGAGCTGTTCTACCATCACTGCTACCTAAGTTGCAACCTCCAAAAAGGGTAGGCAAACAACATCTTGAAATGCTACAGTTAGATTCATTAGGGGATATCTGTCAGAATCCACAGTGAAATAAAGAAGTAGGGAGCCTACAAAACACCAATGGCATTATTAATACTTTGAAGGATAACAACTCACCTGAAAGCGTTGGTTAAACTTAACATTTGTTCTGCTGTATTTTCATAATAAGCAAGAAGCGAGGCACAATGGGAAATCTGTAGAGTGAAACAGTTGGTAATGAGAGCCCGACATCTGCTACAAGCAGACCTGGTCCTGCAGACCAGGCACCCACAGTTGAAGGACATCTTCAAGGTCAGTTTTTTTGTGAAAGGAATCCAATTCCTTCCTGCCCAAGACCATTCCATGATGCAAACATAAGCACTGGAAGTAAAGACTATCAGGAGATTTTCTTCAAACACATGCTCCTAATCCAAACAAGAACACTTGCATAGATGCACCTAGAGATACAAAATAGGACATTGGCAATACCTGCATATGTTCGTGTATGCAGAGGAATTGTATTCTGCAGAACAGCAACTCAGAAAAGCTTAAACAAAACAGTGGTTTAAGACAGCTTTCTGGTTACATTGTTTAATCACAGGTTATCAATACCTTAAAGGTTATCAGTATCTTACAGAAGTCAAGCACCATGTCCTGTTAGGCATTAAGACACTAAGCATCCTCAATAGTACAGTCCAAGATACAAGGAAGACACAGTGCTGCTAGTAACCTAAATGGATCACTGTTTCACTCAAAAAAATCCACCCTCAAACCTACAAAAACTCAAAAAAATTAAAAGGCACTAAGTAAAACCAACCCAAAGACCATGTTTAGGACCTGATAATTGAAGCAAATACCGCAATTCTAGTCTCCCTCTCTGTAAATCCTGCTGCCCAACCACAGGGTGATGATATTCCCCAATACCTTGCCCCATTTTCAACTTCTTTAAATCAATTGCAACGGTATTAGAGTGAAAATAACAGGAAAACTAGAGATGTTTGTAAAATTTGACCAAAGAAAACTTACAAACAAAAAAAAATATAGGACTTCCAGGGGAGCTGCAGAAAAAAGGTTTCCTTAAGCCATTTTTTATTAAATTGCCAACTGAAAGTTCAGAGTTATTCGGTCTTGACAAATTATTCATCTCTACCAATTTTTACAGCTCAAGAGCTAACATCCCACAACTGATGAAGCCATCTACTTTCACTGCAGATAGCCAGTAACACCCATCAGCAGGATTTTAGGCTCCCAAGTTAGATACGTGCAAGTGATATTCTAAAGAAAAATAATCTTTCAGTGTACTTTCACCAAAAACTATGCTCTTCTTAGTATGAATAGTAAGAATGCCTCATTAGACATAATTTAGAATAAGGCTGCCACCTAGTAACAGAACAGAGTAAATGCAGAGAAGTCTCAAGCCAGGATTTGAATCGTGAATCTGCTTGATGGTCTAACATGCTATTACACAGACATATAAACACTGGAAACAGTTCTGAAAAAAAGGGAAAAGAAGTGGCAGAAAGCAAAGATTGCTAGATGGTGGTTTATAAACAGGCAGTTCTCCCATACAATCCCAAACTATTCATTTTACAACATTAAGTTTATCTAGTCAGGCAAGTCAACATGTAGCAGCAGTATAGAGGTGGAATGGTATTTTTGTGGCAGTGATATAATTGGTCTTCTTTCAAGTTAATTAAAAAACCTGAAGTCAACTTTACTTTTTCTGAAAGATTATTATTATTCTGTGTGAGGTCTCGTGGTACAAAATGCAGTGAAACAAATTAAGTTAGACTGAACCATAAAGACATTCAAAGGCAGGGCCTAAAAATTTTATACTGGAACTAAAGAGTCAAAAAAAAAGTTTTGCATAAGCAACTTCCTGAAGTGTTACGCATTTATTCTTGTTTCTTGGAAACTACAGTTTCCAAGTCAGAGCTGCAGTACATAGAATTTTACTCTCTCATCATTTAGCTGTCACTGACTTTATTTTACTTCCATAGACTGAGATCAAATACATTTTACAACTATAATCTAGAATGATTTGCCACAGTGTTTCATCTATTGATCATCTCTAATGTACAAAGAGCTCTTGAGATGCCATTGTGTTGACGCCTATTTCATACAATGCAGACGCTTTCCAGTTCAGTCACTGAATGTGTTCCAAGAAATCTGTATCTTAGCTTACCACAACCACAGAGTTACCAGGGCTTTTGGAAGATGCTGAAGTGTCCTGTCTATATAGGAAAGAATGGTTTGTTTCTGGTTGGTAGAAAGAGAAAGTCAAGACTCTTGCTTTTCAAAATCCACTGGCAAAGAAGCACTCTCTCCCTAGGATATTTTCAAGGCCACCTGCTTCCATCACAGCTTTCTCGAAGAAACTGAAGCCAGCAGGGGAAGGAAAAGTAGCATGACCACAAGTGGGGAAGAGCTGACAGAAGAGACAAAAGGGAAGACGTACAGAAATGGAACTCAAACACTGTTTCAAGAGAGTCTCCACCAATGAAGGAGAAAAACAGCCTTGCGCTTTTGAGAAGTACAAATGTATTTTTCAGTACTTGTCAGAGAAGAAACCAATCTAAATGTAAAAGTCGTATAAGTTAAAATTTGTCACATCTAACACCATTAACTTCAGTCCTCTGAAGATAACTTTAATTCCATGTATAGGAGCAGAAAGAGATACCTGTAGGAATGCAGGTTAGAGCACCAAACAGACTGCATTAGTAGTTCCCTTTGTACCTTCTTAACACATTAGATCTCATTCTAGCAACCGAATCAACACATATCAAGATCATATCTTAAGTTTTCAAAATTAGAACTTCCCTTTTGTCATTCTGACTTTAATAACTTACCACACAAATACATGCTATATCCTTAAGAGTTACTCATCTGTCCTTACTACTGGTATCTGTGACAGGCTACGGTTCTGGAAAGCAGAAGTCTACATCATGTAGGGAAGTAGGTCTTGTGTTTGCTATTCCTCATTTACTGGAATAAAGACAAATGTAAATTAGTGGTTCAAGTGCATTTCCGCACCCATCCCTCTCAGAGTTAGAAAAGACACAAATTGCTCCTTAGGAGTTAAGAATTAAAAATCGCTTTCCAGATTTCCTGCTTCTGCTTACAGAATTTGCATCTGATCAGTCCCTTGTGGTTCAACTCAAAACTATCATAGCTCCTTCATTTAACCAATAACTAACTAGCAGTATTTGATTGTCTACATTAATAAAAATCTCTGCTTCCACCCAGAGATCAGTTCTGTAGCAGAATCTCATTATGCAAGTCTCACTATTAAAGTAATGTAATACTGAAAAGCGTGAGTAACACTGAAGAAAAATCAAGACATTTAGTTGTATTCCCCTTCTTGGAAAAGAGTGAATGAAAAATGACAAAAAGCTCCTGTCATATTTTATGAATGCAATTGCCTTCTACACCTCCTCCCTCAGGATTTTACAGAGCTTGAGCTGGTTTGGGTTTTTTTTTTTTTGCGGGGGGGTAAGGCAAAACCCCCATATATTTACTAATGTAAGAGTTTTGGCTCAAATTGCACTATATCACTTTAACAAAGATGACTTTGTTGAATGTTTTCCCCAAACCTATTTCTACCAAAACAGCTAATTTTTGCACACTCATGTAGACCTTTGCTTTGATATTTACAGTCAACAGTCTGAAGACAATACCGCTAAGAATTACACTTTTAAAAGACAGACAAAAAAAGCTGATGAGAGTAAAAGGAACTAGCATATCCTCATCTTTTGGAAATACCAGCAAGAAGATGCTAGCTGCAGATCTAAGTCTCTGATGCCTGCTTCTCTCCCCCTCCAGTAAATGATGGTCCAAGAAAGAGTATAGGAGGAGTACTTACCATCTGGACAAGGCAGAGACCCAGCAAACAGTGGTTACAAAACAAGCGCTTAGCTCTCAAACTTTAGGAGTCTGACCCCAAAAAGTATATACAATTTTTAAAAAACAACTCTGTAACAGGCAATCATTTTCTAGAGAGAATCCATGAACAATACCGAGTTGTCAAGCAGAATAATCCCCCCAAATGAAATCACTTTAATTTTCTTCCTATAGGAATTATATCACACCTATTAAAAAAATGCAAATCTGAAGTCACCCCTAGGATGAATACCAGATTTCTAAGAGGATTAAGACCAACACACCCTAAATATCACAAATGTACTTAATTCCCAGTTCAATAAAATATTGGAATATCAATTTATTAAAAAGTTATGTGAACTGTACATACGTAAACTGCAATATAGCTGAAAAATCTGAAATATATAATTTTAAAGGAAAATCATTTATTTCTGAAAATATTTAAAATATTGCATTTCTGGCAGCAAATTTAAAAGAAGTGCTCTGGAATGGGTGCAGTCTCTGTGCATTTGTCTAGCATTTGTCTTCAAGGTGTAAAACATATTTGCTTTCTGATTTTTCATAGCACAATCTTGTGAACACTTTCTTTCTGACTTGTAGATTTCCAAGAACAGCAGCAGAATTTTAACAGGAAATACTATGGTCCTTGTCGGTGCAGACAACACGCTTTCCGAGAGTCCACGACACCTTGGAAATATGCTAGCCATTCTGCATATAAATGCACCAGATTGTGCTTACAAATTACAGAATAAGTCTTTGATTGATAATTTTTCTGTTTATTTCCGCCAAGGCCACTGAAAATACGAAGGCCTTTTCATCTGAAAGGTTAGCATACATGTCAACTTCTTTTTCTTGTTTCTCTGTAGAAGAAAAAAAAGTCACTATTAGAAGCTTTTTCCATTATCCAAAGTTAATGCAACTTACACAGTAGTTAATAAATTATATGGAATGGAGTACCAGAATTGAAAAGAAGTTAAACAATCAACTCCTATGCAGGGAGGGATTGAGAGAAAGGAGGAAGGAATGGAGGCACACAAAGGTGCTAGAAGAGTCACAGAATTAGTCATCCAAAAGCATGACTGAATTTCTGTTCTTTAATGACAAAGAAAGAATGAGTCACTAACATTACATTGATTCCTGACACAAAAGAGTATTCAAGTGTTCCTCCAGTTTTGGGGTTTGCGTGGTTTTGTTTTGGTTTTTTTTTTTTTTTTGCTTTTACATAAACACCTCCCACCCTAGAAAACAAAGATATTTCACCATATCCCATTAAATATGGCATTTCTCCCCCACGTTACATATGAGTAACAGAAACTCAAAGATTTTAATTACAGTGTCCAAGACCAAAGAGCAGATACACGGCAGAAGTCAGGTTCCCAATTTGTCACCATGAACATTTCCAGACTTTCTATACCACAGACTTTCAATCTTACCCCAGATATAGAACAATGCTAACACTTCAGTGAGCAAAGGAAAGGCTCTGAATCCCCTCTGCTGATGTTGGCTTCTTTCAAGGCTACAGATACACAACAGCAAGGCATCAAGAAGTTTCCGTACTGCAGTGCTCAAGTAAACTAAGTTACACTACAGCATATGACAAAACTAATAGAATAGTACTTTCATAAATACCACTTACTCCAGATCACGACTACTTATATTCCACTTTAGCTAGCTACGGGTAGCTGATAAGACTCATAAAAAAACCAAAACAACAACAACCAGCTTTGTCAGCAGAAGACCAAGGTTGTAGACAGAGAGAAAACAGGAATACATATAGAGCTTTAAGGCTGGTGTCTAGCTGTGGAACTCCATCTCTAATCCAAGTTCCACAGTGGCCAGGACTAACTTACAATCACAACACCCACCTGAGCGACCCTTCTGTCCCATTAACACAGACACGCACGTGCACACTCTTTTTGGCCACACCACACGCTGGCAGACTGTTCCAAGACACCTAAGCCAGCAATGGGCAGGTGAAAGAAAGCAGTATTGGAAAATAATGGAGAGCACCATACGGAAGAATGATCCCAGCATCTCTTACCTCCACCTACTCATATGGTTATTCTTTCAATGGGTCCACATTCATAATGTTTTTAAATTTGGCTTCATGTCTGATTGTCTGTGTTACAGCTACAGACACCATTCCAACAGATTCCCTTCCCTGTGAAGTCAAGTGCTTGTGTGAAACACCTAAGCGGGAGAAACTGAAAAATCCTTTACCACCGTGTCCTGATTCAATACTGACAGAGACACCCAGCAACAAAACTCACTAAAGATTTCTAGACAACTTAAAATCACACAGCTCACCTTTCCCTGCAAGTAAAATTGCTTAGTGAAAAGCCTTGATACACAAAGATGCATCAGTTTTTAGTCTGAAACCAAGAAACTTGCCTTAGCGAAGTAAAACAAAATCAAAGCACGTTTAATATTTGGAACGCAAACTATTTCTGCTTGTTCTCTGGCTATGCAAGACAATATTCTCTAGTGTACCGAGTTTGAAATGAAAGTTGAGAAATTGAGTTTTACTGCAAGTCCTACCCTATAGTTTAAGACAAATCACTTACTGTATGTACGCTCAGTCTGGGTTGCTCCACTTCCTCCCTCCCACCATTTACAAATTAGCAATGCTGGTAGTTGTTCTGAGCGCAGACACTACACACACTGGTTATTCCACATTAACCTTTTCTGTTTTCATATCTAAACCCCTCCCATTTTTTCATACTTCCTGATCCAAACAAATCCAGCCACCACCTGAATAGATCAGCACCCAGCAAAATTAAGAATACTTCCCCCCCATTTACTGTTAACAGATTGTAGATGACTTCGCAAAAAAACCTTCTCAAGTTTCCCTTCCCCCTGTCCTCTCAAAGCACTGGCTCGTTCTGAGAGACTGCAGCTTTGAAAAACTGAAGTCTTGATATCAAATAGTATCAGGGATTCACACAGGTTTGCAGGCGTTCTGCATTCTTAAAGACAATTCCAGTTCTCCTCAGTAGCAAGTGAAGGGCTTGCACCTGCCTGACATTTTATCATAACTACTCATAGGATACCATGGTTTCTACAGACACTATTAAAACTTTCTGCTTCACAGTCTTATCTGAAAGTAGTTTTGACTCACTTCTTTATTATTAGCAAAAGACTGTCTTACAGAATCACAACATCGTTTTTGTAAGACGTCAAAAATACTAAGTCTTTGGATATACAACTAAGAAGTAAAAATACTCAGTCTTTCTGTAGAACGCTCTCACATCCTCAGATCTCCTGCAGCCCACTAGACCCACAGCCCTTAAAATTGTCATCTATGTATAAATCAAATATGGACACTCCCCCCTCACAAATTTTGCATGGATTCAAAATCCAAAGTTCTGAGATTGACCATCCAAGTTAGTAAACTACTTCAAATGTGCATATTGAACAAGCAAATGTACAAGTAATACAGTAGGAAATTACTGGAAAAGGAAAACTGGGGTCAAGAACTTGAATTCAGCTTAAGTTTTATCAGGATACCGAAATGTATACATGTTTATAAAAAGATTCACCCCTTGTTAAGTATCAAGTATGCTTTAGTAAGACTCCAGGCCACTCTTACTGAATCTCACTTAATGGTAATCTCTTTCAGAAGCAGAATAACCAATACCACTTCCTCCGGCATACAAAGGGGTTTTTGTTTGTTTGAATATAATTAAGGTTGTTACCCAGATAAAAAGGCAGCATGGGAACCTATCTAACTGTGTTTCACAGTCCCACACAGTAAAAAAAACATACCACCACAAAAATCAGAATCAGATTATTATGAAAACGTATTATCAAAATGTATTGTAGCACTTCTAACAAAGAAATTGACAGTTTTGACAACCCAAGCCTGTAGTGAGAAGTTCCTATTTTCTAGGGTCATCACATGGCTCTGAAACATGTGATCCTGATATTCCCTGGGTCCCAGCACTCTGGGATCCCCTCCATCCTCTTGAACTACATCAGCTTCCTATTTCCTCTCCCTCTAGCCCTTCTTACTACATCTTCAGGAAAACAGCTTGTTTTAAAAAGCCCTTTTGCTTCTCTTGTTCTTAACTGCTGTTGAATCCTGCAGCTCTTTGCTCTAATGTGAGCCAGCCACGAAGGATACAAACGAACTAGTCAAAGGTACAGCTATAACCGGGAACAAGCATGCTATGTATGAAAAGAGCACGACGCAAGCAAGGAAGCAAAGCTACAGATGTCATGGGTGTCTTTAGGAAGAAAATTTTCACAGCTGGGTGGTCTTCAAATGGACAGATTATCTGCTCTTGTGTGCCATTATAATTCAGGTGTTCTCTGTCCTCCTGTTTTTCATCTACAAATGCACTTGAGCATTGCAGAAGCCTGAGAGGCACCAAATATTTCACAGCTTTGCAAGCAGTGGCCTCTTTTCAAGTCTTTTGGGGGGAAGAATAGCACGATCTCTAGTGGCAAGTAATGTGTACCCAAAATATCCTAGAAATATACAATAGGCAAGGCGATAATATACTTAAAGTCTAACACTAAGCTAAAGTCTTGCACTTCCAGAACTGACTTTCAAGACTATGCAGACTGATATAAGGACTAACAGTGAGTCACACAAAAATCACCTTAATTGCAGTAGAATTGAAGTTGCTTAATAAGCTTTTACGCAAGCAACACTATAAAGCAGCAGGTTTGGTAAAGAAAGAATATTTCTAAAATTCCCCACTCCACATGTAGTTAGACCATTTCATAAGCCACTTGAACAGGGAGCAGTCAATGTTAACTTGTTTTACAGTAATTACTTACAAAATGATGGGTTCTCTGCTGAGATTATTTTTATAGCCATGGCAGCCACATATATCAACTTTTTGTTTGTTTTTTTTTTTAAATCTGCCCAATAATCACCACGGTGGTCTACAAACATTACAGTCTGACATAACAAGAAATAAGTCAGAAATAAGAAAATATCACAAGCCCTCTTATTCCTAACCAGTAAAGAGTGCTGTACTGGTGAGGAGCAAAGAGTGTGGGTGTGGATATGAATCCAAGATCTGTACCAGCTCTACAGAAGAGGTGAAGGAAGAAATAGTAGCAGCAGTCACAGAACCAAGTAAAGGGGATGGCAGGACAGGACAAGAAGATGAAGGCAACCTTCTCAAGTGAGATTCAACTTAAAAAAAACCCAAAACACCAAACACCAAGAAAACAACACACTACACACATGCACTTATGCAAAGATCTCACTACAACTGTATTTCTAGTTTTCTATCTCAAAGCACTGGCATATTGTCCCATTTCTAAGTATGCAGCAAGAGGTTAAAAACATTCAGCCTAGTTTTGCATATGAAAACATGTTCTCTAAATATCCCTCACGCTTTCAAATTCTTGTGTTTTGGAGACTATAAGACACGCATTAAGAGAATGGGTATTTTCTTCTGATTGCTTAGATTGCTTTCCTCTTTTTCAGGGAACAGCAAAGAAGATTTACTTTTATAGGGCAACCCAACAAGCTTGCAAGGATTTGCAAACTAAACCTCTGTGTGAACTAGACTGGCAGTAAAATGCCTCGAAATGATCCTATAGGTGCTGGACAAAGCCTAGCTTGGATCAGTAACAAATAGGGAAGCTCTGTATTCTGAGAAACTACATGCATCAATAAGCCATATGCAACAGTGAAGAGATTAGATATTATAAGTGTATTCCTATTACAGTAAAGCAATTGCCAACCAGAAAATGCACAAAAATCAAAGTTCTATCTCCTCTTTCCACAGCCAAAGCACTAAAACAACAACAAAATTCCATTTATACTTTGCTTTTATAGAAAGAAACTTAAAGAACGATTTACATTAAACAGCAGACACAACAAAACTGGTTTTGAAAGTTAGAAGTTAAAGGAACTCACTTTGCAACATGGATTATCACCCATTTTTGTTAACAAATAAGGTGGCGGGGGTGGGGGGTAAACTAGTTGCATTTCTGAGTTATGCCACAAGGCATCCTTGATGGTTTCATTAGTTTTAAGAACAAGATCTTCTGAATATTTATATGAAGTCTTGTTCTTCCCCTCCTATCTGCCTTCCAAATTTTTTAAGTCTCTGCTAAGTTTTGGATTAACTATTCAGGCCTAAAATTAATATCTCCAAAACCGCAGCTAGCAAATGCAGTCTCAATAGGCTCTTAAAAAAATAGGAATCCTGAGTGACAGTCACATACTTGAAGGGCTCCAAAATTACTCTATTGCATCTAACAATAGTCTCTTTATTGTATAAAGATTAAGAACAGCAGGTCACCAAGGAATCTTAATAAGCAAGGAGGCATTCTTTTCTCTAGAGTATTACCCTGTAGAAACAGAAGACAAAAATTCAGGTCATAGTAGTGACTCAAGATGGCCTCCAAAAGGTTTCAAGACACTTTTTAAGCAATCCAATCATCCTAATCACTCTCTGATAACAGGCATCATTATGTTGTTTGTCCTTGTGATATAAAGCAGCAGTCCCTCAAAAAAATAAACAAAACCAAACAACCTACTAAGCACTACAGTCCAGTAGCTTTCAATCTACATGTCAAAACTTGATCTGGTGGCTAAAAATACAGGTTTAGTTCTTTGTAGTTAGTTCCAAACAGACACTGAAACATAAAGCCAGAGGTCTCTACAGGTGTGAAACAGTCCCTTCCCAATGTTAAGATACCGGGTATTGACTGAACTACTCTAATTACTTAAATGGTTTGAAGGGTATAAAGGTTTATTGACAAAAAAAATCTTCATGCAAAAAGAGAACGCAATGAACGTATTTCTCCAGTTCTCATACCTCTTTCTTCCTCGTGCTTTTTGGCTGAGGCACTCTTTGGTCTTCCTCTTCCTCGTCTGCTATGATCTGAATGGCTGTTAGACCTGGATCTTTTTCGGTTTTCTAAGTCTTTATTTACTGCAGAATTTATCTTCTCTCGCTTAACTCTCTCTGTCCGTCTTCTTTTGGCCTCACTCTTGTTTTCTGCGCAAATGAATAGAGATGGCATGACTTAGAGTTGTTTTCCTCTTTGTTCTTAATTTACTCTTAGTGCTTTCCTCACCCAATCACCTTTTTTTCTTTAAACCTCTTCGCAGAAGTGGTTAGATGTCTTTCCAGAACAATTACAGCTGCACAATAGCCATGGAGAAATTAAGGTGTCAGATCCAGGATGACACTTCACTTCTTGATTACAAGGATCAAGCCTTTAATTACTTCAAATGCATTTTGCAACATGAGACATTTTGCTAGCACACAAGAAGTTCACCGTTTCCCATGATAAGATGGAAAAAAACTACAGATCACAACCATCAGGACTGTCCAGTGCATGTTTCCACTAGCCAAAAAAAGTTTATCATATAGGCAAACAGCAAAGTACTTAATCTTCTTTTGACACTAACAATGAAATCATTCTCGCTGCTCACACAAATCAAGATGCTGAGTCAACAATGCTGTCAGTAAATACCATATTACACAGCATACACGTTCCACCAATTCTAGCCTATGACAAGGCCTCATAATACTTAATGCTGAACAGGTGTATTGTTTTCCTACACACCAGAGTCAAAAAAGAGTATTTACACAAGTTTCACCTCTAAGTTAAGTATGGATTAACGAGCTTGGGTACTGAAAACAGTAGTCACCACAGCACACTATTTAACACAGACAGGCTGCAGCACCATTCTGCAGTAGCTGTACTTTTGAAAATACTGGCACAATGTTTTCTAAAAGGAGTTGCAGTTACTTCACGAGCACAATACAGACATACACGGTCTCCCACTAGGTTGTCCTGGGGAACTGGCTTCCTTTTGCCGCAGTTGTCCTGTTTATCTTGTATAGACACAGAGTACAAACTGGACAGCAGGGTAACTTGTCACTAATGTTAGTACAAAATCTGCATTTCACAGCATCACAAAAAGGCTGATGTAGCAAGTGACCTCTGGAGACCAACCTGTCCAACCCCCCTGCTCAAGCAGGGCCACCAAGAGCCAGTTGCTCAGGACCACATCCGGATGGCTTTTGAGTATCTCCAAGGATGGAGACTGCACAATCTCTCTGGGCAACCTGTGCCAGTGCTCAGTCACCCTGTGTTTCAGTTTGTGCCCCTTGCCTCCTGTGCTATCACTGGTCACCACTGAAAAGAGCCTGGCTCCACCTTCTTTACACCCTCCCTTCAGGTATGTATATACATTGATAAGATTCCCTCAAGCCTTCCCTTCTCCAGGCTGAACAGTCCCAGCTCCCTCAGACTTTCCTCAGAGGAGAGATGCTCTGGTCCCTTCATCATCTTTGTGGCCCTTCAGTGGACTCTCTCCAAAACGTCCATGTCTCCCTTGTACTGAGGAGCCCAGAACTGGACACAGTACTCCAGGTGTGGCCTCACCAGTGCTGAGTAGAGGGGAAGAATCCCCTGGACCCACAGGCAATGCTTTGCCTTGTGTGGCCCAGAATACCCTCAGCTGCCTTTGCCACAAGGGCACATTGCTGGCTCACATTCAACCTGCTGTTCACCAGGACCCCAGGTCCTTTCCTGGAAAGCTGCTTTCCAGCAGGGTGGCCCCCAGCATACATCTGTGCATTTCCTATCTACGAAGCTGAATTACACAAGAGCTTTGCTCCACCAGATTATGGCTTTCAGCTTCATTTGAAAACTACTTCACCAATTTTCAAATAAAACAATCGGGGAGGGGGAAAGAAAATTGGCTAACACTTCCAAGCAGTACCACAGACACTGCTTAACCTCCTCCACCTTGAAAGTTCAGTTATCTAGCCAACGTCATAATTCCTACAAGCTTGTAAAGTACAAGTATCCTTCAAAACAGTAATATAAAATATCAAATACTTAGTTTCCATTTTGTAGACCTGGTACATAACTTTAAAAAGCAGACATTATAAATCAGATTTTTTTTTTTTGTTTTTTAAATGTCATCCCTGACAGGTGTTTGTTCTGACTAATTCCTACTAGGACTGGAGGAAGTGATAAAAATAAACACAAGGAGAATGTTAATCATGCCAGAATGCATATTCAACCGACTTCTTACTGTGCCCATCAACAACAAAAGACACACAGGTCAGACACAAAAAAGGCACTATTTTTTAATTTACCCATGCAAGACCCACCTGGTTTTAGATTAAACATATGACCAATTTTATAAAAAGTGCCATTCGGGTGTTCATGAATAAGTACAACTCAGCATAACTTCTTCAAAAAGAGAGGATTTTTACTTTCAGAAAACCCAGCTTCCATTAGCATGTACTCTGCAATATGATCCCTTTAGCACCTCCAGACATTTAGCTTCAAAACAGGATTAACTGAAAGCTTTCTGTAAGCTATTTTGCATAGTGGTCACTATTTTGCATAGTGCATGTGCAGCTAGAATATATACAGAATAAATCCAAATCACAAATACAAAGAAATAAGACTGAAAACGCTGGCTTTCCCCCCCCCTCGATATTCAAGAAAAATTAACGTATTAGTCTACCATGCACAAATTCAAGGCAAAGTGAACTGACAACAGTCAATTTACACAGAGAATTAAAATACTCTATCCTTTGTCTCCAAGAAATAAAGGGAAAGAACTGTTGTCCACTTCTTCCCATCTCCGTAAGCATTACCTGTGATGGGTGGTGATCTCTCAGACCGTTTAGCATGCAAGAGTTTTCGACTAATAAATATGTAGCCACAGGGACATGATTTACATGCAACAGGAACCTGGGAAAACAAAAGACAAATATTTCAGATCATTTCAAATTATGACAAAACTCCCATCCAATGGACGAACAACCCTAATTACTTGTATTTTGTCCTCAGAGATATCTCTTCAAATTCAGTCTGTACAATGGCCTGTGCTATTATACAACTGTATTTAAATATAGCAGAAACAGGTTCAGCTGTGAATCACCCACCAAGCCTTTTCTTTATGCAGATGTTTGTTAGAAATAAAGCTTGAAACGTACAGCTGTTGTGACCACTTTGTGCTACAAACCCTTTTCCCCAGACTGTCAGGAAAGGGGTGGGGCAAAGTGGAAAGCACTAAAGCAAGGGTGAATTAGACTAGAAATATAATTTCTCTTCAGAGCTCTTGGATATCCCCGGTCAAATCAGTCAGACATCCCCAGTTGTCCTTCCTTAACTTTAAAAAAAAAAATTAAAGGAAAAGCAAGAGTTAAAACTATCAGTACATTCTGAATACATTCAGAAGCATTTGAACGCAACCCCTTTAGAGAGCAGGAACAGCTTTAAACAGGAGGCACAATAGAGCCCGAAGCAAAACAGATGCATTTGTACCACGCTCCACACCACTGCTGCTGTAGACAAGGCCACATGGTTACAGAAGGGCCTAGTTAATTCAAAATGCAAATAACCTACCACAGCTAGTCAAAAGCGACTGCAGGCTGAAAAGTGAGAGAGACGGCTAAGCAGTCAGGAGCAGTATATTCCCCCAGCATAAGACAATTTGAAACAAGATGAGAAAATCTGAAAATGCCACACTTACATGAAAAATGACAAAAATCTTACTCTGAGCAATTAAACAAAGTGATGCTGATAAATTACAAGCCTCATTACCTTCACTTAAAGCCAAGATCTTCCAAGTTCTTTTAAAGTAGTAAGGAATACACCACATTGCTTTGATTAGGTTTAAGACTGAAAACATAAATCAAAGCAAGTTTAAACAGAGATCTGGAAGAGATTAACACACATTAAAGTCAAGTCATGTTGAAGCACGGCAGTGGGGAAAAAAAGCAGGAGGTAATTTCTCAAATGTAATTCTTTAAGACAGGTCTCTACAGGTTTGCCAGTGTCCACCGAAACAAACAGGAGTTCAGAACCACGACTGCCTGTTCAATTTTACCGGACGTGCAGAAGAACCAAGTTCCAATGTTCTACCGGCTAGGAAAAAACCCTGCTACATTAATACACAAATTTGTAAAGGGGGACTTAACGGCTGCTCAGAATAAACAAGTTATTTTGCTTTCTGTAGCACTTCTTAACTCCTGTACTTCAGCCTATGAATGGCTTACAGACAGACTTTTGATACAGGTTTTATATAATGGGAGACTCTTTAGTTCCTTTTATGGAGGCGCCAAAATAATAAAAACAATTTTCATCAAGGTTTATGGAACCTTAAAGCTCAGAATTTAGCAGATTTATGTGCACCCTTATCTCCTTGCTCATAAGTCAGCATAAGAGTTCTGAAAACCACTATCTAGCAGATAGTTTGTCTGTATTGTTAAGGTGATACAGGAGTTCCATTTAAGCCCATTTTTGAACACCTGGGTCTCTCCAATAATTAAGTTTCCAGGCTCAGCCTAAAAAAAAAAATGCAGGGAAAACCACCCAAGGGGATCGGAGCAGACCCAATATTGTCCAATAAACTTAACTATGTTTAGCAGAACAATATTGTTCTTGTATTACAGGTTTGGCATGTAAGTGTGTGTGACATTTGGGGGGGTGGATTTAAGTGCGAAGGGGCTTATTCAATGAAAGATACCAGTTCTCTTTTGAAGGCCTACACCGATAACATCCTGTAATGTGATTATTAAGGCAACATAATCCTACAAACACTATTTTACTCTGCTTAACATTTTCCTAACCAAAAGAAATTGAGCTTCTCATAAATGAAAGTTTACCTGAAGCTAAATTAAGAAGTGATAATTATTTCTTCTGACTGACCACAAGTATTTCAGGCTCCCTAACTTAATTGGGCTGTGTCTAGGTTGTGAAAATATCATCAAAACCCTTCCTTTTTTTATTTTAAAATAGTCTAAATGGTAATTACATATCAACTAATTTACAAGAGAAGAAGTTTTAAAGCCTAAGAAGTGTTACTCAATATTGTGCTCCAATATTTGTGGCTGTCCAAATATTTCCATGCATGCCACTTCTAGCAAAGAAATCAGAAACAAATGTAAAGCCCTTGTTTATGGAAGAATTTAAGAAATGCTAGTACAGGACGCAACCACTTAACAAGTCACACGAGAGCTTCCCTGCACTCTGCAAAGGGCTGACTTGTACTGTAGGTTTTAAGTTCCTTGTCCTCTCTTAAAACATTTGGCACTGGAAAACAAGGTCCTGTGAGCAATGCTTGTGCCGAAGCAGGACATACATGCACATTAATTCCATGTTAGCCACAGAGGAGTTGCTAACAGAAAATCTACACTGACATATGCATATAGTGTTTTTTAGCTTTAAAGCACAGAACAAAGTGAAAGTTTCGGTGTGAGCTTAAAAAGCCTATGTTTGCTTACTTGCTTTTCCTATTGTTGGCGGTTTGACATTCACTATTTTAAAAAAACAACCAAACCCAATATTCAACTTCCTACTCATTTTAATTTCTTCTTTCACCAACTGAATAACCAAAACTTGGCACACAACTGTTTCTCAGAAATGGTGCTTCAGTGACGTGCTTAACGTGTGAGCATTTGCAGTGGTTCATCTATTGCTTACAGCACGAAAGGATGCCCCCCGCACAGCTTAACATTCCAAGCTGTTCCAGGATGAGCAGAAACACTCTAAGGACTATGCAAGTCAGAACAAACAAGATTACTTACAAAGATAAAAATATGTAAAGGAAAATGGCATAAGATTATTTTTAAGTATAGCTAAAATAGGGTATACCAGTCAAGTTTCAGGATGCAATAAGAGAGACGTGTTTCCCACGATTGCATGTAGCAGCCTCTCGCCGAGCCCGGCAGCGGCCCTCCGCAGCGCCGGGCTATTGTTCCGCAGAGGAACACTGCTGCAACCAGCTGGCCTGGTTTTAATAGTAACATCATTACCAGTAAAAAAGCATAAATGAAGACAAGCTGGTGATGTAGGAACAGTTGGAATCAGCTGTTGTTAATGTTTAACTGCGAGTGAGTCCATTTCGTACACATAACAGAACTGCAGTGAGCCGTAAGAAACAGTTCACGTACATTTGGACTACACGACAGAAACTGCAGCGAAGGTCCCAATTCTGCTGTTTCTCAGCTACTCCATGAGAAGGCGGCACAACCGAACGCTCTCCCGGCCGGCCTTCGGCACGTTAGTCATCCAAAGGGCAAACTGCATTGTGCAAGTTACCGAGTTCGTTATATTTTTAATAAATTACCCAGTTACTAAACAATACTAGGGCACGAAGGAAACAACTCCAGCGGTGGCCTCAGCATTATATAACCCTAACACCACCCCGCAAGAGGAACGCGGCCGCTGATCCACCTTCCAAGCAGCGACTGCAAAGGCAACGACTATTTACTTCATGCAAACGCCGCTCCTCAGCGGCGCGGGGACGAGGCAGGGGTTTTTCCCCCTCCTCCCCCAGAGCGAGCAGCTCCGCCGGCAGCCTCTCGCGTTGCTACCGCCGCGGTGGGTACCCCGAGGCAGCCACCGCCGGCAGCCAGAGCAGAGACAACAGGAAGCGCGGCCGCCTGCGCTCAGGCGGGGCCGCCCGGGGCGCGGGTCCCGCAGCCCCGCCAGCGACCACAGCCCAGGGGCTCGGCCCCCGCCGGCGGGGGGCAAAGCCCACTTGCCCCGATTCCGCCCCCGGTCCCCACCCCTCCCTTGAGCCGGAGCCCCCGCAACAGGAGGCACCTGTCCCCGCCGAGGGGGCGGGTGAGCCCCCCCGTCCGCGGAGCGGAGCGCCCCGCCAGCCCGTCCGGGCCGACCGGCCCTCATCGCGGGCCGCCGGCTGGCAGGGCGGGCTCCGCGCCCCCCCTCGGGATGGGCAGGGGCAGCGGGGCCGGCGCTCCTCCCGCTCGCGGGGGCGCCGCTTTAACCCCGCGGCCGCCAGTTCCCCTTCCCCGGCGGGGCCGGCCCTCGAGGGGCAACGGGGCCAGCAGGCGCCTCACCTGCTGGTCGCACTCCGGGCAGGACTTGGTGGCCATCTTCACTTTCTTGGCCCTGCTCGAGGACATGCTCGCTGCTGCTGCTGCCGCCGGAGCGCCGGCCGCCCCGCCCCGCCGAGGGGAGGGCAAGGGCGCAGCGCCGGCCGGGGGCCTGCACAGCCTCGGTGAGCCCGGCCCGCCCCCGGCGCGGCCCTCCGACAAAGGAGCCGCTCCCCGCCCCGCCGCCACCGCCGCCGGAGGAGGAGCAGGAGCAGGAGCAGGAGCAGGAGCCCGCCCACCGGGCGGCGGCGGGGCCGGGGGGGGCGCCCGCGCGGGGAGCCGGCTCCGCCGCCGGATTGGCTGCGCGCCTGGGCGGGCGGCGCCGCGGAACGGCCGGGCCCTGGCGGGCTGGCGGCCGCTCCTGGCGTCCGGGGCGCGGGGCCGGGGCGCCAGGACGCAGGGCCGAGGGCCGGCGGCGGGGGTGGGGGGGGGAACCGCGGCGCTGCGCTGCGCTGCCCGCCCCGAGCCCAGCCTCTCGCTGTCGCCTCCTCACGCGGCCCAGCGCTGCCGGGGCTGCGGCGCGATCGCCCCTCTCGGGCGTCTTCGGCGCGGTGGGCGGGCGGGCGACGCTCCGCGAAAGCCAGCTGCCTCTTGGTTTTCATGCTTCTCTGACGGTCTCATCTTTAATTCGAGGCCGTAAGTGACGGGGCAGCTCCGTTACCGCCCTCCCAGCCACCTGTGCCCCGGGAGCAGCGCCGGCAGGACGAAGTGCCGCTGAGGCGTACAGCAGTCGGGAAGTGTAAAACAACTGTTCTGCTGGGCTTCACCTCAATCGGAAAAAAGACCGAAGTTGAGGGGGAGGGTTATCGTCTGCTGTCCCGTTATCCCTGGCAGCCTGGTGGTTCAAAAGTTAGGGTGTACAGTCATGCCCCTGAAGTTGTTGTTACGCTTGCGGATTTGATGTTTTTATGTTAGCATGTTAATTTTCCTGTTCCTCCCACCTAAAAATATGAATAGCATAATGTAAACGAACAGCACCTTTATGTTTCTTGCAAAATATATTTTTAACGAAATAAAGCAGCTGGAAATACTCATTTCAACTCCAAAGTTCCTTCAAGGTACAGCTCTGAGACTGAAACAGCATCAGCATGTAGAAGTTTTGCATTCCTACAAAATGTTTATCACAGAATGGCAAGGGTTGGAAGGGACCTCAGATCACCTAGTCCAACCCCCCTGCTAAAGCAGGTTCTCCTAGAGCATGTTACACAGGACTTCGTCCAGGCGGGCTTTGAATGTCTCCAGAGAAGGAGACTCCACAACCCCCCTGGGCAGCCTGTGCCAGTGCTCAGTGCTCACCCTCAGAGAAAGAAGCTCCTCCTCATGTTCAACTGAAACCTCTTATATCTGTTTATATCTGAATCATCTACCTCTGGACTTACAAAAAAGAGGAAAGCAATAATGATGATACTGCTATTAACAGGACTTTGGATTTTTTTATATTTTTTTTTTTTGGTACCACAAATGTCTACAGGAGAAAAGTGCAGCAAAGTCTCAACAGAAAATTCTTTTTGAAGATTATGGTTTAAAATAGCCTGAAGTACAGCTGCCAACAAATATTAAAGAACTGTACTGGAACTGTAATGCTTTCACATGGGTAGCAATGAGGGCACCTGTAAGGCTGGCTCTGGGCCAAATATAACAGAATTTTGATTTTATGTTTGTAATTTAGTCTTGAACTCAGTTTGCTGTACCTAAGTATTGAGAAAAACCGTTGGAGGAGAGGCAGTTTTAATAAGACTTCTGTCTATACTTCTCTTTCAGGGAAATTAACCTAAAAGCCGTTTGGAGGAAACTTTTTTTAAGTGGCTTCTACAGCTATTTATATGTTAATACCGTCTACTAGCTCATTCCTGAGTTACTTTGATGCATTTGGTCAGTTCTTGGTGGACAGGAATCCACAGAGAGTATTTACTCATCTGCCAGGACAGCCCAAATAGTTTTTCCCTGCCAGGCAAATCAAAAAGACACTTCTTCCTTCAGGCAGAAAAAGGCTAGCACTTGTCATAGCTTCTCACAGAGTAAAATCCTCCCTACAGCTGAGGGCCCAGTGGTCTTAACTTCCTGTGCCTGGTTGACCTTCCCTACAGATCAGATTGCTCACAGGACCCCAGTTGCCGAGTAAGCTTGTCTGGAGTTTCACTAGTGCTTGATTTATTCAGCTTAATTGTTGAGGCTAATTTTTACAGGTTCCGTGAAACTTGAAAATGGAGTTCCAGATTCATAAAAGGTCACACATGCCCGAGCTAAGCAATATGGTTTTATTACAGATTTCTAAGTGACGTGATTGCTGCGCATACCTTAAATGTAGGCGGTGAAAACTGAAACATCTTCTGAAAGTCCACCCTGGAATAACAAATCAGATATATCTATTCTGAGGAAAATCTGAACATTTAGGAGATAACACAGGGAAGTCACGTGATATAATAACAACAGTAAAGAGGTACATCCTCACCTTAATCATTTGAGATGTGTTTTCTCTTAGTAATTTTGATGGTTAATCTTGCATGACAAAGTCCACAGGTGACAACCTTAGGATAAAATTTTCCCTTTCTAAATTTTAGAAACAAATCTCTTTCACTTTGTACTAACCATGATCTCCTCCGAGTAGATTTCTCACATTTACCGTTTGAAGTGGGAGGCTGCAGTTCTGGCTCCAGGTACGATCACTCCACATCATTTACTATCATCTCTTGTTGACAGCTTATCTCTATGATTATCAGGGGCAGATCTGCAATGAGCGCCTCTGGATAAAACAGAGTAACAAAGCTCTGGACTGTGCTATTTATCACATGCAAACTGAGTAAATGCAAGGGGTTTAATAACTTCTAATCTGTTTAGGCTCCACTTTTCCCACCTGGCCCAGGAGAACATCTTCCCACCCTTCCTTTAGCAGTCACCCTAAAGAGAGAGAAGCCATCTCAAAACATCCCAGCGGAGAGGGGCGTACCTTGTAATGGACAGAGACTCCATAAAGGCAGCCCCTAAATAAAGACAATCATGATACAATTTGTACAAAATACTGTACTACTTGTTGTAGTTCTCACTGTACTTGATTTCACAAGTCTTTCATATACATATTTATAACTTTGTGTATTCTATAATATATGCAAGTTAATTAAGGACACTGAAAAATCTATTCCCGTAATAGACCAGCTGTCTTTGTTGTTGTTTTGCACTCTTCTTAAATGAGTTGATTTAATGTAAAACTATTGCAAGATTTAAATGACCAGGGAGATGGGTTTGGGAAATGGTTTTTCTGCCTGTTTTCCACTGGAAGCCCTACATGTCACAACTGGCTGCAGTGGAAGCTTTTGCATTATTGCAACGCAAAGGATTTTGATTTTGGGTGATAACACAATTGCTGATAGAAGTAATTGCTCCAGATAGCTTGACATTCTTGCCAGGGAAAAAAGTAAAGACAATAAAATAACCTCAACACTTTGATTCTAAATTACTCACATAAAGCAAAAGAGGATGGATGCTTATTAAGCTATTCTATGACTTAAGAGTTCCACCACTGGAACACATAGTAGTTAGACTTCAAGTGCAATGCTTGCTTCATGCGCACTATCACAAAATGGAAGCAATGCTGGAATGGGTACATAAATTGTAGGCAAACAAAAATACACTCATAATATAAAGTAGGTATGGTCAAAATATCATTGGGAGTGTTTCAAATCCTGATCACTGATAGTGGGGGAACATCGATGAACTCTGATTATCATCTCTCCGCACAAATATATTCTCAGTGGTTTTCTAGATGCTGCGAGTATCTAGATGCTGTAAGTTACAATGAGCATATGTAAGTATTAACTTTGTCTCTTACAGATGAATGTAAGATATACAGGTATACAGTTTTGTTTGATCGAGTTTTCCTGATTCTATGCCCAATGCCTCAGCTATAAAGCCATCCTTACTGCAGTCTCATACACAAATTTCTCTCACTGAAGGCTGCAGTCAGCGTTGTCAGACAGCAGCGTGCTACTGCCACACCACTACCACTACCAGGACCAGAGCAACAGGGAAAGCACTAGCCCTCTGCTACCTCAGCAGGGCCTGCATTTCTGAGAGGTAAATTACATTTATGCCCTAGAAAGCATCCTTCAGATTCCCCATTTGTCATGCCAGCCCTCTCCATCCTTACTGCCAATACTGTATGATGAATAAAGAATCAAACAACTTATCATTTGCAATATCCTTTCCTGTAACAGTACAATCTGTTGATTTTTTTCGATCCTTCCTCTTCCTTGAGTCTCTATCTTGAGCCAAGTTCCTTCACAGGGCATGAGAAAACACTCTTCTGTACTTGTGAGCATCTTGGGCTCCCCCAAGTGTGTGCTGTGGTTTCTGCATGGGTACAGACTTACTGAATTGGCTGATTTGCCCATTTCCTTTTCTTCTTGGTATTTAAGTTATGTCTCAGAGGGTGGGTTTTGTTTCCCTTCTCTCTCTGCATATTGTTTTCAGCCTACAGCAATCCATTACCAGCAGAGGTCTTTCTCCAGAAATACACAAAGGTTTATTTTTTATATAAACTGTGACTGTTGCCAAAAGCACAAATGTAGACAGGACATCCAGATTTCATTCCTGAATCAAGACCAAATCCATGCAACCAGGACCTTGAGACTACTTTTGGATTTTTTTATTTCGTCTTAACTGAGAAGGTCCAGACATAGCAAAACATAGAAAGACTCTGTTGGTATTTCAGAGGGCCTTTATAACAGCAGGGGGCTCTGCTGTGCATAGTAACAGTGTCTAGTGAAGAAGTTAATGAATATACAAGAGAACCAACAGATCTATTACAATACCCTGCCTTTCTTTATAGAGCAAATAAACTAGTCAGTGACAGCTGTTCAACTATTTAATACAAACAAAAATATTTTCCTTACTGAATGCAGACAGGATAGTTTCCACAGATAAACAACTGATTATAAAGATTTACCAAACAGGCATATATTTTTCTTCTTGTTCTAATTTATTAGCACATTAGTTTTGAGTTCTGAAAGTCCAAGACTATTTCTTTTGCATCACTTCAGAGGTTTAATTCAGCACTGAGAAAAAAATAACAAATTCCCTTTTAAGGGTACAGGTATGTCCTCTCTTCAAGAGTCACTAATGACTGGCACCTTGCAAGACCAAACCTCATTTAAAACCTGCCTTATCCTAATTTAAAATAGAAAATAAGAAAGTTATGACATTTCTCTATTTTATGACAAGCTACACGTGACTTTTGAAAGTGTCTGTCTCTGACGGGTTTTTTCCTTTGCTGTTGTCACAACGGAGTCCAGCTGATCTGAATGGTCTGAGATCTTAGGGTTCTTCCCCCCTCTGCTTGAATGCAGTGTATATGCCTACCACACCGGCTTCTTGCACACTACAGTACTTTGGTGTGCAACTATAATTTTGCAAGAAAAAAAAAATCCCAAAGTAGGTACAATTCACATATCTAATTCACATTAAGTTTGGAGAGAGAAGCACTTCCTAAGTTTCATTTCTGCTCACCACTGCAGATGACTGGGAAGCATTCTGCTCTCCTGTAGTAGTTCCCTGTGAGCTCTCCTGTGAGGGCTGACAGCCTCAGACTTGCCTAAGAGCTGACAACATGCAGCAAATTGAAAAATTAAAATCCTAAACTGCTGTGCAACCTTATCTCAGAAAGGTTATAACACGCATCCTGATTAAGTAATGGCTTCCTAATTAGTCAGCTATACTCAGTGGAGCTTTTATTCTTCCCACAGTACTAGCTAGAGAATTGTAAGTTATATCTAAAATACATGGGTATTCATACCAAGAATAAAATGCATCAGAATAAAATTACAAATAATACGAACAGCTAGATGATAGTATTTGCAATGTTACCACGAATGAATTGAAGTTGTAATGTTACAGTATACAACTGGTACGAGGAAAGTACTATATAAAGATCAATTCATTATAGAGACAAGATTTAATCCTATTTTCTATGAATATGGTTTTGGCAATCTCAGTAATCACAACAGTTTGCAGTACTTAATACTGTTACTGTGCTTCTCATCAGTAGTTGTAATCTGAGTACCCTCTGAGTCCTTCCATAAGAAATCAAAGTTGTGCCTAACAAGTCCTTTGAGATCCTATTACTGTGAACTTGGGGAAGAACAACATTTAAGTGGTACAAACATTGGCTGTGTTCTCCAAGCACAGCTAAATATCGAGCGCTTCCCAATTACAAAGCATTTTGCTCTTCAAAATGTTATGCACTTTGGTTTCAGGAAGCCCACATTCGGGTTGACTTCCTGTCTCCAGTTTAGGTTTTGCACATTAGCGCTTGCCTGAAAAAAAAAAAGACCATGCCACCTGTGTAAGTAAGTATGCCAGCTTCTACCAACACAATGTAACCGCTGGCTGTTTCAGACAACTGACAGTTGAGAGCCAGCTCACAGTGTTACTGCATCACCAAGCTTCCCGGGTAATCAAGGCCCACTCTTGCTTTACAGTCACTGCAGCATTTTCCTACCCTTGCAACTGAATGTCATCATCCCTTGTCCACCACAATCCGTGGTGACAGAGCCAAAGTGAAGCCCACTACAGTAAACAACATTTTACATTTTTTTAAGAAGTCACAGCTTTTCTATACCTTTACTGCGCTTCTTTTTGTAATCAGAAACATTTTCATTTCTAGCTCCTGTATTTTACTACACATTGCTATATTAGTAATGGAAAAAAAAAATCCTTGAACTTTTCCATTTAATTGCTTCATTTTACTTGATTCTTAAAGCAAATTGTCCAATACAGGGACCTTGTCCATGTATTCTATAACTGAGTTACATGCCGCTGAAACCTGCTAGGGGTAAAAACTTGGTGGGAAGATCCCTCTCTAATTGAGCTGAAGCATAACCTACAAAATGAGTCTTATGGCCCAGGTCAACAGCGTTTTTTAAAAAAGATTTATTTGCTTTGTGAAGCAAGTCAGCTTCAGATGAGATTTTTAAAAGAAGCTTTTATTAAAATATTAACAATTTAAATTATTTCATGCCAGTAGCAGCTACCATTCCATAAAAAGGCTTCAAACATTTTATTCTCACATATCAGCCCTTTTTCATGGGAAACCTTATTAAAATCCAGATGTTGTTCAGAACAGTTTGGTTTCAACAAAACCATCCTTTTCACTTCTGAGCGTTTTTATTTTACATGTAGTGTGTATAAAAAATGCTTCACAAAATAAAATTACATTATTTTCATATGATACCTTTTCAACTAATTCTTATGAAGAAAATTCAACAGGCTGTTTTACACGCTCCATTTTTGGTTTGGTTTTTGGGTAGGAAGTTGAGCTTTTTTTTTTTTTTTTTCTTTTTGCTTATCATGAGAGACCGAGAGCTGGTAAACATTAAGACATGAAGTCACTGAACTGGCACTTTTTCCACTGACTGCATTGAGCTTTGGACCAGATCTTAAAGGTTTATGTTCAGTCTGAAGAACAGTAGGAACAGTAATTTCTCTGAAGATGCTCATTATATTCTGAACTGCTACCATCAGCAGTATTCCCCAGGAAACAATCATCCTCCATACTTGTACAACACAGAATACAGGAAGGGTTTGCTCTTTTTGCCTAAAAAACCCGTAGTTTTTGTAATGTGGTTTCCACTTACTTAGTATCCTCAGAATCCATGTAAATAAGGCTTCGTTATTTAAATATAATTAACAACACTTTGCCATTTTAAGCTATTAAGAGTAGGTTTTTATCCAGTGCCCCTGTTTAAATGAAACAGCAGAAGAAAAATGAATGCTTAGTTACCACGTGCCATTATTGTAATCATGGGGTTTAAACCATGCAACTAGTCATGACAAAGGAGCTTGCTGAAGGTCTGCCAAAATGGAAACATGTGACAGCAGCTGTTAGTCTGTTTATCAAGGTTTTTTCTACAATTCTTTCTATGTATTTATGCATTTGCTGTTGTTCTGTATCTCCAAATCCTCACCATCTACATGAAATTAATTATTTTAGCTTCTTACGACTGCAAGAAAACCAGCCTCTGCCTTCATGACTAAAGATGGAATGCAACACGGTGATCAAAGAGCTGCCCTTGGTAAGCACTACTTGCCACCTTCTTTGTCTGAATCTTGTGTTCATATGATTTTTATAGGATATACAAACTGTCTGTTGATCAGGCCAGTTGATCACCACAGGCCAACTTGCAAAAGCTAATGCCTTCTCTGAAGGATATAGCACATGAGCCTGTAATTATGCAAGCTATTAGCAGTCCAAGTCAGGGGGCAGTGGAGAGAGAGAAAGGATTTCAGTAAGTAAATACAAAAAGATACTTCATCCTTAATAGGTCATTGCACAAGATTTTTACAAACATGCATTAACTAATTTCACAGCTCATGAGGTAAGTGTTCTTTTCCTCATTTAACAGGCAGATACGCCAAGCCACAACAAGTCAGAGAGCCATGCACAAAACCGCAGTCACACTGCCATAGGAGTGGAATGCTGACTCTCCTGCAGTCATCAGGACCTTTGCTGCTGACTTCCAAAGGCAAGAAGATAGGCACAACCTTGCCTCAGCATTGCAAGCTCATCATACACTATCTCTTTTCCTGAAAGTATCTGTATTAAAATTACATTTGGAGATACATTTATCATAATTAAAGCAACAGATACTTTTTCTAGAACACAAACAAGACTTTATGTTACACTGAGCATGGAATGGCTTTTTTTCATCTTATTTATTGCCTGTGTGCATTTCTTAACTTAGGAAAGTAATCAAACTATTGAATTTCAAGGGTGCATATATTCATTCAAATGTTTGACTAAA
Organism: Gorsachius magnificus; assembly: GCA_034008185.1. Classification (NCBI taxonomy): domain Eukaryota; kingdom Metazoa; phylum Chordata; class Aves; order Pelecaniformes; family Ardeidae; genus Gorsachius; species Gorsachius magnificus. Next base: position 33,049,838 of record CM067088.1, on the reverse strand, counting down.
AACATATGCTTGGGCTTGTGCAGCATGTGTTTTAAGATTGTTAGCCTTCTTCCAACGCTGCCGTGCTTAGCAGCTAACAAGCAGCATTACAGGATTTGCAAACAAGGCGTGAGGTCTTGCTTGGATTATCAGCTAGATGGAGAAAGGGAGACAACAGGCAGTCTGTGCCTGTCCTTCCTGGGGGATCACTCAGAGATACTGGCTGGAAACTTTCTGCTACGCCAGCTGTTTCTGGGGGGCGGATTGGGGGCGGAACGGTGGTGTGTGGACCAAGAGCAAAGGTTAATTTGTGTTCCTCCCCTAGCAAAATTAGTGGTTCCAAATCCATTGGACTTCGATTTTTAATAGGCTGGGTAGCATTTCAACCCTGATTTCTAATTAACTCTGCAACATTCACATTCAGATCGACATGTCTGGGAAGTCTGCTTGTATACACTGAATGTAAACATGAGAATTTAAAGTAAGTTGAACATTTCAGGTGATCCGATTAAAGCTTATTGCAAAATCAGTTCTGGTTTTGTTTTTCTGGTAAATTTGGCCTTGACAAGTCTTACCACAGCTTGAAATCTTTTTTTCTGAACTACATTTTATCATACTGGGAAAAAAAGCACCATGACACTGCTTGTTAATTATCAGTCAAAAAGCCAGATTCAGGTAACACTCAGCATTCCAGATACAAAACTGATGACAACTTTTAAAGGAAAAGTGTCAAAATGTACGGGCTGCAAAACTTGGCATTTCCAAAGTTAAAAAGGTTTAAAACATGGGGGAGAAAAAAATCAGTCTGAATGAAAGCAGACTGCAATGTCCTGAAACAGTTACTGAAACTGCAAATAACCCAAAATGTCCTTCTTGGAACTTGAATTTCTAACATACAGTGCCCTGCTGGGTTGTTTTGTGAGCAGAATTTTGCAGGGATGATAAGCAGGGCCAGACGCGCTCCACTCAGCCTTCACAAGCTGAGCAGTAAACAAGAAAAAGCTTTCAGTATGGTCAGTACAATGGCTGGAAATACATAAAATTTAATTCCTGAGTAAAACAGGCATGAGTTTTCTGCACCACCTCAAGATGGTACCTTTAGCACAAAACCCATCCCATTTCTGTTATTTTGTTAACTATTAATTGACTAAAATTCTCAAGTAGCAATTATTTTTAAATTAGCACAGAGCAAGAGCTAAAATACTGCACTTGAAATAGAATAAGCACTGGAACAAATTATTTATGAAACCAAACACTATGGCAAGCAGCTCTTCAGAAAGAAGAAATAGTAAAGACAGGAAAAAGACTCAAGATACAATTGTATGAGACAAAATAAAATCAAACGCACCAAAAGCAGCTTGCTTTCTCTTCATCAACCAAGGAAAGATACCAAAACACACAGAACAGAACGCAAGCCTCAAACCATCTAATTTAGGTACCCAAAATAGGAAGCCAGTTTTCTGTATTGTCTCCAAGTCAGTGGAGAAGGAGAAAGTAAGAAGATTCTACAAAACCAATTCACAAATAAGCCTCATTTACAGCCCAGGCTCTTACTCAGGGAGGTAACATTAGGTCATAGGAATATTCCTGAGTGAATGATCCCTTATTCCACTCTCTGACCACAAACAAGGAGTCTTTTCTGGGCACCCAGGACGGGGAAAGCGGGCCTTCTCCTCCCGAGGGGCAGCAAGAAGGAGAGAGCATTTACACCTCTGTCCCCTGAATTCTGCTGCTCTCCTATTTCATGGCAGATCTCCAGTCATTTGCTATGAGAGCTGAACTGAACCCGAGAGATAAAAACATTTTCATCATCTGGAAACAATGAGGAAACTGTGAAAGAGGACCGACTTGTTCCTGCGGGAGGGAAGGATCAGGCGAAAATGCTGCACTGGCAGGGTGACAGGGTGAGGGATGAGGCTGCTGGCGTTCAGCCGCGCTGCCCGAGCTCTGCCCCGGACTCGCCCTCCAGTAGCCCAGCAACAGGTGACGGCCCGCAGCCCCCGCGGGCCGCACGCTAAACCTCAGGCCACCGCGAAGCGGGGGGACGAGGGCAGGCGGCTCTTCCGCCCAACGGGCAGAGGGGAAGCAGCGGGGGCAATGCTGCATTTCTCAAACCGCAGAGCAGAGAGCAGACCAGGCCCCTCGCCGCGGGCGGCGGCGGGGGGCGGGGGCCCGCCCCCCCGCACCGCGGCCGCCGCCGGCTTCGCCACCCCTCCGGGAAGGCCCCGGGCCCGGGCCCGGCCCCCTCCCCGGCTGCCCCGGCACCTCCAGCACCGGCCCCCCCCCCCCCCGGCGGCAGCAATGCGGGCCGCGGGCGGGGCGGGCCGGGCCGGGAGGCCTGTGGGCGCGGTAGTTCCCTGCCCACCACCTGACGCGGTGGGCAGGCGCAGCCGAGGGCTGCAGGAACTACAGGACCCGCCGGGCAGCGCGTCTGGCAGCCGGGCCGGGGCTCTCCACACCTTGGCGCGCCGCGGGGCCGGGCCCGGGGCCGGCGCTGGCAGGGGCGGCTGCCGGCGCTGGCGGGGGCGGGATGGGCTCACCCGGGACTCTGCCGGAGCACTAGCGCGGGCGAGGGGTCTGCACCGCTGTTCTGATGCAATGGTGGGACCTATTGCTCCTCTGGCAGCATCGCAAGGCTGCACGATCAGTTGTCTCCGTCGCAATTAAGTTTGCGGGATCTGGACGCGGGAGGATCGAGCATGCCCGCGTAGCGGTGCCAGCTCTCCGGCACCGCTTCTGACCGCACCTCCTGCTCCAGCGCGGCTTGCTGGCTCCCGGCTCTGGTTACAAAATACGCCGATCCTCAGCACTTGTAGCCTTAATCTTGCCTTGGGAGCTCCCCGAAGGAGCATGCATCGATTCGTCTCGGTTGCCAAGCAAACTGCGGCAAGCCTGGGCTGCGAAGGGCCGGGGGTCTGCCGAAGCGGGAGGAAGGACATGGCTTTGCGCTGCGCGGCTTGGCTGGCGGCGGGGCGGCAGCCGCGGTGTCCCCGGCTCCCGCCGCCGGGGCGGGAGGGGACGGTGCGCTGGAGCAGCGCTGCCAAGGCCTCCGCGGTGAAGATCAACGAGAAGGCGAGCAGGGAGAAGATCCTGACGCTGGAGTCCATGAACCCCCAAGTGAAGGCGGTGGAATACGCAGTGCGGGGCCCCATCGTCCTTAAAGCCGGCGAGATCGAGAAGGAGCTGCGGAAGGTGAGGCAGGGGCGGCGGGGGGTGCGCGGCCGGGCAGGGCAGGCAAGGCAAGGCAAGGCAGGGCAGGGCAGGGCAGGGCCGGGCCGGGCCGGGCGGGGCAGGGAGGACTACCGGCCGCTCCGCTCCGCTCCCGCAACGTGCCCGCCGCCGCCGCCCGCACTGGCCCTGCCCCCGGGGCACTCCTCCGCCGCCGCCGCTCCTGATTGGGGCGCCGGGGGGCTCGGCGGGGCCGCGGCCGGCGGTGGGGCCGACGTGGCAGGCGGTGGGGCCGGTGGGGCCGCTGACGCCCGCCTCGAACCGGCTCTGAAATCCGCAGACCGCAAGCAGCCTTCCCCCCCCCCCGTCCCTGCCTCCGCGCCCGAAGTGCTGGCCGGACGCGCTCTCCCCGCGGCAGCCTGCGGGAGCGGCCGGGGCCGGGCCGGGGCGCGCAGTCGCCTCCCGGCGCTGCCTTGCGCGCCCCGGGCCGCCCCCGGCCCCGCTCCGCTGCGGGGCACCCCCGCACTCGCCCCCCTTCGCACGGGCGGCGGCAGAGGCGCAAAACAAAGAAGCCGCCCTCCGGCTACTGTTCATCTCGTGTCATTGATTGCGTAAGCAAAGCCGATATACCCCCATAAAGTAGTGTTTGCATTTCTTCAGCCACTTTGACCCTTTGCTGCAGTCCCGTGTCCTTTTGTGTTATACAAGAGGGTGGCGGACCAGCTTTTATCATACTGATAGAGCGTTTCAACCATCCGTAACCATTTCGGAGATACGGCCTTCGCCGGGGCAGGGGGACGCCGCTGGAACCGGCCACCTCCTCCGGCCTGAGCTGGCCCCAGCTGCCCCAGGCACCGCTCCGCGGGCGCCTCTGCGCTCCTCGGCCCCGGGAGTTCCAGGGCCGGAGGGACTAACGCCCCCCGAGGAGGCCACCCACACCGCGCTTCTCTTCCTTGAGTTGCGCGCCTTGAGGTGCTTGAGGACAAGCCTGCAGAGCGCTAACGCTCTGTAACGCTACCCCGAAGTTGTAGGGGGTCAGTGCCTTTGGGGCAAGCAATAAAAATATACAAGATACTCCTGAGGGTCTGGGCCAAAATGTTCTAAATAAAGCATGCAAACCAGTCAGTGCTTTCACTTTGTTCTTCATAGTTCTCTCTTACTCCTTATCTTAATATTAAGACTTAGCACTGGAAAAGCCCCAAACCCTTAGCAATTCAGGCGTGGCTTTTTGCACGTACTATTCACATCACAGCTTCCCCTGTCAGCATAAGGACTTGCTTATTTTTGCTTTGAATGAAGCAGTTACTTTTTTTTTTTTTTTACTGGCATAGTTACTTTTCTATCATTTCAAATATTATTCCCTGCCTTTAGTGTTTTAGGAAGTCTTGCTAATATGTTAATACAGGTACTGCAAGACCAGTTGGATTAGTATATATAAAGTGCTTTGAACAAAACCAGTGCCATAGCAATGCTAACGAGATTATTTTAATTTGTTGGTCTTTGTGTTACTTGCCTCCCCTTGTTTTAGAAAGTGAAGCATGTTTTCAGCTCACTGCATACTATATACATCAATTACTTATGTCTAACTCAGTGATTATTAAAAACAGCCTCTTTTTTTAGAATTCTACTTAAAAACTTCAGAGTGGTGATGGAGATTTCGTTTCAGAACATGTGTTTTGATTCTGGCCTTAAAACTTGTTTATGAAGCTGTCATTGTCTTTAGGCAACTCGGTTCCCTAGTAGGTGCAGTATAAAATCCCCCCGTGATCTCACTGAGCATGTTTGTTTTCAAGGAACATCACAGGGCAGGAGATGCTACTTGACAGAACAAATATAATATGATCTTCACTAACTCCTCCCAACTCCCTGGCTTCAATTACAAGCTGAGTCACTGGCAGAGCAATAATCTTCTGTCCACTTTTTTAAAAATGTAAAAGCAAGTAATTGTCAATCGCTTTATTAGAAGATTGTTATGGCAGTTTTGTGCCCGCTTACGTGGCATTTTCCATTTAAAAGTTTTTTTCTCGAACCAGTCTCATGGAATACGATCAATGGCTACCAGCATTCATAGACACGTGACTGCTCTAAGATGACTAGAGCAAACAAAACCCTCCCTGTTGACAAGGAAGGAGGACAGTGGTACTGCACAAGTTGAGACAATGTATCTGCAGAGAACACCAATCAACTTAAGGAAGCAGCTGAAAGACTTCATTTTCTTCCACACTGCTCTTTGTCTTTCTTATAAAAGTACTGTCATTCCTTCTATTGTTTAATCAAACTGCCTGGTAAAGCGTACAGCTTTGAGTAGTACCTAGGTTCCTTATAACTGAAATATTATAGATATGTAAATATATATGTTTCATATTTATACATATTTATTTTTAGTATTTAATACAAACACTTAATATAAATATTTATATTTATAATATGAGATGACTGGGTTTGCTCTAAAATTGACTTCTGTGTGATTGCAGGTCAATGGCATTTTTTTCTTTACTTTTAATTAAAACTGGACAACTACTTTTCTTATCCCTCTCCACTTTAGCTCCCAGAGTTAGGTCAGCAGAACGAACACTGACTGATAAAAGAAAAGAGGCTGAAGTGGTTGTCAGAGAGAGGTGATGCCCCACAGCATCTCTAGATCCATGATTACTCTTCACTGTCGGAAAAGGGCTGCCCCATAGCAGCTCTGCTACATATGATGGGGACAGAGCTTTGCGCAAGGATGAAAGCATGGACTCTGCAGTATGACACGGAAGCGCTGCACTGGCTGGTGGTAGCAAAAGCAGGCAGAGGTGAAGCAATTATATACCCCCTAGTAAACCTGCATTTGTCCTGTTCTGCCGAGATGCCTTTGGTCATTTGTTTCTAAACTAAAAGCATCTTAAATGCAGATATAGTCTAATCAGATGCAATAGAGGCTCTCCCTGTTTCAGCTTGTTCAATTCAGTTAGACTTCATACTTGTGTAACTTATACAGCTTGTTATGTAGACTACAAAATAGCTACTTGAAGATGTTTGCACAGTGTAAGCTTTGCTCTTCCTTGAGTTTTGTTCTGCTGTCTCAGACTCAGAATAGCAGTTCCTCTGTTATTCTACCTGGCACTTGCTTCTTTTGTATACTAACTGCAAATGATTACAACAGTGCACATAGAAACAAGGACTAAAATGTTACTTGAGAAGTCTCTGTGTAGGCAATTTAAGGGATAGTTCTTTTTTTAAAAAATAAACAAAAATGAGGCATTAATCTCAGCTAATGCGCTCAGGATTAAGCCAATGTAAGTGGCAACTTAGAACTCTCTATTAAGGCAGGGTAAGATTGGTTGCTCAGGAGTACAGATGGGGCATGCTGTACTTGGAGTTCATAAGTTTTGTTGGCCTGTGACCTGTATTCATCTAGGTGGAAAATCAAGGGTTTGATCTACATTAAGTCTTTCCAGCTGGAAACCTTTATGCAAAATCACTTACTTGAATTACTTCTCTGAATATTTTTTTTTTCTAATTTTGAAATTGCATCATGCTTCAAAAGTGAAAACCTGATTTCCCCTTTGCTAATGGTAATAATCAGCTGATTTTGGCTTACTGAGGTGATACATGGAGAAAGAACTGACTTCAGCCATTTTCCTCAGTGTTTCTGGAAACTTTTTAAAGCAAGCTAGAGCACAGGCATATTTTAATAAATGATCATACTCTCAATAGAAGTCAAACAAATAAGATCTTTTTTCTAACCCCCTTTTTTTAGACTTCCTAACAGATGGCCACTATATCAGGTATTGACTTTAATTACATTTCAGACTAGAAATTTTAGCCTGAACACAAATTCAATGCAAGAATAAAATAATCTCTGGACAGAGCCCTTCTCTTTACTTAAGCAGTAATAACAAGCTAGCTTTATCTTTACATAGAGAGCACATATACCTGGTTTGGTACTTTGCATTCATGCTAATTTTAACTGACCTTGTTATGGAAAGTCCTTTCATATCTGTTACTCTGACATTTCTCTGCACTTACACTCTCCTTTTCCCCCCATTTCCTGCTTACATTTTATGTAATGGCAAGTTCTATGTCAGGTTAAGTTGGCTTACACATACTTGCAAAGCATGTGCATATTAAACAGCATTTTAGGATCCACAAGTCAACTCATCTCATAATGGAAATTGTGCCTGGTTTAGTGTAAGTCACACAATATTAGGCCCCTGTTCAAAACTTTCAAGTTACTGAAACAGAACTCTAGGGCAGAAAGGGGTAGAGGGATGGTATGCAGAGATACATTGGTAGCTTGTGGAAAGTTCCTTCAGATCAGCACAGGTGGTTAGCATATCCCACCACTGGGTCTGGAACTATGTGCCTTTAATGGCAATATGGAGTCTCTATGCATTGAAGCCCATTTTTTTCTGAGCAGCCACTGTAGTCTGACTTACTTTTACAGTAAAAGGGTTGTACATTGATCTCCTCCGCCCATGTTTTTCATTTGCATAACTATTGCAAATAGGTTCCTGTTGCATGTTTATTCTTCAGGTCACTGGTTCACTCCCTACATTTCTGTTTAGATAATAAAACTATGCAAATCCCTTTTACTTATGTAGCTATACTCTCAGGTGGCTTCTGCTAAAGTATTTTGGTTAAAAGATTGTAGTGCTTTTTTTTTTCTTTTACTCATTCTACAGGCTTTTAAATTGAATAGAAAAAAAATCTGACTTAGAATTCAGACTTAATTGTACATGTGAGTTGACTGTGTCCCTGGGAGTCATGGAAAGATAAAACACAGTTTAGACGATGACATGCAGAAATATAATTTGACATGCCAAGAAAAAGAGATAGGATTGACTGGTACACCCAGTAATGAAAGATGTTAAGCTTAAATTACCATCCTATAATTTTCTGCTTTGAATACGTGACTGCATGCACACTAAGAAAGTATCTTCCAGGCAAGAGCGTTTGACCTCATTAAGACAGAACTGCTGTTCCTCAGTTGCCTGTACATGTTGCATACGGAAGCAAATCTGTAGTAAACCCCATGTTTTTTAACAGGGGGAAAACTACTGCAAGTGAAGATGAAAAAAAATCAGTTTTAAGAGTACAATTACCAAAATCCTATGTTCAGAAGCACACAGTCCTCAAAATCCAGTTATTGGATCTTTTCTTGTAAGCAAGAAAGCAAAGTAGCCAATTCTATTCCAAAATAGCCCTTTTCCAATAGGTCTTCAAGTTAAGAGGGTCCTAATGTCTAATCTCCTTCTGATAAGCATTATTTTAATTCTGTCATTTACAGTCAGACTGAAGTCTAGGGCTTTATTCATATAGGCGAAATTTCTGAATGCAAATGCACTTTGAACTATGTATAAGGCAAAAGTAACTTGAGGACAACTCCTGTTCTGTAATCCCTGAATCAGATCTGCCAATTAATGGTCAGCCCTGCTGATTTTTTCATCTGATATTAGGGGGCATGCAAGTAATCACTGCCATTTCAAGTCAAAATCCAGAATTCGCCTTCTCCTTTACAACAACAGTTCATGTCAGCTTGAATTACACATGCATAACACAAACTCAAAACCTTACTCTGTGGTAAGCAGGTCAGGTTTATTTTTCTGCTGTGAGCTGTTTTAATAGAAAGATTGGAATGCTAATTCAGGCCTTCAAGTCTCTATTAGTTAAGGCCCTCTGGGTAGTGCTTTCTCGGCCCTTTGAGAAAGGGTGGGGGGGCAGGGAAGCAAGCAACTTCGCTACTACAGCATAGATCTCAACTATGCTGAAATGTTTGGTTTTGCCAGCTCCCTTATTATACAGCTTGTTTGTGCAAGTCACAGCAAAACCAGACTCGGCTTGTGCTAAGGAAATAGCAGAATGTTTCATATTGTGATTTTATTGCCTGATAACTGTCAATAGGAGGCACAAAGCAATGGCAATGAAAATGAAACAATGAAGAGCAGCCAAGACTGCACGAATTCTGAAATTCAGAACTAGCTGAAATACCAGGTTGCTCTTCTGGGATTAAAAACACCCAATGTTTTCATAGCCTCCTCAAGGGAACCCTTTTCAATTCTTTCCTATTGCCATTACCAAATCCAAATCACACATAGCTCGCTACAGACTGAGGGTTTTCCTTTGAAATTTTCTGAAGACTTTAGCAAAGGCAGCTTTACATCAGTTTGCACCCTTCTTTACTTTTTCTGGCCACAGTGTGATTTTGCAATTTGCCAGCAGTCTTAGGTGGCACCATCATAAAGGGAACCTCCAGGCATACTAAAACTCCAAAGAAACAAGCCAGCTCCTGGCAGTGTATTGCCTTCATGTTAGTTTTTTGGGATAGTGTATGTTCTGGCATTATATCTTTTCTTTGATCAAATAATTCTCCCAACACTTCTTGCATGGTGACTCTCTCCTCGACAGACAGCTCATCATTTCATACTGTACTCCATACCTGCTGGCTTTCTTGAGGCCATGGGGGTGTCTAGGGGAAGAGGAAGCTTCTCCAAACCTGGTTAACTATGTAAAGATTTGTATTGACTCTGCACCAATGAATTATGGTTCAAATATGAAAATCCCTTCTCCCAACGTCGTATGATACTTAGAACACTGATACAGCTGTCAGAATAATTTTGTCTGACCTGCTTCAGGTTTCAGAGGCTTTTCATCTGGTCTCTTAAAAGACTGCATTTCCTCTGAGAAGAGGAGGGTGACAGAAGTAACTGCTGAAGGAACTAATTTCCAAAGAGCTTATTGCAAATCTGAGAAGATTCCTTTATTCCATTAAAATCCTTTCATTATCAAGGAGACAACAATTGAAAAAAAGCTTTACATCTGAATTTGGAAGTGCTGGCTTTGATGGCTTCTTCAGCTTTAAAAATGGCTACTACAATTAGTCCCTTTGCTAACAATTTCAAAAGAATGGCAGAAGATTGGCTTTGTTCCCAAGAAGAAGATGAATGATGTTGTTACAACATCATGAGGTGCCACCAAAGGCAGAAGTCTGTAGCAGTGGTTGTTTTATAGGGCTTTTCCTCCTTTATGTGTTTCATACCCTCTTCAGTAGACATGAGTATCAACCTGGTACTTTCTGCTCCCGAGTTTGTTATTAGAGCTCCTGTTCTGCAACCTTCACTTTTCAAATCTCTGCCTGCTGGTAGAGGCCAGTTACGATCCAGTCAGACTGCCTCTAGAACACACCTTGAAAGCCTGCCTGTACTGAGAGAGAACATGAGGGTGAGGGTGAGACTGCGAGATAGTAGAGGGGCGGGGGAACCTCTCCATCACAAGAAGAAAGCAAAACAATTCCAATGGCCTAGTTGCTGCTCCCCCTGTATGTTCCTTGGCTTGCCAGGGACTTCAATTGTCTCACCACAGGCATGTTGCTGACATGGTCAAAGACTGGTTAGCCTTCTGCAGTGAAATAAATCTTGCCCTAAAAAACTATGGCCTGTTGCAGCACTTTTCCTGCTGTCCTGCAACCTGATGTTGAGGTTATCAACATCACATTCACACTTACTCCTTTCATACAGATCTTTTCACAGACCTTCCCAAAAGTTCTTGACATTAATCTTCACTTGGATACCCATGCACACCAGTGTCATCACCATAGGAGAAGCCTTGACACAAGTAACCAGTGACTAATGCCACTCTGTCGTAAGGATTTAAAAAGAAATCCACCCCGAACTCATCTGCAGAGTCATAGGCACTGTCTAGACTTCCCTTGATGCCAGCTTCTGATATTCTTGCTTTGAGACTTTGACTCATTAGCATCTGACACTTGTTCTTGCCTGTTACTGTTTCCTGTTCCGTCTTTATGAAATGGTAAGATGAACTTTTTGTTCTGGAGGAATCAAAACTAAATCTGAACAACTTCTGATATTCCATCTTTCCACAGAAAGACTGGAAATCAAGTAATAGAAAAAGATGAGAAAAAAACTTAAGTAGTCATAACAATTTTTTTCTAGATTTCACTAGGAGGGGATATAGTGAATCTCGTGAAGACAGTTCTGAACATTTGCTGATACTAACTAGTTGTCAGGAAAGGCAAAGGCCCCAGTTATTTAAAAGCATCTCTCTTTTGAAAGACAAAAAGGGCAACAGCTCTTGTAGCTGAGATTGAGAAATACAAATTAGTCAAGAGGACCATGGGCCTTTAAGCAGGTATGTGGGAACAGCGTGTACAACACAGAAAACATAATTGTTCTGTCTCTACCAGTATTTTACAGGAAAACAAGTGTTATGTATGTTTTGCTATTTTATCCAGATCAATCATTTTATTAGCAAAGGTAGCGTGGGGTTTATGGCGTAGGTGATGATTATGTACTTGCAGCTGATGCCTGAAGGCAATGATGGCATAAACACTGAGTTTGGCACTAGCAGAGAACTGGATGGTATCAATGCTAATAAGCACAACATTATTTACAATAAACCTGACACAGACACCAAAAAAATCTGTTACCTTTGTTATAAAGGCTGTTACCACTATAAAAACTCAATAGGTACATTATGAAGTGCAGGGTACCTTTCACCGTTTCACTAACCAAAGGAGCAACTATTCTTTATTGCAGATCACAATAGTATTTGTGTGCAAAACCTATCTAATTTGTCCAACATAATATATTTATGTTGTTAGGGGTTTTCTTTGTTCTGTTTTTAATCTGTTAGAAGGCTTCCCTACTCTCTCTCATACTTAAATATACATTAGAAAAGCTATAAATTTGTTCTTGCCTACTTCTTCTTGTAATGTTGGCCTTTACTTCCAGTTAATCTTTTTTATTTAAATCAATGGTGTTTTTTTCTACCAGTTAGTTCCTTGCCTTTTTTCCCTTATTTTATTTTGCTTTTTAAAGAGCTGTGATTGCTAATCAACATTCATCAACTGTTTCCCCCTGTTCTCATGATGTATTCAGTTCCTCCAGCCAGCAAAAATGGCTGTGTGTTCAGATTTCAGAGATTAGGAAGCTTCTAAATATTCATGGTGATTATTTAGCACTTCTGCTGTTTATCATATAGAGCCTCACTATGATATACTTTGTAAAACATCTGTATATGGAAAAGGGGGGTCATCACACAATTAATATTTAATCTAAATAGAAAATAAATAAGCAAGCAGTATCTTTACTCTTCATACTCTAAAAATTACTAAAGGTCTTGAGGTTTCTTTTGTTGGTGGATTTCTCAAATGTCCTCAAATATTTTTAGCTTCTTTACTGATCCATCCCTCCCTTAGGTGCATCAAACAATTCAAAATGCCTCTTTTTCATCTTTTCTACTTCAACATGTAGTTTCCAGGCAAGTCAATCTCTTACTTGTAGCTAGCAGAAAAAAAAAAAGCCTATGATTTAAAAATGTGTCACAGTCAGCATCACTTCTATAAAGCATTTAAGATTTACTGGCAGTATTGTATAAGAAATGCATTAAGTTTTACATTAAACACTGTCTGTTCTGAGATTAGGCACTGTTTAGTTACAGCCATATGACAGATACTAGAAAAGAGGAATTCTTTATCATCTACTTCAGCCCTAACAATACATTGTGAATTATCTCTTTTTAGGGAATCAAAAAACCTTTTACTGAAGTAATTAAAGCCAACATTGGAGATGCACATGCAATGGGACAGAGGCCAATCACCTTCCTCCGTCAGGTAAGAATATTATAAAATATCATTCCTGATTTTTTGTTAGATTACCAAGAATGCCTTAAAATCTGATGTGTGTATTAGTAGAAATAATTCCCCAGGTGCACTTAGACTTAAAATAGTTCTTTTGTAAAGAATTGCAAATCTTGATTTCTGAGATGAAGTCCTATACTTTGCTTGCTGAGTTTCCTCTTTCAACACAGTAGTTTTCCTCACTTTTCAGATCATTCCCCATCCATAATTTCTCCTGCCACTTCTCCTATGTTATCAGTCAACACATTCATTATCAATAATGCACTTGAAAAAATAAACTGGTTGTCTTCAAAGAAAAAACCAAATACCTTTCTTCATCTGAGAGTATCCTTTAAGATCTGCAGGCAGTTGGGTGCAACTAGTTGTACCGTTGCTGATTTGGCGCATTCTACCTCTAGGCAAGCTAATTGGTAGGTTATCTTTTAGGAAAGACTACAACAGAATCTGCATTTGTATATTTTTCCTAAAACACAAGCAAGGTTTGAAACTAATCTTACGCTATTTACTGAGCATCCCCTACACGCACACATAGTGTCTATAGTCTATAATAATGTAAATTCAGAGAGTTCCAGGACAAACTGAAGCTGTATCAAACTGGGGGTCGAGGTGATGAGATTATAAAATTGAGCTATATAGCAAACTGTCCCACAAGATGACAACAGTCTACCTATATTAAACCATGTAAGCATAAAAATTGAACAAATTAAGCTCATCTCAAGCAAGACCTCTAGATTCTTTCTATCTTACATTCCTTCATAAAGATTCTGCTGGGTCATGTTTCTAATTTTACTATGTTCTATGTCACCACTTCTTTTTTAATTAAATATTTCCCACAAATACAAATTAGCAGTAACTGTAAGTTATTTTGGGGAAGGATTATTAGAACATGCAACTGGAACTTCAAAATTTGGTCATATTTCTCAGTTCTGCTCCATATTTAAACTCTCGATTCCTTGTCAATAAATTGGGCTAGTAACACATGAAGAGTGGAGGATAGAGCTATTTAGAGATAACATATGAATAATTAACTGTTTTACTCTGTTGGTAGCTCACTTGGACTCAAATCTTCGCTGTCCACAATACAAATAGTTAATAATTCTATAATTGTTTTTATCAGCAGAACTTGGAACTCAATTTTCTTCACTTCTGTAAGCACTACCCTTGAAAAAGGAACTGCAAACTCTTCATCAATAACCTTTGTTTTAAATTAGCTAGTATTTGTGATCTTAATTTCCCAGGAAAGTTAACAGTAATATTACCAACTTAAAATAACCATTGAGAAGTGGCCAATTTACATTTTCTTGGCACTCTAGGTAGTGGCACTGTGTACATACCCAAACCTGTTGGACAGCCCAAGTTTTCCAGAAGATGCCAAAAAGCGAGCCAGACGGATCTTGCAGGGTTGTGGAGGAAACAGCTTAGGTAAGCATCTGTTTCAGTTGCTCCTGTTGGTATTAGAATCAACAAAGGTAGTTTCAATATCTGCAGTACTGAAATTTCTTAATCGTGTTTTATATGATTACAAGTCAAATGGGAGATGTCCTAGGGCAGAATGATACTGGGAGAGTTCACGGTGTGGCCTACTCATGAGACTTGTCACAGAAGAGTACAAGATGAGGATTATACGGTTATGGAGCCCTCACCACAATAGCATCTAGGCATAACCCTGAACAGAATGCTGAGCTTTTTTTTTATTAGAAAAGTAAGTGGCAGAGAGAGTACTAGTGAAGCTTTGTTACTGTTCTTATGACCTCTTGTTAATCCTGGGCTTTGACAGCTATGTCTCCTGCTAAGTCTAGGTGGGGCTGTTTACAGTTTTATCACCTCTAGATGTTTCTCTGCCAAGGAGTCCACTGTCCCTGTAATGATGGTATCAACAAACAATGTATGTCCATCTCAGCTGATCCAGTTCACAGTCCTGTATCTTAATTTTGAACTATCAGTTCAAGTATGTTTGTCAGGATATGAACTGGGGTATCAGAACCTCAGGTACCAAGGCGATAATGCTCTGCAAAGGGAAAGCTACACAGCTGAAAGGTGGTAGCTTTTTACTTAGCTGAGATAATTTTAACTGAAGATGTCAAAGCCCTATTTCTCCAAGGTAAAATAACCCTTGAAAGAACTAAAGAACTCTGTTCTTCAACCACTGTTACTGCAAGAGAGTATGTATAATATACACATAAATAAGTACACACTTTGCATATTCAGTAGAGAGGAAATGGAAGCGACAAATTCTTTATCATCTAGCAACTGTACTGCCTACTTGTACCTGGGAAATGCCATTACAATTTGTACTCTGCAGATAGTGTTACAGCTGCTGGGTACAGCAAAGAATCTGGTACACCTAACTACCTAACTACCTTCTTTCAGGTAGGCTAACAGTGACATTTCAGAGTATGTACTAGATAACTGGTATGTTTCTTAATCTTTGTGATTGCAGTGCCTGTTTGCACTGGCATGTTTTGAGAGTAGGTGATGTGAAACTTAGTAAAATAAACAAAACCTAAATAGAGGTTACGTTAGCAGTATTTCAGCCTTGGACTATTCCTAACAATGCAACCTAATACAGAATGTATTTTGTCTTCGCCTTTTTTGCATTCGTTTTGTTTCTATATGTAGAACATTAAAAATACATTTATCAAAACCGAGAAGTTCCTCTAGTTCCATTAATTCCTTTCCTGGCTTACTTTGGAACAATTAATCCACATAGTACTAGTTGTCATGTCAGAGTTACTGGGGATACATTTGAACTTTACCCCAATCTTTCTTTGTAGTGATTTTCAAATTCAGGGACATGGTAAGAGTTCTCAGAATGCTGGGTCTTGGCCCCATGCTGGAGTGAAAAGAAAGGAATTCAGCCTTGCATGATATTTCAGAATATGTTGATTCTGTACAAAATCCCCTTTTGGAAGATCATGCATTTCAAGTAATTTGCATTAGCTCAGTTGATGCTGAGAAAGTATGCCTGAAACAGTTGCAATATTCAAATAAGATGATCATTCTGAATACACCCTTTTAATTTCCATGGATAAATTGAAGTTCTCTAAGTAACTGGGGTCTAAATTATTTTTTTCCTGATATGATACATACCAAAAACACCCATCCCTCTAAATTCCTGAAAACTAAAAGCACTGTAGACCTTACGGATCTGCTGTACTGGCTTCTGCCTTCTCTCCACCCTCGCTGTCTCCAGTATCATGTATCAGCCCCTTCTCTTGGCCTCAGTTGCTCATCAGCCTCTGTGCAGCACTCCATAAACACACAGTCTGGGGCAAGTGGATGTGCAGCTGAATGGAAGTTACTCCTATCACTTAGCTGGTAGTCTCACAACTCACTGCTGTTCTCTTCATGGCTGAGAAGGAGAAATTGGCTTTCTTGGAAAAAAGCGAAGGTCAAAACCTGATCCCTCCATGTAGCTTTAAGTGCTGTGTCATTTTCTAATAAAACCTTATTTTAAAAAAATCTGTCAGTCCAGCACAGAAGTGGCTTCACTACATATGGTGAAGTTATTTGAAGCATTGTACCCACATCTATACTCGCCTATTTAAATGTATTAGTTGCAAAGTTAATATGAATGTCTTGACCTCTGGATATGAACTAACCAGTGAATGTTCATTTGGCAAAACCCTACTCATAGTATTGTCTGGCTACTCCCAGATCATGTATGAAGGCTCAGATATGTTCTCAACTTCTGTTGTGTTCAAATACTCTGGGATTCTTTTAACATCACTTTGCGTGTGGGATAACTGTCATATCTTTCCAGGCAGTTGAGAAGTTTGCCTCTCTCCTATATATAAAAATATCTAATGCATGCACATGCAGCTTTTTGGGTTGGGTTTATTTAATTGCATCCCACAGTGCAAACAGATGGGTTCTAGTCAAAGCTATCAACTGAGTACAATTAAGTGTAGAAGACCTGAAAATTCAATTCATGTCTTCTGTATATCCTCACTGAGTCACGGGACTCAGCCCTCAGTGGAGCACAGGACGGAATGACAGCTTAGGTTTATTAGTATTAATAGCAGCTTCCTAGTTGTGGTCAAAGACCCATGTATAGACCCTATATAACTTTTAGTCCTGTAAAAGTAAATGGTTAGGACATCAGGGAATTTTGTGCCCTCATTACCATTTTGTCCCATACAGTTGTGCAGTATTTGCAAAGGTTCTTTGTCTTTATAAATTATGCTTTCACAGAATTATCTTCAGGCAGACTACTAGCGTATAGCTGAGTGATGAGAGTTAAGTCAGGCACAATTATTCCACTCCACACAACAAGCAAAGAAGATTCTGCAGCTTCATGACAGTGTTCTAAATTAGATGTACACTTGTCACTTCATTGTCCATCAATCTTAGGCTTCATAGCTTGAATCCATTCCTCACCTTGGCTTAGGCTTATTTATACTCTTTTATTTGTTGCACATGCTCAGCAATGATGCACACAGGCATCTAACATCTTGCTTTATTTAAGATTATTGGTTGTGCTCTGTAAACTGCACATGAGGATTGGGGTGATCCTAAATGTTTCTGTTGCAAGTAACTGAAAAGTGATTGTGGGAGATGTTGTGGAAGGAGAGAGAAGCAGTTTAGGATTTTGAGGGTTTCAGACTGTGGAAGAAAATGGTATATTATTTTCATGCTGCAAATAGAAATCTTATTTTTGTCATGGATTTGAAGAAGTTATTTCCCTTTCTATTGCACATGCTACCTCTGTTCCTCATTCCAATACTTAAATAGATGTTGGTTGACATTCTGAAGTGGTTTTCAACATAAAGAAAGCAACTGGGAGATAGTCAAAGGGAATTACTGTCCCAGTTTGCAAAGTAGCCTTTAAATCCTGCTTTTTACCAATCAGTGTATTTTTTTGTATTTTAGTGATACTTATTATATTTGTCTAATTCCAAATTAATTCTTTTGCTCTATGAACAAACAAGCTCCCTTTCCTACTCCTTCGAAAAAACCCCAATCCTGGGGATCCAAAGCCCTCAAATATACCAACTACTTCATACAATACTAGCTCAGGAGTTTTGCTAGCAAACAGAAAATCTGATGTTCATTGTACTCAATTCTCATCTCATTCTCTGTTTTTCACAGGATCTTACAGTGCCAGTCAAGGTATAAATTGCATCCGTGAAGATGTTGCTTCATATATTGAAAGAAGAGATGGAGGGGTTCCTGCAGATCCAGATAACATATATCTTACCACTGGGGCAAGTGACGGTATTGCTGTAAGTGTTAAAATTAAACCTGTCTCTTCCTGGTATAAACTATAATTTATCAGCTCCTTTTAGAAATACAGATCTCTCTTCAACATCTGGTCTCACAAACTCCTGTGAGTTTGATCTAACAGATACTGAAGTCACATTAAGTGAATATCCAATACACCCAATGATGTGGATGTAAAATGCCAGCTAAGAAACAGGTGCATGGAGACACAGTTTCTTAATATACATTAACTTGTACCTTTTGTAAAGGTAGTATAAACTACATAGGTGCCTAAATATAAATTTAGGAGATTCAGACCATTCAGACTAAATAATGATGTCCTCAGGGGTTAAGATACATAAGCACTGAAGATTAGAGGGTGTGAATCAGTGGCAGAGAGAAGAGGGAATGACCCTAGAGGTGAGAAGTCTCAGTAGCTCTTCTTCCTAGTAAACTCTCTGCTAGTGCAGATTAATGCCAGTGAAAATCCCAAGATCTATTTCAGTAGCCAGCTTGTTTGGGATAAACTTCAGGTTTTGGCTTCAGCCAAGGTTCAAAGATGGTCCTCAGTTAAGACAGGAGTAACTGCCTCTATTAGATTTTTCCTTTACACAGACACATTACTAATATTACAACAACCACCAGTTCTTTGCTTTTATTAAGGCAGCCTTTTATAGCTTGTTTGTAAAAGTGTTTTTTTAAATGACATCTAGTGGCTGAGTTCAGAATGACAGTGTTGTGACATGAACAGTTCTCCAGATGTCTTTTGTGAATTGGCTTTCCAGAGTTTATGATGCCAAGTGTTATACTGGCAGCTTGTTAGGAATGGCAGCATAGCATATCAAATCTGTACCATGCTTATTTGATGTCACCAGTGATGAAAAGTCAGCAGTACAATGAGTCTCATTATTTGGCACTTCCAAGGATAAAACAACTATTGTTTCATAACTTGTGGGACAGAGGGTGCTAAAGAGTTTTTAAATTTGCATTTTGTCCTTATTATACATTTTGGATGCTTGGTATTTTTAAACTAGTGGTGGGTACAAAATTATGTTGATTATAAATCATTAGCTTAGCAGCTGAGTTAGTATGTGATGAGAGGCACTGAAAGGCAGATTTTGTTCTAGAACCGGTGAGAAACTTAAAGAATACTGCTGCTATATCTGAAGAGGTATTTTTGGTGTTACACTATCGATTACATGTGGATAAGGATGCCTGCTTTGATTGCACCCGTACTTCAGAGGTCTCCCTTGATTATAAAAGCAAGAAATCTCTCCACTTCTTGCACCAAATGCACTTTTTGATTTAATTCACATGTAAAAAACCTACACATAGAGGCACATAGACACACAGCCATTTGGTGCAGGTAAATCCTCTGGACTGACCTTAGCACAAGCATTACATTTCTGTCTGCATCTTCTGGGCATAAACCACACATGATATCCATCCCAAGACATGCAGACTTTTGGTCTCTTCTATTACTTGAAAATGAAAACATAATGTGAGTCTCTAGCTTTGTTCCCACCTGGCCACAATTGCTCCTATTCTAAAACAGGTCTCTGTTTCAAAGGAGAACCTCCACAGGCTCCAGTTCTAATTTCTGGTTTTATTTATTGGCCTCTTGTGTTTAGTGAGATAAATGAGTGGAAAGCAACAAGCAACAACTAGCTGAGGCTTCTTTGCTTACAGCTGGGCACAGTAGAAAAATCATTATCTTGATATTCCAGTTTCCAACTTTCCCTCTAGCCTTGTGCTCAGAATGATTTTCCTAAATTCTGCAGTTGATCAGACATGATCTTTAGAAGCCGTGGCATGCAAAGGAATTCCATTAAGCTGAGTTAGACCGTCCTCACTGAGCCAGTAACTTAACTTGAAATAAATAAATGCCCTTTGATATGAAAAAATGCCTGTATGCTTCTAGACTAGAAATCTACCTTAACTCTATGTTTTTTAAGAAGGAAGATCAGTGACTTACTCTAGACTACACAATTAATTCTGGTGTATGACTTTTTTTTTTTTTTTTTAATTCCTACTTTTTCCCCAGACAATTTTAAAGATCCTGGTCTCAGGAGGTGGAAAATCCCGAACAGGAGTGATGATCCCTATACCACAGTATCCCTTATATTCAGCAGCCATATCTGAACTAGATGCCATCCAGGTGAACTACTATTTGGATGAAGAAAATTGCTGGGCTCTAGATGTGAATGAACTTCGCCGTTCCTTGAATGAAGCTAAGGCGTATTGCAATCCAAAAGTCCTCTGCATCATCAACCCTGGAAATCCCACAGGTCTATAACAATTTTATTTAATTGATGGGCTTTAAGACCAATTTTTTATTTTCCTCTTTCATCCATTTGGCATTGCAGGCAAATCCTAAATACATATCAAATAAGCAAAGCTGAATTCCAGCGATCAGTGCTCTAAGTAGGACAGTATGTCATACTTTTAGAAACTTATTTTCAGTATCAGGGTACTCCAGGGATTTGGGAAGAGAGGAGGGAGCGGGTTCACTTCACTGGATCCCACTTGAAGCAACTGCTTCCAGTGAACTTTTGTGGACTTGCGGAATAACTTTCAGTCACTTTTGGTCTTTTTAAAAGATCTTGTCTCTGACATGGCCTGTAGCCTCTTGCCTCTGAGAGGCAATGATTACAGATATACTCTGAACTCCGGCAACCACTGTCTCCCTCAGAAGAATTCAGGTTTTTAAGTAGTTGAGATTGATTAGTGAGAAACTATCTCTCACTTAACCATCATGCATGTGAGTATTTCAAATGATCAGTTATACACAGGGTACTCTTAGTAAGTTATTGATTGATTACTGTATCTCACATGTCCTTTGCTTTAGATGGACTAAGTTACCTTGAACCATAATTCCTCCAAAAATGTTCCTTAATTTCATACTTAGTGAATTGAATTATAAAATTATAAATTATATGAATTATAAAATTCAATAGCACTTTTCTGAGAAAGAGGGATACCTTATGAAAAGCTAGTAGTCTAACTAGGTCTGGGCAAAAGGATTTGTATATATATGCTCTACTAACTTTCTTCTTGCTTTAAAAATCAAACTATAGGACAGGTGCAAAACAGAAAGTGCATTGAAGATGTGATACACTTTGCTTGGGAAGAGAAGCTTTTTCTTCTGGCTGATGAGGTAATGGAATATTCTGTTCTCTCAAAAGCACAGCTAAGATTATGCATATGAGGTGTAATTTTGTTCCATGTGTGGTATTGGTATTTTTTAAGTCCAGAGAACAGATTCTCCTTTATCATATTAGGACATGAACAAACATGCAAGATTCTTAATATCAGAGGATTAGTATGAGAGGTGGCTTGCTCTGGATTTGAGCTAGAGAGAAAGTGTAGGGCTACAAGCAAGGAGACACAAGGAGGAACTGACCTAAAAACCTGTGATACTCAGACCACTTCCAATGAAAGAAACAGAAGTAAAATCAACTTAAGCATACAAGTAAAGGTTAAGTTATACAAAGAAGCTCACTGTTCTTCCAAAGGCTAAACTATTAAGTGTGGCCACATGAGATAAAGTGTATCATTACAGTAACTATTAC
Source organism: Gorsachius magnificus (assembly GCA_034008185.1). Taxonomy (NCBI): domain Eukaryota; kingdom Metazoa; phylum Chordata; class Aves; order Pelecaniformes; family Ardeidae; genus Gorsachius; species Gorsachius magnificus. The sequence continues at coordinate 33,028,277 of CM067088.1, read as the reverse complement.
TTAACAAAGAACCTTGTGTCTTCTAATGGCTTTAAGTTTTGAGTGTGAGCACTGTTTCTTCAGTTCAGATCTGGCTCTCTAAAAGGCCGTCTTTTATCCTTAGCTGGGGGAACAGAGCACATTAATGTCTTCTGACTGTTCAGGTTTACCAGGACAATGTGTACTCTGAAGGATGCCAGTTTCATTCTTTCAAAAAGATTCTGTATGAGATGGGACCCGAGTACTATAACAATGTTGAGCTGGCCTCTTTTCACTCCACCTCTAAGGGATACATGGGCGAGTAAGTCTGCTTTAGTTTTTTTTTTATCTCATCTTCCTCATTAATCTGCTTGGACAGCCGTTTCATGTTAGTGACCTGAAGGTAATCCTCTGTCTTCTATTAATTTTAACTAAAAACTATTAAGAAAAGGAAAAGAAGCATTTAAAGCACAGAGTAATGGATTAGCTCAGTGGTTTTCAAAGTACCAAATAATAAGTGTATTTATTTCAGACACCTAATGCCTCAGTTTCACAAAGGTGAAATCCTACAGTCCTAAACCGGACCTGTGGTAAAGGAAAACACGGTCTCCAACATTCAACGGGAGAGCTCAAGAACCACTGGGAGGCTTGCTATTACAAATGTTTGTGTTTGGTTGTTTTGGGGAGGAAGAAATGGAAGAAAAGGAATTTTCTGATTAAATGAATGCTGCTACAGCCATATGCTCTTGTTCTGAAGAGCAAACAACCCAAGTTAATCATTAACTTGCCTAACGGGGAAGCTGCGTGTACATGATTTCCTCTGTATGGGATACTAGGGTTTAATGACACATCATTTAGTTCCATCTTAAAACATTATCACTATAGCAGCTGTTTCAACAACCTGTATGTTACATATTGTAAGATCCTCATTAATTGTCTTTCCACTTCTGCAGTTATTTTCATTGCTTTTCCAGTATTTATACACTTGAGGTTAACCGATCTTTTCTGTTCACTTTAATCACAGATGTGGCTACAGAGGAGGTTACATGGAGGTCATTAACTTGCACCCAGAAATTAAAGGACAGCTCGTTAAGCTGCTTTCTGTTCGCCTTTGTCCTCCAGTCTCAGGACAAGCGGCAATGGATATTGTAGTGAATCCTCCAATACCTGGAGAAGAATCTTATTCACAGTTCATAAAGGTTAGCGATAACATGCTTGTTCTTTTGTGCTTTTCCTAAACCTATCCTAAGTATTGTGAACTCAAAATATGCACAGAGACCAGACTTCTTTCCTTTCTTCTCAGACAATCCTGTAATAACACCAATTTACAGAACTATGGGGGGTATTTTGAATTAACTCAATATGACTACCTTTAAAAATATTTTTTATTCTTTCATGGTTCCTTTGTTTAGGAGCCAAAAAAAGCTAAGAAGGCATTATCAAATCAGCTTTCTGGCTGATAAATTCAATATTTCTCCTGTGCTTAGCATGACAAAAGAATTACTAAGTAAGATTTGCTTTTACTAAAATCTAAACGGGAATGTAAGTTCAAATACAGTTATAAAATCAGCCTTGTTCTTGGGTATCCAGTGCCTCTATATACTGAACATGGTATTCTGTATTAGTAGTAGACATATAGTTTCTCACTTGTAAAAATGAAACTGAATCTGGCTTCAGAAATTACACTATTGAGTTAGATCAAAGGTTCAGCTAACATGGTCTCTAAAAATAGCGAAGAGTGGATGCTCAGAAGGAAGCATGTAAGAAGAGGGCATGCAGACAGAGACTTCTGCGGGTTACCACACTTTGTAGTTGTATCCTGCTGAGGCCTTTTTGCATTGCTGTCTTTAGCAGTATGACTGGAATTAGGCACATCATTTCCTCTAACAGCTCAGCAAAGCCCTAAAAGTGCTTAATTTGGGGAAGGCTTCTAGAAGTGCCACAGTTTTCTCTGGTGGTTTTTTTGCCCCTTGAAATATGTCAAACTGAACACCTTCCTTTTAAACAGGAGAAGGAGTCCGTTTTGAACAATCTTGCCAAAAAAGCCAAACTAACAGAAGACATGTTTAACAAGGTACCAGGAATTCACTGCAATCCACTTCAGGGAGCTATGTATGCTTTCCCACGGATCTTTATTCCTTCCAAAGCCATTGAGGAAGCAAAGGTCAGTCAGTCATTTTTATCCCAATCCATTTTGACCTTCACACGCTTGTGCCTGCCACTTCTAATGATGAATTTTTATTCCAGAGATAGAATAAGCTCATGTAGTTACAAAAGCAGTACTTCACTGACTACGTATGATCTTAAATATAACATGACCTTTATTTTAAGAGAAGAAAACAAAACAGCATTTCATCACAGTGGTAAGGCTTCTGGGTTCAGAATGTTACCCAAGGACATTGGTGTTAAATAGATTAAGTCATAGGGTGGGCAAGTGGCTGGACCTGTACAAATTCCAAGCAGCTGCCCGTGCCTGGGTTAGGAAGGCCAGCACGTGCGATAGGGACTGTGAATGGCAGTGTGCTACTGACCCTGCACAAGAAGCTCCAATCAACAAGTGTGGGAAAGAGGGAGGGAGGTTTCCTTGTAAATACTACTTCTGTACAACACCTTTTTGTATTTGGGTCAGTAAGCTGTATTACTAAATGACAAGTCTTTTTGTTCCTAACCAGAGCTCTATTACCTAATATGTAATACTCATTTTTTAAAGGGAATTTTATCAACATAGCTGAGGACAAAAAGTTGATTATTTGATTAGGTGTATAACCTGCATGTATTTAAGAACTTCCATAGTTATTAATCAGGGGACTTCCTATTTGGCAGATAATTCAGGGGAAAAAAATAGTAACTGGCAACAAAACTGGAACAACACAGCTCTCAAATTAATTTCATCTTGCCAAGTGTCAGTGGCTTAGATTTTTGCAAGTACAATTTTGAGACTTTTGACAAAAAGTTACAAGCAAGTCAAGGAGAAAAACAAAAATAACTAACATCTTTCTTTTGAAGCAAGTGTTTTATGTAGGTTCTTAAGCAGTACTGTTATTTAATTCACAGTTCATAGTGTGAACTGTCCCATTAGCAATTGTTCTTCATCTTCTTTAGTAAATAGAATAAGAAATAATCTAAGATAAGGTTTCAGGAAGAAAAGAAAACATGAAATTCAATATATTTGGAATATTTTGACTTTAGTAATTCCAAAACACCCGTTCCTTTAGGTGCATAAAATGGCACCTGATATGTTCTATTGCATGAAACTTCTGGAAGAGACCGGAATATGTGTTGTACCTGGAAGCGGATTTGGCCAAAGAGAAGGAAGCTACCATTTCAGGTACAGTTTCTGTTTGTTTAAAATCACATTAACTGTAATAAGCTAAGCACCATCCCAGTACTTTCTCTTCTGATTAAATAATAAGGATTTTTATTTCAGTTTATGTTGTCTCACTTTCTGCTGGACATTTTCTGTGGACTGACAGCTAGGTCAAAGACCTGATCTGCAGGTTTTTACAGTGTTTTCACAGCTTGCTGACATAGTTTTATCTATTTTTATACACTGACATTTGAAATGCCTTCTCCACGAATACGAACAATAATAATAGCTTATACTCTAATCTTAAAGTTGGCTAAGGCATTACAAAAACTTCCCTGCTTTCTTCTGGGGGGAGGGGGGACTAAACAGTGTTTCCATATGGAGAAACTGCGTGAAAATTGCAGTGTCTTCCCAATAAATGTGCTCTTTAAGCACACTGAATAACTCTTCACTTTACCAAAACAAGACGTTGGACTAAATCTTCTAATATCGAAACTGTGAACATAAACTCTATTGCTCTCGCTTCCAATAAACAGCACTTTACTCCAGCCGAGCCACTGATAGCTAGAATTTATCATGGAGTTTAGTCTTGTTTGGTCTGAAGCAACATAACCGAGGGTACCTTTAGCCATGATAGTTCTGTAATACAGATACCCAGCTGCTTGCAGCTCCAGGAAAAGCTAGTGTGAGTCCATTCCTGTACCAGTGTGGGAAAAACATTTTGTTCTGTAGTTCTTGCATACAGTACTGCGTGCATATGCAACGCGATTTTCAGATTATGCAGAAGGAGGAAAAAAGGGACTAAAAACTGCAGTGTGGGATGTTGCATTGTTTTAATGCTTCTGAATTAAGTTTTCAGTTCAAAAAGAAATGTACATTTAGTCATAATGGCCTGCCCCTAAAGCTCATAAAACTGAGTATAATTTGGCATAACTCCCCAAAAATGGAAACTAAGTTGCTGTTAATTCTTAAGGATAACCTTCGTTATCACTCAACAGAAAATAACAATTCTTAAATTCCTATATATTAACCAATTGAAACAAATTGCTCTAGTTTAATAGTATAGTTCAATTACAGCATAAATGCAGAAAATGAGAGAATCACATCAAAACAGATATTAAACGTGCCACATTACTAACTGAGATTAATCAAAATCTGTGAAAAGATCACAGTTTAGTTTATTTCAAAGATAATGTGGGTTGTTTTTTTTCTTCCTCTAATTACTATTTTTCAGAATGACCATTCTTCCTCCAGTAGAGAAGCTGAAGATCCTACTGGAGAAAGTGAAAGACTTCCACATAAAGTTTCTTGAAAAATATGCATGAAACTACTGTGGCTTTTTCCCCTCATCCCCTCCCCTTCGAGGCGAATGCAGAAAATGAACAAAGATATGCTGAGAATGTGCTGTTCATCTGATTTAACTAAATTCAAAGTAGATAGAACCAACCTCAGATACTGCTACAACTTATTGGACTATTAAATATAATGTCTGGTATAGAAGATGTTGTTACACCAACTGTTTTTTTAAGGGGAAGGGGAGAATGTGAAGAAAGTGGTGGAAGAAAGAGTCAGTAAATGATTTTGTGCCTTGATTGGAAGTTACATTTGTGGACTTTTGACTCAATAGGTTGGGGAAGGGAGTTGCTCATTAAATTACTACTGTTGTGTGGTTGTTTTTTTTTTACAAAACAGAAATGCCAAGAGTAATTGTTTAGCTAGGAACATGTTTTCCATCTTAAAATTCTACTAAACAAAAATTCAAAAGCCTATAACATAGGTATTGTTTGGTTTAATTTTTTTGTTGTTAACTATGAAGTGTTCTCCAAATCTGATTAAGCATGTAGGTACAGCGTGCTTATTTAAAAAAAAAAATCTTTGGCAGATGTGTGCAGATACCTTTTCACTTCTGTTAAAAAGAAATCCTGCCATCACAGCATAATCTGAGTGGAATATACAGTTTTGATTGGAGGAGTGAATATGGTATCTGCTTGAACCCTATTTTTATGAAACTGACACATAATGACGAATATTAGCTTCTTATTCATATGCTATTCAACACTATCTAAGCATAAGATGAGAGTACTGAACACTTCTTGTAACAACTCCAGGAGTCTCTTGTTACCTCATATCTTTTATATACACGGAACATAGTAAGTTACTGTCTCAAAGCAGATGTGAGCAGTGTCAATCCTTTCAAGTAGGGTAAAATACAGTACTATTTCAGAATCACTGTATCTATGGAGAACATTTGTTTGGAACCACATGACTGAGAGACCCGTTAGCTGGCCAAAATCCAGCCTGAACTGGCAAGGACTAACAAATGTTGTTACCAGGAGAAATGCTGGGGGTGGTTTCTAATGAAGGAAAAGGTATTTAAAGGAGAATGTCTTGCGCCAAGCATATAGATAATGATGGTACAGCTCACTCTTAAAATCTTACACAGCCATACTGCTGGCTGAATGATCCTGCGTGCTAAGCCAGGTTGCTGTCTAGTATAGCTCTCTTAGTCTACTAACCTATGCTAGTTTCCCTACACAAAGAAGGCTTCGGTTTCTCTAGAGTTAGAAGCTGGACACCTTCTGCTAGCACTGATAAAGGACTGAAGGAACATAGCTTCCAGTATTCATCCATGAAAGCATTAGCATTTGTCAGGCTTAGGCTTAGCATTACAAAATTTATTCATTAAAAATATCTCATTTAATCTAGTCATTAATTTTAAGTTATTAGTTAGAAGTAAACTCATTTTAATGCCTACTAGCACTTTGTTAGGCTGCCTTTGTAGCTGGTTCGACATCCTATGCTGATCCAGGTTACTAAAGCCAAGGGCTAGAGAATCACCATACGGATAAAGCATGTGCCAATCTATTATGTGTGGAAGACAAGAGATGTTGCCAGCAATTGCCCTTGCAACAGCAGCTACTAGTCTATGAAATAGCATTAACAGTTGGTGTACTTCTCACAGTTCCTTACTGAAGTCTGTGAGAAGAATTTAGTACTTCTCAGTCACCTGCCAGCGGTCACAGATTCGCAAATGAAAATGGCACACTGCTACACAAAGTTACTATGAAGGCTTGGAGGAAAAAAAATTATACTTTAATCCTTAGAGAAATGGACTTCTTGGAGGACAGCAGACTGAAAACACATTGCTACTATCCATTGATACGTACCTTTTATCTGTTAGCACCCTCCACTTGGCATCCTTAATATGCACTAATAAAACAAATCTAGAAAGCAAAACTGTAGTAAGAGGTCAGAATACTGATGTAAAAATAAGACAAACAGCACTTTCCTATTCTAGGAATGTGTCCAAATCAGATCTGGCTTTGGACTCGTAATGCTGTGTAGATTGAAGCTAAGATCTAACAATGGGAGTTAGAATATTTTTTTATATTTTTGTAACTACAGCTTTTTCATGGGGTAGTATTTGTAATCTAATAAGTCAATAGATTTTATATTTGCCTTGCATTTGCACCTGATACTTCTGGAAAAAAAAATGTAAAGGTTTACAAGTTTCTAATGATAATTTACAGGTGTGAAAGGCTTTTTGTTTTAAGTCAGGACAGCAATTCTTACACTTTTAAATCAAAATATAATGGCATAAACTGAGTTTTTTCTAAACATTCTATTATGGTGCCTTTTATGTTTCTGACATTATAAGGGATAACAATTTGTTCTTGATGCATCTCATATGGAAGGGTGGTGATTTCTATTTTCCATCCACAATATTTGTATGTACTGTGATAAGGTTAATGTGCATTTTTGTGGAACAATCCTGTAAAGCCAAGAGGCTTATTTTCAATGTCTCTGAAATATTTCATTAATAACAGACAATCCTTACTTTCAAATGCATGCTTCTAGGTTTGATTTTCCTACAGGTGCTCCTTATAATGGTACTTCAGATGTATGAGACTTCCAAATAATAAAGCACATGTTAAAAAAAAAAAAAGGTAATAGTTCTCCATTTCCTGTGTCACTGAAGCAACACTTGCTGGATTGCATTATGAGGCATTTAACTTCCTGTCAAACTATTATTTACTTTAATCCATGTACCGGATCATGAATTTCTGCATCACTCAAATTTATTTGTCAAACTTGTTACCACAAAACTATTCTCTACCAACACAGAACTGTATGTAGAGATGGTCTTAGGCATGTTTTATGCTCATAATTAATCATATCTTTTTATGTAAGGAGTTGTAACCAAGAGTTAAGCAAGCCAGGCTTCTTTCTTCACAGAGAGGATCAGTCAGTTGAGGCTGATCAACTGTGGCCTGAAAGCTTTGGTGAGGGGTTTGTTTGGTGTCATTGGTTGTTTCCTCTTTAAAAACTTCTTACACAGCTTCTACGAGATTAAATTTACAGAGCAACACAATCTTGTCTTTTTGCAGTGACACCTCAGAATTACTTCAGTGGTATTTTTCTGGCAATTCGAAAGAAAATTAAGTTTAGGGAAAGGGGAGCTAGTCCTGCTTCCCTAAACACATATGCATATGCCAGCACCGCTAAAAAAAAAAGCAAAAGCAGGCTATTCTCTTCTTTGTATCAGGTATTGGAGTGTTTTCTGGAACAGAAACATTTCACTGGGTGTTTTGCGGAGTAGGTTGTTTGTTTCACAAAAAAGAACACGGTCTGATATAAAATGGTTATATTGTGAATTGTCAGTCAGACAACTTCTTTTTGAGTGATATCCCATGGCTGTCCCATCTGGATCAGGATACTGTGCCAGACGCATATGATACAGAAAAAGCTATTAACTTCAGAGAGCTTGCAACATCGACTATGTACACTGTGTGAAAACCACTGGTGTTTTAAAACACTATCTAAATTCCTTTTTATGCAGTTCCTTGGTCAATAAAGAACACAGGTTTGATCATTTATACAAAACCTAAGGTACTCATCCCTGTGGTGTGATTTTTGGATGCATGTAAGATAGTTAAGTTTCTGCAAAGAATTCTACTTTTAAGGATACGGCTTTGAATGTTTTTCAATACTAGGTGTAGTCATGCCTTTCTAATGTTCCTCATTATTACATGTTTATTAAATACTCTCTTCACCCTATTAGAATTTACACAACCTGTAACCATTTGCATCAGGCAGAACAAGTAATTCACTAGTTTTGAAGCACTGCATATTCTGCACACTGAACAGCAGTAAAATAGCTGAAACCAAAGCTCAGCTGTGAAACAGGGTCCTTCCTATACAGGAAAAAGGTTTCCCAAGTGCTCTGTCCAGGCCCTGGGCCTGTGTTCGACACCCTCCGGCGCCGGTTGCTGCTCACCCCCGAGATGAAACCGCTCATCGGCCACACCGCAGCTCCTCAAGGGCCGAGGTCAGCAGCGGCCGCCTCGAAGCAATTAACAAAAAAGCGGAGGTAATTTTGTTCCGCCAGGATACAGGGCGTGTGCGTGTGGATGTACGTGAGCCTGCCCGGCTCCTGTCAGGGCGCTTTGTGCCTGTCCGGCCGTGCCCAAGCCCATCCCTGGGGTACCACTGAGACGCGGGACCCCAGCATTCCCGCCCTCGCCGCTTCCCGCACCCCCTTCCCTCCCCTCTAAGAGGAGAGGCCGGGGGCTCCCCGGGCACCCTCCCTCCCCGTCCGCCCCGCCAATTCCTGCCCCACACATGGGGACCTCCCGGGTCACCCCGTCCCCTCATACCCGCAGCCCCTCACCGCGGGCCGGGGCCGCCCGCTCCCGCCGCCCCGGAGGGTGTGTCCGCCGGGGGAGGAGGAGGAGGAAGAGGAGGGGAGGAAGAAGCCCCTGCCCTTACAAAAGCTCCCCGGTCGAGGAGTGGCGCGTGTGTCCTGCGGGGTGGCAGCCATGCCCCTGAGGAAGCCCGCGAGCAAGCGGCGCAGCACCGACTCGGGCGTGGAGCCCGACCGCGGGGCCCTCTCCCAGGAGAAGAAGGATCAGCGCATCGCGCTCTTCCTCAGAGACTTCGACCAGCAGGGTAGGGCCGGGGGCGGCGGAGAGGGGCTTGGGGCTGCCCGGCGCCCGCAGGTGCTGAGGCGGCTCCCGGCGCGGGTTGGCGCGCTGGGGCTGCTGAGCAGGACGCCGATGCCGGCTATCGCGCTAGCGACCACCCTGGCGGTACCGGTGGTGCCCGCCCGCCCTTCCCTGCCTGGCGTGGGAGGAACAGCGTCTCCCGGCGAGCAGAGCCTCCGGGGCGAGGCGGGCGGCGAATGAAGGGGGCAGAGCCTCCGGGGCGAGGCGGGCGGCGAATAGAAGGTGAACCACTCGCCCTGTGGGGGGGCAGCCGTGAGGCGTCTCGGGGGGGGGGGGGGGGGCAGGTGAGGCGTCTCGGGGGGGGGGGGGGCAGCCGTGAGGCGTCTCGGGGGGGGGGGGGGGAGGGGGCAGCCGTGAGGCGGCTCTGGGGGCTGCCGGCCCGCGCCGCCTGGCTCCTCAGCCCGAGGAGCGGCTGGCGGCGGATTCCAGGCGCTCTGACTGCCCAGTCAGGTTACCCATGGTAAAACGTTATTTGAACTTTCTCTTTTAATGCACTCTACCAGGCTTATACTTGGAAGTACTTAACACGTATGGCAATAAAGCCTGTTTTGTTTTAAAGCCAAGGAAAATATCCAGGAAATGAAGAAAGAGCTTGATTCGCTTTTGCAAACAGCTGAGAAGGCATTTACAGTGGAGCTGCTGAAGATGCCAGTTGCCATCAGGAAAATGAAAAGAAAGGAATTGCTTAGTAAGTGTGTGTGGCCTTATATCTGCAAGGGATGCAGACATCATTACAGCATGGTGTGCCCCGACTAATGTGGGAAAACCTGTAAACTTAGTGACTTCTGTGAAAATGTTTGTATTGTCTGCTGAATATTTTAAGCTAATCATCAGTGGTATTACACTGCAGGTGCTTGGTGAGCACTTGTGTTCAAGCAGACTGACCTGTCTTAAGACAGGGTATAGAATTGGTAAGAGTGTATAGAGTCTGGAGCCTTCTTTCATGTCTGCTCTTAAGTCATCTTATTTAAAACTTCAAGAGATGAGGAATAGTTGCAAGTCTAATATTTTCCAAAAACTTAAGCTTTTTCCACCTGAATGTTCATCCTAGCCACAGAGATTATTTTGTCTTTCTGTTAATTTTAAGTCTTTTACTACTAAGCCTTTCTCATCATCAGGTTGTTTACCTATGACAAGCTTAACTTTAACCTCAGATTTATGCAGCGATTTTAAGCCGTGGTGTACAGTCAGCATCAGATGTATATTCTGGTGAGAACTGATGTTTTTGGAATCTACCTTGCAGCTGAAAATTGCAGGGGCTGCACAAAGATCAAACCTAAGGCTCTTGAAGAACTTGAGTTTATTGTAAGCCTTTGAGTATGTATTTCAGTGTCTTTCTTGAAGACTTCTGCCTAAAAGCACATTAGCTTTCAGCAGTGCGATGTATGGGGTTTTTTCTTCTTGGAATTGAGGCTATATACTCTGTGACTATGCTTAGTGTCCTTTGAAAGACTAAAGATACTGAAATGGCTTAAGATTTTCACTGTTGTTTGTAGGAGTGACTATCCTATGAGACTTGAATCTTGTTCAAATGCAACATGTATGCTAGCTAAGGTTAACTAAGCAACTGTAGTCCTGAATTACTTGTTCAGCTTCATAGTCCATAAGATAAGAACCTGCAGATAATAATTATGCAAGTAATAGTATATAAACAAGTTGCACTTCCTTGAGTTACAGATTTGCAAGGAGGGGAGGAAGTAGCTCTTGCTGCTGCAGTGGTAAGTGTGTTTTCAAATTTTATCACAGCTTACACAGTAGAAGTTTTCTTTCCCTGCTGTAAACATTTCTGACAAATTATTTTGTTTGGTTGTCTGTTTAAATAGAAGATGGTATGAAAAGGCTAGACAGTTATGGTGCAGTTATGAACATTACCTAAAGCTTTAGCGTCATCTGCAGACAGAAATACAGATGTTTCTAAAAAATAAACTGGTGTTTAGCCAATCTCACTTCTGTTACTTTCTTTTATGCCCTTTTAGTTCACTGCCTTTTGTAGGCTAATAAGCACTTACTGGGCAAAATCTGTTGACTTTCCTGTGTTGGATAAACTTTTTTTTTTAAGACTGACTGCTCTCTAGAAGATGTACCAAATCCAAAACTGGTAAGGACCAACAGCAAAAAAGGCAAGTCAATCCATTAATATATAGCTTGGTTCTTAAATTTTCTTTTTTTATTGGTTTGAACTGACCATTTGTGAAGAGGATGTTAAGCCTGAAGGATACAAGAGGGAAAAGTGTGTAACTAAAAGTATAACATACAGGTCCCCCCAGTGTGTGGAGGATCATGAGCTATGCTACTGTTGAGGGACTTTAAAACATGAGACAAGAGTTCCTGCCCTTTGGATTTATCACTGAAAATAGTGACAAGAGACAGATTTAAGTGACTTGTCAGTGCTTTACAGTACAGCAGAAGAGCTAGGAAAGTCACCCCTATTTTCGCATAGGTTCCCCTTTGAGCTCCTGCCCATTGAGGTTTGTAAGGAAAATACCATTTCTCTTCATACTCAAAATATGCAATAAGAAAGACACTAACACCAAAATGTAATTACATTTTGTCTGGGGGTTGAAGGGTTATCTAGTGTCTTTTAACTGTCCCGGGTGTCACGGTGTCTGTGACGAACATGCATAGTTTGCTTTGAACTCTGGCCCAGGCGAATGACATGGGGATAGCAGAACTGATACGTAGCTGTCAGTGGGTAAATAGGCTCTGAATAAATGAGTTTGAAGTGATGTTTTGTGCTCTTCATGACATTTTTATTTTCCTTGTCTTTCTAATATATTTCTAGTTAAGGTAACTACAATTGTTGAATATGAAGATGCCAAGCATATTTCTGCAAAGAAAATATCTAAAAAAGTAAGTTTTACTCAGAATAAACAACATAATGGTTTAATCAGTTCTGATCTGCTATGAACCCTGCTAGATCCATGACTGCCAGTGGCCTGCTGTTTGTTTGAAAAATCAGTTGTTTTAAATTCAATGTATCTTAAGTTAAGCAAAGCTTCACTTGCCAATAAGTCTGATGGTTTGAGGAACCACTTTTTGATGAAACTTAAAAAAAATAAATGTTTTAAACATGCTTTTCTATATTTGAACGACTTGTGCATTCTTGTCCACCTTGATCTCTAAACCAAATAGCACAGGTGTATTAATTTTACCACCTCAGTCCGCCTGTGCAATGCAGTGCCTCAGCCAGACACTGAAGTATGTAGCAAGATGACAACAAAGACAAAAGGATTCTATGTAGAGTTACAGGCATTAATTATAAGAGAGCTTACAAGTTGGAAGGGTGTATGTTAGAAAGGTGGTTGTTAATACAGAACTTCAGTGAACAAATAATTTTTGGCATTATGAAACTCTTGTATTGGAATGCATATTTACCATTTTGTATATATGGAGAACTCGCTCTAAAAGGCAGCACTATGGGGCTTAACTGTTCTTTTTTTAACAGGGAATTCTTACAGAATTGTTCCCTGGAAATATCTATCATTTTGCCTTAAAATGTAATTTCTTTTAACTGCAGTCTTACCTATACCTTTTCAGGTTTCCAAAACAAAGTCACTGGTTTCATTGGCCTCTGGTTCAAATAGCAAACTGAACCCTCTTTCTAGGTAAGACTGACCTTTGATAGCTTATTTAACTCACCTGAACTCGTGAATGCTGAATAAAAAAAAAAGTAGCTGAGATTTGATCTGATAAAGATGTCTTCCATAACCTGAATCAGCTGCATTGTAGTGATGTGAACCCTGAAGAAAAAAGCACCTCTGGCTGATGAAGGGATGTAGTTGCATCTCACTCACTGAATGGTGCACAGTTCTGAATCTATGTAATCAGTATAGATTTCCGAATACTTAATGGAAGAGAGCATGTAAGGGAAACATCTTTGTCACTCTGTTAGGACTAATGAATTGTTCTGTAATAATTTTGCCCTCGTGCATAGCTGAAAGGGAGGTGTCATTAGCAGGAAAATACACACTTGCAAAAACCCCTTAGAACTACTGGCAGCCATGATGTACCAAATTCATTAGATCTTATAGTGAGACTGGAACTAAAAAATTGGTGGATATCTAAATAAACATTTTTTGAGAAGCTCCTGCTACCCCTTATAGCTCCAGTGTGCATACTTGTACCCACTGGCACTTATTTTGATACATTCAAATTGTCTTCAGAGAAATGCGATGTAAATAATGTATCGGTGTTTAATGTGCCTAAAAGAAATTTAAAAAAAATCTTGGCCATGTTTAATTAGTTTCTTGAATTGGGATTCTAGAATTTTTGTCTCCACAAAATCAAACTAGAGAAGGCTGCTGGGAAGTCTAACTTTTCAGTCTTCAAAGGTTGCTTTTATTCAAGTATGCTTACAGTGGGCCAAAACCACACACCATTATAGTATCTCTTGCGTGGGTAAAAGAGACGAGGAAAAACTGAGGTAAACTTCTGTCATCAAGATTTCTGTGAACTGAGTTAAAATCCAAAACAGGAAAAAATTGTTCTCTGGATTCAGGTCAACCACACAGAACAAATACCCTGAAAAGTAATCTAGAAAAATTAATTCCTGCTGAAAAATTCTTCCAAAAAAGCCTTTTGCATGCTTAGATAGAAAGCTGTGGATGCTCCCTTAATTATACCTAATTCAGGTATTGCAGCCCTCTCTTATCTACTAACATAAATTATCCTTTCATTCCCCTATCATGTTAGGTCCCATTATATCATGTCTACCTCAGGAGGGCTTCTTCACATCTATATGTACTGGATCTCTGTCATGGAGTACTTCAACATTCCCTAATTCACCAGCTGTCTATCTTCTTCCTAGGCAAAACTCCACAGTAGATGAGGAGGAAATTAAAAAAAAAAAAAAAAAAAAAAACAAACAAAAAAAACCCAAACAAACAAAAAAAAAACCAAAAAAACCCCCCAAAACCAACAATCACTTTTTTTTAAGGTCTGGTCACTCTTCTGCAAGTGTGACTGAGGCTGTTAAGTCCCTTGCTTCTGATGGCAGTGCCATAAATTTCAAAGCCATTCCAAAGGTATCTAAAAGGTAATGTTCCTTCAGCTTGTTCTAGAATAATTTTGTTAAATACCAAGACACTATATATCTACGTTAATATCCATGTAGATTTAATAGCCCCTCATGATCTACCACTAAATTTGGTAGTGGGGATGTGAACCAGTCACGCCTCCTGCTTTGATTGTGGGTGTTACGTTCTCACAGAGGTACAGGATTTGATGTCATAACTAAGCCAGTTTAAAAAAAAAGAAAACCAAACCAAAACAGATTTAGAGTATAAATTCTACTCCCACCCACTATTATTTAAAGGTGTAGTTTGCAGCTTAAACTAATTCTCAGAGCCCAAGCTTGATTAATGTCGCCAATATTGCTGTGTTTTAAAAAAACAATAAAAATAAGCCAAACCCCCAAAGAACCCAAACCAAATAAATTGACAATCAATTCCTTGATCATTGAACAATTAAGGTTTTCAGTAATCTTTTTCCATATGCAAAACCAGAGTTTAGTTTTGGCAGAAGTCATCAGTTGAAGTGAGGGGGTGAAAAACTTAAATGGGTCATGAAACCAACAAGTGGCTTAGTTTCACCTTGGCCTGTTATAAATTTCAGAGGCTTGTTTCCATGCAGAAGATACCAAAAGCTTACATTTTTGAAGTGGAATAATTGTATCCTGGAAGAAGCTTAGGAAATTTGTATGGCATAAAGCATGCCCTGTACCTCTGTGAGAGCTAGCAGCTTTGGTATTTCTTGATAGCTCCCTCTGTAGTAGACAGATAACAGCACACTTCTTATCTTAAGCCCCAAGGCATGAAGTTTCTTCTTTCCAAAACTGCATGTGTTCACTGTTGGTATTGGAGAGTTCTTGTTACTCAGTGGTCCCAATGTCAGCTTGCTCACAGGCCTGTAACACAGGCTTAGAAGGTTACTGCAGTGTTTCAGGGTCATAAAATGTTACCTAGCGGTGCTAGCAAATGCTACTGATAGTTGGATTTCCTGTAATCTTCTGGCACAACTGGAAAAGTTTAAACATGACTGCCTTTCCATTAGGTGCATTTGCTACTACTTGCATCTGCTTCATGCTTGAAAATTTTCTGCAGAGCACAGGATGTTAACCTTCAGGTAACACTTATTGCATTCTAGTGTTGGACTACAACAGACTGTCTCAAGAACTGTACCTACCAGTGGAAGAGTTCAAGGCATGTTACTAAGAAGTAAATCAGTACCCCAAGATAAAACTGTTCCATTTGTAAACATTCCGCTGGCTGATGGACAGGTATCAAA
Source organism: Gorsachius magnificus (assembly GCA_034008185.1). Classification (NCBI taxonomy): domain Eukaryota; kingdom Metazoa; phylum Chordata; class Aves; order Pelecaniformes; family Ardeidae; genus Gorsachius; species Gorsachius magnificus. The sequence goes on along the minus strand of CM067088.1, from coordinate 33,012,722 downwards.
CCTGTTTTTTTTTTTTTTAAAAAAAAAACCAAAACCCAAACAACCCCAAACTTTCATCTTACAGTAGTTGATAAACTGAATAGTCTGACAGTGATAGCTCTTGCTATCTCTGAGTTTTTGCTAAAAAAAAAAAAAGGAATAAGGGTAATAAGGGTTACTAAAGTTTTGCAATGTAGCAGGGAAGCACATGATTTTCAGAAAAGCTGGCCATGCAAGCAAGAACTTTCAGAATAGTTTTTGTTTCTCTTTTTGTTTAGACACTCTGTATGGCTGGTGGAGACCTCCATAATATTGATGTGCAACTACTCAATCAAGATACAGTACAGCACATTCATAACTTAGTGGTAAGCTTAAACTAGTAGGCTTATGTGTAAGTACTTGGACACCTAGTCTTGGGTTTTCATGTGAGATACCGTCATGAATGCAAATTCTAAGTCCTTCAACTTTTCTTGAGCTTAAACCTAAATTGTTTGGCATAAAAGTGGAGGGTGGAATAGGGCAAGGGAGGAACAGGGAGGGGAAGGCTGCTGCACACAGATAATGTGTAAAAGCAAATGCACTTAAATAAGCATGTGCAGTTTGGTAATTGCCTGGGGGACAACAGAAGCATGAACTCTTCCTTCTAGATTGCTCTGGTGTCTCTCCTACCATGTGAGCAAACTGCCATTATCTCATATTCACAAAGGCTTACAAAGCTACAGCTAAGTTTTGATTCTTGCTGTAATCTATTATTCCATGTCCCTTGCTGAGTAAGAACTAGACTCCTGTTAATGCTCTGCTGCAACTGAATAGTAACCGCCTTGCTTTTGGTTCAGGGAAGTAAATTGTTCTGAAGCAGAACGAAGTTGAATTGAACTTTACAGCACATAGTGCCTGTCTCTTCTATAGATGAGGGTACCTGGGCTTTTTGATTAATTATGTTGCAGCACTAGAAATCTAGCTAGACATAAGAAATATTAATCAGTTTACAGTCTTGCAGGTATTTAAACTTGAATGCAGCTATAGATATTAAGGTAAAAGTCTGGAAGCTGTTTTGTATTTTGTAACATGGGCATGCCTCTCTGTAGGTAGTGAATGGGGGAGTGCTTACTGCTTGCCTTAGCAATAGTCACTTTTTCTTCCAAGTTCTGCTGGGTAGCTTGAACTAAAATGAATTTCCCCCCCCCCCCTTAGAGTGAGCTGTCTGCACTATGTGGAAAGGCAACAGCTAAACAGTGTTAATGGAACTGCCTCGTGACTACAGAATATTCATGACAGCTCTTGCTTGCTGCCTCTGAAGTGAGAATGTCTATAATGTCTCAATAAAGCTGTATACTGCCCAGTAAATGTTTTTATATGAAGCTTACAATGTGATGTGTATTATTAAATTACTGTTATCTCTGAGGATAGAAAAGCAGAAAATAATTCTTCTTTTCCAACTTCTTTATAAAAGGCTTAGTTAACATCTAACCTCAGCTCACAGTAAAATGAACAGTAGTGGGTTATATGTAGGAAATAAAATTTAACTCTGATATTCTAAACAGGACTCTGGGTTTTTACATAACTATTCCTAAGTATAGAGCTCTTCAATATCATTCTTCTATGCATGCCACAAGCAGAATGTAGTGCTGGTTTCCTACTAATGTTTAATCTTCCCAGTATCAATCTCCTTGAATCAAACTCTGGAATTAAGCCGAAGTGCAAGTTTCTAAATTCTTTAATAGCATTTTAAGGCATGTAAATTTAGTTCTGTGGTGGCATATATGAATCTTGATACAGGAATAAAACTTATTTCCAGTCTTACGCTGTGACGTGACAGTAATGTGGAAGGTGACAGGTAGTAACACAGACTTACTGTAATTTGTGGTGTCAACCCAATTTTTCTAGTACTTACTTTTCAGTAATTTGTAGGAAATCCTGTTAATGTCTCTCCAGGTAAAGATGCCAGTCCAGCAGTCACAGTATGGGTGCTTTAGTATTTTCAGAACTTGAGAATGCACATTCTTTAAATTAAAACACTAGTTTAAGAATAAAATCTAGATTAGTTTTTTCTTCTGTTCTGCTTCTACCTATGCTTTACTTAAGGAAAAAAGGTCATAAGTTTCAAGTAAGGGGGGGGGGGAAAAAAAAGCTTTCCAAGGTATAGGAGACAAAACTCTTAAAGAATATTAAGTTAAAATGCTACCAAGCCTAGATTAAAACTTGGTAACCAGAAAATACAGGAATAAGACCCTCATTCAGATTATAGATGAAGCTTTACAGACATTCACAGAACGGCAAGGGTTGGAAGGGACCTCAGGAGATCATCTAGTCCAACCCTCCTGCTAAAGCAGGTTCTCCTAGAGCATGTTACACAGGACTTCTTCCAGGTGGGCTTTGAATGTCTCCAGAGAAGGAGACTCCACAACCCCCCTGGGCAGCCTGTGCCAGTGCTCTGTCACCCTCAAAGTGAAGAGGTTTTTCCTCATGTTCAACTGAAACCTCTTATGTTTCAGTTTGTACCCATTGCCCCTTGTCCTGTTGCTGAGCACCACTGCAAAGAATCTGGCTCTGTCCTTGTAACATCCACCCTTAAGATATTTTTATGTGTTGATGAGGTCCCTTCTCACTCTTCTCTTCTCCAGGCTGAACAAGCCCAACTCTCTCAGCCTTTCCTCGTAGGGGAGGTCCTCTAGTCCCTTTATCATCCTAGTTGCTCTCCTCTGAACTCTTTATTGGAGTTCCTCTTCTTTCTTGAACCGGGGAGCCCAGAGCTGGACACAGAACTCCAGGTGGGGTCTCACCAGGGCAGAGTAGAGGGGGAGGAGAACCTCCCTTGACCTGCTGGCCACACTCCTCTTAATGCACCCCAGGATACCATTGGCCTTCTTGGCAACAAGGGCACCCTGCTGGCTCAGGGTCAGCTTGTTGTCTACCAACATGGCCAGCATGAATAGTTAGTTCTGTAACTCAGTAGTTTAACCTGAATTAACATCCATTTTCCTTTAAATTGATAACAGCATCACACCAATGTGGTATCAGCTTTTGATTACTGGAAGTGAATGGCCATTTCAACAGGAATTAATTAACTATTCATTCCCATACTACACTAACCCACACTGCAGTGCAGTATTGACACCTGCACTTTCTTGCGTGGTTGGAAAAGGTACAGTGTTCAAGCAGGCTTTGCAGGGCAGGCTACCACACCTTTGCTGGGGATTGCACTATGGGGTTTAGGTAGGGTAGCAGTCATGTTACAAAAGTAGCTACTAGTGTTTAATCCAGTCTGCTCTTGTTACAGTATTTTCTGAGCTGCAATTTCAAAATTAGCTTTTCTTGTGACTAAATGCTGCTTTTAAGAGCTGGGAAAGCCTTTCTGGGTCCTGACACAAAGGGCAAGTTCAGGGGATGGACACAGTAAGGAAGCACAAGGACTCCTCAATGAACTGAAGTCATTCTTGGCAATTGTCACCAAGCTAAACAGAGCTCTGGAGGCTTCCTAATCTACAATCTTCCTTTTAAATTTGGTAAAGAGAAGCATACAATTAAATGCCCAACACCTTTACAGCAATTGTTTGAACTTCATACTTGCATCAGCCTAAGACCAGAGTGGAAGGTTATGGGTTAATAACTAAACCACTGTTCTATTACATCCTACATAAAGGACTGAGAAAGTGTTGCATATTAAGAAATAAGTCTTTGGCATGTTTCATTTTTTTAAACAGCGCTAATTTTTCTTCCACTGATTACCTCCAACTTCTTTGCAAACCTGTTTTTCAAAAGAACATAGCCTCATCTTTTGTGTTAGCAAGAACCACACCACTGTCAGTATCTTATGAATAAATACTCACTGTGATACACCTTGGTAAATTAAATGCACTTAAGAGGACAGATAAGACTTTTTCTGAGAGTCAACCTTAGGTCAAATTTAATGACTATATATGTAGAAATAGATATGCCACAAAATAAGCTGGACAAGACTTCCTGAGGTTTTTTTTTTTCCTTTCTGCTTCTTGAAGCCAATATTGAAGACATAAAAAAAAGTATCAACTAAAAAATGGTTTTAATACAAGTTCTGGTGATCATGTTGTCTTGCTCCCTCAACAGACAGACTACTCATTTGTTTATACGACCAATTCTAACATAAGTACTTAAGTTGCAGCTGGTTATTACTGAGAACACTCAACTAACATTTATTTTTCATAGGACAGTCCCATTGGCCCAGTTAAAGCATTAATAGCTATGTTAAGCATTAAACAACATCAAGTAAACTACTAAAGCATTAGTAACTGTAGTAATACATCACTCGCAACAAATATTGAACCAAGACAGTATAGATGATGAATTTATGTGAAGTTTTCCTACACTACAACTCTGTAAAGGGATACCCTCTTATTAGAGCAGGAGATACATATAATAATGGCAACTCTGAAGTAGTCACCACTTTATTGAAAGATGCTGTTGTCAGGAGCCTAAATTAATGCAGTCTCAGGCCTGAAGCAGAACTGGACTAATGCACACTACATATTCCACCCCTTCACATCAGCATGCTATCCAGAAAGTTACCATGAATCCCTTCCTCTTGTCCTCCTGAAAAAAGGAATTGGAAAGTAGGGATATAAAGAGTTCAGAGTACATACTCCATTTTCCATGGAGGTAAATCCTAAAGCTACCACTTAAGAGCAGAAGACAGGCATTTTAACTGTGTAAGCATTACAAGTTAAGATTACTAACTTCTTGGAGAAATGAATCAGGAGAAAGGATCAGTATGTAACCATGGCTTCATAAAAAGCAACCTGAGGTTTTAATAAATGAAGATTCACTAGATGAGAATGCCAGAGCATAAGAAGTCAATAGTGAATGAAATACAGGTCAAACAGTGTTTATTCTTGCTTCAGTTTTAGAGTCAGTAACAAGGATGTTCAGCAACACTCAAATGCCAATGCCTACCCAAACACATGGAAACCCTTGCAGTTTGTCCCTTCAACCTCATTGGTAAAGCATCAACAACTCTCTGAGCAATAATTAAACAAGTCACACTTCAGATCTGTAAAGAAAAGTAGAGGCATCTTTCAACTTCCTCACTTCAACAGGGAGAGAAACCTCACTACAGAGAAGCAGCTTACCAACTGAGGTTCGTGCACAGTTCCTTAGCACTGTAACTAAATGCTGAGATAACTAACCATACCTGGTAATTACTTAAGGTCACATTCTTGCTTTGTTGTGGTAGTTTTACCAATTAAAAGCATATAAAAAGGAACAGAACTGAAGCTGGAAAACTTAATGTCTTAATAGTTAAAACAAAGTACAAACTGCTGGAAAAGTAATAAAACCATCTACAGTTAGTTTGTTTCCAGGTCAAAAGGTTTTGTCCAGTACAATCCCAATCTCAATCTCTTTACAAGCTGTGTTAATGCAACTCAAGTTGCCAGGCATAACACACATTTTTACAAATATTTTTTTAAAACTGGAAACATTTCTCAAGGAAGTCACACTGAATCAGGCTTTCAGTTGGATTCAAAGGCTAAGAGAAAGATACCATTATTTTGGGATCATCTTCATTTACAAGGTTTTGTTACCTTCTGATTGAACTCAGATATCCTTGTATATTCTTTATACAAAGGGGACATGGCTGCAGCCTTCCTCGTGCCCATTTAGTCATATCTTATTTCAAGAAAGCACTTTTAGATGTGGCACACAATTGTTACCTAACAGCAACCTAGTCTTAAAGCAGCTTCAGCCTCCATTTATAAACTGTCTACCATCTCTGTAGTCTCTTTGTACACAGAATAATTAAAGCCACTGGAAAAGCAAGAGTTACAAGGCAAAAGAAATATATTATACACCAACTGCTTTTATTTAATTTCAGAAACCGTTCACAAGATGGTAGAAAAAACTTACAACCACTTCTAATTTAGTCTTCCATTGTTCCCAGTCAGCTCTAAACCCATTATGTGCAAAGCCCATTTACCATGCATCTAGATGATAGATACAGGCTATGAAATTCTTTATTCTACTTGTAGCAGCTTATGCAGGTGCAGCCAAATACCAAGCCTCAGGACAAATTGTACACAAACTTTACAATGTAGAATTTGAATTTAAAATATGAAACTTAAAATCTACACAAAACTGGTAAAAATCAAGCACAGATACGAGGACAAACTTAAAACCCATGTGAAAAGGAGTCTTGTCTTCCTTTCAAGTGCTTTATTCTGCTACACAGTCAAAATGAAGATGTAAGCTTGTGGTTAGTTTAAATTACACTCTGTAGATACTATAGACCAATTTAAAAGTTACACATACAGCAATAGATGTCCATTGGTTCATCTGGATTACTTATACAATCCAGCTGGATTGTTGAAAACAAGTCAGGCAAAATTTGAAAGAAAATCCTTGTGCAACTTTTTAGACAAACGTTTACTGATGGGCACACTGTACCCCAGGTCCATGATGGCTGCTTTCTTCATCAGAACTATCGTTATAAGCTTCACGTCTCTGGCCACCACCTGAACCACGAGTGGTATCAAATTCCTGAAGATCTACCTCTTCTGCATCGCCAATTACATTGGGAAATTCTGGTCTAGCTGGCAGAAGATCTTCAAGTTCCTGCCCCAAAAAAACAGAAGTGTATTCAGTACTGCATCTACAACTGCCAAAGTGACCAGTCTCAGACCAGGTGTGTTGTAGAAGTCTAAGCTGATGTAAACCCTGAAGTGCATACTCATTTAAAACTATCCAAAGTATTTGTATCAGCTGGAAGTCACCACTTAAAAGAAAACCAACAGCTCCACATATCATCAACTAACAGTGCAATCAGTAAATACAGCTGCACTCTGAAAACTTAATCACACAGCAGCAGGAAGACTCTTCTTCCTGCCCTTGTCTGCCCAACATCTGCACAGCTCTTAAACACAGGTTCCATAAATTCACATTCCAATGGGTATTTGAGTTACACGTTGTCCATAAACAATATTAAGAGAACAATTGTACTTGCATCTAAATTTAAGCACTGAAAGCAAGCACAAGGAGGTACAACACACACTTTGCATACACTGTCAAATAACGCCACCACATTTATGCTTGAAAAACTACTTACTGAAAGCTTTTCTGGGCTAATCCAGTTATTTTCAGGAAACTGAACGTCAAATTTAATGTAAAGATCCCCCTTCTCAAAAGGATTACGATACTGTGGCATTCCTTCGCCTCTGACTACACGAACACAACCTGTAATTCAAAGAGAAGTAAATCTTTCTCTCTACAACTCAACTCTTCATTTCTCAAGCCTCAGTTCAGTTAACAGGACAACAGGAATGGGATTTAGTGTTCCAAGAGTCACAAAAGCATAGCCAAAGAAGTCCTTATCAGGTCAAGCTTACCTGGTTCAATTACTTTTCCAGGAGGATATTTAACCACAATTTGACGTCCATCAAGGTGCTTAAATGTGAACTGAAATCCACACAGTGCTTCAACAAGTCCAATCTTGTGTGTCATATGCAAGTCATTCCCATCCCGCTGGAACACCTACAAAACAAAGACAGGAGATAGCTTTTCTAGTCCTATAACCATATCCCCACAAGACCCATTATTTAGAATTCATTATTATTTATTCTTAAAATTCAGTCAGAGCAACAGCCTTTGTCCAAAGGCAACTTGATTCTGTTGTTTCAAATAGCTTAACACGCTTGTAAAGTTTCTGCCCGAGGAAAATGGGCAAACTGCACTATATGCTGTGATGTAAAGTTCAAATTAAACAAGCAGCAGTGCTCTCTCACCCCCAATATCTTCTACACAAGCAACCTACAAACAGAACTTGGACAGTTTGAAACTACTTCCCCCACAGAGTACAAAACCCGTATCTTTGTTTCTCAACATTTAACTAGTCATCATGCATATCTGCTTCAGCTAACAATCCATAGCAAGGCTTTGAACAATTAGTCCACAGCTGTCTTAAGTGATCTTTGAGCCCTATCACTCAGGATTCCTAATCAGAGTAAATGTAAGCTCTATCCAGAGTCATGACTCCCACCCTCAAGGGAAATTTCAAGAACCCTAAAAGTCAGTCTAGTTTTATTCACTAGGACACGAGGTACAGTATTTTTCAGAATTGTTGATACTCTAATGAACTACATCTAGTTTTACAAGATGAAGACTAAGAAGTGGCATCCACCATCTGGAATTTGATGCCATCATGCACATCTGACTGTTCCATATGCTTACAGACCATTTCTCCCTTATCATGATCAAAATCAACTGTGGTGCTGCATTTCAACCAGTATTATAGAAGAAAGAAGAGAAGAATGCGTAAAGAGCTATGCAAAATTGACTGACAAATTAGCAGTCCTTGACAAAGCTTTGAAAAGTTTATTAATTTTCAGATAACCAACATTATATCCTTAATGTGTGACTGGAATTTAAGTTTGTACCCAAATGCTATTCTTTGTGTCACAACAGAACTTCCCTCCCAACACCACCATTCCATTCACCATTTTTTCCAGAGTATAACACACAAACTATTTCTTATTTCATCATGGTAATACCTGGCCTTTCTAAACAAACGCATTCAAAAAAAGCAGACACCTCAACTCTGCCCTAAGGGAGTTTTAACACAGAAAAAGAAAAATTGCAATATTTTATTCTAAAGCGCAACGTATATATTCCACCATATGCTAAGCATAAGCCTTAAACTAGTATAAAATAATGATATATGTTTGTTTTGTTGAATGATTCTGTATGGTCAGCATTCTGTGTTATATTTCCGCAACCACAGTAGCAGAGACAGACAGCACCATCAGGGGATTTTAATAGGAGTTCCCTGCCATGTCACAAGACATTGAAAAAAAGCACCACCTAGCATTTTGTTAGTGTCACAAGCAAAGCAGATTAAAGTTAACATCCTGAATGGCTCTTCACTACATCCACTGTATCAAAGTCATCCTGAGCTTACCTGAGAAAGCTACCTTTTATTAGCACTAGGAAGCACCAGAATCTCCATGTCCTCTGGCTATGGACTTGCAAAGTTTTTTCTGGCTCACCATGAAAGCCATGTTATTCTCTATAAGTCTATTAAAAGCTATTCACCATCTCTCCCAGAGCTGCAACTATATGAATTACTTTAAAATGAACAGCCATCTATATCACTTAAATATAAAAAGACTAGGATAAAAGGCATTTAAAATATAAACTCAAAAGCATTACCTCATTCTCCTTTTCTTGGAGTAAGAGGACAATATCACCTGGTTCCACACCTGGAGCCTGATCTGCTTCTCCACTGAATGTAATTCTTTGCCCATGTTTCATGCCTTTGTCTACATGGACTTCAAGTATTTTGACCTCTTTGATCACCTTCTTCCCTTCACATTTTTTACAGCGGTCTTTTTCATTAATTACTTCACCTGAAGATAGACAAATTTTGAGTTCAGAGATTTCCTCTTAATTGCATCAGATTCTGAAGAAAAACTATTTCAAAAGTAGGCTAAAGAATACATGCAACACAAGGAGTAATTTAGATGTTGCTTTATAAATTCCTCACACGAGGAAAGCCGTTCAATTTACCCTAGCTGGAAAAAGGGGGGTGGGGTGGGGTGGGGTGTGCACGGGGCAGAATACAGATACACATAACCTTCCAAGCTGTCTCGTCAAGGATTTCAAAAAGTGAGAGTGCTTTAGAGGAAGGCAAAACATGACTTTGTCTAGAGCTTCTAGGGTTTAAGTCTTAATTTGACTCCAGTATCCTTATCACTCAACTTACTACTCTTAAAAAAAAGCCTACTTTTCCTTTTCTTGTTATGCTGGAAGATGACAGCTGTAAAAGAAAGGATAAAGCTAAAATGAAACTGAAGCATCTTCCCTCCCTTAAAAGTCACGATATAAATTTCAAACTATTTCAGTGAATTTAGGAAGCTTAGTTCCACTTCTGTTAACAACAGTGAAAAAAGGATTACTGGGTTCTGTTAACCGACAGCCACATTTTGCAGTATACCACCACCACAAAGCACTATGTAAATGCAGCCAGTAGAATGAGAGTCTCTTGCATACAAAATGGGGGAGGGAGGAAGATAGCTTGTCAAATCAGTTTCATTCAAGACCAATATATAGGTTTATAGCTAACATTTTCTGACATAAGGGATTTCACTTTCATACTTTGAAATTGAATAGTTTTTCACATTGTCCATCACCTCTAGCAAGGCAATGACTTTTTCCAGCAAACTGAAGGATGACTATCCAAAACAGCTTAAATCTTCTGTTCTACGTCATCTTTATTTTTCAAGTAAGCTGTTGTCTTTGTACAGAGTAACCAAAATATTAGGCCACAGGCATTGTACAGTTTCAGTACTTATTTCCAATACTGTTCTAAGTGCCACAAGCAGATCACTTGGCTTAAGACATGAAACTTGACAGCTTAAACCCTTTTTCTGTGAAACAAAACATATTATGATGCAGTTGAAACTACTAAATATGCAGGGTAGGTATGTAAACTGTGAAAACAAGATATTCAAAGCCAACATAGTTTATAAAATGTTTTGACTAGTCACAAAATACAACTCTCTGTAATTTCTGAGTATTGTGAAGAGTAAAACGATCTACGAGGTGACATTATTACTCTGCAACTGCAGAAGATCTAAAAAGGAATCACACGAAGTGCAGATCATGTGCTGAACTTGTTCCCCCAAAAACAACCCATTCAGCAAAAGGTAGCTTCTTAATTTGAAGAAGTTAAAATCCAAATTTAAGTTTCCATTTTTAACCTAAACCTGTTCTTGGATATTAGAAGACTGCAAAAAGACAAAAAGCTCCTAAAACAAAATTTTGGTTTTTACTTTATCATAAGAGTAATAGCAGTAAGTAATATTCATATCTAAGTGGGTTTTTTTAAAAAAAATAATAATAAAAAAAAACTAAAAATCAATCAGTACTGTTCAAGCTTCCAGGCTGCTTTTCAGTACATTAAACACTGTAAATCTTGCTGCTGTTTCAAGTAAAATGATTTCTCCATGTTGACATCAGATTGAGACCCAACTGACTAGACGGGAGCAAAACTGTCCTGGATAAGTTCCTCCTGAGATTTAATCAGGAGGCTGAATCAAACTAAATGCATTTAGTAACACAGAATAGCTTGGCCTACCTTCTCCATTGCAGTCAGAGCATACAGACTGCATCTGCTGAACCATTCCAGGAGCCAGCTGTCTGATCATGATACGTACACCTCTACCCCGGCAAGCATTACATTTCTGAACAGCTCCAGCCTTCCCTCCCTGCCTAGAATAGAAAGCACCAGTTGCGTGAAAAGTAAGTTTCTCAGAAACATATGACAAAAAACCCCCTACATCTGTAGGTTAACGTGCCTAATTGCACTACCAATTATAATTACATCCTCTCCTCCTCCCTTCCCTCTTAAAGCCCTTGAATAGTTCCAGTTCCATCAACAGTATCATTCAACAATTTTCTAGTCTGAGAGCAGGCTCCAGTAAGTCAAATACTGATAAAGATCTGACATAGGAGATGCTTCATTACACTGTATGCCAAAGCAGCAACCAGAGAACTCAAATATATAAACAAACTTACCCATTACACGCACTACAAAGGACATTCTTGCTAAGTTGTAGTTTAGTTGTCTTTCCATTATACAGATCTTCTAAAGAGACTCTACAAAATAAAGCATTTCTCCTGGGTTATCATTTAACAACTTACTTTCCCCATGTAATTAAAATACTTGCTTAGGACAAATTAAAGAAAAACAGATCTTCATAAAAAGACTAACTCTGCTATTAAAATAAGGTTTTAAAGCACCATTTTCACTTTCACAATGAGTCATTAGAAGCTATTCCACACTATGAATATACACATGTAATAGTGAACATACATTTTTCAGAGAAAAGCTGAAGTTTAATCAGAAGAAATCAGATAGGATTGCTAGTGTTTCTCAATAGGAAACAAGCCGATTTAGCATTTTAGGTTTTATTATATAGTCATAGTTTGGCTTTTTTTTTTTTTTTTACCAGGCAGGTGAGAAACAAACCTCTTCAGAGAGTCCTGACAGTATTTATAGCATGCATACATAAGAATACATATGGAATAATTACTACTGTATTTGGCTTTCCACACAAGATAGTTTAGTGAGGAGGGGTCAGCATGTCCCCAAGGCCACTTAATTCTTTAGATTTGTTCATGTTTCAGGTTTTTTAGAAGCTTTCAAATACACTATCAAACTCCAATAACCTTCATATATTGATGGAAGTTTATGAACACATTTAGTGTTTCTCCTAAAAGGGTTTGTTAGCACATAAAAATTTCAACTCAATGCATTGAGAAAAGGTTGCCTGGCACCAGTGTTTACAAATAACAACAAAACCAAAGTTAATTAATAATATAGCCTGCAGTAGTAGCTACTAAACTAAGCAAGCATGTAAAAGTAAACAGACTTTGCTAAGCAGTTTGCAACCACAGGAAAGATACAGCTTAACGTTAAGAACTTAGGACCTGCTCAGCAGGCAAAAAGCCAGTCATGACTGCAAGCAGGTATCGACAAAACACAATTAGATGTGATATGCAAACATGGCTTTAAAAACCAAAACCAAACCCACCACACACACTTTTCCATTAATTATGCAGTTCAGCTTCAGTTCCAGCTGGTATTATGCTATGAATGCAAGTCAACTAAAGTCTTTCCAGAGCCTTAGTATCTCTGCTGCCCTAAGAATCCAGCTAACTAGTAATACTTGGTTGTTGAGTGCTTTTTCAGATTAGAACTTCCAAACATAATTAAGGAGCAAAAGCAATGAAAATAATACTAATAAAGTATATACAGGCTAATAACCAGGCTAAGCAAAGTATTAAGTAGTCCATAAGATTAACCAATCATGAAAAGTAACTCAAGATGCCTGCTTTCTGGGCTACACACAACATGCAGGTCTGAAAAGTAGGTGCAGACTGAGAAGCACATCAAGAATATGAACTAGCAGGGTCGAGTACTGATCAGGAAAGCTTGAAAGTACAGACTGCAGTATTAAAATACTCACTTCAGTGGATGCATCATATCTTCTCCTCTTCTTCTACCATTACGACTTCTACTTTGACCACCCATGAAGTTGAACAATCCACCACCAAAGATATGGGAGAAAATATCATCCATTCCACTGCTTCCACCACTACCTTCTCGGAGACCCTGTTCTCCATATCTATCATATAACTCACGTTTCTCTGGATTTGACAATACTTCATAGGCAAAGCTTATTTCTTTGAACTAGAAGAGGAACAGAGTCAAAACAGTGCACGATAATTTAGAACTTCAAGGGAGTTTCTTGCCCAGCATGAACACCCAATTAAGAAGGGACAGAACAGTTCAGTTTTCCACCCTCATTCTAATATACAAGACTTAAAAGTCAGACTTGGGCTTAGTTGTGTTACCTCTCATCATAAAATAAGACATTTTATTGCAAAACTGTTGACTTTGTTCTTTGCTGTGCCTAGCATAAGACAGTTTTCTTACAAACAAAAAAAAAAATCCAACCAAAGAATAAACCCCTCAATTATGCAGTATTGCAGTAGCCAACAGTCAAAAAACCACCCCAGTTACATACTAATGGCAAAGACTTCAAGATATATTAGGCACTTAAAATATGCTAACAGTCGAGCAACTTCTAAAATGCACATTAATGCATTTGTCCTCAAAACAAATGAACATCTTTTCATAGTCATCTTTGCTCACCTCTAAACAACCATTAGAACTTCAGTTCTGTTAAACAGAATGAGCTGAATCAACTTAATTGACTTTTTTTAATGGCTATTAGCATAACAAATCTAATTCAACCTTCCCACGTATGTAATTTGTTATATGCTGCAGCAGTTTCAAGAACCTCCACACATACTTTTTTCCATGTTGGAAAAACTTGGAAAACAGACTCTGTCTTTTTCTAATACCTATGTAGATGCCAATGCCAGCTGTCATCATTTCAGCAGATGAAGAGAGGCAGTTTTTCCCTCAGCACTACCTTCTCAACCAATTTGACTTAACCAACTGCTGCATTTTTTCCATGAGGTACAATGGTAGATCTTGAGATTAGGAAGAAGTAGGGTTGGGTTCCCTCTCATAGTTATTATTTTTGAACAACTCGTAACAGCAAGTCCCCAACACCTGTCCCTTAGATGCTACTCTAACAGCAAACTTCAGGAGTTTAAAAAAAAAAAAAAAGTCTTACTTTGTCCCCCGCATTTGGATTCTTATCAGGATGGTACTCCTTGGCCAGCTTTCTGTATGCCTAGTTGAAAGAGGTACAAAATTAGTTTTAATTTTGATTAATCAGTTCTTTTCTGAGAAACTCAAGTACTGTCCTCAGGAAGAAAGAAAACCCTAATAAAGCAAGGTGAGAAAATGAGTGTTTTGAAATCACTCATAGATTGAAACACTACATAAAAAATTCTGACATTGCTGTATGCATAAATTAACTACACTTGGATTTTAACACAAATATAGCACACAATAGCTGGAACTAGTTTTCCTGCTTATGTTCATTAACTTAAAGGAAGATTCACATTGGGCTTTCATTAAAATTACTTACTCTACAGAACCCACTCAAAACCTACAGTATGACAATTTAAGTTTCAACCCATTTGCCTTTCACCTCAGTCACAGCAATACATTAACAACAAAATGGCTGCCTCAGCTTCTCATTCAACCCTATCAGTCAGTCCTCACAATCATTTTTTTCTTCCTTACCTATCAATAATGGAAGATTTCATCTCACTTTGAACTAAGGATATGAGTTACACATACAGAAATATACAGATCGTTGCTTTTCTTTAACTTCATTGTTCTAGAACAGTAGGGGGAATAAGTACAGCCAAATCTCCAGAAAATTTTTCAGAATGCTTTTTTTTTGACCAATACTGTGACTCTCAAGACCATCAGTTTTTCTACAGCAGTACTTCATCTCTTTTGCTTATACTTTAGAGTATCAGAGCAAATAACAGGACAGACAGAGACTTCTCCTATAATTCAAGGTTTTGACAGTAAAGACCTCAACTCTTCCCCCACTCCACCTCCACACCCCCCAGTAAGAATCAGGGGACAGATATTAATAAATGACATGGTACAGAGTCTTTTACATTTTTAATTATACATATAAAAAAGCTACAGTGATGCAACCACAAACAACTGAAACACTGGTTCTTAGAGCAGATTTTTCAAAAGCTCTGTTTCTGTAGAACTCAGCATCTAAACTAGCTCTTTAGGACTACAGCATTAAGAGAGCTTTACACACAAAGCTTTACAGAGATCACAACTTTCCATTTTGTACTGGAGTAAGAAAGATTCCTTTTTTGTATCTGCAGTTACTTCTCTACTGATTATCTTGAAATACTCCGTACTTCTGCATACAATCAAGAAATAAAGATTGGTAAGGAACAAATAAAACAAAAATAGAACATTAATATTACAAGCCAAATATTCTAAGCCACAGTAAGTGTAAAGAACAAAAAACACAGGTCTTATACGACAAATTACCCATCAGTACCAAAGCATATTTTTCCACAAACCTACATGTTATGTAATAATGGATTTTCCCCACATATTTTAAGAAGTCTAACAAAGAAAAAAACCCCAACAGAACACTAAACTGAAAACCTACATAACATTATCTAATCAGGAAAAAAGGAGCTTGCATGGTGATCTTTAAAAAGAGAGAGCACTCATGTCTTTGCTGATAACAGCATTCCAGTTTAGAGCAATTCTGAAGACTACCCATGGCCCAAGAGGAAACTACAGCTATTTATTTAATAAGAAAGAGATCCAGAATCAAGGTGTATGCTGGCACTGTATTATAACTTCAATAAAAGTTCATTTAACTAATCAGTGTTAAAGCCTGTTCTCTCAGCCCCTTTTGATTAAGCTATTACCTATTTTTTTCCACTTCCTTATACTGCTATACAGGTTAAAAAAAATCAGATTAATAAAGCATCCATGTGACCTCTCAGTGACACTAAGATATAGGTGAAATTCTTGCTGTTGCAGGCAGTTGGAACCTTCACATTCCATGGCAAGTCTAATCTATAGCAATTAACATTAAGCAGTGCAGGTTATTCCAGGTGGAAAACTGCTGTCAGTTTTTCATTCTTACAGGACACAGATACCTTTAAGAGAATTCCATAAAGGAAAAAAAAAAAATCTACTTCATTGCGTTCAGTATACAGCACTATTTTCTCACCGTATGCCTTCCACCTCTAACACTATTTCAACACCGCAATTGCCTATCCCTGCACAAATTCGGCTGCAGCAGGCATGATGGGTAACACGTAGTTGTTGATACCAGCACCACCCATCAGCGGAAGCAGGTCACTGCTAGTAAACTGTCTAGTTAATTATCCTCCCTCACGTGTACATTGTCTTTAAGTCCTTTCGGACAAAAGTGGTCGACACACTACAGAATGAAACTGTTATATTGATGACCTGGCTTCAGGTTTTCACCTCGCTTCTTTGTTTACCTTATCTTGTCGCGCTCGGCCTAGGAGGAATCAAATACACGAGAAAAACGAAACCTTACTAATGCCTACACGTGGGGCAGACAATGGCTCCGGTTAGAACCTACCGGTCCTTCACCGGGGTTTTTACACCCAAAAATCGTTTCTTCCACCGGCCGCGAATGCCGCTCTGCCGCACGGGAGGGACGCGGCGCTGCGGGGGCGAGACAAGCGGAGTCCCGGCGGCGCCCGCAGCCGACGCGGGACCTGGCGGCACCGGGTCAGGGCCACGGGGCGCGCGGCCGGGCCCCGCTGCTCCCTCCTCTCGCCCCCTCCTCCTTCGGGCTCTGTCCGCGGCCCACCCCGCGCCGCCGGCGCCCGTCCCCAAGCCAGGCCCCAGCGCCTCGGCGGCGCGGCCTACCTCGGCGGGCAAGGCGGCACCGGGAGCCTTCCCCGGCGCCGCACCCGCCCCCCCCCCGCAGGCCGCCGCCGCCCTCCCCGCCGGCCGCCGCCCCTCCCCCGCACCTTCTTGAGCTCGTTGTCGGAGGCCCCAGGCGGCACCCCCAGAATGTCGTAGAGCTTCGTGTCGGCCACGTTCGCCATGGCGGCAGCGGGCGCAGGCCGGAACGGGCCGAGGGGCGGTGAGGGCGAGACCGGGAGCAGGACTAAAGCCGCCGCGACGTCACACGCAGACGCCCGGCGTCACCACGCCGCGACGCAGGAGGAGCCCGCCCGCCCCCTTCGCCCTTCGGCGGCGCGGCCCCGCCCCCTCGGCCCACTTCGGGCGCCTGACCCAGTTCCAGCGCGGCGCGGCAGGGGGCGCTCGTGTCGGGGGGGGGGGGGGCGGCCCGGGGGCTCGCGCCGCCGCCCGTACCCGCCGCGCGCCAGAGGCGGGAAGGGGCTGTGAGGGAGGAGGAGGAGGAGGAGGAGGGACGTGGGCGCGCAGGTGCTGAGGCGGCGGCCGCCTGCTCCGAAAGGGAGGAGGCAGCTCCCGTCGTGACATTTGAACCGGCCTTCCGGCAGAGAGAGGAGCACTGCACAGGAAAGCAGTATCCTCGGCTTTTCCCCGTCATTTCGAAGCCTGAAATTCCAAGGCCTGTGAGCATGAGTCCCTGGGGCCTTGCGCCTGGCGCAATTTCTCCTTGCTTGTGAAGTATGTCACTGAAGTTTATGGGGCAAGGGTCACCTGTGCACCAACTGTCTGTCTAACCTTAAGCACCAATATGTTTTTCTTCAGGGATGTATTGCTAAGGCTTCAGTAGTTATAAATAGCATTGGTCCCCATCTGCTGTTTTGCTCCACTTCTGGGATCTTGAAAAAAAGCACTAGTTGCTATGCTAAGCCTAAAGTGACTCAGAAGAGCAAAGTGTACGTGAGTGGTGCAGGGGCCCCAAGGCCCTAGCTAGACACCACTTTCAGTAGGCAAATAAAAAGCCCAGTTGTGCTTAATTAGAGGTTTGTCTCGTAAAGCCTGGCTAGGAGAGCAGCTACTGAGCCTCTCCTCAGGTGTGGTCTCTTGGTAATTAGCCCCTTGTTAGGCAGGGGCTGCTGGAAGGCTATAAAAGCTGTGGTAGGTGCCTGACTGAGGAAGATAGGATGGGGTCTCTGTAAGGGTAGAAAACCAAAAATTGTTTCCTGGGCCTCTCTGTGGGCAAGCCCAGGGTATACCTGGAAGAGGGTACTCTTTGAGGAGAGTCTGCTGGCAGCAGATAAGTGACTAGTGTGTGAGAGAGTGCAGAAAAGGTACTTTGAAATGATTCATGGATTTGTGTGGGAGAAATCTGAATAGGCCTCTTACCTAAGGGGAGTAGATCTGAGTGCTGGAAGGCTTCTTCCCTCACTGTCTGTAGGGGGACTCTTCATCTTTAGTTCCATGACACAGCTTATGGTTGCAATAGCTGTATTGGGAAATACAGTCTGCTGGTGTCTTCTCTGCTTCTTAGGCTGGTGCTTATGCGGCTCTCAATTCCATCACTATGTTTATTCAGTCTGGCATAATCTGATTCAGTAGATGATAGTAATATTTGCCTCTGGTGTTGCAGGTGTGGCAGCAGTCAAGAGCTTCAAAGAAAAATAACTAGTTTTGGAGGGAGAAAAACAGTGGTAGGGCTGAGAACAGTTACTGGAAAGACAGTCCCAGGGACTGTGATTATTAGTCTGGTTCAGATGTGCAGAAAAAAAGAAAAAAACCCTCATAAGGAGAGACACTTTAGTATTTTTGAAGCTGTGTGTACAGTCTCTGGTAACTATGGTTTAACATATGTTGTGAAACTTTATTGGCTTTAGCTATTTGGTTTGCCGGTGTTTTGCACTACTTGGCTTCAACTTTTATCTTGGCAAGGCTGAATTCAGCTACTCTAAGAACTGTCTGATATGCATACCTGGCTTGACTATTGTGTATTGTGCTCTCTTATGGACTGATATCTTTCTAGAGAAGACTTTTTTTTGTCATACAGGATTTTCTTTTTAGTGGGCAGTCATGTAGGAAGAAAAGTTAGGAGTGTGTGGAGGAACGCTTCTTTGCCCTACAAGTTAGGCTTATAGTTTTAGGAGTTCAGCAGAATCAGCAGGGCTGATATAAGCAGTGGTTAAAATACCGTAGGATAGGCTTTATAAGTGTCTTTACATTTAAAAAAAAAAAAACCACAACACCTAAAGATCTGAGAAAGTGAGCCAGTGGGGTGCCATTCATATCTATCCCTGTAGGGATGAAGTTCAGCAACAATATGATTCAGCCCAGACTTACCTGTCCTGTGAGCCAAGTGGCTTGTTTGCAACTCAAGCCAGAATGTAAGACAGCAGATTGATGGATAGTAGGAATGGGAGGTGGTCTTGGTGTGCCAGCTTGAGCCCAAGCTGAGGCAGCAGTTTAGAAGCAGTGTTTGTATACTTTCTTCTTCCTTGCTAAAACATCCTTGTTACCACAGACCTGTTTTATGTCTTATTGCGTGGTTTGGTTGTGTAAGAAAACTCCTCTGGGATGAAACTTTATTTTACTTTGAAATGGAGCTAAAGAAGCACGAGCTTACCCTTTTTATTAAATTAAAATGCAGGTGAATAGCAAGGTAGTTTCCTCTTCCTACATACTGCTTTTACCATTGACTTGTGAGTTGTATTGACAGAACATGTTAGGCAAGCAGCTGAAATATTGTGTCCTCCCCCACTTTTTTTGTTAACACTTGCATATTGTCTTTGTTTTCTTTGTATGTTTTTTCCACTTTTTAAATTATTTTCCTCCTCTTCCTCCAGATAAGAGCTTATTCATTTAGTTTCTACTATTACTATTATCACATTATGTGATGAAAAGCAGTTGCTATACAAAGTTTTATTTGGTTTTAAATAGACTGCACAATTCTGAGCTCTTTGAGGTATTGTTTTGGCCTTACACAGGCACAAAAATTCAAATTCAGTTCTTGTTTCATACCTTTTTTGCATTCTTTATATGAAATAAATTGATTTTTTTTAAGGTTAAGCATTTTACAATGCTTCCTTAAGAATCAAATAAGTACTGATTATGTTTATCACTGGAGAATTGGTAAGATATCAGTTTCATGTTACCACAAAAGAAAAATAAACTCCCTTCCTTCAAGTTTATTTATTAAGTTATTTTATGTTTAACATGATCTTGACACAAAAATATGAGCAGATATTGCTGACGTCTGCTTAAATCTAGTACTATACAATTGAATTTAATTTTTAAAAAATGTGTTTTTTTAAATACTCCTGAAGAAGAATGCAGTTATGCTTTAAAAATATTACAGAGCCTACATGGCCATTGCTGTGAACCTTCTTGGTATCAACTTTCAGATATGGCAGTTCTGTATTGTGCACACTATCTGATTTCTAGAACTTTCAACTATGGGAAGAAAGCAAGCCAGTGAAGAATGAAGAAAGAACCTGAAGCTTGTAGAGAATTTTAAGACATGCTAACTGAAGAGCCTGTTAGGAAGTGAGCACCTGTCTGTGCTGGCACCTGTAGAAGGCAGAATGACCAGGATTTTTGTGCTATCCAGCTTCTCCCTTGCTGGTCAGGAAAAGTACCCTGCCTGCCCCTACCCCAATTCTCCTGACCAGGGAAGCAGACTTGAGTTTTATGATATGGTTAGAACAAGAGGTTTGTATTATTGTCCTGCCCTGGCTGTGGTGATGAAACCCAGTGCTGCCTGACAGGTACCTCTGTGCAGCACTGGTAGTAAGAGTTGTATACCTTATTCCTTTTGCCCTTTCCTGGCCTTCCTTTTTGCTGTCCTTGCACCGCTGCTTTTCCAGGAGGGGGTTCTTTAATTTCCTTCTCACTGAAAAGAGATTTCTATGTGATGAACAAACGGTGTTCAGTGTTATGTATAGACCCTTTTGAAGATTGGGAGGCGATCAGAAAAATCTACAAAGAAATTTAATCAGTTTTATCTTTTTTTCTTCCTAATAAACTCTTGGTCATGTGCTTTCCTCTGTAAGCCAGAGCAAGATAAAGTAAAAACTCAAAAGGATTGATATTTTATCCTATAGCAAGAGCTGGATGAGTAAAGAATATAAAAAGCAAAAAAGTGTGTGCATGTATGTATTGAAAAATTGACATTGCAAGAAGTTTCCATCTCCTTTTGAGTTGGTGCTACTTGGAACCTGTATCATTGATTTCTTTCTAAGCACTGTATTAAGCAAAGTCTTAGAATAAACTTCATATTTGCATCTGTGCCTATGACTTAACACTGGATAAGCATTTAACAAACTAAGATTCCAACTCATTATTCTAAGCATTATTTTTGTTGTTATTTGACAGTTTGATTGTCTTGCATATTTGCTTGGCTTTTCTTGTCTGCTGTTTCTCACATGCTAAAAATGTGCTTTGTGGGGATTTCTATGGTAGTGGTAGTTTAGGAATTTTTTCTTAATACTGTTGCCTGAAAAGTGGATTCCTGGCCCAGTGTGCAATAAGTCAGTTGTCACACAATACTTTTAGAAGAGATTAATTTAAGACTTGAGAATGTCTGCGGGAAGTTTTCAGCTGGAAAAAAAAAAACCTTTTCCAAGTTTAGGTTATCCAGTGAGAGCAAAACACCACATGGTTAACTGGCAAAACCAGCAAGGAGTTAATAGTGCAAAAACTTATTCACAACACAGATACACACTTTTGACAAAATAACTTCTAAATTTCAAAACTATCATTTTAGTTTAAAAAAAAAAAAAACCACAACCCATAAAATACCTTTGCTCAAATACAATTTTGGAAGAAAAGGAAAAATCATAATGTTGAAAAAGATCAGCCAGCCCTATTGTGGTCTCTCTATATTATTTAAATTCCTGAATGAGGTCCAGCTTGCTTCTTTTTCTAATGTAAAGATCTCAGTGTTACTAGGAATTGTACTTGACAAAACCCTTTTAATAAGGTTTGTCTTCGGAAAAAAGTGTTTCAGTTTATTAGGGTATATAGTGCATGTAACAGCTGAGATGTGAGTAAGGCCCCTGACATCGTGAAGTGGCCTTGCTAACTGTTGTTCTTGGTTACCATGTTTTGTAATATAACTGAGTTATGCTTGCATTCACTATTTTTATAGAAGAATTTTCTGTTTTCCAGTGTGTGGCAAATACAGCTTATTTGAAGCAAAATAAATGCTTGAGCTGTAAGTATCTGATCTTTTAATTTTACTAACAATTTAAATTCCCTTGTACTCTGAGAACTCTTTATGTGCGGTACTCAGAAGTCCTGCTGGTTGTGTAGACTTCTGCCCTTAACTCTATGTGGAGTGGGAACCAAAGGCTTTCTTAAGATAAAGGCTACATTTTGTAACCACACACAAAACCACAATTTCTGTATACAAAGACAGACTTACACGGGTATTATATTTTCATGCTTAAAATTTGGATGCAACTAAAGTTTACGTATTCTTGAACTATATGCTTTTAACAATCTGTTCTATTACATCCTGTTTTCTGCAATACCTGCAAACATTCTCTGTGGGAAAACATACTGTCATTGACTACTCTGTGTTGTGTCTATTCTTTAACTGAAGGCTATTCTCAACAGATGGTTTCATTTCAAAGGAGAATAACATGAATATTTTCTTGTCACATAAATATAAAGATACTGTTGTTATACCTCTATCTACTTACACTTTTCCTGAAGTATGTTGCAAATGTTACAAAATAGACTAGGGCCCCTAAATGTAGGGTGAGAAGGTAACAACTGTGAAGAGTGGTAGCTAGGTAGTGCTGAACAGACTGTGCAAAGGTTTAAGCAAGGATGAAAGAAACAATTGGAGAAGGTAACTGGGGACAAACAGCAGTTGCTTAATGTTTACTTAGAAAAGACTACCTATTTCTGAGAGTCCTCCTTAGATAATCCCTAAGCAGTCATATGGGATTTAAATCTTTCCAGATGCAGTTAAAATACAGATGAATGACTGGCTTCTGAGCCACAGAACTTGGTACAGTGTGCAGAAGCCTTCTTTACATTGCCAGATCTACCTTAACTGTTATGGGGGTTTTTAAAGGAAGGAGAGTGAGTGTATGTATGTAGGTACGCTGAAGAAGGAAGTACTTACATGGGTGGGGGAAGCAAGGAAGAATGGGAATTGGGGGGTGAAGAAATATTATGTAGTTTTAAGAATGCTTTAGCAAAAAAGTAATATGGCTTCTTGAGGTAATAAGCTGCAGCTGATTGTGTCCATCTGCAATGCCCTTTTAGAAGAAAGGAGGCAGCAAAGGTGCTAGCTTGCTATAATATTTTTAGGCTAGCACATGTATAAAATGAAAGTGTTCTCTAGAAGCAATCCGCTATTCACTCAATAGCTTCTTTATTCTATAGAAGAAACCACCGCTGTTAATTAGACTACCAATTATCTGTCACTCAGTGGCTGTCTTGAAAGAAGCCAGTCCAGCTTTTGACAGAATCTTGTCTTTGAACAAGGTAAACGCATTCCTGAAAGCTGTTAGTGAACTCCAGCTTGCCCGTGGCTTGTGACTTGACCATTTCCTCTATGCTTTGATTTTATTATATTTATAATTAATCTTATGACAGCTAAAAGTCAAATTATTGCTAGATCAACACTTAGTATTTAGAAAATGCATAAGGAATTTATTAGAAACTGTTGGATATCAATTTTTTATAAATATTTTCCATTGCACATGCTTTCTCCAGTTATATTGCCTCAGATAAAATAGTTTACATGGAATATTTCACTACAGTTATTTCCGTGAGTGGAAAGACTGCAAAACAAATAACAGGGAATAATGTTTCACCATGTTATAAAAGTATCTGCATTTCCTTTCTTCCTTTATATAGCCAAAACTTTGATGTCTAGAGTTATGTGTTATTTTAGAGAGAAATCATCTGATCAAAGTTTTATGTACAAGATAGATCTTTGTGTTTAGATTAATGCAGAGGACTGTCACATTTGGAGTTTTCAGAAATCAAACAATTTTACAAGCTGGAGCTGTATTTCTTGACAATTTAAAAGCGCTATTTCAAGGTTGTGCACTAAAGGGCAAATCTATCCTCATATATAGATTTTTATGAGTTTGTTTAACCATCCACCAATATCTATTGCATTATTTGTTTTAGTTCTAAAGGTTACATTATAACTTGAGCTTAAGTCTTGCTCTAGTTGATCTCAGTTTTACTGTTGATCTCAGCAGAAGTCTGGAGCTTTACCAAATGTCTGTCTAAGCTTTGCCGGTTTGAATAGCAAGTTAAAATGGGAATAGCTAAAAAGCTAAATCCATCACTGAATTAATAATGTGGACAGAGTATCTGAAAGTATGAGAAGTCTGCCTTTCAGCTACTAACAAACTTCTAGCATTTGGGAACAATATGTGACTTGGTAGAGAGAAATATTGAAATAGTCTTGCAGATCCTCTCTAGTATTAAAAGCAGAAGTTATTTATTCATGTATCTATTACCTTTGTACTTTGGCGAAAATGTGAAAAATAACTTTTAATTTGTCATTGTATTCTTTCAGTTGAACAATGACTCATTTCTGACTTCTTATGAGAGGTTTGGGAAGGGAGAAAGATGAGGATATAGAATCTCTTCCTGTGTTATTTAATTACTTTTTTGTAATTCAAAGTGGAGAAAAAGGCCTGAACAGAAAACAAAATAGTTTGTGAGGAAACAGTAATACTGAAGATTTTCAGACCTGCAGTCCTCAAAAGTGGCTCTGATTTAGTCACATGGTTCTTGTAGAAGATTGGGAGTTTTCAGACCATCTAAGCAAACTTTTCCTGAAGTAAAGGCTTGCTTCCCTCATGCTCATCTAAGACTATTTGTGGTATTAAGCTGCTGCTCTGAAGAACATACCCCAGTAGTGTTTTGTTTAGTGCTTTAATAGAGCACAGCAGTTATCCCTTCCATGGGATAACTGTGGTGTCTTCAGCCAAAATGTGAATAGCAGATGAAACGGGGAAGGGGAGGAGTCCAGACAAAAAGGGACTGCCAAGGGAGTCTGGCTTTGTGTGTGCAACTTTCCTATCTTTTAAATGTTGTTGAAATCTGTATTGTGGGACATGCAACCCAGCATGTCAGCAAAGTATTGGAGATTTCTTCCTTTTTTTTTTCTTCCTTATGTCACCTCTGTAAGGAATAAGGGAATTTTGCATGTGATACCTGTGAAGAAATGAGCAAGGAAAATACAGAAACACTTAGGGCCACTTTGTTTATCTCTGCAAGTAGATACCCATTGCAAACCCCTGCAAGTTTCCAACATCATTCTGGCTCAGTTTCCTCTAGTACAGCTGTCTCTAGGCAAGTACCTGCAGCCAGGCTTTTTGCATCTGAGCCCTGTTGAACTGGAGAGGGAAGTCATTTACAAAATACCTCTTGTCTACTAGAGGTCTGAGGTTTGAGAAAAGTTGACTTTTCTCAAGGCCAGAGCTCTTCCTGGAATGCTTTCTAACAATCTCTTATTAAAACTAAGAATGGTTCTTTAAGATCATGTGCCAAAAAGACTGCAGTCATCAGGTGGTATGCTTTGTGTTACATCACATACTAGAGGTTCCCTTTGTGAAAAGTCTGTTGTGTAAAGGACTTCAACCCCTGTCGCTTGCTGGTTATTAAAGCAGGAAAACTTTTTTCTGCATCTCAGAAATTTGCTCTGTGGAGGTTAAGTAGAGGCAAACTGTCTCTGTGAGGAATGTGCATATTCCTAGTACTGTGTCAGAAGATTAGGTAGTGTACAGCTGAAAACAGTGTAGGGTGGCTGTGCTGTCTTGCAGAAGTCTTCCAGTTCTGCCTTGGTTAGTGGAGAAGCAGGCATCCTAGTAAAAGAGCAATTACTGTGGTTCCCATTGGATATCTTCAGATAAACTTCTGAACTTTGAAATATATTATTTCTATCAGTAAAGAAACTAACCCCTCTAAAGCAAGATGAAATGGGCATACTTCTAAATAAAGCTGAAATATGCAGCTCAAAGACGACTATTGTTTTTCTTATTTTTTTTATCAGAAAATCTGTGAGAAAGGGGAGAAAATCCTGGTATTTAAAGTGTAGCACTCTTCCAAATGTAAGTAGGTTTTTTTGTTGTTAGTGGTGGCTTGTTTTTTTTAAATACTGTATATGTTGTGACAGTTTGGGATGCTGCTGACCTTCTTGGAGTTGAATTCAGTTGAATTCATAAATGTAAGGTTATGAACTTCCTTATCTTCTGGTTACTGTTTCGTCCCTCTTAATTCTTGTCTCGTTTTATTGAAGGAATTATTTTTCTTCTGTGTCCTTGTAACTGGCCAGAGAGAATGGCAAGAGGTGAACGAAGGAGAGCGGCCGGTGTGTGCTGCCAGCTTGCTGCCATGTTCACTCGGGTGTTACCGGCCGCCTTTCTTGCCGCTGGAGGGAGCTTTTGCTTGTTAAATGGCTGCACTCCCGCCTCTAACGTGCCCCTGCTGAAGTGTCCTTAAAAAAAACCAAACCAAAAACCCCACAAAAACACCCCCCCCAAAAAAAAAAAACCACCCCAAAACCTTCACTTTGTCAAACTAAACAGTTTTCATTAAATTGTTCATCTGAAATTGTCTGTCAGTTATGACAAGTATCAGGATGTTGAATTGTTTGCATAGCAACTTGAAAATAAACGTTTAGGAACATAATTTACTAAAACGACAGTAAATTAAATTGGGAATAATTCTGGTAGTTATAGTGAGTTTAGCAGGACTTCTGTGAATTCAATAAAGTGTCAGTTTGAGCAAAATCTGCTCCATACTGCCTGGTCAGACAGCTCTGGCAGTTGGTTATATTGTACTGTGCAGGAAAACGGTTTGAATACAACCCAATGCTTCCACTTTGGAGCTGGTAACAGAAATAAGTGAGAAAAATAAGGTCATGCTTTCATAAAAAGGAAAATAATACAGTTTGAAACCTATAGGTAACAGCTGAAAAGGAAGAAAAAAGACTTGTAAATGGCAGACAAATTTAAATCAGAGGCTGACATATTTGCTATACACCTTGCAGTAAAAGGCAAGTTTAGGGAAGTGCTGTGTCATGGAGAGTGGCAGTCAAAGCTACTTTTTTGTTTCATTTAATGCCAAGTGTGACCATCTCTTGTGAGTATCTCATGAACATATCTAGGGCCTGTAACACCCTACATTGTCTTTTAGTAGAGAACACAGCTTTGTGTTAAGGGATTTATTTACTTCCTGATCCATCACAGCAAAAACAGGAGGAAAAACTCTCCTTTTAGGTAGTATGGAGATTATCTCCTAGGGAATAAGAAATAACTTTATGAAGAGGCCTGTATTTCCTAGCCCTCTTTTATGTTGCTTAGGTGATTTTTTTCTAAGCAATAGTAAATCAGAAAATTTTGAACATGAACACCCACAACAAAATTTTCTATTTTCCTACTGGTCTTACTGGTGAGAGTTAATGAAGGCAACCTGTTCCATTTTGCAGTTCTATAAACTGAACAAATATTTTATGGAGCCTTCAATTTAACTCGGAAAATGTAAGTAAGGAACTAAATGGAAGACAGAGGAAGATTTTGCCTGCTATCCAAGAAACACACATTTGGAAATAATCCTTGGGCTTCTGATTACTAGCTGAAAGGAAAGAATTATTTAAAGTACAGAATAGACTGAGAGAAGCTTTTTCTGTAGTGTTCTTAATCATAGGAATGTAGTTTGTCATTTAACAGAGAGAAAGCACTCTGCTGTCAAACCACTGGATGGGAAAAACAAATTAGAGTAAAAAGTCTGAGGACAAAAGACAATAATGCAGATTTTTAAACTCTGTTATTGTGTGTGTGCATTTGTGGAAATTGTTACTTTGTTTGGTTCTTTAATATTTTAAATTATCCTATAGAAGCTATATGGCTTACTGCTGACAGTTAATATCGGCAGTTGCTTAAAGTGGCATCCTGAGTGAGTTATGCTCATATAGTCCATTAAAAAATGTGGCCTTTTGATTCCAGTGTTATGATATGTGATTTGCTATGAAAATTTTTATTTGAGGGAGAGTAGGTTAGCATCACCTCAGAAGGTATAGTTTCAAGTGAGTTCAGGTATTGTGGACAGACTTTTAAAAAAATTAAAAATACATATTTTCAAGAAAATCAGCTTTACTCTTTCATCTTTCATAACATTTAAAAATGCAGCCAAGATTTGTGGGCAGATCTGCTTTGTATTTTGATATTCCAGACCACTTTACTTTGTCAGATGATTCTGTACAGGAATAGTGTAGTAGTGGTTACAGACTGGCTTCCTAACTATGTTCACTGAACAGTGAAGAAGGGCTTTTTTTACCTGCATATGGGAATACAGTATGCATGTTGCCAAGCGTTTGTTATGTTATTAAACTTTAAAACAGTTTAGCTTTTCATACAGGGAGGGAAAAAAATCTGAAAGCTTGTGGCCTTTAATTCATTGAGTTCTATTAGCTAAAACCAGAAACAATCACAATTAATCAAACAAGCTGATTCTGCTAACTCAATAAAATTACAGTACATGAATTTGGCATGCTGACAATTAAGTGAGCAGCTGGCTTACACAGAGTATATCGATAATCTCAGAAATAAGATGCCCTTGTGGAGATAAGGTCTCATAACAATAAATATGCTGTTTCCAGATGGAGAAGTGAGTAATGAGCCCAGATGCCCTCCAGCACTGCTCCAACTCACAAACATTCTACCTTCAGCATTGCCTTTTCCTGTCAAGTGTAGGAACTCTGGGCAATAACAGCTCGGTGCTCCTGACAGGAAGCATCTCAGCTAATGATGTATGACAAAGGGGTAAATGCTAGCACTGCTGTAACACGTAGAAAAGGAGAGTTCATTGCCAGTTCTGAGCTGACAGAGGGCAAAGAGCCTAGCTACAGCACAGCATCAGGATGAGCTAAATCAAGTAATAGTTTCCTACTACTACTGGCAAAAGCTGTATCAAAAGGATGATATGACTAGAGGAGATCAATAGAGGAGGGAGTCATCCCTTACAAAATGATTTAGTAATTCTTCAGAAAGCAAATGTGCTGTGTTAGTCCTAAGAGACAAGGTACAGGGTATAAAATAGAGATAACTACATAAATGTGAAAAAGGATTTTTTTCTTTTCTGGAAGTATTTGCATGAAGTCTTGCAAAGTTAGAGAGCATGCTCAGAGTATGCCTGTATGACATCTTTTTTTCCTGCTAGTTGGCCAGCAATACCTTTTCTTAGTTCTGTATCACTGCTGAACAGAAATGGAAATTACTCTGCTGAACTGAATATTGAGTAATTAGGCTGGCCTCTTACTTATAAGGTAAACTGTATGAGATCCTCTGTCTCTGGAACTAATTAGGCAACTGTTCAAAGCAGAAGATGGTAATGTTTGTAAAGTACTCTACAACCCACAAAAGAAGATGTAGGGGTTTTTAAATTTTGAGTAAGCACCTATCTCATGGGATTGTGGTGTCCTAAAGAGATGAGAAATCATAGCAGACTGCTTTTTTATTTTTCTAAACTAGGATCTTAATCCTAGTGTGTGCTGCTATCCTGAACAGTTACAGTGCATTCCTCAGACCTGTGCACTAAGATTCCCATCACTTTTACCCAGGTAGTAAATAACTTATTTTTCAGAACAGTAGTGAAGTGATTTAAAATAGTTATTAAGGTAAGCTTAAGCTTCTTGCACAGCCAGCTTTACTTCATTCTCCACTCTGGCCCAATATCACCATGGATAGTAATAGCAACATTTAAGTCGTGTATTTATTTGTTTTGTCTTACTATATTCATTTTTCCTTCAAGTAAAAATAAATCTAAACTTGAATGTTCTAACCTACACAGTGCTGATAAATTTATATTAACACCATTCAGATTAAAATTTTGCTGGAGGTAATAAAGGGGAAGACTGAGCTATTTTACATTTTTACATTAAATACAAGAAGGATTCAGCAGCTAAATGATAATTCTGCTCTTGATTTCAAAGACTAATTTCTCTATATATACTAAAGCAAAATTCTAGTGTGAGATTAAGTTGATGTACGTACCTACCTGAAAGCAAAAATTGGCTCTTGCACATCTTTATTAATATTTATCAGTGAGTATTAAAATATTGTAATGGATTAGCCAACAAGTAATTTTTCCTGTTCTATATGTGAGTAGGGTGAGACAAAGAAGCTATCTTAAGACTCTCTGTGAAGATCGTACAGAAAGTCTTTGTAAGAAAAAGGAACTTGGCAAATATTTCCTGTTTCTAGCCTTGCTATTCTGAGCACTTGCCCTTGTTATCTCTTTGTCCTAGCTGGTGAGAATATACATACATTGAAGTGTGCCCTCGTGGATGTTTGTATAAATTGTATAAATTTGATGTATGTACTCTTGGGAACATACACATGTAGCTCAGAATTGGCCTCTTGCTTCCAACACATTCTGAATGAGCCAAGTCTATAATGAAAATATCAGCTAGAACACTTTTTGCCAGTTATTCTCAGTCTTGGGGTTGTGGTGGGTATAAATGGGATTGTAAATCCAGAAAGAATTTATGCTAAATTTTTGGGGCAAGTAAGGTATCCATAACAGCGAAATTAGGGGTTTGTAACTTGGATCAAAAGCCAAAAAGAAGCTGCAGGAATCAAGGGGTGAGTGGAGTGATGGTTCTGTACCCCCAGGAACTGGTGGTGAACAGTGGGACCAAGTGTATGGCAATGTAAGAGACAGCCCTGGCCACTGATTCCTCCTCCTGCTCTTTGTCCCTTATTGCTATACTTGCAGTACTGAATTTTACCTGCATTGGTGAAAAACCTTGAGTTGGTTTGGTATACACCTATATTAGCAGCCAAATGTCAATGCATGAATTTGTTAGATACCATGCACAAATTGTCAGTCAAAGTAGCCATCCATCAAAATAAAATGAGGATAGGAGAATCCAAAATGTCCCAGGTATTTTGCAGTATATAATTTAACTTTAAATAAATGCATGCATTAATGCACATCAGCTTGCTTTAAAATGCACAAAAATGAGTTTAAAAACAAACCAACCTTCTGGATTGCAGGAAATAAAATGAATAGCACACCAGAATTAAATGTGCTGAAAATTTTAAGTAAAAAAAAAAAAAATCCAAATCTGTAGAGCTACTGGTGTTGCATGTTAAAACCAGTAAGCACACCATATGATATGCGTATGTCCCAGAAGTTAGCTTTATATGACATTGTTATTATCTATAGATGTTTGTTGTGGCAAAAAGGACCTGCATTTCTGAGATAGTTAAATATAGTGCCAGACTGGAACAGCATCTTGCCTTTTCCTGAAAATACTTTTGAATGTGGTGTTTGTCTAGTTTATTAGGAGACTCCACATACTTTGCAGAACCTTAAGCTTTTATTTCAATGCCAAAACATAAATCAAGCTTGGTAGTCTTTTAAATATAGATTTTTTTTTTTTTTTTTATTTTTTAAATATTCAAGGTGTTCAGTGAGAGTGAGTGATGTTACACAGATCAGATACTACATCAAGTGTGGTGCAGGAGACCTGCTTGGTAAATATCACAGTTACATTGCAAAACTGCACAAATATAATAGAACCTAAATTTCTTCACGTAAATCCAAACCACAATTCTATATAACCTTTTATATATGTAATGGAAAACAACTCCATAATGAATTTCATGTAATTTAAATTAGCTCATTGGCTGGCTGACTCATTGCCATCATTTCATGTTGTTAATCTGAGCCATGGAAAAATATCAGCAGTCTTATAGTAGTTTCTGGCATCTGAAGACCCTGGTGACTTGGAGGCTTTGGGAGAGGGGCTGGGATTAAAATTGTTCTTGAATATTTTTTCTTTTTTCTTTATATGATCTGGGATGGCATTTAGAATTTATGTAGAAAATTTGGATTTCATATAAAAATAAGTGTAATTGTGTACCTGTTTTGCATGTATTATACAGACTCCTCTTGACTGAACTAATAGCCATCCTATTCATTTTTAGTTTAGTGAGGAGGTGAAAACTATAGAGATTATGATGATATTTACTTTTTTCCTGAATGTCATATTTTCTTTTCAATACTGTGCAGTAACCTTTCTTTCATTGTAGTTTGCTTTGTATGTTAAAGCAAAATTGATCCCTGAGCAGGAAGTTGACACAAGAGTTATATGCCTCTTAAATTCTATGTAAACTCCACCTGGTGCATGGGATTTATACTGATATTTTGCAAAGTGTTGAACTTCACCTTTAAGACCTGGTTAAGGTGTTCTTAACTTGATATTGGTAGGCCACTTGTGAGGAGAGACGCTGCTTAACAAGAGTTGAATTAAGCTTCAGTTTTTTTCATGATGAATTTCTTGAAATTTTGCATAGCAGTTGTAAACACTAGTCTGTATTTTCTTACTGGTGCAAGACTGTATTCTCAACATGTTCCCTCATACCTACCTACTGAAAGGGAAAAAGTAGGTATCTTCTTTATGTCCAAGGCTATTAGCATACTAGATCAGACTACCATTTTGTCTGTCCCTATGTCCTGTTTGACACGATGCCTGTAAATGAAAAAACTCCTGAAGAATGTGTATCCTTAAAGGCTGAGTTCAAATATATGAAATTTGGGGATTTAATTAAAATTTGCGACTGAAGCTTTTATATGCTTTGCAATCCACTTATGTTGATGAGTATTTTAACTTGGCCCCTTACCTGTGCTGTCAGCCAGACATGCTTGATGTGCTTAACTGTTGGTATTAATAAGTAAGTTCCACAGCTGAACTATTGTATGTTCTTATGAATATAGGCCAATACTTAAACTGTTTAAGGAGTGTCTCTGTTTACATGTGTGCTTCTACAGTGGTGAAACAGGACAAGTTTTTCTGCTGTTGTGCTTGCTTTTATTTATTGGGGTGGTGATCTTTGATTTCATTTTTCTATTAGTTCTTGTACCAAAGGCCAGAATTTAGTCCAAAGCTGTATTAGTATTAATTCCAGATAAATATAGTCTGGAACAAAGTCATATTTTAGTTCACTGAAAGACTTCAAGTTGCACAATAACATCTATTATTTTTTTACTGTCATTATTATTTAAAAAACCTAGCACAATAAATCATTACAGTGGAAGGATTGTAGCTGGCATGGTCCATCTTGGATTCTCCAAAAACATACAAGAATTCCTTACCAATTTCTTTCTTCTGCAATCATGAACCCATACAAATGTTGGAAGAAAGGAGCATGTTTCTTTCGTCTTCCTTGTAAGCTCCAGGAAACACCAAAGTAAGTAAACTGGTAGCTAAAAAGGAATACAGGGCACTAAGAATTGGGGAAGAGTATAGAGGTAGAGTACACATACTAATTTTGCAGGAGAGTAACTTAATTTGGAATGCATTCCAGAAGTTTAGACCTGTGTTGGTACATAGGTACACTTACATGTCATTATAAACAAAATTGCCTTTAATAGATTTCATAAGAGCTAAAACAGCAGTGATGATTACCACTCTGGTAAATTTGGACAAATGCATGAGTGTTTGAGTATTTGAGAGAAAATAATTATTTGAAAAAATAACTGAATTTTTGTTTCTGACGATGCTTTTAAAACAACATTTATGTGAGGCTGTACTATCTGATCTAACATTGTCTAAATTATTCTTGCAGTCTTCCTTGCTCAGTGTTGTTTCAGGGCAACCTCATTACTACTGTTCTGACCT
Source organism: Gorsachius magnificus (assembly GCA_034008185.1). Classification (NCBI taxonomy): domain Eukaryota; kingdom Metazoa; phylum Chordata; class Aves; order Pelecaniformes; family Ardeidae; genus Gorsachius; species Gorsachius magnificus. The sequence goes on along the minus strand of CM067088.1, from coordinate 32,979,240 downwards.
TTGTCTATAGTTTGGATCTGAGATAATGTCCTGGAAGGCTTGGTGGCTAATAAATCTTTCCGATTTAACAGGACTCCCTTGGTGTTCCAGGCTCTTTTGTTTTTTCTCTGAGCTATCCCAGTGGCACATGGACACCCAACACAGCACAATTTCAGCTGTGTACTGAAATATCCTAAACATTCTTCTGCCAATGTACTGTGGAGAAAAAATATTTGCACAATTCACATTGCTTAGTTATTAGGCTCAGTTTGTGCAATCAGCAGCCTTGGTCTCTTAGAGTTCTGTAAAACAGATAATGCAGATTAGAACTGAAGTGCATGGGCAAAATTTGAAGAAGAAATTTGTATAGCACCTATCAGCAATTTGCCTGCCTTGAAACACATTAATACTGAAAGTATCCTGCTGATCTGATAACTGAATAACTGGAGTAAAAATTATGATAAGGGAACAACCATCCTTTCCAACTTTCAGTAAAAAAGCTAGCACAGAAAGTGCATCAGTGGTTTGCATATGTGTCCTTTTAAGACTGTTTGACAGCATAGAACAAGAAAACCAATGTTGGTGATTATAGGAGTAGCTTCAGACTATGAATATATTCAGAAATTGATGAATACTTTAAATCTCTACCATCTTGATAACTTTATATGCTAAAAGGTGATTCTTATTTGTATAAATATTACTGGTTTAGAATTCAGACTTCTTGGAGTGACTGCTTGAGGGGAAAAGCAAGATTCAGTTGTGTAGTAGAGGTCTTTCATTTTAGCAGAGATTTAGAAAATAAAAATACTATACTGAAAACTGCTCATAGGATTCTATTATCCAAGTCTGAGATATCTATAGATAAATGTTACAATTGCATTTTAGTATATTTATTTTCTATCTCTTCCAAATGTGAATACATATCCTATAGGAGGAAAACAGCTTGACCCAAAAAACTGTGATGCCTTATTTTCTCTAGTGCTCTCAGTCACTGCACTGGGTTGCTAGGTTGTCTGGGACAGATGGGACAGAAAGGTCTGCTGTGAGCTTACTTTTCAGTCCTGCCTCTTCTCCCTGTGTACTTTTAAGTAGCTTACTCCAGCTGGGTTTCACAGATAATGACTGTTCATATCTTTCTGCCCCTATGTGGACTTTGGTAACTGTTGTATTCTTCCTAAGTCTGCTTCAGATCTTTAAAATGTGTTTTTCCAGCAGCCTATAAATTCTAGATCTAGATCTTCCTTAACTTGAATGAGGCAGGGAGGGGGTACAAATATTACTGATAAGCTGTTTACTGTCATATGTTTTGTTAGTTCAGCTTCCTTTTTCTTGTCTCAGTATTGTTTGTAGCTTATCTGTAAATAATGCTGAATCCAGAAAAAGGCAACAGCCAAATAGCAATAGGACTGGTTTTATCCACTTTTGCTTTAAAGCATCATTTATATTTTGGGGCTGCTAGTGCTTAGGATACATTGTTTCACAGTGCACAACTTGGACAGATGTGATATATGGTGCTTTGCCAAAACAAAGACTGTAATATTCAACTATTGTCTCCAAAGCCTATGTTTGGAGGTTGGATAGAGTAGCACTGAGACAGTTTTGGTTTGTCAGGGTTGTCTGGAAGTAAAAATAGGGATGGGGAGTGATATATTCTACCTATATTAGAGCAGCAATGGTAAAATTTGCTAGAAATGCCTCATAGTAGTCCATATTTTGTTTTCATTTAATACAGTATAATTTAGAGGCATTCTTTTTACAGGAAAAAAGTGGAATCATGTCTAGCACCCAGCTTTATGGTAAGAAAGAATTCAGGGAGGTGAAGGGGAGGCAGATGGTGTTTGTTTTTCATTGGGCTATTTATGTAGTTTTAGCAAGTGGTACTGAGAGCAGGAGACACCACAATGTTTACAAATGGATTTTTACTTTTTGTGCAATTAGCAGTAACTATTTTGTTACATTGATCATACATAGGATGTTATAACAGAAGGATAAACTCCAGGAGGAAGTAGCAAAGCCCTGACAAAAACAAGTCGTATGAGCGAGGCATCACTCTACTATTATCTTTGAGTAGTATCAATGTGACCTCTTGCTTGGAGGTGTGGATAGGAGTAGAATAAGGTAATATGGGCCCAAAATACTTATTGGCAAGAGAAGAAAGCCTCACCCTGTGCCATTCTACCTCCTGTTCTCTGTAGAAGACCCCTCCTAGGTTTTCCAGAAGCTGACAGATATGGGTGAAAAGGGGTTTTTGCTTTGTTTTTGTAATGTGCTTTTGCCTAAAGAAGCCACATTATTCCATGATCCTGTGGAAAGAAAGCAAGAAGGTTCTTACAGGAGGCATATTTTCCTTACGGAGGTGGAAGCATTTTATAGAATTACTGTGTAGAATCTCTCCCTTTTAAGGATGAGGCATTGGGAGAATGAAGAACATCTAAGCTATAAAAAAAACCCCACAAACCTGCCTGTCAAGATCTCTGTGTAGAGTTTACCACTTGGAGATATAGCAGATGTATACAGCCTCAGCGTTAGGCAGCCACCTGCTTTACCCATGCTTAGTGCTATCTCTGCTCTTTGGTTAGAACATGGAGTTATTTTATGACCACCTGAAAACAAGTGTTTCATTTAGAATAAAAACTACACTTGTTTTTAATCTAGTCATGTAAGTAACTGTGCAACTAAAGACAGTAGATTGCTTACACAAGTAACTACTCAGCTGAGTAAGTCACAATAATTCCTTATCTCTTGTCAAGCAGTTGGTATCTTCAGTTGAAAACTGCTATAGAAACTTAGTTACCATAATTGAGACATAAATTATTACTGTCTTGTATTTGAATGTTCTGTCACTAGCAATAAATGTGGAAGGGCTTGAGAATTATTAAAGGATTATTTATACTAGACTTGATATGTTTCTTAGATTCTCTTAAAAAACCTAATCCTCAAATATTTCTAATACTAAACCACTTTAAAATCTATTATATATTTAGTTGGTTCATCTATCCTCTTGACATTTGCTTTAAAAAAAATGTTATTGAGACACATTTTGAAAGGATAGGGATGATCTATGGAGTTAGAATTTCTGTTTTAGTCCTTTTTCTCCCTGTGAGAGCAAAAATGTATGCATAGCCTTTTGAGCCTATAGTGGCTCAGGATAAGCAACAGTGGAACTTGCAGCCTTTCATCTTTTTTTTTGGAGTTGATTTTATCTGTTGGAGGCTTTAAATAATCCATTACTGTGATGCTTTTTTCTTGAAGTGTTATGGGCTTTGTTTCATCAGGGAATGGACTATGTTTTGTTCAGTATTGTAACCTGTAAATTACCTTCTTGCTAGAACTGCTTCTTTCACTTTCTCCCTAGAAGATGACTGGTCACTAGATACAATCAGTTCCTGCCTCATAATATAACAGTTCCACAGCAGTGGTACCCAAAAGCAGCCTTGTGTTTTGGGCTTTTTCTAGACAGCCTGCTGAACATAGCACATAGCTGGTAACAACATGCGCTGTGCTGAGTGCTGCCTTAGAGGGACTCTCCTCTGTGGAACCACTGGCACATGGCTGTCCTGGGATAGTTTGTATGAACTAGTTATAATGAAATATTTCACTCTAAACATTTTTTTTTTAGACATTATCTTCATCTGTAGTCAGTGTTAGGTATGGGAGGAGAGAAGGGAGCAAGGCTTGCTTGGGAAAGATCCCAGTTAAAAATCTGAAGTGAGTTTTGTATGTAGTGTTACATAAATTTAGCAACCACCCAGTGTTCCCATGCATTAGTTACTTTGACCAGAGATGAGCTGAATCTCAGCATGAGTTGAAAAAATCAAGCTGAGTAGATCTAAGCCAGCAAAGTGAGATACTTCAATTTAGTATCAAGTATAGTAACTAACCCTTGCTGCCATTCTCTGTTACCATTCCAACCTTATGGAATTCTGTTGATTGAATCAAAATTCAAAGTTACTACAAAGCCTGGAGTTCTTGATGCTATAGAGAAGACTAGTTTGTTCTTTTTCCCACCCTTCTGTGTTTTGGGGTGATTTTGCTTCTGAAAGACAAAACACAATTCACTTAGCTTTATTAGCCACCTCTGCTCCAGAACAGATTTTTGTTATTACTGTTATCCTCCTTTCTGTGCCAAAACAGTTTAATATATCTTGTGACTATGTTTTTCTTTGTTATTTCTAGTATCATCCCCATTAGAAGTAGGAGGAACTGTGCCCAAAACCAGATTACATGAGTGTACTCTTGGCTAGGAAATGACAGTTTAAACAGTAATTTGTTTTCAAATGTTTACTCTAGAAGAACATGACCTGAATAATGAACAATCACCTGTTCATATGCTGCCAAAAACTGTCAGCATAATCCCTATAGCAATAACAATGCCAGTATTCTAGTTGCAGACAACTTGAAAAGATCTATCACTAATGTACTAGGTGTACTTGCAATTTTGTGTGGATAGTTACTTTTAACTTTTTAATCTGAATATAATTTACTTACTAAATACAACCCAATTTCCCATATCTCAGGACCTAGGTAAAAGAAAAAGTAGAACTTAGAAAAGATGTGATACCTATGTAGTCAGGATCCTGCTAATGTCTTCAGATAACACTTTTGCAAAAAGTTGTATTTACCTCCTTGCTGTTTTGGCTGCTCACTTTGGACAACTTTAAATCTAATTTTAAAGAGATCTTGTATTAATTACTTCCCCCACTGACCTGTCTTTTGTTTCTTTAAATTGTAAATTTCCTACCTGTGATCCCGACTTGTTAAAAGCATCATAGCATCATGCCTTGCATCGTGAAAGAGACATTGTGGCCAGATTTTTTTTTTTCTGCTCTTTGTCTATTATATGCCAAAAAACAATTATTTGTTTTGCAGCACAAATGTGAGTAGTGGTTGCACTTTGCCCGGAGGCAGCAGGAAGTAGTTGTTGGTATTGAGTGGAAGACGGTTAGCTATTTGGTAACTAGCTAACTTTTGTGTGTTGGTGGGTTTTTTCTACCCTTCCCGTTCCTCTAGTCTAGATAAAGGAATTCTTAGTAAGTTGTTTTTAATACACTTTTTTTTGTGTGTGTGCTGGAAAAGTAGCTCTGGCAAATTGCTGCAATCTTTTTTGGGAGGAAAACATAATGAGGAAAAATGGTTTATTTTCAGTGATATGTATGCTGTCTTGTTTCAGGAGTGTAATACCGTCTAAAGTTGAAAAGCCTAAGGAGAATCTTTCACGTCTGCCGTAACATTTTGAAGTAAAAATTTGATAGGAAACTAGTATTGTCACACTGTTGGAAATGTTCAGGGCAGACAGTTAACACTGTATTACTGCATCCATGAGATTACTAGACAAATTTGATCACTTCATCTCAAAAGACTAAACTGAGAAAACACAGTGAACGATGGCAGAATTGAGAAGAAAATCCATGACTCCTGACAGAAAAGTTAATACTCTATTTTTTGAATTTTGACTACATCAGTATCCCTCTTCAATCAGTATCATTTTGTGATTTGATTGTAGTATGGCTGTGTGATTAAAATTACAGTCTACAACTGCAGACCAAAAGAATCTTGAAATTGTCGAAATAGTTGATGTAGAAAGGAACATACATAAATGCACCTTTATTTGTGACCTTTACTAATTAATTTCAGAGTCCATAAATGTAATGGTACAGGAATTAGGTACTTGACTGATGAGATTCTTCTTCCATGTTAATGCTATGACTTAATACCAGTTATTACTAGAACATCACATCACTGCAAGTAAGGTTTTGCTGTTTCTTCTTTTCTTATTTATTTGGTCCTCAGTGTGCTTCAGCTGGCATTAATGGAGGCACATAAGCATTTCATTTGTATGCTTATCAGGGTGTAGAGTTCTGTTCTCGCTTTGAGCACTGTAACTTGTGACCAGTCTAATGAAGTGAGCCATACAGCTTCTGTAAGTGAAGAAAGAAGTATTTATCTTGTCTCTCCACTCAGTCTTGTTAGTAGAATGAGAAATTTAGATAAATAACTTTTTCACAGTCAGAAGTGGGAAAAATCATTAATGTAATTGTAAAGGGGGCATGGTTGGCCCTTGATTCATTTCTGCCTTGGCCCCTGACTTAAAAGCCTGAAATGTACATTGATGTAGCAATTCAGTAAACTGCTGTCTAGTGAAAGAATTTTCTAAAAGCCTCTGTTTTGGTAGGTGTATAATTGAGGCATCATTCCTTCTTCCAGAGTAAGTCAGAATGTAGAGGAAATTTTCTTGTTTTCTTTCCCTCTGTATGAGCTGTGTACCCAGCTTAAAGTATTTACTAAGAAGCCTTTTCACTTGTTTGTGTTCAGAAGGGGGGAAATAAGTTATTTCTTTGATGTTCCCAAGTCTTTCCACATAACTGGATTAAACCCTGAAACCACGTTAAGCAAAAGCTGTGACAGTAATGTACTCTAATTTCTTTCCCTAAAGATTGACGTGATGGGTTATTCAAGCTGACCTCTCTCTCTCCAATTGTTTGAACGTTTTCATTTCTAGATATCCATACATTATTGAACTTTATTGCTGATAGTAAGCTGCTAATAAAATGGGAAATACTTCTTTGTTAGTTTTCCCACAGTATCCTTCTCTCTTGTCTGTTACATAATTTTTAAAATTTATGTTGTCCAAGATGAAAATACCCATTTTTTTAAAATTGTATGTGTAGATTCTTACAGGGCTGCTGGATAACTGCTTAGCAGATTGTCTCCCCTATTTGCTATAGATATTAATGGGTTAGTATTTTAAATAATTGCAACAGGAACAGAATATTGCACTTTCTGATGTTTATTTGAGTTTGAACATGAATTGTTATCTGCATGAAGATAGAGAGCAGTAGTCTCTGAGCTTTTGATCAGATGCAGTGGAGGACAAGGATAGAAAGTTTCACAATCAACAGCTTTAATGTGTATTAATACTGTAGGAAAAAGTAGAGCTGGCAGGCTTTGGCAGCATATTCCATCTGAGGTTTATGTTTTGTTGTTATGAGTCAACACTGGCATAAAACTATGACATGCCATGTATAGACATTACTGGACACAGGGCCCTTTGGAGGAAATTGGTTTAGCCAGGTTTTTCTTGCAGTAGGCTAAAGAGGACAATATTCCTGATTAATCAGATTTAGGTGTGCTTAAGGGTGTGTTGCACTAGAAACAAAGAACTTTGTCTTTGATCAGTGTTATGCACCACCAGGATCATGAGTGACATGAATACCTCTGCAGTCTACTGTTACAGTGTGTCGTGGTTTAACCCCGGCTGGCAACTCGGCACCACGCAGCCTCTTGCTCACTCCCCCCACAATGGGAAAGGGGAGAGAATCAGAGGAGTAAAAGTGAGAAAACTCATGGGTCGAGACAAAGACAGTTTAATAGGGAAAGCAAAAGCCACGCACGCAAGCAAAGCAAGGAATTCAATCACCACTTCCCATGGACAGGCAGGTATTCAGCCATTCCCAGGAAAGCAGGGATCCATCACGCGTAACAGTTACTTGGGAAGACAAACGCCATCACTCCGAATGTCGTGTGTCCCCCCTTCCTTCTTCCCCCAGCTTATATACTGAGCATGACATCATATGGTGTGGAGTAGCCCTTTGGTCAGTTGGGATCAGCTGTCCTGGCTGTGTCCCCTCCCATCTTCTGCACCTGTTAGAGCTGAGAAGCAACAACCAAAACATCAGTGTGTTATCAACATTCTTCTAGTACTAAATCCAAAACACAGCCCTATACCAGCTGCTAGGAAGAAAATCAACTCTGTCCCAGCAGAAACCAGGACACAGTGTAAAACCTTCAGTGGTGTCAGTATAGGAAAATTAGATCATTAGATGGGTGTTAAACTTCACTGGTAATAAATGAGACAAATCTTGCAGAAGTGTGGTGTTTCAGTAATGCTGTAGTTTTTCTGAGCTCTAGAAAAGTAAACCTATTTCCAAGTTTCAACTTTATATTGGCATTAGAGACATATGAGTTATGCCTTGGGTTATATATACAATTGAATTTTTCACCCTTTTGCAGACTGTCATTGTGTAGTATCTGTTATGATACTTTTATAACTTAACCTTTTTTATACTTTTCTACCTAGCTTTTCCCTTTCTGAAGAGGTTTATGACACAGATTTTCTTTCAAATTCTTTTATGAAATAGTAAAAACAAACATTAGATCAGATGTGGCATTTTTCTTATATGGCTTGGCTCCTGGAAGCAGAGAGAACCTGGTTTAATTTAATTTGCCAAATCGTCTTTCAATTCTTTGATTCTAGGCATGAGCCATTAATATTCATACAAAGTCTTCCTTAAAAAGAAAAAAATCGATAAGCACATCTGACCTTAATAACAGGGTTTTGCTGTTAATCAGTAGGATCACTAACATAATGTATTACCCTTCAAAACAGCACTCTAGATGTCTGGATCTGCCTCAAAAGCTTTCAACTTGAGTGTGGTTTAGTGTTGAAAAGTATTTCAGTATGTTCAATGAAGCTAATGTCTATTGTTCACAGAGAATCCAGATCTAGTTCCTTAGGAGACTGTATGATTTTTTTTTTTGATCCTTGTCAATAAAACAGAGCTGACATATATCCCTCTTTATAATCAGACATCCTAAGATGTAAAGCTATCCTGGACAACATAGATAACATTTCATATGCTGGGGGGGGAGGGGGGTGGAAAGGAATTAAGAAGTGGGGGGGGGGGGGAAAGAGAAAAAGAACTATTTTACTGTTTCATTTTTTCCTTCTTGGAAAGATTGGATAGCTAGAGAGCTAGACATAGAGGATTGACTTATAACTGTGTGAACCCCAAAAGATTTGCAGAAAATCCTGCTTCCAAAATCATGGATCCTGAGACAGCTTTATTGCCTTTCACTCTCTACACTTCTCTTATTCTGTAGCTGACTGGGCAGCTTGATTTCTGGTTGCTTATCCACTGAATCTGGTGGGCTTTATATTAGACCCTAAAATTTTACTCCTGTATGAGAATTATTCCAAGCCATGCACTTTTATTTTCCCCTGGATAAATTGTATTGGGTATTTCTGTTAAGGTTGGCCAGGGGGCCCACAGGAAAGATTGCCATTCATTTCAGATATTCTCCCGTCATTACTTAAAGTGCTTCCATGATGAAAGAAGAGAAGGTAGCCTCATGGTTAGGCAAGCAGAAAACTAGTTATTACACTTTCAAATATAAGGTAGACAAATTCTTCTGCTTTGAGACAGGCTTGGCTTTATGCCAGTTCCTTCAGTCATTGTAAGTAGTTCTTCATAACTCAATAATGCAACTAAATAATCTGGTTTGTCTTGCAAATTTCCATAAATAATTTTTCATTATAGGGTAAATCTGAAGTGACTGTCCCATATCTCTTGGTTTTTTGGCAATATTAATTTCTGTGTAGTTCTACAGTAAGGATAAGCCATGACCTCCAGCTCTGATTCAAATAAAACTGAATTCAATTACCTTTTTTCCCCCTCTTTGTCTTTGTTTGATCACCCTGGGTATTTTTGTCTGTTTTAAAATGATGCCCAATCTTTTTAGGAATAGGAAAATTAATGTAGAAATACGTTCTACCCTCTTTCTACTTCCCATTGATGTTTCACTAAGCCTTGAGGGTTGCTTGTTAGAGCTCCTTGTTTGGTACAGTTGCTAAAGAACAGTTAGCAGCCTTTATTTATGTTCCCAAGGGGAGGAGAAAGTACTGAAGAAGTGGATTTATGCTTTATGCTTTTTATTTCCAGCGTATTTGCCAACTGTACTGCAGTAGCGTCATAGGTGATGCTGAAATGTTGCATTAAATCCTCATGTTACATGTCTGGCAACTTATTGTCATGTAAACTATTCCATGAATGTATATGATGCAGCTTTTGGTACTTTCATAAATTAACATTAAACCCAGGTATTTCATAAGTTTAAACACAGTAATGCAGTATTTAAATTTACTGTTATAGCTCTTTGTAGGCAAGAAATCCATGTGTCTGCTTTAGAGGACATTCTATATTATGATGCTAATAATTAAAGGAAAGTAGGAACTACAGTTAAAAAAAACCTAAGCAAATTTACTGTGTGTGTTGTAACAATGAGTAAGAAATAACTCATTTGGATTCTGCTAGTTCAGGTAAAGAATGTGTTTCATGATCATGTCTGTTCTTGCTCCTATTCTGATGTGTAAAGCACAGTACTGTAAAGCTCTCAAAGTTTGCAGCTTTAGTTCTGTATCTTAGAGGCAAATAACTTGGTCTTCTGCTATTACTATTTCTTTTGCACAGATTTAACATCTGAGTACTTGTATTTAAACTTGTCAAAACAGAAATAAATGCAGAAATTTCTGGGAGAATATGATAACCTTAGGAGTCATACAGAGCTCTAACAATTACCTAATATATGAGATTATTTTAAGTATCCATTACTTTTTATTTACTGTCCACTTAGATTTTTACATAGGTATTTTGTGCTGTTCTTATGTATTCCAGAATTCCCTTCACTGTTAAGGATAAAACTTAATGATGACAGGAGATAAAATGGCCTGTGCAGAATCTTTTGCCTCTGGTAAGTGGAAAGCAAATATCTTCACTCTACTATATATCTTTGTTTTTCATTACTACAGAAAAATTAAAATTATTTGTCTTTGCCTCAGGTCTTCAATTGCTCTGTTGGGTTATTAAACATGCAGCGGAGAGCCAGTAATGAGTGGTATTGCTTATGTACCTTGTCTGTTTGTTCTTTATAAATAGAAGATTCATTACAACGTTTAAGAGACTTGGGATTTATTGACTTGTCTTTCTAAGAATATCTTATTATCATAATTGCTTTCAAGAATATTTTCCTGCTTTTTTTCGCCCCCATTAATCACTGAATCATCTTTTTATATAATAATAAGCAGTAATTGAGAATGCTTTCCAGGAAACTCAGTACTAACAGCTGGCTTCTTCCAAATTATTAGGAACATTTGAGGTTGCTTACTGAAGTGAGGGAACCTGGAATACTGGCCAAGTACAATTGTGTGCTTTATCACCTTGAGAGTAATTTGGGTGCATTGAAGGGAGAGTTAAATGTTGTATCAGAAATGTCCAGTGGTTAGTATTTTATCATCTCCCATTTTGTATTTAAAACAAAGAATTCTTTAATATTCAACTCATCTTCTCTCACTGCAAATAGCTTTTTTAATTTTTGTATAATTTGATTTACTTTGCCAGTGGAACTGAAAGAAAGCTTAAGCTCTGGATTCTTGTGTTATTCACAGGCGAGTGTAGTAGTTATTAAAGACGAGTGTGATAACCAGGAGCAAACTTTTCACGTAAACACATGCCCTTTTAATTCTGCTATTAGAGCCCCATAAAATACTAAACCTTGAGTATTAAAATGTTGATGTACTCTGTGCCAGTTTTTACCATATTCATTTGAAGTTAAGGAGATAATCCTTTTAGCTTTGAGTTTTCCTTGTGGTATCTTGCTTTTCAGGTGAAAAATAAGCTGCAGTATAAGCTTAGTAATTAACATAATGCTTAAATTCTGAAATGCTGTGGTTTAATGATAAATACTTCTACATTGTAATTCTTGCTCCTAATTACATCTGGAAGGAAGACAGAAGCAACTTTTAATGTAGGCGATAGCGTACTTTGAGGCTAACTATAAGATGTAAATAATATGCTCATTTCTATATATAAGTTAATGAAATAAGATTTAAAACTTTAAAGGTGTCTGGGAAACCTGTTTTTGGGAGGAGAAGTAGTTGTTCAGAGAAGATGGTATGATGTGCGTCCTTTAAGTACACTGACAGCATTGACAGCTCTTACCCTTCAGAAGGCATGATTCAGATTCCAAAACAGCAAATTACTTTAAATTTTGAGGTGTGTAGGTCGTGGGTACCGATTATTTGATTTATTGTAGTACTTTATTTTTTATTGAACAGAACTTGACATAAATTTTATGGGTTTCTCCAGTATAAAAGCTATTACCATAAATTATGTGATGGTAATGGAACAGCATACAAAGACATCAAGTTCTTACTTTGTTTCTCCCTGAGCCTGGCTCTGTAAGAACAGACTTACAAAACTAAGCTGGTTTATCTGGTATATGGTAGATTATCTTCAATAGCTAGCTAAGAAGGAACAAGTTGACAATTGACACAACTGTTGTTGCTGTTGATCTATGAAACAGATGGAAAACAGATTTTTTGTTAAGCTGATTCTGTAAAATGTAGTGTAGCAAAGGAATTTGAATGTGAAAATATACTTGCAGTTCCGTGGTGACACAGAACCACATATTAAAGCATGTTGACATGTGATTTATTTATGTATTTATGGGGGGGGGATTTACCTTATACAAAGATGGTTATTGGAAACCACAGGAACAGAAGTATTAAAGATAATAGCTTTTATATTGTTAGGTTGAGATAAGTGCTGTAAATACTCATTTTCAAAGCATGAATCACCTCAAGGAAAGTTGTTTTTTTAAATTTTAAAATCCTTTCTCCCAGTATAATTAAAACTCAATTGTAACACTGTGATCTCAAATAGTGTAAAATCAGCTTATCTTTCAGGCTGACATAGATTAGGAGTCTTGTTTTGGTAAACAGTCTACAGACCTTCTGAGCAATCACAGGGCTCATACATAAACTTTGAAAAAAGGTAAATGGATTGACTGAGTTTTATGTGAAAATATATAGAGACTGACCATACAGGAAGATTAAACTGTACATATATTTCAGTTATCCATTGAATTAAATTGTTCCATTTCAAGCAGTACTTTTACTTTTGGCTTCTCAGGTATAGATGCTAAGATTTTTTTTTAATTACTTATGCTGTTGGTAGCCTTTTAGATAAAGGATTAAATGTTATGATCATTGATATAAGAATTTTATTTAAGGACTAATTTGATTTGAAAATAAGGCAAACTTTTCCTCATTTAGCAGATTTGCTGCTAATGCACAGAATTCTCTGTACCAAGTAAAAAAATTTCATTTTAATGACCTAATTTTATGTTTTCATGACAAGCACCTTTTCTTCTAAGTCAATGACCAGTCTTTTTGTAAACTTTCTTTGTATTGGTTTAGTAAAAATGCACATTAAAAATAATGGCATATTACAAGAATTATGTGCTATGTTGTCTGTAGCAGACAAGAGAATCTCATGCATTTTAAGTACAAATTGATATTTCTGTGATCACTGAAATATTTCAGAGTCAGTAAGTGTTAAGTCTGAGTTTCCTAGACCACTGTCATCATATCTGCAAATGTTGGCATCTCCTTACAGAACTCAAGAATCATGGTTCTCAGTCACTTTTATTCTTGTGTTGGCTGTAGGCTTACTTCTAAAACTTTTATCCACAACTTCTTCATGTTAGGTTGTCTAAGCTACTATGACAAAAAGGAAAAATTAATTACAAATACTAGTAAGTAGTTAATGCTGTTGGCCTTTTCCTGGTCAATGTGTATTCAGGCAACATATCTTTGTTTATGTGCATTCAGTGTTAATGGAGGGTATCAGAGATACAGGTACAACTGAGTGCAAGATCAGGATGTGCCTAGAAACTTAAGGACTTAAGATGGAGACAATGGAAATATGCTAACAGTACTTAGATATTGCAAGAGTATGAAAGGTGTTTTTCACTAACACCAAAAGAAGTTTAAAGACTACGCCATCAGCTCCAACTGGATTGAGGCTGTAAAATGAGTACTAGATTCTTTTGCTGAAAATGTCAGCTTTCTGCAATCTGAGTAATACCAAGCAGTCCACCCAGTTAGGTTTTTCTCTGTAGTGAAGGGGATTTGATTATACTGGAAGTAGAATTATGGCTCTAATGGTTACCACTCATTTCTTAAAGCACAGCTAAGTAACTGAACCCAACATTACAATGAAATACATAGATGTGCTATTTTTTAAACACATCATGCATAAGTTAAAACTTTCAGATTTTTAGGTTCAATGTTAATTTCACTTTGCTTCTAATAAAACAAGCACTGGTATTTCATTTTCCTGCCCTTAATATTTATAGAAGCCTACAGAAATAATTATTCCTTTGGGTTTCTCTCAGATCTGTTCAAGTATACAGCTATTGCCACAGTAAGGGTTGAGTCTGCTATTACAGAAATACTGAAAGCTCTCTCCAGGAGAGTTTTTGCTCTGTATTGGGAATTGGGAGCCGTGTTAACTAGGCAGGAGTATCTTGTCTTTATTTATGCTAAAGACAAAAAAACAGATTGGAAAGCAAGGAAGAGGGGACAGTGACGCTTGTAGAGCTGGGCTTGGGGATATTTGGAAAAGTTACGCACGTGACTGGCTATGGGAGCTCACCTCTATATGCTCTGGAGTAGCCAAAAGTAGCTGTGTTCTGACCATGTAATCAAACAGTTACAACTGAGACTGAAACATTATTCAATCAGGCCATTAGGGAACTTCTGCAGTAGAGCTTTTCCCCTTTTCTCCAGAGACTTGAGCTTTGCAGGCTTGCTACTTGTTTTATTATTACAGGTTTACTGTTCAAAGACAATATAATTTAGGAAAGAATAGGGATCATGCTATTTTTATCACATGGGCAAATATACCTTAAAAGAGAAACTTAATCATGCAAACCTAGCACTTACAAGAGTTATATGGACAAAAATGACCTGTGTAAAACTACATATTGTTGAAGGAATCTGGAACTAATAGACTGTCACAAATAACATTCTGCATCATATAGGTCAAGGTGAGATTATTTATTACTGAAATCAATGAGAAGTAAATGAAATCTGTCAAGAAATATTTTAATTGTTCAAAAATTTTCAAGTCAAAATTAACTAGATTTTTTTTAACACCTCTTCTGCACGAAGAGCATCTAAAAATAATGCCCCCTTTCATTCTTTCAAATTGAAATACATTCTGGGACCAGCACAAAAACTGACACTAGGATACAGCCTTAGGGGTCTGACTTAAAAGCTTCTGAATAAATTCTTTCTAGACATCAGACAGGGTTAATTTTGAATTCAGGAAGTGTTAAAGATACTCAATCCCTTCCTTCCCCTCTGTTCCCCCAACTTCTTACATTCTAAGATTTTTTCTTTGTCATTTTAATGAAAATCTTTTATAGCTATATTGTTCATCTTTTATTTTAAAGAAAAGATTTTTCAGTTGCTAGGGTCATATTTTTTTTGTATTACAGTCAGCACAACAAACATTATGGTTTTACATACATTTGTAAATAAAGGATATGCCCAGTGTGAGCTGGTAGGTTACCTTTAGTGAAAGGTTTCCTGTAAACAAAATACAAGAATAAACCCAAACAAACCAGGGGATAAAATGTAGACTAATGCGGAAGTCTTATTAAGTATTCTTGGCAAATTGCGAAGTACGCAGCAGCCACTGCGTGTTATTCAGAGCTGCTAACAGGGACAGTGAAACAAACCTGCTGTACAGGTGCTAGATTTTGATTTAATAAATAGTCTGTACAGTATCAAACTATATAAAAAGTTTAAAAACCACAATGAGAGTTATTATATTTCAAAAATGTTTCTATATTGTAAAAATCTTAAAATTAGCTCCAACCAACCATTAAAAAGGTATGAAATGTGCAATTTTGCAAGTGGAAACAAGGGGCACGAGAGGGTTCCATAAGGGTTAGTGAGAGTAGCTTTGTGATTTCTCTTTGTTTTCAGTATCTTCATATACCTGGTAATCACACAGACCTCAGAGCAGTTCTCTTCAGGCAAGTAGGACATGAGCTAAAAGTATCATCACTGATTTCAGTAGGGAAGATTGGCTGCAATAAGGAGTAAAAGGCTATTTTGAGACAGAAGTACAGTACAATCTATTTATGTAAATACTTGGAAAACGCAGGAACAAAATTGTTTTCTAACTACAGAGCTGTGAAATCAGTGAGCCATATGGATCTATAATGTATGGCAGACTATTTTAAAATCCTAAACCTCTTGAAAGAAAACTGTTTTAAGTCTGCATCTAGAATGAGTACTTGTGTTAACCAAAAGCTGCAAAGATTATATATTTCCAAATGTACTAAAATTAATATAACTGAATTTTTTTAAAAGGCAATAATACTTTACACTTATTTCTCACAAAGCATAGAGTGAGGAACTGATAATTAAAGGCAATATAAATAGTAGGCAAGATGAAACAGATGGCTGTAACGTAATTCTTGAGTCTTAACTGGCACTTAACACTAACTACTTTCAGTTTGACAAATACAATAAGACACCTATGTTGACATACACGGGGTGCACTTAACTACTTTTATTTATGTAACTGAGGTATTAAAATTGTCTTGAAAAGCAGACTTCTAAAGAAGAGAAAATGATATGAAGAAGAGAATAGTAGTCATTGTTTTCAGTGTTCAATGATTAGTAGTTGGGTTTTTTCTTCCAATATCCTTAACTTTTATAATTTCCATGCAAAGTCTCTATCTTACTCCTCCACTGGATAGGTAGCCTGGGAAGATGGGAGGGAATCCACCATTCTTCAGCAATAATTAGTTACAAACACTTTGTTTTCTTTCTTTTAAATGAAGTATAATCTAAAAGTGTGTGCATATCACACGCTGCATATAGTACACTTTTAATATATACACTGTCATTATACACAAGCATCTTGTATATACAGTGGTACCACCTTCACTAGGAAATTAAAAGTCAATAGATAATGAACCTTGTGCCGTATCTTCTCTTCCTCTAACATAGATTTCACATGGTATCTCCTCCATCACCCTGTCTTCTATGACTTGCTCAGGGCAGTCATGCGCTTGTTTGAAAGTGTAACTACTTTTCTTGAATGTGCTATTAAATGTTTTCATTGGCTGAGGCTGAGCAAAATCATTGCGAAAGGGAAGTTCCATGGAGCTGAGGTTTGTCCTGCTTTGTTTTATATTAGAGGCCTGGGAGCCACAGTGGTGGTCATGGATGCATCTGGAAGCTGTTGAAGGGCGTCTCATTTTCTGATAGTTTTCAAGTTCTTCTGATAAATCTGCCAAATCTGCAGAAATTTCTTTGTCCCTTAGTGAAAATAGTTCATAATGTGGAGGATCAAATACTTCCTGGAAACCAGTTTTATTGAAAGCAGTCTTGCAAGCCATAACCTTTTTGCGAGGTTGCTTTACTTGTACTAGAATTGAAATGATGAGAAGAACTAGAACTATCCCTGATGTGATGCCAATGATTGTTCCATGAGTTTTGGTGATTTGTTCAAACAATCCAGTTCTTTTCTTTTCTGCAAAGAAAAAATGAGGCTTTTATTATTTTCTATGTGTCTGATCATATATTAAAACAAAGCAAGCTGTATTGTGATTGTCATGTAAGTGCTGTATTAATGAAATGACTTAATGGCACCAGAGACTAGACCTGTATGTCAGTGGGATTTATCATACTGGATCTGTGCATTTGTTCAGCAAGTCTAATCCCCTATCTGCATTAGTGGCTACCATATGATAATCCAGCGGCAGGTGGAACTCTGTGGCCAGTGCACACTGATTCAGCCGGGATGTGGCTTCACTCCTGAACCTATACTGATCAATTCATATTCCAAAATCCACAAGTTAAATACTATTTATACAGCTACAGCTGACACTTCTCTAACATGGTTTGCTCCTGCTGGTAACATTCCCATTGACATCAGTAGAAGGAAACCTAGATTTAAACTTACCTAGTTCTTTAAAAGTGAAATATTATCATAGTGATGATGTCAGACTGACTGTACTATTTGTTTTCACATCTCTTGGAAACTTAATGACTGTGTCTATTGTGTAAGTCTGTCACACCTATTTCAACACGGGGAGCTTTAGCATAGATATACTCCAGTCTTAACAGTCTGGTAAACAAGTCAGTTGGAAAAAAGAAAGGGGAGAGTGGCGACAGGGAACCAACCAATCTGAATCCTACAGCACTTTTGGCTAGTACTTCATATGAAAATACACAAGATGGCAGTATCAGAACAAGATTGTTTTCCATACTGAAAATTCTTATTTGAAGATTAAAATTTTCCAGTTGGATATCTGTTCTGTGTACTTGTCCTAAGGGATTAAAAGAATTCTACGGGACTAAAAGAATTCTACACTGAGACTCTCACATCTGCTAGAGGGAGAGAAAAGCATTTGAAACTATGTAGAAGAAAATGTAGTAGCCTAAATGTTGTATATTTTCAGGTATCTGGCTCCTGGCATCTGGATATGTGTTATGCATGTAAGTACTCCACACACAGTGCATGGAGAAAGTTATATACCATCATATGCTAGTTGAAACAATCTATATACTGAACAGAGTTGCAAGGAATTGACTAATAAGTTATGTCTGAAATACAGTTCTATTTCTTAGACAGCTTACTCCAAGATACATGTATACCTTTAATCTGAAGGAGGAGAATCATAGAATCACCAAGGTCTTTTCCAACCGAGGTGATTCTATGATTCTATATCACCCCTTGTCCTGCCTACCTTAGATCTTAGTGTTACCATACTTGGTGGGAGGTATGAGTTTCAGTGCTATGGCAGTTCTTTCATCCGCTTCTAGGCTTCTTAATTCTTGGAAGATATTCTAATCAAAAATGTTAAACAAAATGCGATACCTTCTTCAGGCACTTAAAAAGACATTGCACATAACTGGTTTTTCTACCAATTTTTGTGTTGCTCAGCTTGGATGTAAGGTAGGTCACCATATGCTCAGATTTAGGTAGCTATAGGTGTGGACTAAATGAGAACGCTGGGTGCCTGCAGGAATTGAGCACAGTTGTGAGAAGCTTTCTTTTTAAGGCTAGATATTGCCTGTAGATAGTGATTTACAAATATTGGGAAAGACTTTTTCCATGTTGTAATATGGTTTTTATGGAATTCATTTTTTAAATACTGCATTACATGAGTGAAATGTGGATTCTAGGCAAAATTCAAGTAAGCACTTGGTAGAGATGGGAAAGAGATCTAGAAACTGCACTTAAGAGGGAACGCTGAATATTATTAAAGCTAAGAATTGTTTAGAGGAAGCTTATGTATATATTGAAACTTGAGTTATGGATTGGTTCTGTTAACTGAAAAGCTTCCAGAATATACGTTGCGTTAGAGTATTTATTAGTGGTGTCAATTTTTTTTATTTGCCAAAAATGTAATTTCAAAGTAGGTTTTAAAATATTTACTAAAAATTTTAACCTGGATTTGTGCATTGAAAAGCCATTTATTTCAAGTTGTTTTTTTTTGTAGAGATGATTTTGCCCCTTCCTGCAGGGTCAGTTGGAGTACATATTTAAATCTTTCAGGACTTTTGTGTTCAGACCTACTTATGCCATTCTATTTGTAAAAAACAAACAACCCCCTGAAAAACCCCACCCCAAAAAAACCTGTTCAAGTTTGTATTCAATTATTGAAGTACAGGTGATTATACCTGTGCTTCAGCAGAATAACAATTTCCTCAAATCATGAGAATTTTTTCCTGTAAAACCTGATATTGAAACAAGTCTTTACTGTAGTTGTGATGGTTCAAACAATACTCCCCTACCCCATGTTCTAGAAGCGGTGATTTACATGTGTCTGTGTTTGCATAAGCAATGAATTCTTGCTTCCAAACAACTTCTACTGCCTCCCACCTTGTCTCACACCATATGCAGCAGTTGCGTTTACTTTGAGGTATTTTGTAATTAACAACTTAAAACAAATATTATTTTAAAATTGTATTTGTCTTTGAAGATTGTTGCGTCTATTTCAGCCCTGAGAGAGGCTTTTTGTGCTTGAAAGCTTGTCTGTCTTTTCCCAGCTCTGTATTTTTTTCTCTAATAAAAGGTGTTATCTGTCCCTACAATTCTTGCTTCATTTAAAGTTTAGAAATGGATAGGATGCAACCTAGCAAATATTAACTTCTCTTTCTGATTAAGCTCACATCCTTTTAAAATAGAGACTATATGCTGAAGAGGAAGAAATTTAATTATAAAGCGGTAAGATCAATATTCAGGGTGCTTACATGTCCCCTGAGTTTAAATAAAAAATTTGGAGCACCTTCCTGAGATTAGCAGAATATTTGTGTTCAGCATATTTCCAGGAAAAAGACATTTCATGACTTCCTTGGAAGGCAAACTGACCAGCCTAGCTCATAAAGGCAACACTTTGTACTATATTCACCTCTGCAGTGGTTTTCGTCCCAAGGGTATGCACAGTTCTGAATGCCATTGCAAACTAAAGAATTATTGATGCACATGTTGCTATGGCAGAAGTACGTGTTGCCTGAGCAGGGAGCTGCAGGAGAGAAGAGAAAGAAAACATGAGGAATTTTCAGTAATTGATGCATTGCAATAAAACTAGTAAATTCCTGTTATTTTTTTAACATGCACACTCATTCTTCATCTGTTTCAAATGTGGTAACTTTTTCTGCATATCACTAATTATTGGATGATTTACTCTCTGTTCATGTGGTTGTTTTTAGATGTACTGTCAAAGCGACAAAAAAAAATTCTTGCTCAAAACAGGTAGCAGGTAGAGATGGTCACATGACACAGATAATGGAAGAAGGCTTTAATACTTGTCTTAAAAACTTAAAAATTGCATGCTCACCATCAATTATATATTTATTCAATCTTGTGCATCTGCTAGGTAGATGGTATAGCTGGTTGTGAAGCAGCTCCTGAACTGCATTTTAGAGCCCATTAATATCTTAAGGCAAATCAGATTTCAGCTTGTGGAGGACTGTTTCAGTAATTGCAAGAGATTTCAGTAACTGGAGGCATCTAAGTCATTCCTGCTTGTGAATCAAAGCCCTTAGATCCTCCTATTAGAGCTAATGCAGGGATTAAGAGAGTACAGTTTAGCTTTTTATCTATCTGTCTATATATAGTTAGAAATTTTAAGAAATAAATTTAGAAATTTTAAGAAATATATTAACTAGAATGTTGCCCTAAAGACTTTGTTTCTGTGACTGTTTGTTATATCTCCTTGACATTAGAAAAATATATTAAAACCCAGTAATAATTCTTTTCAGGATGTTGTATAATATACATAGGGAATTCTTTATGAATTCAGGGCACTGGACAAAAAATTGATTTTCCCTTTCTCTGTCTCAGTATTGTGGTATTATGATAGAAATGTCCATTAGTGGAGTCGGTTACATATTAAACAGCGAAGATGTATGGTAGACATTCTACTATTTGGTTTCATTGAAAGAATTTATTCTTATGCAGTCTGGATTCTCCAAAACACAATGCGAGACCCAAAGAGTACAGCAGAGGAGGGTGACTAGTCCTGAAATGCAACATGTTTCTCGCTTAGTCCTTCTGTCAAGCTTCAGTCTCAGAGACAAAAAGAGGAGTTATGCATAAAAGAAAATTCAAACCTTTAATCCTGAATTTACATTCCCTAAATCTAATATGCATTGTCTTCCCATTTCTTACTCCACTGAATTTTGTTAACCTATGCTTGTTGGTTTTAAGCTTTTGCATTAGCTTCCTGCTATTGCTTAACCCCTGGCAACAAGTTTCATATAGGAAGGTTGTGATTTGATTGTAGTGCGAGTGTTGTAGTACTTTAATACAGAATGTATTTACAGTGTATTTTGGAAGAGTTTATCTATGTATTTTCAGTTTTTAAAAAGTCATAGTAACTGATATATTTTCCTTGCTCAACTGAGTTGAGAATTTAATTGTTTAGAAAGGAGATTTAGTCTGAAGAACACTGGTTTAAAATACAGTCAATGCTTAGGAAGGTATAGATCACACCCATTACATCAGTTATGAATGAGATGTCCTATTAGGTGCAAGTAGGGTCATGTGCCCTGGGAGGAACACAGACACAATGAGTATGCAGGGATGGGGCTAGGAAAACTAAAGCCTATCTGGAGCTGAATATGATGAGGGACATGAAACGCAGCAAGAAGGGCGTCTCCAAGTGTATCAGCCACAAAAGGAAGGCCAAGGCAAATATGGGCCTACTTCTAAATGTGACAGAGGGGAGCTTTCCTCGATGCCTGGGAAGGTGATAGAGCAAATAATCCTGCAAGCTGTTTTCAAATGTATCAGGGACAAGGTCATTGGGGAGTAGTCAGCATGGATTTATGATGAGGAAATCATGTTTGACCAACCTGATTGCCTTCTGTGTTGAAGTTACTAGCTTAGACGAGGAGAAAGCAGTGAATGGTGAATGTTGTATATCCTGACTTTAGCAAGGTTTTCAAATTGTATCCTGTAATATCCTTGTAGAGAAACTGATACAGACTACTACTACTAGGAAGACAGTGAAGTAGACAAAAAAACCTGACTGAACTAAAGGGCTTGTAGTTGGTTTAAAGGGTTGTGATTAGAGGCACAAAGTCCAGCTGGAGGCCATTGCTACTGGTGTACCCCAGTGGCTAATAGTGAGGCCAACACTGTTTAACCTCTTTGTTAATGACATGGATGTTGGGGCAGAGTGCACCCTCAGCAGGTTTGTAGATGATACAAAACTGGGAGGAATGGCTGATAGACCAGACAGTTGTGCTGCCATTTGAGACGGGCTGCAGAAACAGGTTGACAGCAACCTCAAAGTTCAACAAAGGGAAACGCGAAGTCCTGCGGTCATGGAGAAGTAACTCCACATGTGTGCATGGGCTGAGGGCTAACCAGCTGGAAAGCAGTTCTGTAGACAAACACTTGGAAGTCCTCATGGAGAAAAAGTAGAATGTGTGGCAGGATGCCAAAAGCATCCTGAGCTGCATTAGGAAGAGCATTGCCACTAGGTCAAGGGAGGTGATTCTTCCCCTTTGCTCAGCACTAGTGAGACCACGTCTGGAGTGCTATGCTCAGTGTTGGGGTCACCAGTACAAGAGAGATATGGGGAGGATCCAGGGAAATGGCATGAAGGTAAAGAGTTGGAGCATCTGACATGACTGGAAGGGGTTGCCCTGAGTGGTTGTGTCTCCATCGTTGGAGATGGTCAGCAACTGACTGCATATGGCCCAGGGAAACCTGCTCTCCTTGATCCCCTCCAACCAGAGAGACTTCCTAGTTAGGTTTCTAAATCAACAGCCTTTTTTCAAGTGTGTTTTATGCCCAGTTTGTTTCAAAGACCAAACCATTTTTTCAGTGGGATGTGATTCAGTGGGTTCAATCATACAGTTACCTGGTAAACGGAAGAATAAAATCAAACTTTCTCCTCCATTCAGACTTAACTATGTCTTTAACTGTTTCACCAAATTCTGCTGTTTAAGAAAGAGGATATAAAGGAATCTGGTTGTTTTGTTGTCTGTGTGCCAAACTATCACCTACAATGTATCAAGTGGATGCTAAGGCAATTCACATCATTAATAGTTTAAGGGACAATGTAAGCGTTATTCTGTAAGCATCATATGAAATCATGATACATCATCCTGTAAGCATTGTCTGAAACTATGCTGCAATTAAATTCCAAAGGAATTCACACCTTTCCCCTGAAGTACTAAATGATGACAAACTAAGACTTATGCAAGAGTATCAATCTAGATATGAAAACAGGTATTCCAGACAACCTAAGCAATTCATAGAAACAGGAAGATGTACTCAACATTTCTAACCATTATACATACATAACAGGAGAGAGGCTAATAGTTAAAATGGAAGTGTTCATGATACAAACTACAAAATAAAAGGCTCTTGGCCTTATTAGCACATGGGGGGAGAAAAGACAGGTAGTTTTTCCTTCTGAATTTGGAAAGAAAGATTGCACAAGCTTTACTTTATAAAGGATAAATAGGATCATAATTTAAACAGAATAGCTTAAAAAGGCTATGTATGTAACAGGCTACAGTATCTACTAAAATATTTCTGACTGAGATAAAGGAATATCTATGAAATTTGTGTCCAGAGTAGTTGTCATGCATCCATGTGTATCTTCTGGTGTTTCAATATGTATCTGTGTGGAGCTGTAGTTCTTTGGGAGGCACAGAGGAAGAATTATGATGTGAGATGTATTCCCTTTCTTATTTCCCTGAGCAGGGGAATTTTTTCACGTTTCTTTATTTTCGGATGATGCATTCTACTGCTGCTTCTCCATCTGCCAGCACAGTCTCTATTTTACATTCCTGTGTAGTCTTAAACATTTTTTGGGGATGGCTTTTGTTCACAAGTTCATAAAGATGGGACAAACTGGTTTCGTTTTCCTTTTGTTTGTTATTTGGGGAGTACAAAGTCTAAAAGTCACAACAATTGATTGGTTCCAGTCCAGGACTTCAAGGACTTAGCTGGACTGTTCTTGTAACAGCTGCCTAAGACTGGTGTGACGTTCACAGTGTTCTTTATATCTTTCATGTATTGAATCAAGCCAGAAATCAAATACATTGATTTTTAACATTGCTGTTAGCTGAATTACTTAGTCAAATCTGCAAGTAGCACTAGGTGTCTGTTAGGTGACTGTCATGCACAATTAGTTCATTTATGTAAATCTTTTCAGAAATATTGATTGTTTTTATGGTTGGCTTAATAGAATTACAAATTATTAGTAACATAGAAGAGAAAAATAGCTTAATGATCTGAAAATAAGATAAGCACTAATTCACTTTTTTCTGTTAGAAAAATGGCTTATCACTAGATTATTTAAAAATACATGAAACATTTTTCAGACACATACTTTTGAATTATCCTATCCAAGAAAGACAATATCTCAGGTTAGAAGATAAATTGGATCAACCACATACGTTTGCAGATTTTCTTCTGCCAATGGCTTTTGATTTGCTTTAAAAATCTAAGTTTGGAAAGTTATCTAGCTTAAGGAGTAATTACTTTTTCAACTTCTTGTGCTGCCCCCCCCCCCCCCCCCCCCCCAAAAAAAAACCAAACCACCAAAAAAACAAAAAACCCAAAAACCAAACAACCAACCACCAAAAAATCCACCAAAACTCATACAGCTTTGTTAAACTTCCCTGGTTTATGGAAGAGAATATAAAACCTACCTGTTACCTGTAACTTCAACTTTTTAGCAAGGTGGTGACCAGGATGCCTTTCAGGACTGACTACAGCTATATTAGTTCTGTCAAAAAAGTTACTTCTTTGACAGCAAATATGTACTATTTATTCTTCAAGCAGAACTTTTTGAAAACCTCTAGCACAAGCATAGGTCTGATTTCCTGAAGTGGCAGATATGTTTTATTCAGCTCTCTCCACGTATCTCAGATCTGCTCTGCAGTTCTAAACTTACTCTACTTTTGTGCTGAAGATGCCACTTATTTTCAGGTTCTGCAATGTGGATGATGTTGTCCTCTGTAAATATGCGAGGCAACAAAATTCCATTAGGTTCAGACAGAAAGCACTTAGAAGAAAATCTCACAATAAATATGCTTTCAAGAAACGTCATAATTTACAAGGAAAATAAAGACTATCTCTAACCCAGGCTATGGAATCCAGCCTGCATTTACAGCTCTGCTCTTAATAGAGCTGCCTTAAATAAATTTGAATTTAACTACTTATCCACGGTTGTGCAACCTAACTGGGCTTTGCTGACGGTGTGGGATCATTTAGAGCCACGTGTGGCCGAGGAGGAGGTAGCAGCTTAGGTGTAGCTGGAGTGGGTGTAGTTCCAGATCCAAAATTGAAGGTAGGGCTGCAGATAGGAAGAAAATCCAGACTCTGCAGGGTCACACATGTTTTCTAGCCTTTTGAACATCCACTGTGAGCTTGACAAGAGCCTGGTGTGGTGTCTGGCAGGGAACTGGAAGATGGGGGATAGCGGGAGAGCACGCTTCAGTTCCTTTGCTGTCTTTTTAAGTAGGTCTGTGCTTATTTGTAGAACTCTTTGTGAGAAGGACATAGCCTAGGGCTGTATTATTACTGAAGTCAAATGAAAAATAAACATTTTAGGAATGGAGGAAAGCCTTTATTCAGGAACCATGCTTATAACTGTAATAAGGCAAATATTTAATTTACCTGCTAGTATGTGAAGGAGACACAAAAAAGGTTGTTTCTTTGTTCCTGCTGCATAATATATAGCTGATCCTTTTCCTAAAATATCTGAAATACCCTGACACTACGAGAATACACACTTTAAAAATCTACTTACGATCCACAAACGAAGTGAACAGCATTCTGAATCTGCTTAGTCTACTGCCTTCATCTGCCCACATTCGTACCACACCTGTCCCAGTCTGCAGCGTGACATCGTTTGCTACGGTGCTGCAAAACTTTGCCTTCAGGTTTTCAATAGAGCTACTTCCATCATATACAGCAACAAAGTTTCTTTTGCATTCATTTGAATGCTCCATTTGATAGTCGAGAAATCGCAAATAAATCTGTTAGGAAAGAGAAATTAATGTCTCTAGGAAAAGTAATATAGAGAAGTTTTTTTTCTTAGCACATCTTGAATAAGATGGTTTGTTCCCCTTACATATATGTGTAACTCCCAATTCGCAACACTTTCAAACTTACATTTTCTCATTAAATGTCAGTGTGGAGTATTACTTGAAATTTGGCTGAAGTGAGTTATTACTTGAAATTTGGCTGAAGTATCTGTTCAACTTCTCCCCCCTCCCCAAAACAATCTTTACTTAATAATTTACTCTATTTCCACTCCCCTTGGGGAAAAAAGTAAAAAGCAACACACTTGCTGAAGAAAGCCCTAAGCAGCTCTGCTAAATGTGCAGTCTGTTACTCTAGAAAAGATGCAAGAAACACATAAATGTGCTGAAAGTATTTTAATGGTATTTTGACTGTTCTCTTTTCTTTAATTCATAAAAACTGTTAAAATATAAAGGAAGGAGTCTAGTTAGAAAAGCTCTGAAGTAAAATAAGGAAATTAAAACTTGCTTCAGAATGAAAGCTAATTATTGAATGAGAGGAGTATTATGGAAGACGTAAACTACGAAGCCAGGAATAATTTGAATAAAAATGGAAGCAGGAGAAAAGTAAGCTTGCTATCTAGGAAGAATTAGTAAATTTAAGCCAATCTTAATTCCTCCAAAACCAGAAATCTAATCCAAGGGAAAGCAAGGTATGTGGTAGAACATATACAGCAAGGAAATTTATTTTGCTGGAGCAGGGAACTTGTGCAAGATCATAATTCAGTTAGAATTACGTGAAAAGATCATAGGGCTTTTTAATCTCTTGAATGGTTCTATTGGAATTCTCAAAATTCTAGTGAAAGTTGATGAGAGATGTAACTAAGTTACCTAAGTGTGCTGCAAAGTCTATCTTTAAACTTCAAAAATTCCTCAGATAGCCATTATTTTGACAGAGAAGAAATCTGTCCAGGTGGAGGCTGACGTCTCCTGCTCCATGGGAGAAGAGGTGCTTCTCCTCTACCCATGAGGTCTTCAGTACGTTCCTCAGATGAACTTGGGTCTCAACTGTATGTGCTTTGAGTACAGTATACAACTGCCTCTCTGGCTGATACTATGGATGCTAAAGACCTTTTAAGCAGTGCATTTTTTCATGTATCTGCCTAATGACAGGAATCTCAAACTCTTGTTTAGTTTGTGAAATGGGGAAGACAGGGTAGATGAATACCATGCTTACTACTGCTAAATGACCTATTTTTCTTTCCTTTTGCCATATCTCACTTTTAACCTCAACTACCGCAAAACCTTCTAAAGCTGAATTTTAAAGAATTCACTAAAACAAAGACAACCACCAGGACAGTGGGGGGGAAAAAAATACCCCCCACACACACTTAACAGGCACTACTGAAAACACGGTAAAAGAGAACAGTAAAAGACAGGTGACACTTGTACGCCCTGGCTCTTCCTTTCCAGTGTTTTCCAGAGGCAGGTTGCCAGCATTGTCTTCCCTTGCACGTCCTGTGAAAAGGTGCAGCCTGTACCATGTTATCTCATGCTGCATCTCACCATCTTGTGTTTTTCAGGGGGTTTGGGTTTTGTTTTGTCAGGGTTTTTTTATGCTGTCTTTGTTACATTTACTGCCGGAAATTCTCAGCAACATTGAGAACCTGTCTTCCATTGATGCCTTATCTCAAACATGGGTGTCAGCTGTAAGTGCTAGCATTTGGGCTGAGAGATGGTATTTTCATTTACTGATTGACTTATAAATCCGCTGTGAAATTACAATGGAAGCTAAAAATAAATTAGCATGCTTTTAGCAGAGCTATTCTGTGTATGAAAACAAAGGAATAATTCCATTAGAAGAACTCTGCTCTGCAAAATCTTCTACTGGTTAGTGTGTTAGGCAAGTAAATATAAAGGTCCTCACTCTTAGGTTATATTGATTATTCTAGTAATTTTCTGAAATCTGGAGATAATTTATTACCTGTTATACAGATTTTAAAAATCCTTTCATTGCTGCAGTTGTGTCAGTTTTAAAAATTTATTTTTATTATAAAATCAAATTGAAGAAATGAAAAATGTCTATGCTTATTTTTCTAGAGAGACTGCACCAGATCAGATCTAATGGATTTTATGATCAGAATTCCACCAGAATTGAAGCTTGAGAAAACACTGTCAGAATACTAAGAATTATTTTTCTGTAATGTTTTAACTCATTAATTTAGGATGATGATCTAATCTCGGGACTGACCCAACTATAACTCTGCCTTCTGGCAACATTCAATAATTTATTAAAATACTTAAGCATAAGACCTGGTGCACTCAAGTGGCAATGTAGAGAGAAAATGGTTTCATTATTGTTTCTGGAAGAACTGCTACTATTACTTAGACTAGTATAGGGCCTTTGGGAGTTGAGTCACTTCCTCAAAGGCTCAAATATATTAATCGAGTTATAGTTACTTTCTTGTCTTGTCCTCTTATTACCATCTTTTAAGCTGCTGTTTTAGAACTAATTTGGAAGTTGCTGAATAGGGCTGGTTAGTTAACTATTAGGAGTGTGTAAGAAGGCATAGATTACGCTTGTCATCTCGGCAGCTACTGCTTAAAAGTATTTTTTTATGTACAGGCAAGTAGTGGTACATGCTTTAATACACATACAGAAGCACAATTATGGGGGTGTGTGCTGTATGGAGAAAAAATATGTATTCTTCAGTGAAACTCAAGTATTAAGTAGTATATGATTCTGAAACATATAGCTGTTTTGTTTTTTTTTTTTTTTTAAATAGGCTATGGCTATTGTATTTTGGAATTATGAATAGGATTTTATCCTTCTCTCTGCCCAACAATAAAGCTCAAGTTGTTTTTAATGAGCATAAGATGGTGATGTTTTCGTAAGCAGTCTCTAGTTCTGCAGGCACAGTTGTAAGTATCAGGTACCTAGGTAACTAATGCTGACTTTTGGCTGGAGCAGCTAATATGCCCCTTTAGAGCTTGGGCAAAAGAGCTCTAGCAAATTTTACTGTGGTGCTTCAAGAGAGTGTGCTCCTATAGCTAAGTTGGAAGAGAAGGAGTGATAATTCCTCAGATGATTCCAGGTAAAGCCTTTCATTTTAGCTCAGACTGCTGATGAAAGTGGATTTTAAGATACTGGATTGCGAATGGGAATTAGACGGGGGAGGAGCAGGTGACTGTTGACTTTGAAGAGAACCAAACTCTCTAATAGAACCAAATTCTCTAATAGAACCACCAGAGGCAAGGTTTTAAACCATGGCAGCAAGATTTACTGAGATTTATGAAAAGCTGTTAGCCAGCATTTTTGCCTGTAATCTTCCAATAAAACCAGAGTCCAAGTCAAATGCCCTTGAAAATTGTTGCTTAAACAGTTTTCACAGTTATTTTGCATTTTAAGTTTCAAATAATAGGAAGACAACACTATGGACTTGCTGTTCAGAAACAATCCTCTATTTGAGTTTCCTAAGCCACTGATACATAATTAATTTCAGTGAAAGTGAGACATTATGCAAATCACAGCTAGCAACTATTACCTGTTACTAATGACTTGGAAACCCATTATATGCTGAATTATATGAATGAAACCCACCTTAGCATTTGGAGTAGCTTTAATTGTCCATATGCAGTCAACCGCTTGTCCTGGTTTTGTTTTTCCTTCTTGTTCTACTTGACTGGAACGTACTATTCCATCGGCTCCTGTGAGCTCAAATTGGCAGTCTAGGAAGAACAACATATACCTCGCTGTCAAATGCAATATGATATTAATTTAAAATTTCATGTATAAAGAAATTGTTACTGTAATACTAGACCTGGGATGGGATTTAAAATACCTCCTAGGTAAGTGAAGTCAGGATCTGTAATAGAAAGAAGTCATGAATCACAGGGGCTATCAATGCTTAAGAATCACTTCAAGGTTTAGTATAATCTGAAGATTATGTCCATTTTTTTATTATGTCACAATAAAAATTGCCAGAAAGTTTACTGAATCACTTGGGAGGGTACAGAGACAATTTTTTTTTTTAGATGATAACATTATTCCACAAAGATTGACCTTATCTGAATAAGGTAACTGACAGCTCAGATTTCCAGCATAACACCAACAATTACTATTCACCATTTTGTTCCTACATTACATTCTGAATTTAACTATGCCAGTTTTCACTGAAATCACTGGAGCTCCACAAGCGTACAGGGGATCTTTCTGTGTGCATAATTTTTATCAGATTGCTGTCCATCTAGTTCTGAACAATTTGAAGTTTAGTAGAATGTATCAACACTTCAAAATTGCTAATTGCCATTAATAAAGAATATAAAGAAGGACAGTTCAATACTAAAGACCCAAGCCTCTTCTATTAGACCAGGTAGCACAGTTCTAGACATCGTTTAAGGAGGCAGAATTTCACTGTGATTGCTCCTCTATCTTCTCTGTTCTAAATGTGATGTGTAGGTAGTGTACATATCTGTAGTATATACTATAGTAGTATATTGTATGCATACACTAGCAAGTTAAGAATATACTTTTTCATAATGGTTAACTGATGGTACTTGACTTTACTGGGACTGGGGCTTGGCTAAAAATGAGCCTGTAATGGGCTGGGATATTCAAGGCTTACATTTCAGTGATCAGGTTAGTGTTTCCTCACAAATCAGCACAGAAACTTGCAAGATACCCCCATTCGCAGCTTTGGCATAGAAAATCACCACAGAAATCACGCAAATCATAGTGTGTGTACAAGAGTGAAATGTTAGTCTATGCAAAGAAAGCACTAATTCATGCAAAAGTGCATAAGTGTTTTGTACAAAATTCTTTACCAAATGAAGTTCCAGAATTTGGCTCTTTCTGTGGTCCTCAAAATGTTTATCTCTATAGGGAGTTTATATCACTTCTTCCTAAAATGCCTCAGTGTTGAGCTTAAGACTCAGAATAGCTGAGAAAATGCCTTCTTTGCCCTCCTCTGTTTTAGTTACCTGTAGTGAAATCTATGATCACTATATGCAAAATTCTGCAAGAGACTTTCAACCTTCTTTGTGAACTTATTTTTTTTTTTTTTATGAAGCGGGGGTGTACATGCACATCCCCTTCCATTTTCACAATCCCCAAATATTTTACCACACTCTATGTAAACGTAGAGGAAAGAAAAGGGAAGAAAAATATTGGTCCTTCAGTCGCCACAATCTATTGTAAAACAATATAAAGTTTAAATGTATATTTAAAGTTCCAGCCTGGAACTAAGTTAGTTTTGAAAGTGATGTTAATGAAATGGCTTTGGATATTGATTTAACAAAATGCTAAGTACTGTCCTTATGAAAACATTTTAGCACATTATTCCCCGTGGACTGGTCACCATGTTAATCTGAAGAGTTTCCATGTACCCAGCAAGGTATACAGTTCTATAAGCAGTAATATATAATCATCTATAGTGTTTTTATGTGCTGTAGGGGTAAAGACCAGTTGAGTAAAGATGACATTAAAAAGTTATGCCTGTGTATACATTTATAGTAGTAGTAGAGCTGACATTTGTATACTGTTTCTGTCCCAAAGGACAATAAAATGCTGATAACTACACGTATAGTACCCATGAAGTACAGCAGTCAAGCATCGCACAAGGACACCAGGTCACGTTTTCTTGTAAAAAGAATGCCCTGCCAGTTTTAAGTGGCCCCACAGAGCAGATGTACTTTTTGTTTGCCTAAAGGAACTGTCAGCATATTATCCTCTCCTTCATACCCTGTAAACTACACTGTACTCTGAGCAAAGAACAATTCTGTTGTCTGAGCCTGTGGTTTGAGAGAGTCTAGTTATACTGAGAGCTGATGCTCAGATTGTATAGATATTTCCTCTGGCTGAAAAGAGATTTGAAATGTTTGGCATCTGGCTGGAAGTGCTATTGTAGATTTGCTTCAGGTGTTTTTGTCATAGTGTCTTATATTCCTAGAAGATAGGCTGTTGCAAATGCCAGCTAGCTGTTTGTCTATATAATGCTCTTTCCGCTACTATCACTGATGAAACTGGTACAAGTTAGAGAAACAAAGAGGGAAGTTGTTAAAACCTTCAGCATGAACAGGATCAACTGACTTGTTCAGTACCAAACTATAGACCTATAATTCCCTTCAATTTTCCAAAGTGGTTTTAGTTAAGTATGCTGTAGGATTAGCAGGACTGAGACCGTAACCATCACATTGTCACTTTGCCTTCATAAACACTTAGGAAATACAGCTCTAGACTGCCAGCATAAACACACCCAGAGTTCAGTGGGAGCAGGTGGTCATTAACTCAGTCAGAATTTTAGGCATCTTTACCTGGTATAAATGAGTACTTTGCTTGAAATCCCTTTCCTTCCAGCTCCTCATCAGAAGTAAACTTGATCCACATAAATCTCCCTGTTGATCTAATTAGCGCAGGACTTTTCAGACCACAGTAACGATTAATGAGAGGGGAGAAACCAAAAGGTCCATCTCGAACCTCCAGATGATCAAACCGACATTCAAATGAGGGTTCTATGTAGTAAGGTTCATCAAAGGTCAACTCAATTCTTTGTCGTGGAGCAGCTAGACATAAAAAATCGAGCAAAAAGATTAAATGAAATTCTATATAAAAACAGATGAAGACACGCAATAATGAAGAGACAGGCCTCCAAAACAGCAAGATAAAAAAAGAGACTCGGAACTTCTCAAAATACATCTGGTAGTCTGCTACAAAAACTTGGATACACTGTAATAAAAATTTTAAAAATGACTGTGTAAAAGATACTTTTTCTTGGAATTTTATGGATTTTTTTTGCTTGCTGATCTTTATTGTTGAACATTCAGAAATGACATAAATTTAATGTAGCACATGTAACAGGTATTAACATATATGCAAAGGTATTCAAACAAGTTTTAATATTAACATAGAAATTAAAACCAGTGTTCTATGAAAGCAAAGTACATAAAAAAGGACAAAACATTGAGAGATGCAGAAAAGAATGGAAAAGAAAAAGATATGAAGAACTACTCATTGGGATATTCCCTAAACATTAAGCTCAAATTTGCAGATCCTTTGGCAGGAGACATCTTTTATTATAGTATTCAGAGAAGTGTAAATGCTTCATATATATTATCAATATTCAGGTGACTGCAGATGTTGGTAAGTTTGAACCAGTGACAGCCTAACATAACAAATTGGATCAGACCCCCGCATCCTGATGAGATGCAGCTATGGCTACTTTGTGACTGGACTTTCACAGCTGTAGTTTGGAACTGTGACTTTAGATTGTATGAATAGCTCTAGTGTTTCTTGCTCGTCATCTACTGAGCTACATGAACTTTCAGAGACCAACTGGCATCTGGAATGACAGCATTGAAGAATCACATGCTATCTGCCTCTTCTGAATGCAAAAAGGATTTACTTGTATGTCTCTAACACTCTGTTTAGGCCTTATGCCTTACTTATACATGAGTTAAAAGCATTTGTAGCTGTTTGCACATATTGGCAGTGGTCTGCAGGAAGACCCATATCTTAGCTAGAAACTGTGGAGAGCCTTTGTCTCACTCAGGTACCCATAATGTTGCTGTATAAGGACAGTGAGGACAGAGGCGTTGAAACCAATTCCATGCCCCATGGAAACTGCCTTATGCAAGGAAGGTCCAGCAATGGATCTGGTATGTCCGAACTCTGAAGTTGGACAGGATATCTGCTCTCCAGTGCAAAACTTCAATGTGCATGGAGACAAGCAAAAATGAGGGTGTGTATGAACCAGTACTATTCTGTGGGAATAAAAACTCGCTGAAACATATTACTTGAAATATTTCAATTAATTGATATGAATCTGATGATTAAGATGACTAACGTTTTTAGCTGACTTCAGTGGGTTTTAGGTGCACTCCAATAAGAGGAAAAACTAATTAGTGTGTCCCAAGTCTTGCAGCCTTTATCCAAGATATTCTCATTGGAATGTAGTTTTATTCTAGTTAATGAAATTTTTTTGTCCTCGTTGTATAATTTTAATAGTGACCTCAGCAGTGCTAACAACTCTCCATGTTTTTAGTACAGTGCTATGGCAGTCAGATGTCTTTTTTTTAATTAATAAAAGTCAGCATAAAGATTTTCTGCTTGTGAGATAGATAGAATATATCCTTCAACCATTTTTTACAGTTTATTATCAACAATATTGGAAGTGATATTAAGATAGCAAGCTACAGTTTTTATCTTAATAGTTCTGTGCCTTCATAGATTACAGTTGATCTGACGCTGCTTTTTCTGGCTGTGAGGGTACATCTTATTCAGTATAGAAAATTCCTGAATGTTAGCATTTTCTATTAATTTGTTATTACTACTTACTATTTAGCTTCTCATTCAACCAAATGACTGCGAGCCAGTATGGCTATACAATACTTGAACATATAGTAAACCGACATAGTTTTAACAGTTCAGGATTACCCATTTAGCAGTAAGATAACAACACAAAGCAGAAATACAGCATGTACCTTCTAAGATATAGATGCACTCTTGATTTGGTGGGTACATGTTAGGGTAGTTTGGTGAAGCAAAATGTCCTCCATTACTTGTCCGTACCCAGTTGTCACACTGGGTAGGAGGAATGCGATTCACTCCAATATTTTGCCCACCTTAAGCAAAAAAAAAAAAAAGTGACCAAACAAATTTCTCCTGCACTCATGCAAGTTTCATTTTGCAAAAGTAAAACACTGACGTAATGCATATCCTGTAAAAGAAGAATGTAATTTATTTTAGTTGAAAACCCTCTTGTATGCTGCTTGTTAATATCTAGCTAGGAAAATCTAATGTTTAATTTAGTGATGTGGTATATCCTAAAGAGATGACAGTTTTTGAATATCAAATATGTCCAGTAATCCTCAGGAAGGGAAGAGAGGGAGTAATTTTTTTTACCCAAGCCAGTTTAGACTTTCTGATGCTCTTCTTTCTAAGTCAAATAGTCACAGTGGCTGCCAATGCAGCAGCATTATTTTATGGCTTATGTCTTGTCCATTCCTATGCAAATATAATCCAAAATGTTTGTTATCTTTTAGTATTTTTGGCCCTGATTCCACAGTATACTGAAGTACATGACCCTTAGATTGAATATCTATTTACAAGAATTTGTTGGAATACAGAACGCTTATAACAGAATTAATTATGATATGTAAATACACTAAATACAGCAATGGTGGTTAATAAAATTACTAGCAATAGGTAGATTGCAGTGGTAGCTAAGGGTCTCATTTAAGATCAAAGGTTATCTTCTGGGTGTACAGGGAAATATGATCCTTGACTGAGATTATGCAGTTTACTAAGCTAGTGCACCACGCTAGACCATTCACAGGAGCTTTGTTAGTTCAGATTTCCTTATCCAAGGAGAAAGGAGTTGGATATAGTTTGACCTCTCTGACATTCTTCTTAAGTACCTTTGACCCTTCTCTTTGATATCAGCAGCACCGGAGACAATAAGACACAGAATATTTGGTTTCTGCTAGATTTTTCCTAAATCTCACAGGTGATCTCATAATGTTATTTATATTTATGCAGTTTTTCTTTGCAGACTTTTGAGAGGGACTCCATACTGATACAGGTCTCAGCTGCCTCCAGTAAATCACATCATCTTCCACTGGTATCTTGGCAGCTTTTTGATTTATGGGCGTGAAAACTTAAGTCTCTCCTGCAGAAATTGTTCACAGAAATTCTGTAGGTGTCAGTTCAAGGAATTATTCTCTCCTGTGTGTGGGTTAATCCCACATATGAGAAAATAATGTTTGTGAAACTGATGCCTTCCCCACTCAGCAGGCTTCAAAAATGTTTGTGGGTGGACTATTTTAAAAGCTTGTTGTCAGATACAGAAAACATGAATTTCTGTGGTGTTTTTTTTCTACCTCTGAGGTCTAAAACCATAGAATTTTAACTGGGTAAGTGAATGTCCATGTCCTTTGTGACTGGACGGCTTTGTTCAGTTGCAAAAAAATGCAGCAAATAGGGGGAAAGTGGAAACAGCTGGAATTCATATTGGTAATGCAAGAGCTATTAATACCTAAACACAAATACTTTTTTCCACTTATATTGCCTAATTAAAAATTATAAAACTGTTATATTTTTTTGAAAGAAAATATTCAAACCAAGATTGTACCTTGTGTCTTCTGTGCAACGGCAATCCCTTCCACTACAAGGATTGTTACTAGCAACACTGATGAGAGAAATTGGACAGGAAAAACATCAGTAATTCATCAGTTATAGACCATTTTCTGCAGTCTTTATTCATGCAAATCCTAGAATCCCTAACCAAAACAACTCAGAACATGCAAAAATACGCAATTCATTCATGTGCTTTCTTAAAATTTCAAGTTTAGAAAACCCATGCAGTCTAAGTACACTGTTGGTTCTTCCAGATTCCTTAAGAAAACATATATGAGAATAGCAATTTATTGTTTGAGGGGATTTTAAGAGTATTTTCTAGAGTATCTACTAATCTGCAAGCATTTTATAAAATTAAATGGTATCCATCTTCTATATAACTTTCATATCCTGAAATGAGATGTTTCACTGCTGTATTGAACCATATTTATCCTAAAACTCCATATGCATAACGTGCACAAAAGACTTCTCTAGCTTCCAAGAAATTTATCAGGACCACAGGACACACTGCATGGTCTTATCCATGCATGGCTTTGAGGAACACTATAGAACTGTGCTTGCAAGACTGGCTGTTGTGATGTTGCCACAATACCAGGGAGTTTGGCAAATGACGTGGCAGTAGGAAACGAGCAGATACAACTTCTAACAATGGACAGACTTACTCTGAGCAGTGACAACAGCTAGGATGTGGATGCTGTTAGGATGTATACTGTTGCAAGTAAAGTGTTGTTAGTCTCAGGTGTCGGTACATGCTGGCGTTGTCTACATTTGAATCGACTAAATATTAGACCTGTTAACAATTTTTTTATAGTCTTTCCCCAACCCTCTTTCTTCTTCTTTCCTT
Organism: Gorsachius magnificus; assembly: GCA_034008185.1. NCBI lineage: Eukaryota > Metazoa > Chordata > Aves > Pelecaniformes > Ardeidae > Gorsachius > Gorsachius magnificus. The sequence continues at coordinate 32,942,139 of CM067088.1, read as the reverse complement.
CCCTCCCTAAAAAGAAGCTGTCTAGATGGTTTTGCTTTTGGCCTTTCCTTTACGTTTGCACTACACTTTTGTTGCATTCAAGAAGTGTCAGTCTGTACAGCGTGTTAAAGATTCCATATCCTGCTATTCATCAACAGCTTTAAAGCAAGCTTAATGTCCAGATTTTCCTAAAATGCTTTGTCTCCTCAAATTGTTAGGGATTACCAGGAAGGGAAAAGAAAATGCAATAGAGTATATAATTATGCCGCTCTTCAAATATTTCATTTTCTTCTGTCTTGAGTACCTCTACTATTCTGGACACATATCTTGGAGAACTAGCTAAGTAGGCTAGGACTCTTTGCTGTGGACAGAGAGAGGAGAGATGGGAGATAGGATACAAGTTATAAAATTATGAGTGTCATTGAATGGTGAATAGAGAGCAACCACTGGTCTCTTCCAATACAAGAACCAGGGGGTATCAGACAAAGCTAGAGGTGGCATGTTCACAGGAAAATGAAGATTTTTTTTTTTTTTTAATGCACATACTTCATAACACATCCTTAAGGTAGAAAATTCTGTTTCAGAAACCCCTTAAGCTGTAAGTTGTTGGAAGTCTAAGATAATATTTGGGACAAATATAATTTGCTCTACTTTTATACTCCTCCTGAGACCTCTGCTTTTATATCTCTGTGAAAGAAGATACCAGACTAGATGGACGTTTGATTTGACACGGCATGGACTTTCCCATGTTCTTAATCTACTTGTTAATACTAAGTCAGACAGGCGTGGTCTTACCACTACAGGAAAAAAAAAATATTTCAGAAAGAATTTTGTCACATTCAAGAAGTTCATTTTATTTACCCAATTTTCCCCTCTCATTGCTCAGGCATTTTAGTGGGTTGTGCTGAAACAGCATTTTCTCTGCTTGCGATTTTCCCTGTGTTGCTGTTCGACTGTCAGCCCTTTAGAGAGTTCCGGAGTGAGCATGCACTGACTGTGAATTACAGTCATTTTGACTGAACTCATCTAGATGCTACTGTAATGTTGGCATAGATATATTATCTTGGGGAAAGACAAAAGGAATCCCAGTCTGCCCCTGAAAGTGTCCATCTAGCATTTGTGTTTTATTATGTATGTTTCTGTTGCCCTTTCTTCTCTCTACTCATGTACTCTGTTTTAATACAGCTTGTATATCATTATGAGACCTTCCTTACCAACAACCGCTTTTTCCCTTGCAAGTGTCGAGCTCACAACCGTGGGTGTTCTAAAATACCATATGGGTCTTGCAAATAAGTGTTATGTTCCTAGAAGCTTATCTGATTTTTAGGGATGGATTATGAGATAGTAGGTTAAGACTTAGGTAGTTTTGCATTTTCCATCTTTGCAATAATTCTGTATTTTCATCACTACTAATATACTGAAAATATACTTCCTAACTGTATCCCGATACAAAGTATTGATCGTTAATCCTTGCTGACTCAGCCTAGATTGAAAATTCATCCTTCAGAAGAAAGTATCTAGCACCCATTACTGGTCTTCAAGTTACAGATGTTCACTAGTCTTTAAAGCAAATAAAACAAACAAATATCCCGTATTTGTTAACATATGATTGGCATTAGTTTTCCAATTTTTTTAGTTTTTAATATTTCTTACATAGGTGATACTATTTTGAAATTATTTGCAGTTTATTTTTGAGGCTTCTGTATTTAAACTGTGCACTCAAAGACCTGAGTTCAAGTGCATGAACTTATAATGCCCTGAGTACCCCTGAGATCGCTTGTCCCTAACAGATAATCTTGCTTGTGATTATAAAGTTGTCTATGTATTTTGTTTTTTTCTGTACTGGTTTTGAAGCAACACTTCAAAGCTGGCTTTTGTCGTTCAAGTAAATGCAGTTACCACAATCCTATATACATCAGTCCGTATGCAAGGACATAGCAATCTCTTTATAACTTGTTGTGGTTTAGCAAACAAACACAGAAATATGAGCAAGATAAATACTTTCATGACTAACAAAATTAATGCAGATAGTCACTGTCAAGTAACAGAGGGAAATCTGGGGGTTTGTTCATTTGATTTGGGATTTTTTTAGTACAGCTAATCTACTGTGGCTAACACTGATACAGTATACCTTTTTTCTTTTTCACCTTGAAAATATCAGTAAGCATCTATGTTTATTTCAGTGATTGTGCTCTCTTGTACAGAAAGAGACAACATAAGAATAGATGTTCAGTTACACTAGCCAGCGATTTCCCTTCTTGAAATGATGCAGATACAGAAAGAAGCCTCCTAAAAGGACTTCAGAACATCTGATTGGCTTTCACTAAAGCCTGTGCCATTTCTATAAATAGTCCAGAGCTGTGTACACGTGTGTAAGTGCAAAAGAACAGTGCATGTTTCCTGCAGAACAGCATGGATATGCAGGCAGTTACAGAAGATAAATGGGCTGAATATTTGTCTTATTGTCTTCCTTTTGTCATGTTATATGGATGAGTGGATATAGTAAGTATGGGCCACCTTCTCTTTGTTCCCTGCCCTTTTAATCTTCTTCATTTTTAATCTCTTCCATCTCGCCTATCCTCATGCTCTCAACAACCCTTAAGATGTATTCAAAGCAGCCTAGGTAGCAAATGTTTAAGGGCCTGCCTTTGCCACTACTTTTATCTCGGGTGATACTATGAAAAAGAAGAGAGGTGTCTCCGACTAATACTCTCTGTGCTGTCCTTATCTCTGTGACATTGCTAGCAAAAAGGTGGAGAGAGGACTTATATCTGCTCTTCATGAGAGTACTGGGCAGGGATGCCTGAGGTAGTATTGCCTTAAACTGCATGTATTTACACGATAAGAGTATAATGTGGGAGAGCAAACAGGAGTGTTTTGGCTGAAAACAAATGGCCTATCAATGTTCAGGATGAAAGGAAAAGAAAGAAGGAAAAAATATCAGTCACAATATTTTTAGACCTTTTAGACTGCTTCCATTAACCCATTTTCATGTGCGTTTTAAAAACAACAAAGCAATCACTTGGTGTCCTAAATCCCTACCACTTCCTGGAAAAATATTTTCAAATATCAAAGGCTAATTTGGACCATACAAGTCAGTAAGAAGGAAGGAAGATGTCTAAGGAAGAGATAGATCCTGTAGGATGGTGCAGTAGAGAATGAGTGCTGAACCAGTGTCCTGGTACTGCATGCGGGGACACAGACACAGCAATTACAACAGACATGAGATACCAAACTACTTTCACTAAAAGCCTTATAGCACTTTCAGAAGGATTGATCTTGTTTTTTCTGATAAATTGAAATTCAAATAGTTATAATGCACCTGAACTTGCGATGGGACACAGTATTCCCCTGCTCCTTCTTTTTTCCTCTTTTAAAGTCTATTACATGTCACTGTGGCATGACTGTTCTTCAGTGTGGATGAAAGTCTAGCCTTACCTCCATATTCTGTTATGGTGCAGGAAGCAGAAGTAGTAAATATTGAAAAATGCCACTTGAACATAGCTTGCTAATGTAAGTAACAGCACAAACAGTGCAGGATTGCATGACTGCATTGAATATCGAAAGGACAAAGGGGTGGGTTTGATTGTTTTGTTTTTAATGGAGGAGTGTGGTGAGAATTCTACTAGAGGACACTGAAATATGGGAGATTGACCTTATAAACTTGGAGATATTTAGCTGGTAAATACAATAGAGGTTAGTGCTTCTGCACCTTATATTGAGCTTCTACTTCATGATATGTACACTGTAGAAGAGACTACCGTTAAGCCAAGAGCAGCACAGCCACTGAGGCAGACAGATTAAGAAGGGCTTCTCTTATTCATGAATCTGGTATTTGATACAGACTTTTATTCCACGAATTATGGTGCATACTTTTGTACCACCATTTAATTATCTGATAGGTTTTACCTGTGTGAACATTAACTAGAAATAAAAAGCAGCAAGCTTCTGTCTTTTTAAAAGAATTGATTTTTCATTTTCCTCACTTCTTTGCATGAAGTAGTTTAGATCACATAGCCTGCAGACAGCTGTATAAATTTTTAAGAGTGAAGACACTCACCATACATTGCAATTTCTTATTACTATTCTGTTGTTGAAATAGGCTTATGGAATAATATAAAAGAATCCCCCAAACTGCTGTAATAAACTATGCATTGTTTGCAGGAGTCAAGATTTTCTTTGCTGGCATTTCTTAAAATTCTCTAAATGAATCTAAGCTGCAAAAAACCCTTAATTTGTGTACTGAAGTGTATATATATATAGGTTCAAAAATGAGTGGCTCCTATTTCTCTTTAAAAATGGGAATAATATAGTAAACGGGTGCTCAACCCAATATTGAGAAATCCGTACGTTGCTTAGAAGGACAAGTGCTTTAGGCTGCAAATCTGACATATGCTTGTACTTTCTGGCAAGATGCATTCTTCAGACTTCATGGGATACAGTACTGCTCTGAGCTCCCTATGGTATGCCTTTCCTCTGCTTTTTCTGCACGCTCTAGGGATCTTCACATAGAGAGAAAACAGACTAGATTTGCCGAGTGGCTGAGAGCAGTGTCTGTCTTCAGTGATGGCAGTGGGGGATCTATGCACGCAGGGCAAGCTGAATATCAAACTGGGGAGCAGTCATGCACAACTGAGAAACAGAGTGAAAAATTCCACCAATTTTTTAAATAAAGACTCGATCATTTAGAGTATTACACATTCTTAGTATAGTGGTAGTCAGAATCCTAGGGATAAAGATAACAGGCATTGCCTAAAGCAGGATTCTCTGTTTTAGCTCTGTGCTGTACCCCCTGGATTAGGCAGCACCTTGTATACATATAGTCCAAATAGACAGTAATTGGCAACACACAGGTCACGCATGTTAGAGAATCTTGCCAGGATGCCTGCTTCTTTCTGGCAGATACAGCCTAGAGTAACAAATGCTTGATCTTAATTATATACTAGGTTTTTGCCTTATGGGAATGAATCCTTTTCTGTGTACTACTCTTAAACCTAGCTCCTCATTTGTCCTGTGTGCTAAAATTAAGGTTACTTTCAGTAACTGCTGATCACAGTATCCCAGCTTTTATATCCATTTTTTTTTCCCACGTGAAAGGCTATTAATTCCCCATGTAGGCTATTAATGTGGTGGGGACATTTGTGATGCCATATCCTATTTTATTCTCTGGCCAAGATTATATATACAACGTAAATTACCTGTTTGTGTTTTGGTTGCTTTTAAGGACTCTGATCAAGTGTAGGGTCCCATGATGCTAGATGCTGGGCAAATTCAAAGTGATTGACCGGTGGTCTTGTAAAAAACTTCCGCAATTTAGACAGGTAAAGTGGGGGAAGGAAAACAGACACTCTGGATTTTATGTAATTCTGTGTGGATGGTCACCTCCTTTACTTTCAGAAATCTAATGAAGTGCATTTCTGATTCAAGCCATTTTTAGCTCAGAAACACAAACTGTAAATTCCAGGGAATGAGATTTTTCTCTCTCTTCCTAGCATTTGGTGACATTTGCTAATTGATAAAAGGAATACTGGATTGCATCTGTTGCTGCTTTTTTAGGCAAACAATTCAGTTGCTGAGGATGAAAACACAGCAGTTTTCGAATCCCACATGCTCTTACAGTTCATAGTCTGTATATATTCCCTAATCTCTTGTGGTCTCAACAGGACATTTGCAGATCGGCAAAATGAATATCGAAGAGCAGTTAAGGTGGCTGCCTGTAACTTAGCCTATTAACAGCTCTGGTGATTTCCTCATGTTGGAATATACTGCAGGATCACCACAGAATAAAGTAACAGAGATGAAAGTGTGCATTGGCAAGACATATTTTAGCTGTTTGTAAGTCTTACCCAGAGCATGCTAGTGGAGCTGCCAACCCATTTTTAATCCTCCTCACAAAAGCTTGATAGCAGAAGTGGCTTCACCAGCTATTAAAAGTGACTCTAGTGCCTTTCTAAGATCCAAATCTTGTTAGCCATTAGCATGCCAGCAGGATATCTGAATGCACTCAGGTCTATTCTCAGATATAACAGTTTCATCTCACTCCAGCTGTTTCCCGTAGGGATTCCTCTCTTTAAGATTGCCAAAGAAGCAAATTGGGAGTCCGTATCTCTGCAGAGAAACCAGGTTAACTGATTCAGGAAGTAAATGCAGTTCTCCCACGTCCCTTTGATCAAAATCATCTGCAGAACAATTCATGCTTGGATGGACTGACAGAGTCCCCTCCAGGTCTGCTCAAAATATTTAATGCTTCTGGTCCCTTCCTCCAGTAGAAATGTATAAGCAGCTGTGGGCTGCTTCATTTTACCAGTTGCTCTGCATCCTGTTACTTAGCATCCATTCCTGGGTATGTCTGCCAGCAAAATTTCTGTCAGAAGAATGATATCTTTCATTTTTAAAATAGAAGCTTTCCTTTTTATATGGAAAATCTTTTTTCATCTCCAAGCTGTGTGCAGCAAGAGACTGATGAGACAGCTGCATGTGCAAACCATGTTGATGAGGGGTTCCAAAAACCTTATTAAAATATATACACTAACTTAAAGTTCAGATGGTTTCCCTGTAGCTGACAGAACTGATCCTGATGTACATGACTGTTCTGAATACATCTTCCCAGAGATTACTTTTTTGACTAAAATAGATCAGATTGTACCAAACTTCTTCACCTCTTGTTCTTTATTATCAATATAGTGTATTTTTCAGTGGAAATCTTTTCAGGAATGTCTATTATGGAATTAATAGTAAAAGTTCTGCTGTGTTCTGTCATGTCTGACAACAACTTGTGCAGAGTGTAAATGAGTATTTTTTTTCTAGTTCCTCACTTAGTCCATTAAAAAGAAATTTCTCTGTGTTCATGGATTTTACTGTATGCTAAAGGAGGAGGTTTTGGGAAATGCGTTGGCAGTCCTTTCCTGCTGCATAGTGGGTCAGCTTTGTAATAACAGAAAATGGAGTGAAGCACAAAGATAAGCTAAAAGAAATGTGGATTTTTTTTGTGAAAAGTTACCTACTGAAATTTACGTTCCCCCACCCCAATCACAGTATTTGTGGTGGCAGTTGTCGGTCATATATCAATAGAAGTAGTGAGCTATTTAAAGGTAGCAAGCTATTAAGGTTGTCCAAGACTGTAAGTGCTTCATTAATTAAAAAACAAATTGGAGTATATAAGGCAGAAAAGCAGCAAGCTTGTTTGCAGTGCTAGAACCCCAACTGTATCCAAGACACTATAATTAAGATTTTGCTTCAGTCCAGATAAGCATGTCCATCCCTACATGTGTAACCTGTTTTGTATGTAAACAACATGTGCAAGAATATGCACAATTTCTGGTATAATTGCAGATGTTTATCAGCGCTCTTCACCATTCCTGCAATGAATTATATTGTGATTTTCTGACAGGTTTATAAGTGATGAATAGCTTATAAAGTTTAATTTTGGGGTAATTTTTCTGTCTAATCTCTCTCTGTGAATTAAACCTTAGGGAAGGTGCTGAAAATTTTAGCTTTTTCATTAGATAGGGATACATAATTTAATAGATCCTTTAGCTTCAATCCAGTGCTATTCTGTACTCTGGCTACATGGAACTTTTCTATTAATATCAATGTAATTATAATCACTCGTTCTGTAAAAAATTTTAGTAGTCATTGTCAACTATGTCTTAGCAAAACTAGGGAGTTAACATTTTTTGAAGTTATGCTACTCTGAGAGTGGTGCATTTTGGATATTAAGTTTGTGTATGTATTACTAGCAAGGCATAATACATACCACCAAATACTTTCCTTGTTTGTAACACCACACTTTTTGAATCCTATTCTATAGATACTTGGGTTACTTCTGCTTAACTGCTTAGTGGTGCAAGCTGTTTGGTACTTAGGTTTTTTGGAGTGCAGTAGAAAAGGTTGCAAATAGATCCTGGTTTTAAGTAAAAAATGAAATTCTGACTTACATTTGATACTGCCTTTGTTAGGGCCACTGTAGCCTCTACAGTCAGTACTTTGCTTTCAGTTTCAGTGGACAAATAATGAAATCATATTTTTAAATTATCTTTTTTCTTCTGCTTCGTTTCAGGTTTTTGGGCCATTGTTATACCTTTTGATTTTGGAAACAAGAGGCTGCAATTCCTAGCTTTTGTGTGGAAGGAAGCATTACTTCCTAACACTACTTGTTTGTGAGAAATTAGCTGTTAAAATCATGCCAAAATGCAAATGAGGGGGCTGAGCAGAATGGCAGGAAGTTAATCATAGTACTCCACATTTTTGCAACCTGCCAGAGTTGGAAATAGTTCTGTAGCTCATTGGAAGGCTGGGAATGTTGACTTTCCAGAAGTAGCAGTAATTTGTTCTAGCCCTGCCTGCTGGCTGAATTATCAGGACAGAAACTACAGAATTCTCTCTTTGGCTTTTTAAGTTAATCCAATATAACTGAAATAGTGCAAAACTAATGTATATCAGGATTTAACTTAGGGTTTGTGGGGTTTTTTTTTAACCAAATAATAGCATATGGAAATGAAAGAGAATATTTGAAGAATGGGAACAAGCTCCTAGCAAGCACATTTTGGGGGAACAGCAGATATGAGGAAATTAAAAATAAAATATATTTACTTCCAAAGCATAAGAGGCTTTATTAAGAAAGCAGCTGCTTTTCACTCATACGAAGTAGAGGGTTATAATGCTTTAATGTTATAGAGCAGTTGCATTTTGCAAGCTGTGCTAGGATTAAAGAATGATTCTAGTGCGTTCAATATCTCATTGAGAACTGAAGACAGGAGGAAAAGGCTTTGTCTTTCAACAGCCAAAAGGCAGCGAGCACCTTGCCCTCCAGGAGGTTACATACACCACTGAGAAAGCAGGTGGGCACTGGCTGGGCGCCACGTCAGCAAAACCTGCGGCTACTGCAGCCTCAGTGCTGTCGTGGCCCACCATTGCTTCCCTCAGCACTACAGCCTGGCAGATCTCGATGAGGGCAAATAATCAATTTAAGGTGATGGGATTCAGGATGAGACTTCTAAAAGTTTTGCTGAGCACTGCAGACAGAGGCAATAAGAATTATATTAAGATGTTTATTTGAATCAGCCCTTATTATTCATAGCTGAGGAAGAACACAGAGTAGTTCTGAACAAGCGTAATAGAAGAAATTTGAATTGCCACAAAGTGGGTATGACGGGCTTTCTTCTGCCCTGAGGTACACAGCCAAAAAATATAACCTTTGTGGATGACAGAAATGTATATATGCATTCCATGTTAAGAACAGAAGACTAAACTGTTTCTACGTATTACTAAAAGATATCTCACTTTTCACAACATACTGAGCTTCAGGGTACTTCAAGATGTGGTTTAGCGGAACTCTCCCCATTCTGCACACAAAGCTATTTGTATGGAGAGAAAAAAATTACTGCCACTGTGGGTAGAGCTTTGACGCAGAATTTAAGATGCAACTTGTAAAATATGGAGGCTTACTTTGAATGTTATTTCCAACAGTTTCCTTTTGGGATTAAATCTGTGGGTCTATTTATAGGAGTCGTCTTTTTCTTTCTGATTAGATACAATAAGCAGACTATATGAGGACTTCTAGTGAAGAAGAGATAAGAGGGAATGTATGATGCTAAGTAGTGATAGGTTGTTTCTGTAGTCATGGCAAGTGATGCATTTAGAATACTAACAGCTTATTGACTAACAGCTCTGTGCAATTTATAGATTATGAATAATACAAAAAACTTCCTGTGGAGGGACATTTTACCTGGACACAAGTGTGATTATAAAAGATTGGCATGAGGTCTGTTTGGGAGAAAACCTGTATGGTCAAATTTGCAGCAATCGCATATTTCTGAAATGCAATTAAATCTGCATCTCTGGAAAGTAATTAAGAAGTAGAAATGTCAGTTGTATTTTATGGTTGTTTCATAGTGGCTTATGGTATTTAACTATGTTACTTAAAGAGGAAGTAGGAGAAAAATCTAAATGCCTTTTCTTCCCCATGTAAGCCTTATGTTCCTATGTTACCTAAACTCACCCATATAGAGACAGACATTTACTGAGAGCAAGTATCTTCTGTCTCTCGATTATTATGCTAATAAATGAAAAATATTTATTTAAACTCTCAAGACATCTGTCCTTCAGGCCAGGAACATGGGATTTTATGGGCTGTGAAAACATACTGGATTTAAAACAGACTTCTTTATAACTTTCATACCATGGGAGGACATCGATGCATATCAGAAACAGTTCTCCACTCTGCAGTGATGCCTTATTGGCTTCAATAATGCAAGCAGATGCTCCAAAATTTCCTAATGGAATAATTTAATAAAAAAAAATAAATCCCTGATGGTTTAAGTCTGCTATTGCTAAAGCAGATAGAGAACGCCAGAAACAATCTCTTGAGGCACAAGGCTAAGTGCCGTATCTAGCTTTATTTTCTAACAGAAAACCCTCGCCCATTTCGAGCCGTATAAATAATAGCATAGACAAAGATGAGCCTTCCTCAGTTGTTTACCTCTGGTTCAGAGGTTCGTTAGGTTCTAAAGAAGAAGTCAGGAACGAGATTTAAAAGCCTCAAGCTGAAGGGAAGCACAGGTGAATACCGGTCAGGTAGTGGCTTGCGACTCAGGCAACCGATTTTGTGAAAACCTTGCTGAAAACAGATCTTGGTCCCCATAACAAGTGTGATAACCCGATCACCGTTAGGCATCTCGTTAGGAGAGTTCAGAGAGCAGAGTATTTTTACTGTGAGAAGACCTGGAGCGTAGGAAGCTCTCGGCGTGGCTCGGGAACGTACGGGGCACTGGGACAGGGTGGCTGCCGTCGTGACCCAGGTTCCTGCAGGCTGGGACCCCCCATCCCGGGCGCCGAGGTGCTCCCGCCGCCCGCCCGCGCCCCGCGTTGGGCTCCCGGCAGCGCCCGCCCCGCAGCCCCCGCGCCCGCCGGCCGCAGCGCCGGCTTTGGGGGGGGCCGGGGACCCTTCAGCCGCCCCGGGGAGGAGCAGCCCCGCCCCCCCCCAAATTTCCGGGGGGGAGGGGGCCGGGGGTCGGCACGGGGAAGCCGAGGGGGGGCGTCCGGGGGTACCGCGGTCTCCCCTCCCGCGGGGCGCGAGCAGCTTCTCCCGCGGAGGGCGCCGTGCCCCCCGCGGCTCCTACCTTCCAGCACCGAGCAGAGTTTGTGCAGGGCCATTGTCTCCTGGCGGGCCGCGGCGGCCACTCCGCGGCGGCGGCGGCGATCACCGGCGCCCCCCAGGGCCGGGCCGGGCCGGCGGCGGCCCCCGCGCCGCGCGCCCCCGCGCGGGGCGCGCTCAGCCTCCGCCGCCCGAGCCCGGAGCCCCCGCCGCGCTCAGTCCCATCTAGAGCGGGGCGCGGCGGGCTCCGTCGGGGCTGGCTGGCCCCGGGGGGCGGGGGGTGCTCCCCGCAGGCGCTCCGAGCGCAGCCCGGCAACTCCCAGCCCGACTGAAGCGGCTGCCGGCAAATGAAGCTCATTTAAGATGTGAGGGGTGTTTGCCTGGATGAGCCGCTTGTACGCATGTGCCCGCCCCCCATGGAGCCCCGCAAGCAGCCGCAGCCAGCGGGGCCGCTGTGCTCCTCCCGCCCGGCCGGGCACCGAGCGGGGGCGACGGCGACGGCCGTAGCGGCGGGGCAGCAGCCGGCCGAGCCCCGACCCTGCGGGAGCTGGTCGAGGCCCCGTTGAGGCACCCCGCCTCGGGGCCCTGCCATGCATCACGCCCCAGGCCCCGTCCCCCCCCGCGCCCGTCTGCCGGGAGTCTCCCGCCCGCGGAGAGGGGCCGGGCGGTACTGGCGGCCAGGAGCGCGTCCCCCGCGTCCGGGGCGACCAGGGCGGAGCGGTGAGACTTGCGGCCCCGCTCCAGGACACGGTGGCTCGGGTGAACCTGCATCCCGGCTGCCCGCCTTTGTTTTGGATCTGAGCGGGGTCCCTGTGGGGTAAAAGGGAGCCGGTCCTCCCTTTCGGCTTCTTTTCCTCCCCTTCTCCCCCCACTCGTGGCAGAGAGCCCGTGAGGCTCCAGCCGTGCGGCGTGCCCAGCTGCCTGCCTGGCTGCAGCGTGCTGCCTGCCGCTCAGGCGCCGGGAAGAGCCCATCGCACGCCTTTGTGCGGCTGTTGTCTGACAAGAGTGACAGCTAAAATGGAGCTATTACTTTACAAGAAGTTAATAAAAAGGCGCGCTTAGCCTGCTGCCTGCCCGGGCTCCCATCCCTCTGGTTATCCATCACACCGGGTTCGCCTCTGAGGGGAGGTGTCACTTAGCGAAAGGGCCCGGGGTGGGGGTAGGTGGCGATGTCGATGGGAGAAGGGCTGTCCGCCGGGCGGGGCGGGGAGGGAGAGCCCCCGGCCAGCAGATCCCGCCGCGGTGGCACCACGGACGCCTCCGAGCTGGCGATGGAGGTGTGCCACTGCGGGAGCCGCTGCTCTTCTGGACAGCTGGGAGCATGGCCGCGGGAGGTTGCCGTACTGATAGGCTACGTGTAAAATTATAGCAACACATGTCAGCCCATTAGAGATTCTATTAAATCTCCCATAGGCAACACGGGTTGAAGGATCTTAGGGTGTTTAATGTAGGATGTCTTTCCCCTAGAATTGCTGATCAGGCGAGGCTGAGAGCTTTTGCTCAGGATCCCGAAGTACTGAAACAAGGAGGTGTTTGGATCTGTGCATGGAGCGTGTTGCAAAGCTTTGCGCAGCAGGCAGGAGCCCTCCTGGCCCGTCCATCGCTGGGGCTGCTGTGCCAGGCTGGCGACCTTGGGACTCCCATGCTCGAGAGCCCCTCCAGCCCCGCTCGCGTTCTCCACTTAACTCAGGTCTTCTCCCCATTGTGCACAATCATGCCAGTCTGAACCTCCAGGTACCCGTGTGGTACTCCATTGTCTGAGCTCAGGCACTTTATGGCAGCAATTTGTAACCCACTCGATAGACCCACTAGATTTTACAAACTAAATTAGATGCATAATTGCAACTTGTGATTCCGTCTGCTTAAGGAGTAGGGCTGTTCGCTACAGTCTTGAACATGATTGTGAGAGGTGAAGCTTTGATTTCCTTGTGGTTTGGTGCTATGTGTTTGAATGTTAAATTCTTTCTATGATGTTCAAAGGTCAGCATATCCTGTTAGAAAAGGTCATTCCCTTGCCTTGGATTATCAGTTGAATATTTCAGCCTCTTCAAATCAATGTGATTGTCAGTTATGACAAATTAAGCAAGGAGGGACATAAGCGCAGTTGGTCGAAGCCAGCGTGGAGCCCCCATGGGGCTGTGTTTGTGGAAGGTGGCCTGCTCCCTCTGAGCGCTCCTGTGCTCTGCTCAGCCATGGGGTGCAGGGGGGACCTGGCAAGACCTTATTGGGAAGGTCCTGAGCTTTTCTGGGTATTAAAGATCCATTTCAGTGTTCTAAGAAGCTTGATGAAGCATTAAGCTTGATGCTCTGGCAAAATCCCAAGTTACATAATTATATTATTCCGCTTACTCGAATTGTGCTTTCAGTTTCAAACAGAGATGATACAGTCCTCCTCACAGGGTAGTTTTCCCATGAATTGTTGCACAGCTGCTGCATTCCAGCAGAGGGAAAAGCAATTTCTCTCTGGTCACCTCTTAACCATGTTTTTATAGTGGTGTGATGAAACGCTAAATTATATACTGAAAACTATATTAAGAGAAGTTCTCATTAGGTGGATCTACATCGCACTTTTTTCTTTACTAACAAAAATGTTTGTTGTCATAACTCAAGAAAATATCTAACAGACTAATAATTTCTACTGTATCTGGGCATCATCCACATTTTTTTATCCTCTCTGCAAGTACATGAGCACAAAATTAAAATGTGACTCTGCTGTTGCGCAGATTGTTAGAAGACAGGGTTTTAATTTTTTTTTTCTTTTTTTTTTTTTTGGAATGCACAGTGTAGCTCATGGCAAAATTTGGCTCAGATATTTTTATTACGTGTAATGATATAAGAAATGAGAGAACTAGCGTGATTCTCAGATCTTAAGCTAAATTTGCATTCAAGAAATCTATTTGTGGTCAGTTGTCTCACACCAAAGAAAAAGAAAAACTTAGTAATATCTTGTGCTCAATACAAGTTGGTAGTAATTGTGAAGACCCAATCTGCTACAGTCAATTTAACCGAAAAGTTGAACTTCTAACTTGTCCATTAGAAGGTTGAACAGAGCTATTACACACCAGGGCTGTGTCAAGCTGTCAGCGTGGGAGATGCAGGTAGTAGCATCAACCCGTAGATTTGGGGCACGTTCTGCCATTGTTTACTGCTGCTTTCAGAGAAATTTCTCACATGGACATCCCTGTCGCTTTGTTGTGCTAGAGTTCTTGTTATAGGTTGTGCTTTAAAGTATTTTAGAGTAAACCAGTGACAGGTCTGAAGAAACTTTCACTTCCCATTTTCTGAGCCCACGGCGTGCTAGTTTCCAGGGAAGGAAACGCTGTGCCACTGGGTCAAGCCAGCAGTAAGCTTGAGTTAATTAAACTTGACCCGGAGTTAAGAAAGGTTGAAGACAGCTTTTGGGCAGCCAGCTGTGTATTGTTCTGCTGCTCTATTGAGTCATCATGATTAGTTTTCAATGGGAGTAGTTCAAGGAAGGCAATGGGACTGCTCATTTTGATGCAGGTGAATACCTGCATGAACAGTTAAAGAATGAGTCAGTTACAACAGGTGCTCTGCTACAATAAAGGGCTTATATTTCCGTTATTAGAACCAGTTTTGCCTCCTCCCAACAGTGCTTCATTAAAACACCCTTTGGTTTGCTGTTCTGCTAGGAATTTTAATTTTAACATTACTTAAAGTATTTGCTGCTCTTGAGTAGTAGATTGTACATCACAAATAGCCTTAGACCAGCAGGTTTTTACTACGTTTGAGGCTATTTGGGTATTATTTTTAAAAGAGGTTGCAAAAATATACACGTCAACAGTAAATAATTATGAAGGGAAGTTAGGAGTTACATTCCAACTGTTCTGGTACCTGGGTTTGTCAACAGGATTTAGGTACATTTGATAAATCTTCATTACATACAATTTAGAATTAGAAAATGATAGAGTGTGCCTCTTAGTGTGGTAACATAATATGTAATCATATGTAAGTATATATAATTGGCTTTGTTATTTACTGTTGAGTTAAGAACTCTGCAAACTTTCAATTAATGAAGATCCTCCTAGAAGCTATGCTAAGGCACATGGAGGTCAGGGAGGTAATTTGAGATAGGCAGCATGGTTTCACCAAGGGCAAGTCCTGCCTGACAAACCTAGTGGCTTTCTATGATGGTGTGACAACAACAGTGGACAAGGGAAAACCAATGGACGTCATCTATCTGGACTTCTGCAAAGCATTTGACACGGTTCCCCACAACATCCTTCTCTCTAAATTGGAGAACTATGGATTTGATGGGTAGACTGTTTGGTGGATAAGGATTTGGTTGGATGGTCATATCCAGAGGGTAGCAGTTAACGGCTTGATGTCCGTATGGAGACTGGTGACGATGGTGTCCCTCAGGGGTCCGAACTGGGACCGGTGCTGTTTAATATATTCATCAATGACTTAGACAGTGAGATCGAGTGTACCCTCAGCAAGTTTGCAGATGACACCAAGCCGAGTGGTGCGGTTGATACGCCAGAAGGACGGGATGTCATCCAAAGAGACCTGGACAGGCTGGAGAGGTGGGCCTGTGTGAACCTCATGAGGTTCAACAAGGCCAAGTGCAGGGTCCTGCACCTGGGTCGGGGTAACCCCCAGTATCAGTACAGGCTGGGGGAAGAAAGGATCGAGAGCAGCCCTGCCAAGAGGGACTTGGGCGTACTGATGGATGAAAAGCTGGACATGAGCCGGCAATGTGCGCTGGCAGCCCAGAAGGCCAAGCGTACTCTAGGCTGCATCAGGAGAAGTGTGGCCAGCAGGTCAAGGGAGGTGATTCTGCGCCTCTACTCTGCTCTGGTGAGACCTCACCTAGAGTACTGCGTCCAGCTCTGGAGCCCTCAGCACAAGGAGGACATGGACCTGTTGGAGCGGGTCCAGAGGAGGGCTACTAAAATGATCCAAGGGCTGGAGCACCTCTCCTATGAGGACAGGCTGAGGGAGTTGGGCTTGTTCAGCCTGGAGAAGAGAAGGCTGCGGGGAGACCTGATTGCAGCCTTTCAGTACTTAAAAGGGGCCTATAGGAAAGACAGGGAAAATGTTTTTAGTAGGGCCAGCTGTGAGAGGACAAGGGGTAATGGTTTTAAACTAAACCAGGGTAGGTTTAGACTGGATATAAGGAGGAAATTCTTTACAACGAGGGTGGTGAAACACTGGAACAGGTTGCCCAGAGAGGTAGTGGAGGCCCCATCCCTGGGAACATTCAAGGCCAGGTTGGATGGGGCCCTGAGCAACCTGATCTAGTTAGCGGTGTCCCTGCTCACTGCAGGGGGGTTGGACTAGATGACCTCTAGGGGTCCCTTCCAACCCAAAACATTCTATGATTCTATGAATACTGAGAGTCTTGCGCTTCTCTTATTTGCTAGGCAATATAATTAGATCTGAGTATTAGAATATACCTACAAACTTTTCTGGCTTAAGTCAGGAAATTCAGGATTTTCAAAATAAGGTTAGCATATATTTTACAGTTTTTATGGATTGTATCATAGACAGGACCATATTTTTCATTGAAGAGAGGAATTAATTATAAAAATAGTGCTGTGTGGTTGATTATTTTCAAAGTGACAGCTGAGGCTGATATTACTAGTGCCTCAACAAAAAGATTGTCACCAACATGGAAAAAAAATAGAATGGATAATAGGGCTACTGCAACAGCATAGCAGTATTTCAGATTTAACATCTCTATTGCTCTTGATTTCTTGACATACTTCTCAATCTTTGATCAAAAAATTTGTCCATCTGTTTAGAATGTGTTTGAATTGTAGGTGTTTGGTCTTAATACTATTTATTTGCAAAGTTTGAGATTATTTTAAGTATAGTTTTATTTTCTGAATTTTTAATAATAATTGTTTTGGTTATTAATACCTTCAATGCTGTCACACTTAATGCTTTTACATTGTTTTAATAAAACTAAGCTCCAATGATTATAATATAGTAGAAACTTATGCATTGACTGCTCCTATTCTATTTAGGTGTCATTTATTTGAAGGTAGTTATAAAAGTCCTGAATTGACTTGGTGCACTTATAGTGATTACTTTTCAATTAATCATAGCAAATGTTTTTAATAAAGCTGTCTGTTAAGAAAGATGGCCTCATCATAGAAGAGATATCATACTGTATAGAATATGCCTATTAATCTGCAGCAGAAAAGTTGGTTCTTTTGTTGGGGGATTATAGTGCATTAATGATAAATCTGGTAGTAAGATTCAGTCTTAAAGCTTCTCATGGAAAATAAGAACAAAGAAAGATGGTATTTCAGCAGCCATCTGTCAGTTGGCATGTCAACAGTATTTTTATATAGGTGAGATTTCACACTGAAGAAGCCTTCCAATAGCATTTCTCACCAGGGCTGTGTTATGGTGGATGGATTTTGAAAATTTATGTAGTTAGAACTATTCCTTGCTTCTCAGTTACTGTGACAATCACCTGGAACTACACTTTCTAATTGATTCTGCTTTCTTAAACTTACTGGTAGAAGGGTAATAACTTTACTCAAACATCTTTTTGATGCTTATGGAATAGAAAACCAAAGTACAACATGAAACCTTTGACAAGAGGTTTATCAATATTTAATGCCTTAATTCAAAATAGTATGCATATACTGTTGTGAGCCAAGCTATGAGTAGTTAGAACCTGTGGTAAAGTTTATTATAAGCAAGCTATTAAAGCACCAATAACTTATTGTATATAGTGATGCAATGATGCACTACAGAGCATGCAAAATACCTTAAAGCAAAAGATACTGAGTTCATTGTTTGTTAACTTGACAACAGCTTAAATGTCAGCATGAGGTTATTTCATTCCTAATTGTTTTTCCAAAAACCATAAGGAGGCTAATCTATGTTTATTATATTGTGATAGAGGGCTACAGACAACTTTGCCGCAACAGTGGCATTATGCATTTAGCCTTATTCTCCAACCATCTGAAAAAGACAGGAAAATATATTGAATTGTGCTTCCTCTTAATTATGAAATCCATTATTACTTCTGCTGCCTGGAGCAAATTCTATCAATGCAGTTTAAAAAGTCCAATAGCATTAAGTATTTATCTAAAAAAATCTTACCTTTTCATGCCACTCTAAGAGAAATATTAAAGGTGTGCATTAAGGAGATATGATATCCTGAATAGTAACAGCAATGTAATATGAAAGTCTCCTTTGTTGGAATCTGATCAGTTCATATTAGAAATATCTAGTAAAACTTCACAGCTTAGTAGACTGCTTATCAGTACTTTTCTGATTTTTGGCTTGGTGCTGCTGTATGAATGGGTCACTGTTCAGCACTGCCATGGTAGCAAATTGTTTGACTGTGATTCAGGGTGGACATAATCAGTTCAGCTTTGTATGTGCTCTCTCTTTTCTGCTCCTGTAGCGTCAAGCAAAGGTAGTGTTATAGGACAGCAGGTTACAGGACAAGTGCCAGACCAGAGGAGATACCTACTGCAGAGGTGACTGCCTGCAAGACCAACACTTTGTAGTTTGTTGAGAAAGTGCGTTCTAGTTTATCAAACAGGATTTATTAGGAATGCAAGCTGACAGATTTAAATGCACAATTAATTGTGTAGACTCATATCACTAAGGAATAGCTATTAAATAAAAGCACGATTATTTTTAGACACTCTTCCAGGATCCAAAGTACACTGAGCAATCGCAACATTATCACCATTTTAAATACAGAAAGTTGAGCTACTCGTCTTATGTAATTATTACAGCCTTATGAAATTTGGGCATAGTAGTGTACATAGATAAAGTACATTGCTTATTCTGAGTGTCCTATTATATTCTTAATTTAATTTTTGCATATCTCATCCCTTAGCAATAAATTTCAGGGAGTCAATCCTCATTCTCCTTCCACTCCAAAATGTTTCTTTGAAATTCTTTAAAAACAAAACCAAACAAAAAAATCCCATACCTTTCTTGTAAGGAAAAAAAAGAAAGTTACTTTCATAACGAATTTAGACCTTTCTAAAATAAATGTGGTTATAGCTGAATTATAAAAGCAGTTTATGTAATGCTGTTACATTTTTATGACCTTAATTTTTTAATGCGTTGTCTCCTCTCTAGAGCTAACACACATAAATACTGCATCTATCCCATGATGAGCTACCAAACTAGCATTAACATTGCAGGTTTCTTTTTAGTTCTCCAGTTCCTAAATTCTTTAACCATTGCACATATGGATTTAAACAAAGAAAAATACAGAATACTTTAGGTTAAGCGCCATTTAGTACATTCAAAATAATTAATGATCAAGTTATCTGAGAAATTGCTCAAGCTTAATTTTCAGAAATGCAGGTTATTTTGCAGGAATGTATAAAATGACAAGACCAATTCAAGTGGTACAAAGTATTCTGCTTGCTGAAATGCTAAACTTTATTTACACAACTTTCTTTCTATCAAATATTACTAAAGAATTGGTGGTACATAAACAATGGTACATGCAATTTCATCCCTTTACTAATAAAAATAATTTACAGTTCTGTTAAATAAAAGACCGAATGCTATTATATACAGTCTGTTAAGTGAAAGGCCTTATGAGACATTCAGGTCTAATTTTAATACTTTCCAAATAAATACCAAATAACGCAACATTTACAAATAGCACACCAGCAGTATTTTCACGGTAATCATTTTACAAATCAGAATTTAGTATTTCAATTAAGCAAATGAATAGCAGCTCCTTCATAAATATTAAGGCATGTCACATAGCATCAAAATGGAACCGATGAGCCTCCTGTCGCTTCTCTCTGTCATCTGCTTTCTGAAAAATAATAATTTAAAAAACACTTTGTGGGATCTAGAATAATACAGTTACAGAAATGAGTTGTCAAATGTCAGAGAATGGTTGATTTTTTCCAAGTCACTCATTTGACAAAAGGCAAAAAGCTTAGTAAAAGGCCCCAATAATTAGCTTTTAAAAGATGTCAGTTTGAAATAGCAATAATCTACTTAAAATTGGCTTCTGCTGTTAATGCTCAGCTGTTTTAGTATTTATGACCCATTATTTTCTATTATTTCTAATAATGCTTTTTTAAAAGGAATACTTCAAAACCAAATAATGTTTCCTAGTATGCATTTATTTAGTCTGCGTTGTAAATATGAGATGAAATTACTCTGAATTAACTGCAAATGTCATCTATGTTACATTTAAAATGAGATTCTCTTTAAAAAAACCTGTTAAATACAAATTTAGACAAAGATGGCCGTTCAACCAACAATTAACAGCACTAAGTAGGCTAAAAATGTTCCATGTTTTTGTTTGTATTACAAAAACGTGAGGTAGGATGCATCTCTCTGCTTATTTATGCAGAACACATGATCTGCTGAAAGAGTAGTTTGGATGGTGCTTGGAAAAAAGCATATTTAAATTGTAGCTATAATCCATGTAATGTGTAAAAACATGTCCTCTCCCACAAGCCTCCTCTTGTGTTCTAAAGCAGTAACAGTGTATGAAAGCACTTATTAAAGGATTTTTGAACACCTAGTGTGAACTTCTGTAGAAAACACTGTTTTTGTCATGACAGACAGTATGTGTAAATGCTAGCATAAGAGAACTTAGCAAAACAGATTTAAATGGTTTTTAGCTTGCTTATACTTTTTTTTTTTTAATGAGGAGAATGAAGAAAAGCCTTGACAGTATGCTGTTGTGTGGGCATTCAGATTTGTATCTCAGTTGATAAATATACATGACAATTTTGGTAGAAATCGGTGCACGTGTTCTGCCATGAAAGTTTGTCATCTGCTTTGGCTCGAGGCCAAAGATTTCCTCATCAGTGTTTATGTATGATAGCAACTCCATTGGATTAACTATGGATTTTACTACATTTTGTGGCAGCAGCAGGGCTGTCAGTGGAGTTTAAGAGATATCAGCCTGGCTTTTTGGCAGGGACTTTACCAACATCAGTATTATTTTGAATGTCAAAAATGGGGTGGGAAGAAGGGAGTGGCATATTCTTTCCTACATTGAAATGCTTGTCACATTGCACAAAAATTTATAGTCTCACTTAAAAACTAATTTTCACTCCATTTCTTGTGTGCTTCCTGAAAAAATGACTACTTCAAATTTGACAGTAACTGATACTCTGATGAATCCATCAAAACTTCTCTAGCAGTATTATCATCAATGTGTAGTGCTCACATGACTAGCCTCAAGACCACAAAGCAAGTTATAAAGAATCAGAATATAGGAATATCAAGGTCCTTAGCTAATATAGCAGACTATATTGTTGTAAGATGAATAATGGTATAAATTATTCTTCAATTTCTCTTTCATTTGATGTATCAAAACTAAAAACTAGTAACTGGGATTTAAAAGCTTTTTCTTTAATGGGTCCAAATTTTCTATGGCATGACAGAGCAATATACTATCCATAAACCCTACAGTTATTTAAACAATACAATACTTGGCTGGCAGACGAGTGTGTAAGAGAACTATTGTAGACAAACGGCTCCTCCTACTACTTATCTGCAGAGGTCAAAGTTATGTGGTTTATTTTAACTGCTGAATAAGACACTGCAGCTTACAGACAGATATATCCTCTGGGGGAAAAGAAGAGATTGTAACTGCCAGTACATTTCCTGTTCCTTTCTTTGCTATAGGTACTCTAGAGTCTGTAAGAGGAAACAGCATTTAGGCAGAACAGTATTTTTATGAGAGGATTACTGAAAGAGGCAGTAAACCATGAACAAGCTTAGAAACAAGGAACTTGTTTTAACTCCCAGTCATGTCAGTGATGCACAACACAGCCTTGGTCAAGATTCTTATTTGTTCTGTACCTCAACCATTTCTTCTAAAAATTGGGAAGGTAAAAATCAATCGGAAAGTTACAGGAATTAACAAAAGTTTATACAGGAGTCTGAAAACACATACTATTTATCCAAATATTTGTGCCTATTTTGAGCAAGATGCAGCTGTTGGAAATTAGTTTATTAGTATAACCAATATACCACTTAATTCACATATACCTAATGGGGTTTAAAATGGCTCAGAAAGCACTCGCTATGGGCTGAGTGCTTCTTTACATTACAATACATGGATTATTATACGAAGAATTGTTTTAAACGTTGACATTAAATCTCCATTTCTCCAGGTGGAGTTATATGTAGTTAATCCTGCAACTGAAAGTCCAAGTATTTTTTCTGCTACTCCTGTTGCTTAAGATGTGTTGGAGATAGAGTTAAAGCTAGCCAGTGCATAGTCCTAGCTACTAGTTAGAAATGCTTTCTTGGTGCAGTAGGACATGCTAAGGACAGTCCTGATAAAGTTACTATTCTTTGCTGCGTGTGTTTTATTTAAACATGAAGCATGTGCAAAGCCTATCTGAGTGTTTAACAAGGTCATTTTATTTCCACAAGCACAAAATAACAAACAGTTCTACCATGTCAAAATGTGCAGTAATTTTATTTGACAGCTAAGATTATGGTTTGGGTATGTAGTAGCATTTACTGGCAATCCTGCCAGTTGGATATGATTGTGAGCTGAGCATAGTTAAGAAAAATGGGAACGCATTTCTTTTGTGACATGAAAGGCCCTTTCAAAATGCTTCTTCAAATCAATGGATTTCTATACGCTGCATGTATAATTCAGAGAGCAAAGCAGCCAATATGCACACGATTGACTCCCTATACAGTCTTGAATGCTAATGTCAGTGCAATCAGCAAAGATAAATACAGAAAAAGAGAAGTTTGCCTTATTTTTAGATTACCAGCAGAACTCAAGTAAGCTGAGCTTATGTTCCATTTTCCAAAACAGTGCTCCTTAAAACTCTCCAAAATAGAAAGCTTAGATATGAAACAAAACTATCTCATTTAGTTTGGAATAACAGTTTAATGGCAAAAAGCTTATCCATGTTGCTCTTCATTTCCATGTTTAAGTGTCTTAGAGCTTAAATAAAAACAATGACAATTTTTAAGCTTGCAGTAAATACTGAATTAATAACAAACACCTTTTGGAAATTAATGCAGTCTGTGTCAGAAATTACACTGTAGAAAACTAGTCAAAAAACCCTAATGTACAAGACTGTAAAATATTAGGAAGTGTAAAATAGTATAGAAAATATAGGAAAAAAATCTAGTTAATTAAGCTTACCTTTTCTTGCCAGTGTAATATGCCAATTATTGCCAGGATGAAAACGCAGACACCAATTAAGGCTATAGCTGTTAGCAGCACAATGTTACTTGGGGTCAGATACAGCTTGGCACTCCAGCTACACAAAAGAAGAAAATCCACGGAAACATTAATACCTTTCATTAGGTAGCAGACAACAGATTTAACTTGTAAAGATGAAAAGAGCCTGCTAGTGTAAGACAGCTAATAACTTGGTCTACAGAAATTAGTGGCTGTACTTAGAGACTGAAGCATAATGGACCGAAACTTTATTTGGAAATATATGGCTTAATATAATTACTTCCAGGTTATGCTATGTCTAAATTCAGTTTCTATTTAACTTTCTAGGAACACTATGGATTTCCTCAGGGACTGATTTTTTTCTCATTAGGAGGTTTACCTCCCACCCCTGCTCAGGACAAAGTAAACTGCGTAGGAAAACCTTCCATAAAACTGCCTTGGGGAGATGGAGAAGCAAGGTTAAATAAGCCTGTAAAATAGATTGTTTCCTCCACACAAGGAGCTCCCCGTGGACAGGCTCATGGTGTCCAGCTGGTTAGGCACCTCTCAGTCTGAAGTTTACCCAGGGACGACTGCAGTTGTAGAAAACAGAACCAGTTGATTATGGCAGGAGAATGCTGGAGAGCAAAGCTAAGCACTTTAAGGGCTTCTGGAAGACATTGCTCAAATATTGTGAGGTCCTGAGGCTCACTAACATCCTTTTTGTACTCAAGGCTTCCTATCATGGGAAAGCGGAAAGCTGTCAGCGGGAGGCTCTATGTTGAGGCAGCACTGAGGCCTCTCAGGAAACAACATAGATATGATTTTAAGAATTTCAATTGAAACAATTTAAGAAGTGTTTATTACAAAATCTGATTTCTTCTGGGGATGCTATCCTCTGCTATTCTACAGTGCCCATAGACTTACTTTATAGGAAAGCAAAAATAGTTCAAAGATAAGACAACAGAAGAATTTCTGCATAACACATACCTTTAAATACCTCAAGTCTGTAAGTAAATTTTCTTTATCTGGCAGATGTTATTTCTGTGGTTGTTAATTAGCAACTCAAGTGGCACTTCTTAACTGCTATTTGTACTATAGTAAAATTAACTGCTGAAACTGATGTCAGAATCATTTCTGCATGATAAATTCAACTGACCTCACTAGTAGATCAAGCGGCAAAAAGCAGCTGGAATATGTGGCTAATGTTTTCTCTAACAGCAAAGAGAGAAACATGCTCTCTTTCTGGAATAAACATTTTAATTGCAAAGTGAATTCAGTTTTCAAGCTCTTGTGTAACCAACCCATTCACCTTTACTTAAAAGAAAAATATTCATACCTGTGGCAACAGATACTGCATTAAGAAGGGCTGAACTAAAGCTTTTATATGCAACTAGACAGAAATTGCACGCTTGGTGAGACGAAAATGCTTGCTTCAATCGTTACCATGCTTGCAATTTGTCAGAAAGAATGCTGGTAAATATAGCATATATGTTACTATTTACAGGAGTTGAGCTGGTAATATATTTTGATTATTTGTATGAGTTGGTAATAGATTTTGATTGTTTATGGGCACTAAGAGTCTGTGTAAATACTTGAGAAGTATTCTGCCTAGTCACAGAAGCAACTATATCTACAGAACTGACACCCCCTCTCAGATTGTTCTTAAGTTTACTTTCTATACAAGTGACTATTTTTAAACCTACACATAACGCCTAATTTAAACTCTTTATTAATGTAATTTTGTGAAGTACAAATCAAAATGATGAAGTTACCTTCGAGGAACATTATGAGGATAGGGGATGACTATAAGCTGGGAGTTTGGTATGATAGCTGTCCATTCTTGTTTTCTTATGGCCTGAAAGAAAAACAAAGGCTATGTCAATTCCTAACAAACCAATACACTTAAAAGCAAAGAAATTATCTGTTGAAACATATAAAAGGACAAACAAAAAAACCAGTTGCTCTTTTTTAATTTTTAAATGAGCTTATTCCTTTACATTTATATAAAACTTTTACTCTGAACGCTCCGAAGTGCTTTTAAAAAAAAAAAAGAAGAAAAAGTAAGAAGCAAAATAACTTTTGCCGACATGAAACATAGCATCTGCTTAAAAAGTACAAAGCAACAACATAACAGGGAAAGAAGAAAAGAACCAATTCTACAAAGGAGGCAGGCAATTATCCAGATCAGAATTTGGCCAGTACGCTAATTTGAATGCCTCATTTTTTAAAGTAGTACACTCAGATCTTTAAAGACTGAAAATGGTCAGGACCCTACTTTTATGTTTCATCTGAAGATTAGATAATCACGGCAATCTCCACCTCTCATCATACTGATCGTGGTTTTATCACCAAGGCAAGAAAGGATTATGTGAGTTTACAGGCTGGCCAGACCAACCCCAGGAAAGTCTTACAGCTGAGACCATAGTAATTGGATCCTCAGATCTAATTCACATTTACCATATAAACAAGCACTATATACCTGTGGCTAACATTTATAGTCAGCTTCAGTCATCTTTTGGTCTTAGTGGTAACTTCAGATCTTATACACCCCCCAAAAGAGAGGCATGTAAGGTTCTTTTAGGCAAACTTTTCTGTATTCAAACGTACTACTTTGATATTACTGCTTCTGAAAAAAAAAAAGTGTCCCCAGCAGTATTTCCATCCAAACTGTATTAGGAAAGGTAACACCATAAATATTAGCTTGACAATCTTAAATCTCAACCAACCTTTTCTCCTAAAGGACGAGGAATGCCAACATACAAATGGTCGAGGAAATTAGCACTACGTCCCAAACCTAGCACATTGTATGGCAACTGGAGAGCAAAATGTGCTGACTGGCTAAGCTGTCCAGCTGAAAAATTTAGAAAAGAAGCCCAAGTAAGTATTTTTGAAAACAAACAAACCAACCCAAAAAGCACACCCAACCCAAATCCACCAACTTTCTACATGAATACACGTTTCAGAGTCAGTAATAAAAATATTTTAAAAAAAACTTTAACCAACCACGATTATTTAATTCTTAAAGGCTCAGTCCCACTACTCAATCCAAACTATTTGTGAGCACTCACTTGGAGAATAGCCTAAATGCTTTAGATTTTTAAGTAAAATGATTCTTTTGAGCACCATTGCGATGTTAAACTGAATCTCTACTATTTGTTACAAGTTGAGAGGAAATCAGCTGTCTGCATGTATTTTCCTATGAGTAGCCTCAAGTCTTTTGCTCCATTGATTTACAAGCTCAGACTCAACATGTGAAGGTTCACCGATTCTTTTTAGTGTTAACCAGTAACTACTGGTTTTTCTTGTGTCACAGAATTAGCAAAGTAAATTCTCATGAACAAATTCTCAAATAATAAATGGATTTAATGACAAGAGGATTACAGTGATTGCAAGTTAGGTCCTAGTGAGAGCACACAATTATAAATAATTAAAGGAGAGACGGTAGGGGAAAAATAACACCCTTTGTTCCCTGAAAAGGCAGTAGGGAAACAGACAAATGTTGCAGCTATCAACAGGTTCACCAACATCCCACTTCCAAACTATCTGATTATTATATTTAAATAAAAATCTTGTAATATTATAATATCTGGCAAACTGATTCAGATCCTATGTAGATTCTCTGTTCATTCTCTAGAAAGCCTCTTAGTAAGTGATCTGGTTCAACAGCAGGAATGATATCCACACCTCATAAGCACTGCAGTGAATTCAGCCCCTCACCACGTTAATAGAAATGTGTTCAAGGGATATTTGACAACCACAAGTAGGTTTACATGATCAATAAAAACAGTTTTTCCACAAAGATATGACACACAGTAAGTATTTTTTAAGTGTCAGATTTTTCTCTGTTTTGACACCTGACAGATTATGCCTGAAATTGGAAATTATGTTAAGCGACAAAACATAACAGAATGTGAATTCAAGAACATGAGTTCACATTTTGTAATGAATTTACAGCCAACTCCTTTCTACCTCTTCACACTTTCTTCCAAGGCTCAATTCTGAAAGTTAGTATTTTGCTTCAGACAGCTGGCTGTTGGCCATACTAGTTACAGTGCACAGCTGTGGTAAACAGAGGGGGGGAAAAACTCCCAAACCACCACCACAACTTCTTTGGCAAAGCCAAACATCCTTTCAAGAAAAAGCAGAAACAAACTCCCCATTCTTGACTCCTGGAGATAGCCCGTTGAGTGCAAGCATGCATTTGCCACTGTAAAGCAGCAGTGAGCCCAGTGGGAAGTCTCTGGAAAGCGAGTGTACAAGACTAGTATAAAAGCTCTTACACTGAGGGACTACCAAGATAGGACACCTACTTTCAGAAGCTGCTCTTCAGCTTTTGTATCCTCTCATGGGGGATAAACTACTTTGTATATTGGATGATGATAATTTTGAGCCTCTATTCAATACAATACTTCATGGTTCTATTTTTCTGAGCCTCCCTGCCCTCCTCCACCAGCTTTTTAGGAAGAAGGTGGCCATATGCTGTCAGGCGTGTTTTGTAACAGGCCTGTTTAATCATGAGGTATATATGCTGTATTACTGTTATTTAAAAAGGCAAGGTACGTGTCAACTACATACACTTAGACGAGATCTGAAACATCAGGTTGATAGTTACCTTTTTGTTAAACTAAAATGATGCTATTAGCAAAAAGAAACAATAACAGTCTTCCTGAAGATTAGGCATACTTACTTTTTCCCCATGCAGAACCATGTAACAAGCAAGCAGACATGGAAATATTTAAATAGGATTTGTACTGTCAGTCCTCTATTGTGAGGGCAAGGTGTACTGTGTACATTGTTAGGTGAATTTCTAGATTATGGAACCTGCAGCAGACATTAGCTAAGGAGCTTTTCTCTTTAAAAACGGGGATTTTTCTAGTAAGTTGAGATAACAGTACAGGATTTGAGTCTTGAGTCTGTCCCTGCTTTGTCACTGACTTCCCTTACATGATCTTGGCTGAATTGCTCAATCTCTAGGTCTCAATTTCCAAATCTAAAATTTGAATAATTCTCAAATTTGAGTAAGCACATAGTATCTGAAAGCACTGGTTACCTATATAAAAGTAGCAAGGAACAAAGGTAGGTTTATTAAATTTGACTTCGTTATAAAAACAAATAAGGTATGTATTACTTAATCATGCTAGAACATAATAAAGAATTGTCTTTAAAAATTTGCTTCACTAATACTGAATTCTGAAGGACTTTTCCCAAAGTAATATTTAACATTGAAAAGCTTTTAGAATGACTTTTGAGTGAAATATTTAGGATTACAAGGAGACTGCAACAGAGTTCTTCCTTTTTTCTTTCATCATACAAATGAAAAGAATGCCAACTAAATTAAAAGAAATAAAAGGAAATGTCATACAGAGTGTGCAGTCAGCCTTAAAGAGGTTAGAGTCTCAGATACCACAGCTAGAATTCTTAAAAGCATTGAATAATTTCATGGCTACTATCACTGGTTCTTATGCCTACTAAGATAAAGAATGAAATAATGAAATCTTATGCTTCAGGATATAAATAGATAATTTTCAAAGGTCAGAAAGGAATGTTTTCTTCTACATAGCAGGCAGAAAATGTGCACATACCTTTTTTTATTTGCCTTTAGAATTGGGAGATACTAGCTAAGCAGGACATGGGATGACAGCATATCAAAGGTTCTAGTTTACATTAAAGGTGACTAATAATATGAGATCCTTGAGATTATTTCTTGCTTTACTCTACCTACATCTATCATAAATTCTGTAAGAGCTTGATGGTTACTCAAATATTCCACTTAGAATTGCAAACAACTAATTAAGAATGACAAGCATTCATCTGAGAAACAAAAACCTTGAACAAAGATTAAAAATAAGAAGAGAAATTACAGAGAGTACTGTTAACAGTTTAGTGTAATTTCTGAAGTTCTCAGTCACTGGCAATTAATTTACTTAAGAAAATATTTCAAATTTAATTTAAATAGCAACTCTAGCTATTTGCTCGGTTGTAAAACTATTGTAAACAGTTTTCTACTTTTTCCAAGAAGATTTGAAAATATCATTTTATCTTCAGGAAGGTGGGATTTTTTTCTTAATACCAAGATTGTTCTTTAAGCTTTTGGAAGTCTATGCAAGCAAGATGGACAAATTGGCTCTTGCTTCACAGTTTGTTTTGGTTCATCAGTAGAACTGTTACTATAAACAAGAATTAAAAAAACCCTTCTGTTCATGCTGTACATTACTACTTTTTAATACTCCCTTAAAGACTATTCAACACTACATCTTTTGCCTTATGCTTGTTTCAGAAATGTTATTTGGAAGCACCCAGATATCATGGGCTATGGTATTGGTACAGGTGTTGATGTTTATATTTTTGTTTTAAATTGGAAGTTGCTAAGTTTATTGCTTCAAAAACCTTGGGCAGAGTAAAAAGGCTCCACATTTTAAGACATAGTCTTCAGTGGTTTCAGCCTGACAGAAACCAAATTTTTAAGAAATAGCTAATGATGTTGGGTAGCCAAACCTTACAAAATTTTGCAGTTTGATATTCAGAAATCATTCTGAACATCTCTGAATCAATCTCCTTATTTTTGAAGTCTGGCATATAAAATCTGAAGCAATACATATCATTAACCTTTTGAAAGTCCTGTCTGAAAAACGGAATTATGTGTTGTCTATGACATATACAGTACTTGTTCTTTTATATGTGAATTAAGGCATTTCCCTTCTGTTTCCATTATACTGATGTTAACCTTGCTGAAAGCTTAAGTGTAGTGCAGTATGTGCCGAGTTAAATTGCAATGTCCTCAACAGCTTATTTCAGGGTGACTACACCTAAGCAGCATAAGCGCTTAAACAAAGCCAATTTAACTTTATGAAGGGAAGGTGATTGAATTTACATGTAGAAATAATGTCTTCTATTGTTTCTTTAAACAGAACTGATAAGACATGATACTGGATTTATGAACAGTGTAGTCACACCTACGTAAATAGATTCACAATACTGATATTGTTAAGTCAGTTTAAATAAGCTTATTTCATGGAATAATAGAGCAGAACATGCAAGATCACTACATGACATTGAAAAACTAACAGAAACTCCGATTTCAAACCTGTGGTCTCTTGAAGTGCCATTCTTTTAATTTTTTATTACACTTTTCTTGACAAAATATAATTTGCATTTAAGTATTCCATTAAAGCCATTCAGATTTAATTCAAAATACAGTAGTTACATATATATACAGAAATCCCCCAAATTAAACATATTAGAGGACTGAATAGCTAAATGTATTTTCATAAATAAAAATGTTATGTAATTATTTCTTTCAGTTGCTGTATTTTCCTCTAATTTGCAAAATGATGCATTTATCAGAAGCTTTAATACATTCACCAAAATAGTAACTGAAGATACTTGTGAAGTGTGAATCAACTTGGCAAAAAACCCCCAAAACCTAACAGAGTTAGAAAATATAACGAGGAGTTGCTTTGTTTTAGACATCAGTCTTTGTACCTGTTGACAATGTAGGCAGTTCTTCTGGTAAAAAACCAATTCATTGTGTAAAACATCATATCTGAGTTGTAGTTTCCAGTGTCAGACTTGCATCTAAATTCTTCTTTACCATCATCTACTTCAATACTGTGGTCAATGCATGAACAACTGCTTCCTTATAGATTAGATACACATATGCATCCCAGAAAAACTGAAAGTTACTCCAAAAGCTACATACAGAAGTTGCACCAATTGCTGCATAGCTGTGAACAACATGCATGCAACAGCTGGAGTAAGACAAAGCCAGTTCAAGGGCTACGTAAAATTTCACAGTGAATGTGTGTCACTTAAGCCGTATAGTTGAAACACTAGTGATATTTACTTTACAGCGATTATCAGTATTGTGCTACATTGCACACCAAAGTGTTTCCCCATCCTTTGAAGCTGGCAGCTCCTTATTTCATTTGAAAATATGCCAGAATCACTTACTGCAAAAGAAGGGGAAACTGTAACTAATAATGAAATACCTGTGCAATATGTATAAGAATTTATAAAGCGGCTTTTAGAAAAAAAACAAAACCCCATCAACTCCACTTTATAGAAAGTTGGAGAATTTGATTTCATTGGCTTTAGTTGAAAACTTTACTTCAGTTCCCTTATTGCTGCCTTTGGAGTTGTAGGTCACTGGTTGGAAAAAGAGTGGAGAAAGAGCTCTTTCTGTTTAAAATTATGCAATGCTAAATTCAACTTTCTAAGGGCTGCTGATGTCTCCCTCTTCCGACACAGCTGTTTGCCTCTCTTCATTAGCCCATACAACAAGTAATTTTAGATTAATGCAGTATATAACTTCACCTCTTAACTTTTTCTGCAATACCTTTTTCTGGAGTTCCAGAAATAACTGGGGAAAGGGGATCGAAAGTGCACACTTGCAACTTTGATATCTATTACTTGCAGTGCTGCTAACACTTGTGATACTTCTGAAAGCCCAAACTCCGCGTCTGATGCACTTGTATGAGAATATATGTTTTCATCAAGAATAACTTTACACCATAAAATTATAGAAGTAAAACTAGAAACTCTTCAAAACCTCTTTAGAAAAACCCAAACAAACAATAAAATCATCCTACTGCTGATATTCCAACCCGTTGCACAGGGGAAAGTTGTCTAATTTGTAAAGCCTAAATATTTGAAGTTTGATAGTATTGCATGCAACATTACAAGTGCAAATAAGTTTTCTAAACAAAAGAAAGTTATATAGAAAAACAGACTAGCAGGGTATCCCCACCTATAGCAACCAGAAAATCCCTCTTAACAGAATCCAGCTATTCAATTATTTAAATGGTTCCAGCTTGTTCCATGTACACACTCTACTTTCTATATAGTGGAATTCTACACAGTGAATCCTACAGCGACAAATGGCCAGTGACATTAAGCTTATTTTGCTTTTGTCTGGTACATATTGCAATGTTTATGTTTAAATGCATTACTTTAATAGCTGCTAAACATTTGTGTTCACCTCACAATCCAATTTGGTTAAACAGCATGAGAACTCAATGCAATGCAACCAACAGGGAAGAGTAAGCAGATTTCAAAAAACCAGAGAGCACGACTTAACAGCATGTGAAAGGTCATACTGCCATGGAAGGTTTAAAACAAAACAAAGCAAACCCAGCAAAATGAAAGAGCTCCGAGATGAGAATTGCAAAAGCTATCAGTCCATACAGCTTCAGTCATACAGATGCTTAAACAAATTATGACTTGATCCATTTGAGCAATTAAATGACTTTATTAATATGATAATATTATGCCTATGTTTGGATATTGATCTCTGAGTAAACCTTAAACATTTATTGCTCTGTTGTTCCTGGCCCACAAGATTTTTGGTAGACACAAACTGCAACTATGATCCTATTTATTTCAAACTCTATCGGCATGTTTTGTATGTTAAGAGAGAAAATTAAGACGTTTGTAGCACAAGCTGAAACACAAAAGATATTCACAAAAAGGAAGTGAAAACCTGAAACAATACATCAACCCAAAGCTCCAGCCAGGTTGGGCCTGGCTTGCACAATCACAAGGCTTCATCTGGAACATACAAGACACCTGGTACATCAAAAAAAATTTTTTTGGTGTATGCCACACACTGCACAGAATAACAGGCCCTCCCTCCCATAGGTGTCCTTATCACAAAAATGGCAAGAGGGAGCCGTGAGCTATTTTGCTGCAGCTGTCAATGTGCTAAGGAGTCAGCCAGTATCACTGTGGTTATGGTAATGCATAGCTACCGGTCTTATTCTTCTATCTGCCTGTCAACAGACAGGCAGAATTCAAGGCCAGGAGAGAAAGACAAAGTATCTGAGGGTTCATATGTTACACAGGAGAAGGAGAAAGCAAGCAGGAAGACAGAAAAATGGGGTTTGTGGTAAAAGGGGAAGGGGTGTCAGAAGGAAAAAGATGCTAAAAAGGTGCTGATGGCTAAAGGCAGCTTGATGTCCACAGTATGAAATCTCTACAGGACTACCCAGCCATTTGACTTGTTCAGCCCTTGACCAAGCAACAGTGCAGTAACAAATTTCAAATGCCTGTCTTGTGCTGGTGCTACAGTATGAAACCATCCTTGTGCAGTTTCTGAAAACATTTCAGTAAATTAACAGCTGCCCCATATTAAATTTACAGTATCTGATCATATTTATGTTCTGGGTCCACAAGGACGTAAGTTCTAAGAAAATCAGTTTGTGTTATTGGGAATAAAATAAATGAAGCCAAACATACCAAGTAGGTAGCCTTCTCAAGAAAACACAAAGGATCATTATTGGGACCCACTTCAGCTTGCAAAAATGTCATGTCTGCATTTTAGCCAAGGTGAGAACTGTTATCAGATAGAGCACTATAGATGTAATCTGCAGTAATCTATCTGGCATCAGTCATTAAGCAAAATTCTATTCAGAATGAGAGAGATTTAGTAGGGCTATTTCATTATCACCAATGATTTTTTTTTTTTAGGATGCTGAAGTTTAAAAAAAAAAAAAAAGCAACAAAAACCCCCAAACAACCACAACAAACAAACCACAGCCCAACAACTCGCATTTGGTTAGCTTTAAATTCATTTTATGTATCCTTCCCTCACCCCAAGAACAGCTTTGATTTACACTGTGCTCAACTTTAGATATTATACCCTAATTATTATACACTAGTTTATGCTATGCATTGTTGCTTTCAGGATTCAGCTGAAAAACACCCTGTCAGAATAACATTAGAAATTTCTTAGAAGCCAATAAAAGCCTGGAAGTGGAGACGCAAAGCTGAAAATCCAGGCAGACACTCATACTTAACTGGGGGTCTCCTTAAAAATAACACCACCAGAAGAAGTGGGGAGTGAAGAAGGCAGATATCAGGAAACAGATCAGAAAGCATGACTTAAATTTGAGTTTGCGTACTTCTCCCAGATTGACACCTGGACCTGAGCTGATCTCAAGCACAAAATTCCTTATATATTTGAAGCTGTTGCAACTGAATTTCCTCTTGGAGAGAGAAGGCCTGTGGAGCTATTAACCACAGATGTAAGACCCGTACTTCTCAATTCTAATGCTCATTTTGGCAATTGCTATTCCTTGTAGCTAATTTAATAGTATTTCTTGTAAGATTACAAGTGAATTGAGCAATGTGAAAGTAAAAGCACAGAATATGTGCTAATTATTATTCTGCTATCTTTTAACAACATACTGGAATGTTAATAGGAGAGAGAATAATTCTAACAATGTTTTAACCCCCCCCCTCATAATTATGCAAATTTGCTGTAGTTAAGGCTTGGCAGATCAAAGAACCTTAAAATGAATTAGATAAGGACAGCCATATGTGCCTTTTTATTTTACTCTTTGCATGAATATTGCATACATGAAAGATACCATAATTCAGAACTAAAGACCTGCAGACTTAGGAAGATCAGAAGCAGAAAGGAGGACATTTCTTTGAGTACTGTATGATTGACTTTAGCCCAGAGCTGGAAGGATAACTTAAGGTGACTGGATAATTTGGTTTCAGTGGTCGAGCCAATAACTGTTCCCCTGCTAAGATCAGCAATAAAGACAACAAAAAGCATCAGCTGACTTGGGGCGGGGAGGGGGGGGCGAAGGAATGGTGAGCGTTGTTTTCATTAGAAAAAGAACTATGTTGTTAGTCATTTTACTTCTTGGGAAAGAGAGGAATTGCTTAAAAAATATGAGTACAAGATATCAGATCATCTCATTATTGCTTTCATAAAATTAAAAGCTTCGATAGTTGTTTCATGCTATTATATAAGGAATGCAAATAAGTTGATGGAAATTAGTTTTAAAATAGTATATCTGTGCCATACTTTGAAAAGCTTAATGTGGAAAAGATGCCATGTGGGTTTGGTATTGCCCACGAGTACACCTATACAAGTGTTGCATGAGGTATTTCTTGATAGGCAAATAGAATACGATTCTGATGTAACAGACTGTTTTTCAAGATAATAACCTGTAGGCCAGTAATTCTAGTTAGAACATTTACTCAATTTTACAAGTAGGACTTGTAAAGAAGAAAGTTTAGCTACAAACTTAATATAATAGCTTCAGAAGATGTGACTTTGAAAAGTTCTTGCAGGAATTATATAGACTCAAAAAATCTATTAACATATTACAGTTGAGAAACTGATCAAAGACAGTATTATAAAATTCCCTGTAGCAATACCGCTGGGGTCATAAATGCACTTTGAATTCATTACCATTATTTCATAATGCCAAAACAGAAGAGGAAATTCATCATGATTGGACTCTGTTAGGTTTTTATTATTGTAAATATGGTAGCAGTGAAGATGAATGGTACTATAGCAGTATTAAATCATATGTGATAGCTGGTTCTTAGAGTAAATTGTAAAAACATTGCATTTCTAAAAGCACTGCCTCCTGCAAAAAAATCCCAACCAACCACAAAAAAACAAACTCACCAAACACCAAAGATAACATTTAAGAAAAATGTATATTTATGTTCTTGGAAGAGAAAAACAGAACAAAAAAATTAAGAAAATTATACATGAAATAGGTCCAAATTTTAAGCTAGCTTTACTTCCCACAGAGATAAGGAATTTGTAAGCTATGTGCATTCTTCCATGACACAGAGGCCTGTAGTTGGAAGAACATCTTTATTCTGCTGTTG
Source organism: Gorsachius magnificus (assembly GCA_034008185.1). NCBI lineage: Eukaryota > Metazoa > Chordata > Aves > Pelecaniformes > Ardeidae > Gorsachius > Gorsachius magnificus. Next base: position 32,906,299 of record CM067088.1, on the reverse strand, counting down.
GGTTATTTTATAAGCTTGCTTAAGTAGTAAGTGCCAAAGGGTTAAACATACACAAACCAAACCCATCTAAACTTGTATTTCCTCAAGGTGGGGCTTAGAGCCAGTTTATACTGCTGTGAATTAACCTTTTAATAGATACTCTGCACTTGAGATCCCACAAATCCATTATTTTGTCATCTTCTGATTAAAATTATGTCAATTTATAAAAATCAAATTTATTTTAAAAAGCATAATGTAATATATCATTCAGATATGCCAAGTTTCAGTTCTCTACAGTTACTATTTATATCTGAAATATAAAATATTTTAAGAATCTAATAATATAGATTCTACTAGCTTTTAGACATGATTTTTTAAGTGCATTGTATGAGTTAACATCAGATTTCTAAGTCCAAAGACTGTGTTAATTACAAATAAGTTAAAAACCTCTCTGACTACATGAACAATGTATCTAAATGAGTATAATTAGAGCTAAGCAAAGGTTATGTCGTTTTTTTGATTTATAGACATTTTATAGCACTTCCCTAATAAGAAAAAAAAAGGGTCAGTTTGGTGGTATTACTAATATGTTTCTTTTCTTATGCAAAACCCATCTTTTTGTTACTTAGGCAAACAGACTTATTCATCATTACTCCTGATTCTCCGATAATAATAGTGTGTAGGTATCTATTCACAAGTCACATGGCCAAAGGAACTGTGAAGCTGCGGTTTCATTAAGTTAGTTTATATTCACACGGGTGCACCAAATTTAGGTAGGCCTGCATTAAGTCCTAGTGAGCCTTAAGGAATAAATACATTACACTACTTTAAAACCACCGATCTCTTCATTTAGATGCATGTTCACCCGATGAATGCACTCAAACTTTTAGGGGCAGGCTGGAAAAAAATTTTGTAATATAGAAATTACAGTAATTTCTGGTAACTCTGACAGCAGCTCTCAGGAAGAAGCTTTTCAATAGGTCCATGTTCCAAGATGACAGCTCTCAAGAGTACAGAGGGGCAGTGATCAACTGCAAGTAGTATAGTTAACAGCATAAGGAGAGATTAGTGAACTCCAATCTTTATTATACAAATTTGTGAAAGTAGAAGAGTTTTCACTCTTTACTAAGGTATGGAGTGCATTTGAAACAGTTTATGCTTTTGCTGTTTTGAAAAACAAGTACTCATATGTCTTTTAAAAAAGGAACAGGTACAACAAATTGCTTGTATTGAACTGTGTCCTACCAGTATCCTATCAGAAACTCAACTCTAATGCCAATATGCAACATGGAAACAAAAGGAGGCCAAAACCCAAGAAGAACAGAAAAGAAAAGGCACTCCAATGTGGATTAAAGTCATATCGACAACACAGTAGGAATCTCTAGAAACCTGTCCTGAGGCAAAATGCATTCAAAAACAGCATAGCAGCTGTGAAACTAAGGATGTCTGTATGAATATGAATCCTGCATGTCTTTGCAAGCAGCCCTACTTCCTGTATGGAACCTGCAATGTCTTTTAGCCTTATATTCCATTTCCCAATAAACTCTCCACAGTACACTAAGCTGCTTTCTGCTATGCTCCTTCGTTACTGCTTGGGCAAGAACATTTCAGTCTATGGCTAATTACAACTGCATGCATGCTGACCATATGGCCAACCTGAGGACAGAACCAGACCAAATAACTATTGGAGTCTAAAGTATTTTTCTCATGTGGAATTTTGTCTTCTAATGAACTGCTGATTTTTCCAGAACTGGTAGAGTTTTATTTGAGGCATGTATGCTCCTGTTAGAATTGACTTAAGTAAGCTAGTGGATTCAAAAGTTATTAGGGACTACAAATAATCAAAAAGACAGCAGTACTGAAGTAAGTTTCCCATCCACAGGAATCCAGGCTTCTGAGTGAAAAGGAGAAAGATCCTGTGTAGGCCTTTACCAGTATTTTCTGATATGGTGTCAGGCTGTACTGTGACTCAGCTCTGACAAAACTTGCAAGCCTTCATCTTGGTAATTTGCAATAATGAGATATGCCAGTTGCTACCCAACCAGAACTAGCTGCCTAAGGGCATGGGTCAGACAGTCTAACGGAGCGTAGTGTAAATAAAAATCTCTAGACTCATCATGGGGTTTTAAGTGTTTCTAACTAAATATGTAAGCTCTTTCTAAATTTAGCTTATGAAGAAAACCTTCAGAGCAATGAAGCAGAGCGTACAACTGGCAGGACGATTAGTTCATTAAAATGAATTTGTGCAACGATTAGAAGAAATACTCTGCATTTTGATGTTAGCATTAATTATTAGTTTGCTTAAAATGTAGGCTAATACTTTCAAGTTTTCAAACCCATACTTAAGCATGTACAAATACAGAAGTGCTACAGAGTATCAGGACATGTTTTTGCAGCTATATGGTTCATATTTCAGGACATCTTTTTTCTCTGTATTTTTTCCAGGGTGGAATTAACAGTCCTGAGCACAGTATTCAAGGTGAGAGCATTATCATTGACTCAAGACTTCAACACATCAGCATTTTTTCCCCTAAATTATTGCTATTATTTAAATTAATGTTATACAGAATACAGTTTTCCCAGTGAACTATGAGAAACTTTTTTTTTTTTAATCTGAGTTTAATTTAAAATAAGACTTGAATGACAGATGCAGATGACTGCCACCACTGAGAAGGAGTCAGAACGGCATCTGATGATGTTTTGGCTTGCGAGTGTGGAATTTTTCACCTAAGCAAGAAGTGTGTTGGTTATGAGATCATGGTCATAAGATTAACAGTCCTAAGTTAGACTAATAGACCACTTAGTACAGTCACTTCTGTCTTCTAGGAACCACTAGTACCTACCTAGGAAGGCAGCATAAACCCCAGGATATTCTTCTAACATTAGGCTTGGACCATGGCCGAATGAATTTATTTTTTTTGTCTGCTTTGGTTTTGGACTCAGTAAACTGTGGCATCTCCAACGTCTCATGTGATTAAACCTCTAGTTAAGCTACAGGTTGCATGAAGAACTGCTTCTTTCCATTTATTTTGACCCTGTTACCTAATGATTGATTGATACCTTGTAGTTCTTGCATTACACGAAAGGATGCAGCCATTGCCTCTCTATCTTTCTCATGCTACTCATGATTTTATAGAAGCCTGCCAAATGTAGTGAACAACTCCAGAAAAATACATCCTGTGTTTACTGAATACTGGATCCTTTTTCATGTGGCTACAAGATTCTCTTCAGGTATTTCAAGGCCACTGTTGTTTCTTAATACATAATTGCTAAGGAATGGGTAGAAAAAGTAAATCGTTAGGAGCTTGAGCTACTTCACAAACTGATAATATTGTACTCAACAATTTTTCAGATTGGGCAAGATATAGCCAACTGTTCAAACCCAGTTTGCATGGGACAGAAGAAAGGGAAAAAGAATGCAGTTGCAATGTTTGTAACAAATATGCAATCTATAAAGAAAAAAAAAGAGAAAGTTAGGGGTTTTCAGCCTTGTAAACTGAAGACACTATTCAAACCCAGTCCCATTTCACTCTGTAGACTTCTTTCCAACTCTTTAGGTTGCTGAGAAGTATGTACAGACAAACCATGCCATGTGTATTCTCATTACGAGGTTCTTACCTGACCCATTTTTCGGATATCCATTTGCATCTACAGTAGTGTACATGATGTAAGGACCAGGCTGATTAACACCAAAAGGCTACAAGGTGGGGAAACAAAAAAAAGAGCACGCAAAATTTTAGGAACAGACAAAGCTATAGTAATAAAACAGTAAACCAAAGATAAATGTTTCTAGATTAATGATTTCCTTCTGATATGGATAATTTTGAAGCCTTGCAACTGTTCTGGTAATAGCATAATGTGGCAATTAATTTTCAAAATAAGGCTAATCAGTTGGCTAAGTAACATTTAGTTTCTCATGAAGAAAGCAATACTATTCAGTCCTCTGGCAAAAGGTTTAATGTTTCCTTGGAAGTTACAAGTAAAATAAAAAAACCCTAAAAATTCCAAGAAATAACTGCATGTTCTAAAAAAGCAGAACTCATTTGATATTGTCTAAGAGAATGCACTATCTTGATGATCTTTCTGAACTGAAAAAAACACTATACAAATTCAAAATTTTGTTATCATTATTTAGCAGTGTTTAATTTATGAAAGTGGTTGAGTACCAATAACCATTTTAAGCAAATTCTCTTGAGGGAGAAAATGTACTTAAACATCAAAGTACAAATACGGAGAAAAAAATTATATAAAAAATAAATTAAAAAAATATCAAAGGGAGTTGTGGATTACTGGGTGATGAACCATAACAAATGCACCTAAGGAAGAAGGGGGCAGGAACAATTATCTGCTATGGGGGAAGGGAGAAGATGGGGGTCAACTGTAAGAATAGATTTTAAGGAATGTTCTTTTTTTTCTTTTTAAATGCTGAATTCAAGCTGATATTAGGGCATCAAATCCAGTAAAGATCTTTCAAATGAATTACAGGAAGAACACTAAAAGAAGAGATGATGACACATTTCATATCATGCCTCAAGAAATAGTAAGTTCTAAACGTTAAGAATAAGTGATAATGATGAGATGGGATCAAAGCCTGAAAAATAAAAATTGATTAGAATGAAGAATAAGGAGACCACAAAGGTGATGTTAATACAGATCTATGAAAGATGAGTAAATAAGGTGAAAATCTATTTTTTTCTTCTTTTTTTTTTCACTAAGTAGCTGTATTCTTGCATAACTATGTTACTTTCTGACAGAGAACTTCTCTTACAGTGGAGGCAATAGTATTTCAATGATCTTAATAATGAAATCTTCAATCAACATCTGTTGTAAAGATTTGCTTTTCCAATCCTCCCTTTAGTTTTGTAATTAAGCTAATACTACTATCAACCCCCCTGATTATATCAGAAATTAAACCTTGTGTCTTAAAATAGGGTTGAAGAAAAAGTTGGTCCCATTTAGTTTTTATATTTTCAAATTAAAATTAAATTTCATATTTTTTCAGAGCTGAAGTGCTAATGCTAGCTTTGATTCCTCTAAGTTCCTCTTTTAGGCCAACTTTCACTGTGAACGTTGCTAAACAATTTGCTAATTGAAAGTTTGGTGGGTGAGTTGCAGGGTCTCTGGAGAAGATTAAAATAATTCAAATAGAAATCAGCATATGTATGCATAGCTATCTGCAGAATCATCAGAACCAAGTATATTTCCTTCCATTCTATCTTTCATTGTACCCACTTACTGTATTTTAGCTCAGAAGTGGCTATTTGGCTGAATCTGTCCCATAATCAGTTTTGCTTGGCCTTTCTGACTGCCCAGAACAAGACTTGGCATACTACACAGTTTGGGCATCCAGTTGTATTGCACAAGTTTTTCTTGTCTCTGGTATATCCCAGCCCCCATGATGCGGGGTAACAAACAATGCAGAATCAGTCAATTGATTTAATCTCTTGAGCAGGCAGCTGGTGAAAGCTATAGGTCTTAAATATGCAGCCAGTCATGACTGGGACTACACATTCTTCCAGTCAAAAACTGTCTTAACACGTGGAGGTTTTGGTATAATTAGACCTGAGCTTATTTGAGGATAAATAGTAATGCAAAGTTGTAGTTATACTTACTGTTATTTTCCGAGGACAGTCATTAGAACAGAGGCCACTGAGAACTGCAAACAAAAAGCGAGCTTTTAGTAGTTATGTTAACAAGCTATCTTACAAGCACTACCTCTGAAATCTGTTAAAGTACAGTAATATTGTGAGGCATCCATTAAAACACAAAGAAAAGTATCTTCTATGTGACTTATGTTAACGTATAAAAAAATTCCTAATCTGTTTGAGGCATACTTTGTAGAGATTAATCAGCTAGCCACTGTTTTATCATATCTCATTAGTTAACCAGCTTCAAAATGAAAGAGCTGCCAGTTAAAAAATTTCCAAATTAAACCACTTTTAAAATAGTGGACTGTACATTTTATTAATTATTCTTCATTTCTAACCATTTAAAAATATTGGCAGAGATTCAGCTTTACTGTTTTAACTGGTAAAAAGGTAAGTAAAGGCTTTTGCTTCTATAACAAGGGAAAGTGATTTAAAGCAATTCGCAAAAGTTGTAACAAACAAAAATCCCATTACCTATTTATTCTATGAATTCAGAAGTATTATAAGCAGATGTGTATAATGCTACTTAATATCTAAAGCCTGTCACAGTTGTTCAATTACTTGTTTAAAACTTACTAGTTTCAAAAATCAGTTAAATTGCAGGAATAGCTGTTAAACACTTATTTATAATCAACTAAATGACGGACAATGAAACCCATCTGTTCCATAATCTAGAACATCCTGTCACACCGAGTAGTAGAACATCAGTACTAAAATGCCTTTAAAACAAAACACATACACACACACAAAAATCTAAGGTAGCATTCTCATGCAACATCGGGACTTCAAAATACAGCAGTCGGGTTCAGCAGCAGCCCATTAATAGCTATGAGCAGGGAAGAGGATAACAGACCAGGCAGTATTGAAGCTAAGTAAAAACATAACTTCTCCATGAGTTACAGTATCCTGAAGCATGTGTGGCAGGCAGCAAAAACTAAGATTTGGACGGGATTTGAGGGCAGGTCATCCTAATCACGAGGATTTTTTTTTTTTAAAGCATTTGCTGTCTACTTTTACTGGAGTCAGAAATGGCACTGTTCTAGTGAAGGGACAATTCTAGTATTTTGCGTGCAAATATTAACAACTGTCATGATTCCCAAGTTATCACTCTTTGCTTGCAATTGAAAAATGGTGAAGTTTCCTAATACAGGAAGAAAACTATACAGTCCAAAAAAATATCTGGACAAGTAAGATGAAGGTGTGGCAAAGCAATATTTGAAGACTGTGTATCTACAACCAGACTTTTTCAGCTACAAGCTTATTTTATATGTTATCCATGGGTGTCTGTGCAAGTGGAACCAACTTGTCCCGTTTTGATGCAAAATGGCACACTACAATTTGCTGTTCAATTTCACTGGTGGAACAAGTAATCTGACCAAATACATTTGACATCAGTTACAATGAGCAAAACTGTTCTCATTGTCCATATGCCAAATAAGTGAATGTGATGCATTTATTGATACACTAATTCGCACAAAGCGTGTTTTGTTAGAAATACTCTCCCCTGTATCACAGTAAAAATATTTTTAGACCACTCATTAATTCCCATTTCCTGGGATTTCTATGCAAAAATACTCACACCCTAAAAGGGTGCTAAAAAAATTTTTAAGATTCAACAGAGTGAATCAAAAAGCATGTTGCAAATTATTCCCTTCCCCATTAAAATATCACACGATTATAATTCTAATAAGACTTTGTGAAGTGTAAGACTTCTAGAGGATTTTCTGCATGCTCTTGTGAATTATAGTACCCATATACAGTATTATTTAAAAGAAGGCTTCCATCAACACAACAAATTATTACAGGGTATTATGATGAGAATAAAGCTCAGGCTAAGGAGAAAGTAGTAAATGTATCAGCCCCTGCTAGTAGCTGCAGTTCTGTTGATGTTATGATGTACAGAATGTGTGCTTCAGAAGGATTAGATGCATTTAAATAACATGATGGCAAATACAATTTTTGAAGATGAACCTCTAGTTGTTCCTGTTTAGTTTTGTAAGCTAAAGGAACAAGCTCACGTACAGCCTCATTTTTCACTCGTTCTCGAAAAATCAAGGAAGACAGACAAAGCTCAGTACCTTTGCAGCCTGGAAGAACATGGTAGGGCATGCAATTTGAAAATTTAATTACTCTCAATGACAAATATCATAATTCAACTCTAGCCTTTTAAACAAAGGCTCTAATTAATTCACATACCCTTGCCACGTTCACTGCCATTCTATGCTTTTACAGTAAGATATGCTTTGTGCCATGTAGTGCTTTTAGGCTGGAAACACCAAACTGACACACACATGGAAACAAACTGGCTCTCAGAATAGATCATGCAGCATAAGCAAATTATATACCATGCCAGTCGTCACTAAAATGAAACCAGCCCATTTTGCACTAGATACTGCATAATTTCCAGATGATATAGAAAAAAACTCCAATAAAGTAGGCTTGATATGACAGAGATAAAGCAAAAAAGACGAAGTCCCCGTTGGAAAGAAAATATTACAACCACTCAAGGCACAGAAGAAAATAAGTGAACTTGGCTATTGTTTCTTGCATAGGTTTCTGAAAATAAGCAAGATAAAAAGGCAGTCATTGTGGACAAACAAAGCATGGTCAAGTCAATGTTGCTTTAATTTCTTCTGGTTCCTTACTGTCTCGCTATGGCATAGTTATTTATATGTGCAAGCATAATTATATTTTTCCTGAAATTAGTGATTTATGAGCTAATCCTCCTCCAAAGTTTAAATAGCATCATACACAAAAAAAATATAAATCTAAGTTGAATGATAGATCTGTAGATCTAATGCCATTTTTATATTGACATGATGTTATGCAAGGAGATAAGGTATCGTACAAAAGGTTCAGAGAAGGGGCCTCATAAGTTCAGCTAGTGCAACCTTTTCCCTGAAAAACAATTAAATATACTGCATGATTTCTTCAACTAGTTTCCAGAACCTCTAATGCTGGTAACTCTGCAGCTTCTCCAGAAATTTATATTAGTACTTCACAAGCCATCATTTAGGAAATTATTATTATTTGCTCTTTGTAGTTTGTTACTTCATGTTGCATCCTACATGCACACAGAGAACACCCTTCCCTCATTGTTATGCATCATTATGGATTGAAGACATGGATTTTCATTACATTTCTCTTTTAGGCTAAATAACTTGGTTCTTATGTGCTCTTTCTCTGCAAATCGTATTTTCAGACACTTGATAATTGTTGTTTTTCCTTCAGAAGCCAGCCGAGAAATGCGCTTTTAAAGACCTAGTATCTGTCTTTAGAATTTTGCTAGGATGCAGAAGGAAAGGTCCACGGTGAAAGGAAAGATTTAGACTGCCTCTAGTTAGTGAGTGAAGACACACATTCTTGTAAAAAAACCAACCAAACCCCCCCCCCCCCCCGAAACCAACAAATAAGAAACCACACTCAGGAGACTATGAACACTTAAAGGTCATTGTGGTCAACTCTGATATTAAAAACAGCTAAAGTGTTGAAAACAGTGGGCAGAATTACTTTGAATTTTAATAAGTACACTAAAATAAAACCAAGAAAAAACCCTTTGAAATGAAACAAAACCAACTTATCCAAGTTCAGATTCTGCAACGAGATTTTTGCAGTCCCTAATATTTTCCATGCTATGTTTTTTCTTTTCTAGAATTATCATACACAGAGCATTACCACAACGTTAGCATATGCAGAGGCTCAAATATTCACATTCCTTTCAAGGTCCCATTTTGACTTAATTATACAGAGATATCTTACCAATAACTTTAACAAAATAGGCATCTGCCTCAAAGTTATTTTTTAACGTATGGATAGCAAAGTCCTTGTTGGAGTAGCCTTTGCTTAGCACAATGATATCCAAGATTCCCTAGAGGGAAGAAAAAAAGTTTCCATTAGAATTGTGATTCACTCTAGATAACATCTAAATTTAGCGAACAAATTCCCTTAGAGATAAAAAACCAGAGTGTGCGCAGCAAAGCTTACACCTTTGCTACTGATTTTATGTCTTTCAAATCTTACTATGGTAATTTAGGACAGAATGCAAACCAGGACAATGCATGTGGTCCATGGCTTCTCTCTTGCCACTGAAGAGGGCAGCTCACATGGATCGTATGGAGGGTCAGCAAACTTTTACACAGTGATGAGCAGATGCTCACCTTCCAGGGAGCATCTCAAGAGCAGATTTCCCAGGCTGAAGGCACTGCCTGCCACGTGCTGTAAAGCCAATGTTTCTACAAAGCAGCCTGCCAATGGCATGCACAGAGATACAGCAACAGAGAGATACCATTTGCTGTAGTAAAGAGTTGAACTTACGTCTTCATATATGTCAAAGAAGGTTGCTACCACTGCATCCTTGATTTGATTTAGATCAGAGAGCTCCCAAAAAACTTTAAACATACGACGTACACTCTTGCAGCTTACATTATTGCATGGGACATTTTCTAGTAAAAATGCTTGTTGATTTCTGTAAAACATATATATATATATAAAACAGCCTATTTGCTATAAACAGTCTAAATAAGAGAGATTATAAAAATATTGTAATTAAATAATTTAAGTCTGCTGAAGTAGAATAAAACCAAAGCTAGCAGCTACTGAATACTTTAAAATCCATAAGCATTTGTTAACTTCACAGACAGAACTACAACTGTTCTGTCATGCCTGACAAACCAATGAATAAGTAAATGTGTCCAAATCAGCAGGAATCATTTCATTAACCAAACACTCAAAAGACTGAACATATTCTTACTTTATTCTGAAACAAGTACAAGTGCACTTATGTGCCATTTTCTTAATCCCCCCACAGTCCTTCAGTTTAAATGCCATTTAAAAAGTGGCGGTGCTTTTCCATTATTTTATGACAACCTCTTCCCACCTCTGCTCCATTAATAAATTTTCTTACAGACTGCATGATGTTTTAAACAAATTTAAGATTAAACCAAATCTCTATTGCTATTTTCCCATTTTTTCAAAGGAAAATAGAAGCCACAAACCCCAGCCTGCTAGCACAGTAAAAACAGGACAAGACAAACCAAATTGGACATTTGCTGACATACAACAAATACAGCCAGAAAGATAGGCTGCAATACTGAAACAAGAAACAAACAAACCAGAGTATCAGGTCTGGTATAGCAAAATCTCCCTTCTAAAGAATTTATTGATACATGCCCATTGGTCAGTCGGAGACAAGGTTCATATGTGCAGGCTGATGACAGCATTTTACGCTGTCTCTGACACTGTAACACTGCCACTCTCACTGGAATGGGTGAACACCTTCAGACTTTACCAACTGGGAGTCTGATTCTTTGGCAGGTCTGTATCCTGGAAGCCTGCTAGAATCCATCACTGCCTGGGCAATGGGAACAGATGAAGTTTCCTCCTCTCTGGGGGGAGAGCCAGGAGATAGAGCAGACAATGTTCTGTAAAGCTCGCTAAGCATGTCAGCGCCCAGGGCAAAAACCAAACCCACTTCTTTGTTACGACCTTGAACATACTGCTGTTTCAGAGGGTGACAACAAGGTGTTTTTCTATATCTTAATGGCATCCAGTGCCTCCAGGATGCAGTCACACACATGCACACACACACAAGCATTTATCTTAGGAAAGTTTTAATTTTTCTTTGTTGCTGTGGTATATTTCAGATAATTTGCTACTCATAAGAATCATATCCCACAATATTCGTATTTCTACTTAATCCGTTTCAGGAAGATAAAGAAGGGCAAAGCATCTACCCTGAGAAAAAACATTTCTCACACCAAAGTAAATAATTTTCCTTGTCTGTTGCCAACTTAATATTTCAGAACTTGCAATAGGAAAATGTTCTCTGCAAGATGAGTCAAAGTAAAATGGGATACCTAAACACTTCCTTGAAACCTTATAATCACATTTCTTGAGCCTCTGTGAAAAACATACAAGTTAGGATTTTGGTTTCCTGCCATACGTCTGCATTTGATTGAAGCTTAATATGAACAACCCTCTTTTTACTATTTCACTGTTAAAGCATGAATATATTGAATTAATGTCCAGCTGAAATGAAATAATGCAGTATTTAAGACATTTTATTACCTGTATCTGAGAACTCATAATTGTAACTTGAAATTAAGTGCTCACATTCATTTCATCTATTACATGAGTATCATCTGAGATTAACCAACTATAAGGTAAGGTGACAACCTGAGCTAATAAAATTATTTCAATTTCTCTTTTGCGGCATCTTGACATACACTTTTTTTTTTTAATTTGGAGGAAGTTTTACAAAGATGCTTTCTTTCAATTCACATTTTTTAAATTACCAGAAGTTACCAGATGATAATTATTTAAAAGACAAAAGATTGTCAAGCTTGCATTACAGTCTATGTACAGAGTATTGTTCAAGTATAAACTATAAGCCTTGTGAATGGATAGACACAAGAAGTTTAGTCACTGCAACAATCTTTTTTATTTCCTTTCATTGATAGAGTGCATTTAATGACTTTCAAAACATCACAAACTGGACAAACAAAAAATAACATAACACGAAAAAAAAGGAAGATATTAATCAAAGTGGCACTGAGCAGAAAAATGCCACTTTCCTTCACCCTTCTGTATCAACAAGAAAAACACAAGACAAACAACAGGAAAAAAAAAAAAATCCCAAACCCTAAAGAGATTCAGAAGCCTGAGAAGAGCACTGTAGGAAAGCTATCTTGTAGAGGGAAAAAATAAATTCATAGATGTAGCATCCCTTGTGGCAGAGCAGCAGAGGTCTGCAGAATCCCTAATCAGAATATAGCTGAAAGTCTACTAACGTTTATCTTAACAGGCAGCAGGACATTTCATTTCATCCTGCTACTGATTTGTATCCATACAGTCCCTTTTGATACACAAATACAAGCTTGCCTAGTAAAATTAACAACTCGAAGATGTTACATATAAATGTTAAGCTACAGCGAATGTTAACTATACAAGTACACACACAGGTTTAGATTCACTAGTAGAGTCATATGAAGTTGAAATCTGATTTTTGTATATTTTTTTTTTTTTTTTAAAAGAGTCCGTGTTATTGCTTACGATAAAAAAAAATAAAGAACTTGCAGGGTACCAAACAAAACTAATGAAATTCTAAAGTTACTGTAGACTATTTGCACTGGTGAGAAAGATGGGATAAAACAAGGTTTAAATGTGAACTACAATATTAAACTTCTTTTAAGTTTTGGGTTTTTTTAAAGTGGAATTTACCGAAACGCATCCCTTCACTGGAAGCATACAATTTTTTTTTCTGTTTCCAAGCTAGCTATTATTAGCTTTATAATTAAAGCGGAGTCTTCTTCCCTGTCAATTTCCAAGGCAATTCCTTGGCATTTATTTTGTCTTCAAATGTCTTCAAATTATTTTAACTTTTATACCAGCATCAAATTCCTCTTATTTCCTCTAAAAGCATCTTTGAAAAGCATGACAAAAAGAGTTAATAACTTATTAGACATGTAGCTTCTAAACAAATGCTTTAACTTGAGAATATAACTCAGGTGTCTTCTATGCCATCTTGTTTTTTTCCTTTTTTAAAAAATGGATAGTATATATAGTAAGGAACTAATTGATAAACTCACCTTTATCTCCAAAATGATTCAATTTTATTCTTAACTTTCTTCACATTTCTGGTCAGAAGTTTATCCTGCCATTAGTACTTGAACAGCATTAACCAAATAGAATACACTCTTGAAATACTAGTAGTTTCTGCTGAAAGTATTAATTTCTGATACATTTACTTATGTGTAAGTATTTCCTCCTTTCTTGACTGGAAGTGAGCAAACGTGACTTTTCTTTTCCTCAAGTATTTTCAGCCCACTATTTTTTGGTAATACACTAGATAAGGATTTTATCATGAATATGAAGGAATTATCTACAACACCTAGAAACAATTTCAAAATAACTACCTCTAAAGAGCAAATGAATGCACTCACAGCAACTGCTGAATAGAGGAAGAAATAAAAAGTGCTCATTTGGTGGTGGGGAACAATCTTCAGGTTTGCCCCAAAAATACAGACCGGGGTGGGGGGGAAGCAGCAGTGTACTTGCAGCCTTCCTCAGATCTATGTATATAAGCAGCCTTAGTGCTTTAAATTTCCCTCTAGTTTTCAAGGTGAGCTACCTTCTGAGTTCCACTGAAGGCTGCACACACAACTAGTTGTCTTTGTGCACAAACTTAATTTTTTCATATGCACAGTCAAGTGATTCCCACTTGACTCGATACAAGATAAAAAATAAACACTGAAATAAAATGTTAACAAAGGACTTTAGATTTTGATTACATAATAATGAACACTAATGGAAACCAGAAACTATACATGTGTGTGCATATGTCTTAGTAATCGTTAGCCACGTTATATCTTTCTTGATCCTTCTCAGTCCCAGTCCACTCCCAGGGCTGTGCTGATATGGGGGCTCCCACGTCATACATCTCAGCACAGGAGGAGGAAATCGTAGCGTGTGGGCCATTCTTCTGAAAGGCTGCAGGGACAGGGACAGTTGCTGTGCCTTACTGTTTGCAGAGGGAAGAGAAACCAGCTGTTTGCTGCCTCCTCAGCTGTTCAATTTTTCTTGAAAGAACTCCTGAGGTCTGAATTTGGCCTGTGAGCTGCCAGTTGAGTCCTTATGTTATTTAGGGCTTTAATACACAAGCATCACTAGAATCACAGCACCTACCTTCATGTTTTATTTCTGCTACATACTACAATTACCAAAAATATGTTTATGAGCTTCCTATTATTTTCAACCAAAATTTGAAGATTGATGACATCAGAAAATCTCCTTGTAACAATGAAAATCATCAGCATCCTTAAAATGACAAAACAATGTCCCTGAAAGTCTATGAGAAAACACAGACACTGCTATAATGGTAAAAACTTAAAATCAATGCTGAAGTGCTACACAAACGTGTAACAGTCAGTATTGAACAAGTCAGATTAAATACTGAGAAGAGGCAGAGCAAAAGAGCTCTGAACTAAGACTCGTATACCACCCTTAACATGCTACTTGCAGTGCTTCTCATATTTAGGTATTCACACCCACGTATACTCAGTGGCACCTAAATTGTGTACTACCTGCAAAACTTTATTCCAAAGAGCTTATGAATGACACTCAATAAAGTATATAGAGTTGTCTATAATTTGGAACCTTCTGACTGAAGGTCATCTATGCAGCAAAGCTAAATTTAATAAGGCTGAATTATTATAAGCAAGGGCTAACACCAAAGAAAGACTGAACAGTTTTATCACAGTTTTAACATATTAATTTTCAATTAGAATTAAATATTTACTGCTTAATTCCATAGATCTCATTCAAGTAATTTTAGGCTAGTTCATTTACAGTTATACAGAGGACATCTAAATGACTAATATCTTACTCCAGACATTCAGAATAATTGGATTTGCCTCTATTTTTTCGATTTGCTCAATTACAGGGTGCTCATCAATCCTGCATTTAAAGTAAGTCCTTTCTCCAACCTTAATTCTGACAAGTGATAACTACCAATGAGTTAAGAAGAGATAATTTGGTCAAATAGAGTCCTTTCAAGTAGACCCATATAAAGGATTAATACCTATATGTTAATTTAAAACTGAGTGCGAATACCTGGAAAACTTTTTAGAAGTGTATTATACTCAAAGTTTTTCATTCAACTGTCCATATCCAGTTGTTTGTTATCTCCAAGTTTCAGTCTTTACTGTTATTTGTCAGCAATGTCAGACAGTTACTGTATTTCCAACCTTACCATTCCCTTTGAATAAAAGCATCATTGAAAAAAATGCTTCCTTAGATTACATATTTGCAATGCAAGATGGCAATTATTAGCATCTAACTTGGGAACAAGTTGTTAGGGAAAATTTGTTTCGTCTAATTAGGTGGGAGAAAGATAGGTGTTTATAGGCTCACATTCAGTACTTTCAATGTTACCAGAGTCAACTTAAAGCCAGCATGCAAAAAAAAAAAAAAAATACATTTAGATAAGATAGCATGTAGAGATGAACCAATGATAAAATCCTTTTACCTATTATTATTCTATATAGACACACAATTTCTAATACAGTCATAAGTAGAGGGAAGAAAAATTCATTTATTTATCTAGCCTAAAGAAAAATCAGTGGACTGGAATTCTAATGTGCAGGTTTTGATTCAAGTCAAAGTTAAAAGAATTCATAATGGACAGATACATATGTAAGAATCGACTGTGAATTTAGTATCTGCACCTGTTGTAATTTATTGAGTCTCTGGGTTCAAACCCCCACACCACACTTGCAACCACAAGTGAGATTCTTTTTTTTTGTTTGCTGCTGTTAATAAGGAATGTCTCCATGCTGTCAGAGTATGACATGGTTTTATTTAAAATCAAAAGGATATGGCAGGAGATGAAACAGTGCGGACTTAACGGTAGTTCTGAAAACACTTGAAGCTATTAATCATTTTTCCTGATTTACTCCCCTGGAAGGACAGTAAACCAAACTTATTCTGTAACTATCATGTCTTTATTTCAGTGTTGTAGATATTTTTAAGGACCTGATCTGAAAGTGCTTTCCAGAATTATGATGAAAGCATATAATTGATTTTAATCATATTCTTCCACTATCACACATCAGTATATTTTCAGATGAATAAAATGCTTTCTGCCTCCTTTAATTTAAGTTAGACAGCAACTAGAAGCTAGGCTTCCTAGACTATAGCACAGATTGAGGTCAAGAGTTTACAAAAATGCTTTTATCATTTAATCACAGTAATCAATCACTGAAATTAGATCTGTAGATGTAGCATGAAAGGCTTCAGAGAAAGAAATAAACAGCTTGATCCAGAAGTGTTTAAAATCAATTAAATAAGGTCTTCATTTTAATTTGCTCTAATTTAAGAAGAGCTTTTAATTTAATTCCCACACTGTTTTAATTCTTTCCACTTTATGACCTAGTTACACATTTTAAAAGGAAGTATTTGCTTAAGTCTCTCAGAAACAATGAGTTGATATTACTCTGAAAGTGACATTTCATAGTGGGTGCAAAAAATGTGACTTTCATTCCCACCCCAAAGTACGAGTCTGTTTCCATTACTTTTCTACAAATACTGGAAATACACAGTGTTAACATGCAATTATTTCTTAATTCTTAGTTTACTTACTTTGCTTTTTTTTGCCAGACTTCTTCAGCTCTCTGAACTTCCCTTTTAATAACCTGTCAAATCATCTGCCAGTACCTTCAGTCCTTATGCCTTACTGTGTCACTCAACTTTGAAGTCAAGTTTCAAAATAACTTTAAGATGCACCCAACTGAATAAACAAACAATTTCAGAAGCAAGGAGAATAAAGATAAAAGTGTATCACAGTAATTCATTGCAATGAGACATAGACAACTCCCTGGGCTTTTATAGGAGTAGCTTTATAAACTACTTAAATCTTTTACATAATATTACATTGCCATAATTATACACCAGCCAAAGGAGAGAGGCTCCTAAGAGTCTCAGAAGATGAAATAACTTCAAATAAACTACTGAACTCCATAAATATTCACAAAGTCCTTCTGGAATGTACTAGCTATCAGAAGATAGCCTATAGTACAGCTCAAAACATAAGATTTGTGGGGCTTAAGTAAAAACAAAGACAAGAACAACTTTATAGTTTAGATGTCATGGTATTTCAATGGAAAAGGAAAGACTTTGGTTCTAGTCTGCTCTCTAGACTGTTTACAGTCTTTATTCAATGACTGCTGAACAGAAGATGAAAACTCCCCAACTGAGCAAGCCTATGGAGTAAAAAAGCTGACATTCAGGGCCCGAGTGCTTTAACTTTGCCTATGCAAGTTCTGGGCAGTAACAACATCACCTCCTTCTCTTCTACCATATCTGAATATAAACAGCTGCTGTACTAGTTATTTTAAGGCTTAGAGGTACAGACACAGAGCTCAGCTGCTCACTGCCTTGTCTCTGAATCACATCACGTAGGCTGAATACAAGCACGTAACTCTTCAAACTGGGTCATTTTTAGGTATGTGTCAGTATCTGAAGAACTCTAACACAAAAATGTCGGCGGGTGACTCATGTTTATGCAACCACTAGAGGATCTGAATTGACTTCTTTGACTTCAGCATCTAAATTCTGTCTATATACTGTTTTAAGCACCAAAGTGCTCTGTTCTTTTCCTTACCGATTATTAATTCAAACTATGAACCTGCACTCAAGCTCACCCAAAATACCATACAGAGGAAAATAATAAATACACCTGTAAGAGAGACTTCTTTTGCCTTGTAATGCAGTAGTGTATTTGTCATAGATCCCAGTAAAGATGATGTTGAGACTCCATACAGTATTGATTAAAATACCTTTTACAAGTGATGACATGAGGAAGAACAAGGGGATAGCATAGATAATCTTACATCTCTCCAGATGCTGGAAAACCCAAGTTGCGCAGCGCCACACAGACCTCTGCTCAGGGCACAGCATGCTGCACGTATCCTGTCTGTAGTGAGGTTCACTGGCATTATGGTCTTCAGAGCTCTTAAGTTTTTCTTAGAAGTAAACAAGTCTATTCATCATTTCTACTGTCAAGCAAAAGGATGTTCACATGAAAACACGCTGCTTCACTTCAAGGTAAAGACAAGGACATGCCAGTGGTATCATCACCAGGTGCCAAGTGAGAGCTGCCTACAGGCTTCTCTGTTACGATTAGCTGGCTAAGTTTATCCCGCAGCCAAGTGATATGTGCAGAACAGCACGGGCATGCACCTACTCAGGTCAACTGTTATGTGGATCACTAACTCCTCAGTGTACAACAGTCTCCCCATAAGCATCACTACATGCCCTCTCCCACCTGACACCAGATGGTAGCAATACAAAGTACTGGGAAAGCAAGTAATGAAGAAAAAAAAAAAAAAAAAGAGGAGGAGAAGGATTACACTGACAAATTTGATAGGAAAGGTTAGAAGCTTTTTTTTTCGGGGGGGGGGGGGATTTTATTTATTTCAGTTAAATTTGGATGGCATAAAATCACTGGCAAGTTATTAGGTGTATCTAAAATTCCTCATTCTCAAAAGGGGCAAAACACTATTGCATTTTTCAGCAGTCACCAGTGTTCACTCCATGTGACAGCACTGAATAGGTTCCCCAACTCACAGCAGCCTGGTGTTACTAGCCAACATTGAAAGCTGAAGTTAGGATTTTACAGAAGATGATTTGGGAAGGGAAAGGGAGAGACGATCAGCTCCTGTGATCCAGGAAGAGAGCCTAAAATGGTGCTTCATACTCCATGCCCCAGTGTAATTCCCCACTGAGAGCCATAGTCAGTGCCTATATAATTGTGCATTCTGAATATACCATGTAAATGCACACCTTTTAAAAAGGGAAACATTTAGCAGAGATGAAAAGTCTTGTTCACTTGATAAAATGAATGAGATGCATGAAAATTAGTAATTTGCATGACTGATGATTGAACATGTATTTGATAGTCTTTATTTCTAGGTTCACATATACTCTACCTTCCAGATGTGTTCTTTAGTATAGCAAGAGCATCTGGGTAGCCATCCATATTGTAATCTCCAATATGAAGTGTAATTGGAAATGAAATTTCCGTTGAAGATTTGTCATTTTGATATGGTACAAAGCCCCAGAGTGTGTCTTTATTTCTGAAGTCTTGCAAGACTGGAATCCACTGTAAAATAAAACAAAAAAAGAACAGCTAGGTAAGGAAATCCATTTTATCTATTTAAACAACCTAATTCTATTTAAAACAACTGACATTTCTTCACTGCATCAGGATTCTTAACCATTTACAAATTTCCAAAGAGGAAATAAGGATTATTTCCTAATTCTGTCACCAAATGAAAAAATTAATTTCAAGTCTTTTCTATATACTGAATTATTCCAGAACAGGAAAAAAAAATATATATAAGGTTGTAATAATAGAGGACTTATGTGTTGCAGTGTGTCCAGTGTATAAATATATTCAGGAACAACTTCACTGAAATTCAGGCTTGCCTGGAATCTGTACTAATCCTTAAGAGTAGGTAAGCCCAAGCCTTTAGGGTCTTGAGATCCCGAGTCCCTTTGTTTTTCTTGCAATTACAAACAACAGGCAGCATTAAAGCTGGGGGAGGGATGCACCCTCATTAAATTTGTGGACAACAGCAAATTGGGGGATACAATCAATATGCTTCAGGACAGGACAGCCTTTCGGGGGGACCTAGAACGACAAGAATGGGCAAACAAGGACCTTGTAAAAAAATCAGCAAAGGAAGTCCTGCACAGGGGAGTAAACCCCTGCAGCAGTACAGGCTGGATGCTGGGTAGCATCTCTCCTTAAAAAAGATACATAGGTCCTTGTAAACAGCAAGTTAAAGCTGAGCGTGGCAGCTATGACAGCAAACAGCATACTGCACTGTAACTGCTGCCTGCACTCCTGCTGATTGAGGCAAGTGATTATGTCTCTGTTCAGCGCTTGTTAGTCTGCACCTGGATCCTGTGTCCAGTTTGGTGCCCCATGGTTCAAGACAGAATTGAGAATACTAAGTGTGTTTAGAGAAGGGTCACCAAGATGGCCAAGCACTGAATATTTACTCAGAGGACAGGCTGAGGGCACAGGGCTTGTTCAGCCTCAAGAACAGGAGATTTAGGGGGGGGGCTAACAGTGGCCTTCCCATACCTGCAAGGAGGTAACAGAGAAGATGGAGCCAGGCTCTCTACTGAGATACTTGGCAGAAGAACAAGAGACACAAGGGAGGTTCCAGCGTTGTTCAGAGATAACAAACAAAGAAAGATTACTACGATGATGATAATTAAACTCGGAAATTGGCCCAGAGAAGCTGCAGAATCTTTGTCCTTGGGAGTTTTTGAAGTTTGACTGGGCAAAGCTCGAAAAATCATGGTCTGAATTCAGTGTCAACTCTGCTTAAAGCAGGAGCCTGGATCTCCTAAGGTTCATTTCAGCTTGAATGATTCTATTATTCATGGATATTTAGAAGTTCAAGAGCTTCAATTCCCCTCCAATCTCCCCAGCAGCACCAGATACTGAACTGTTTGATAAGAAATTAAGATTACAGTATCAAATTGAAAGTACAAAAGAAATGCAAAATATAATTTCTCTAGGACAAAAAAAATAGAACGTATCTGCACTTACTTTCCACAAAGTGCTGCAGAGGTACTAAACAGGAATTTATCTTAATTAAAATCAAAGTAATTTCACAAGTTGGTATGAAGCCGAAGTACCAGGGTTAACATTTCAATGCTACAGAAAATTCAGTGCCATTTTTAAAGCCAGAAGTAATTTTATATGTCAACTGACTGCCTTCAAAAGGACAGAAGTGTGCCATCTTAAAGGATCACTATCACCAACATCAAAAGCACTTAACAGCATCTTAAATGTCTCTCATCCAAGCCTTAATTTAGCTATTTCAGGAACCAGAATGAATCCCTGACAGCATCATTTCCTGCTGTAGAGAGACTCCCTCGACACAATCCACTAATCAACAACATTCCTGCCACATGGCAGTTGCATGTGAACCGTGAACTGGTCCCTTGAGATTACATACAACCATACACATATTCGAGAAGCCCCTAAAATTATTTCAAAAGTGCGCCAAGGTCAACTTTGGATATCACAGATAGTTTAGAAGCCTGGCACAGTTCTGCCAGACACTGCATATACTTAGTGAGTGCCTGCCTGTGTAAGTGACAACATTTCTACTGCAACGATGACCTACAATACTCTTGATGAAAGCTCAAAGTTGAAATTAAACATACTTTGACCCTCGCCTCCCTCCAACGTATGCACACCTATGTCCTGGTTTTGGCTGGGATCGAGTTAATTTTCTTCCTAGTAGCTGGCACAGTGCTGTGTTTTGGATTTAGGATGAGAATGATGTTGATACCACGCTGATGTTTAGTTGTTGCCGAGCAGTGCTTACACTCACTCAAGGACTACTCAGCTTCCCATGCTCTGCCAGGTGCACAAGGAACTGGGAGGGGGCACAGCCAGGGCAGCTGACCCCAACTGGCCCAAGGGCTATTCCACACCATATGACATCATGCTCAGCACATAAACTGGGGGGAATTGTCTGGAGGACAGTGATCACTGCTTGGGGACGGGCTGGGCATTGGTCAGCAGGTGGTGAGCAATTGCATTGTGCATCATATGTTTTGTATATTCTTTTATCATTATTTTTGTTATGATTATTATTATTATTATTTTCCCTTCCTTGTCTGTCCTATTAAACTGCCTTTATCTCATCCCATGAATTTCCTTTTTATTTCCCTGATTCTGTCCCCCATCCCACTGATGTGAGTGAGTGAACAGCTGTGTGGTGTTTAGCTGCCTGCCAGGTTAAACCACAACAGCCTATTTAGTTACTGTTAGCTGCTGAAGGTTTGGAAAATCTAAGGGAAGAAACAGAAAATAAGAAAAGGACTATTAACCTGAGGGAAACTTTTCAAAGGGTTAGATTTCTTAGCACTTATTTGTCATGCAGAAGACAGATGAAACAGTATTATTGCAAAATGCTGTAATTTTAAGAAACACGGATTGAAGTCAGAACCATGAAATGTAATAGTT
Organism: Gorsachius magnificus; assembly: GCA_034008185.1. Lineage (NCBI taxonomy): Eukaryota > Metazoa > Chordata > Aves > Pelecaniformes > Ardeidae > Gorsachius > Gorsachius magnificus. The sequence goes on along the minus strand of CM067088.1, from coordinate 32,884,120 downwards.
TTTACACGGTATCATTCACACAGTCATTGCAATGAAATCCAATTATATCCATCATATACTTTCTAAATGACTATTTTAAAGAAACAAAATTAAAAATTAATTTTTAGGTGCAAATCTGAATTTCCTTTTTAAATTAAAAATTTTAAATTATTTACAATGAAATGCAGAGATATAAAACAATAGGTGAGCAAAACAGAAACACCACCTATTGCTACCATGCACACTAGAGTAAGATTCTTCCATGTCACTGAATGGGTTGTGGGACTTCTTATAACAGCGGTTGCAGAACATTTCAAAAACATCGGTCTTGTTCAATGTGTAACCAGAGCACATTCTAGCACCATATGTAACTTACTCTGACAGTTTAAATTCAGAGTAATCCACGCTTTTGGTGAAACTCATTCTGTATATTTCTATTCTAAACAGCAGTATTGTGTAATGTAATGCAAAATTAACTGTTCATGTGCCTTGGAACATATACTTCAATATAGAAGACAAAAAACGAAAATATGTTTGTCAATATAAGTCTCCTACTTCTTTTGTATTTGATAATCCAGACAATAACTTTAAGTTTTATGTTTGCTGTTACTATCTTAACAGGAAAAAGACTAAAACTATTTTTTTTCCCCCCTTTTACTCTAAAATAGAACTAGGCAGCTATAATGAGGACACACAAAGCTATTTTTTGCAGTTTTCTGATCATATGATTTCTGTTACCTAGCTCAAATGAAAAAAATTGAAAAATAGAATGAGTGTATCTAAAAGAAAATTTAAATGAATACATAAAATTCAGAGATATCAAAGATTTACTTCTTCCCATTCTGTTAAGTTCCATTGCATAGCACCACTAATATAATTACTTAAAACACTTATATAGATATTTTTACTCCTTCAATTAATGATTTTGTAGAATAAAATAAGAAAAATGTCTAAGTGCTTGAAAATTTGTTTTCAAACTCTTCAAATACTTGTTTTTCAACAAGTAGAGAGTATGCTTTATTGCCCTGTGAAAACAACATCTTTTTCATTTTGAAAAAGATCTCAGGTACTTGAGAAAAATTTAAAACGTTGAACTCACACCGCTTAACTCAAAAAGTGCTCATTTCTTTTAGAGTCCACATTTGTTCTATGCATTAAGAAAGGCAGTTCTCTTGCTCTAAAGCCTGCTAGCAGGTCTTTGAGCAAAAACTGTGGGATTAACACATCTCTATTTTTAAACAATGGCCAGAAACTTGAGGCAGAAAAACCCCATCCAGCCAGCTGCCCACTTCCAGACCACCTCACACTGGCAGGGAGCCAGCTGCGAGTCAAGAAAGCATTTGGAAATTGGTAGCCCACTCTTGGCCAATACCTTTTCTGGAAGTGCCAGGGTTTCTCCTCCTTTCTGTAACAAATGCTATCTCATCTTACAGAAAGATAAGTATCAGGAGTGGCCTGAAAGAACTGGCCACAGCAAGGCGTCCTTTTCCCTGGGGGCTCCCCCTCTACTGTACACATGCATTGTTGTTCAGCTGCACATAAGAAAATAAATCCAGTAATTTCAGGATGCATTAGGCTTTCAGTCTGTATGAAGGTCACCTGAATTCCATTTACAGTTAAGTAGCCACTACTGCATAAAAATAAGCTAAGTAAATTACTAAATACATTACACCATTATGAACTTATGCTGTTCAGCCTGGAAGACAGCAATCCCCAACACTGATTTAACAACATGGAAAAAAGTAACCAAAGCAGTAGAAGTCATATTTTTGATCCTGGAATGTGGCTCACAGCCCCATAACTGCTTTGAGAAAGATGAGCAACTTAGAAATTATGATAAGATCTTGTAGAATCTGAGACATGAAAATTACAGCAGCTGCAATTCCCCCTCACCCCTTTAAACTGTTACAGAGGAACAAGGAAAAACTTCTAACGGTGGCCAACTGCAGCTCATCATGGACTAGATGACCTGGACTACATGACCTCTAAAGGTCCCTTCCAACCCAAACCATTCTATTCTGTGATCATCAATGCTGTCAGATACACCTCTCTGGCCTACAGAATGACACCACAAAGACCTGTGGTTTGCTGTAGGATGCACTGCGGTGTTGTAGTTCAGAGCTGCTAGATTTATAAGAGGAATAAAGCTATAACCTTTCTATCGTACACAGAAAGGTTGTAAGAATCATCAAGCCTGCAAAGAAACTCTCAGATGAAGAGACTGAAATAATACCATTTGCCTCAGGAAACAAATGAAAAATCATACTGAGTAACTGGCAAAATCAAAAGAAAGATTAGTCATCTCTAAGAATATCGTAACATCTAGAGATTCTACAATAAAGACTATCAGGGAGTGTAAAACAAGTTTCAGGGAGAATTCAGTCTAATTTTTTAGAATCTAGATAAGAGATCTAAATCAGGTAGCAGATTAGTCTGTAGCTATTGCAGGTGAATTTAAAGAAGTCTGAGGTGTCCTAACACATGTCGCAATCTGAAACAGCATATGGGACTCTACTACAGATGTGACAACCATTCTTGTGTTGCTACGGAAACATTCACATTCTTTTAAAATTTTAGTAGGTCTGTATCTCCTTAAGTCACTCATGTATTTTGTTGGCCTTTACTTTTGCTCCACCATCCAAAAGAAGAAAATTTATCCGAGATATTTCTAATACTTATAAAGATTAAATAATTAAATAACTTAAAACCTACAGTAAAAGATCATCCTTGAAATAATTCTCCTAGATCTGTTTGGCTTTCCAGTAGCCATCCAGCTGTTCCAAAGACATCATGGAAACATGCTGTAGACTGACAGACATCAGACAAAATCTCACCAGAACTCCTCCAAAGCCTGATGTGCCATTGCATGCCTCTCCACAGTGTAACTTTTGGAACCACAAATTCTACAGATGTGTACTTCGATTGTGATGCGTTTCGGCCCAATGCATCATACACCATCACAGAACTGCATTAACTGTTTTTCATCTGGTTTCACCAAATGTCACAACCAACAAGCAGGAAGGACAGAACCAGGTCCAGTTACTATAGGCAAAATATTTTTTGTAAGACAGTCATCTAATTTGTGATCTTTCAGATCAGAGATCAGCAAGTTAAAAAAAAAAAAAAAAAGGAAACCAGAATTCTTAGCTACACTGTTAACTAAAAAAACCCCCCACAAAACCCTACAGCAAAAACTCAGAGATAGTGGACATATAACATCATCTACATTTTCAATAATAGACTTGCAATCTCTCAGTTTTCCATAGATTCCCTGTAATTACCTGCCTGTTCCACAAGGGATACCATCCCCTTGTCGAAACACATTCTGAACTGCAAGGGCTCATTATTATTTCCCTCAAATTGTAACGTGATTAAATAAACAAAAGGAATTGATCCTAGTCTGTTGCCACAAAGTTTACAGTTATAATTTCTCATGAAGATTAACTTATTCAGTCAAAGCTCAGAAGTTTGGTCATCAATGACCAAATTCAGTGAAACTAAAACGTTTCACTTCCAAATACATATGGCAAGTAACATGTTTGAATAAATTTCTACCTGAAGGAAAAATGGAATACATGGGGAAAAACTGCAGACATATAAATGAAGATACTGATATTTTCCACTGAAAAGATAAAACACTTTAGAAGAAAAAGCTCCATCACCTTTAGATGAGTCTAAGAGTGCAAGAAAGATTATTCTAGATATAGTTCTTTCAAAAAGTTAAGCGAGAACAAGTCATTATTTCATGCCATTTGATAATGTCATTTTTAATTAAAAAGTCATTATAGAAATAGGCAGGGAAAATTGCTTTAAAGTTTCTAGGTAACCCTTAATACTTTTTAATACTTTTTTCTAGTAGGATGAAAGTCTGTTGGATTCTTCACTTTTTAAAATAAAATGACAATATTTGGCTGCTAATTTTTAACTCAAGTGTCATTATCTTGGAAATTATTTTAAAATTGAAACTAGAAAAGTGATATTACTAAATTAAGTTTACAAATTAAATATACTGATGAGTATCAAAAGTGGTATGTTAAAAATCTTATTTATTAGTAATTAAATAGTTGACCTCTCAAAAAAAATTAAATAATGAAAGAACAGAAAAACTGTCTACGTGCAATGTTACTTCAGAGTAGGTTATAATGACAGACTCTACTTCAACAAAATTCTGAAATTATGCAAACTGACCCACACCTTCCTCTGCAACTACAGCATCACTTCCTTCTGGAAGTGTACCAGAACAACAGATAACTTTTCTTTAGCGCACTGCCCAGCCATCTGCTACTGGCAAGTAACAGCTTTGTATCTCTCAAATGCTATTTGTGTGTGGTTGATTTTCTACAGTGAAATTACTTTCATTGAGAATATTTTCTCAAATCCACTCAAGCAGAAAAAACTTCAAATGTTTTTTACTTTTTATATCTGCAAGAGTAAGGAACTAAATTTAGAGCTAAAGAGCACCCCAGCAACTTAACAGTGAAATGTAGGCAGCCCATTACAGCAATATAACCAGTGTAACATGCTTATCAAGTCTGTGTTCTCCCCTTTGACGAGAAAGCAATGCAAGTGTCATGAATTGAGCATCCACTTGCTTTATACAAAGGCTACAACCTGTAAATCAAACTGTGCTGTAACACTGTGTATCCAGCAACACTATATAACCCACTGCCTCTATTCTGTGTTTACAGGGAATTAACGAAAAAACCCAAACCCCACAAACAACCAAACACAGTGTGCTCAGAAAACATGCATTTCTATGAACAGAGGTGCCAAGATTAGAAGGCTGAGAGAGATAGATTACCAAATTTAGAGTTACTTTTACACTGATGGTATATTCCATCGTGGTTATATTTCCTTAACTGACTGGTAACTGTGTGCTTTCCTTTCCAACACAGAGTGACTTTCTTGCTAGTAGGAAAGTATGCTATAGCCTATCTAGAAATTCTGACTCTTTAAATGAGAAAATCTACAGTACTAACTTGGGCTGCAGACCACAACAGAAAGCACCTTACCAAAGTATGTACTGTTCCTTGAGCAAACAGTACATTCACCTATAAATTCTGAAATACAGATCCGACAGGGCACTACGTACATAAAAAAATTCTATTTTTAATTTGTCAGTAAAGGAGTACTCAGTAATTCATCACTTAGTTAGAAACATGTATGGCATACATTACAAATTTCTCTAAGTAAACTACAGTGGGTTTTGCTGTCAGCTGTAAGCATTTACTTTATAGGTCACCTTGGCCTTTAAGTTCACATTGTTAAATATGAATTTAGTTAAAACATGTATTAAGGCATCAAACAAACATTAGCTTAATTTACTGTAAGCTGTAACTTTGTAATAAAGGAGGGCACTGTAAATACTTAAAACAAATTAGCACACATTTTAAAATAAATTAATGCATAGTAAACTATTACATGAATTATGACCATGTCTCTCAAAACAAGCAGTGTCATGAACAAACAAAGCTGAAATAGTTTAACAGAAACCCAATCCTGAAGATACATAGCCTAAACAAGTCTTCATATACCATTTGGAAATTCACTTAATTAATAACAATCAAAGACACAGCAGAAATAAGGGCTAAGAAGTGTGGGCTGGTTCAACTTGATATATGTATATATAAAATACATATACACACATATATATATTAAAACCATAAAATAACTCCATAACTTAAGCTGAAGAAGCTTATTTTAATTAATTAGATCAGTTTCTAACTCTTAACACAAACCTTGTCTGTCATCTCATGCTAGGACAGTTATAGTGCTTAGAATGCTGTGTTTTGCAATCAAGAAAGTGATTCATCAGAAACATCTATAATTTTCTTGAGTAGAATTATCCATTATATAGAATTCTAGGTATGCAACCTTTTCCACCAAACCAGTATTTTTTAGATAGGCAAGAAATAACTAAGTAAAAGTCTCGTATATACAATAATTACAGGTGAGGAAGTTTCATTTTTCTTTTCTGAAAAATCATTTTCCTATTTCATATTATTTCATTAAGCGGAGTATTTTACTTCGTCTTTGCACAATACCTGATCCAATCCTAGCTCAGTTAAGTAAATGGCACTTTTTTGACACGTTGTATCTTCACAGACTGGTAACAAATGTTCACTTTGTCCGTCCCCATCTGTCAAAGAGAAAAAAAGCCTGTCAGCTTTGTATTTGCAAGAGATCATCAGCTGTGAATAATTTACTATTTTAAATGTGAAAAGTTACGCAAGATAAATTAAACCTTTTCAATCCTTAACCTAATAATCTAATTTGGGTCTTTTCTTTGAAGATTGTTTTTGTTGATGCATTTTCATCTTGACCCAAAACACGGGGAAAGTTTTAAATTTTATTTCTGACAATACTGTGATATATTTAGAAAAGTAAGTGCTTAGTAATTTACACAATCCTTGTGTTTAGTTTGGAAGAAAATTACCTTTTATATAAATCTACCATCACAAATCTACCATACAAACTTATGTAATTTTCTAAACTAGTTTTAAACTCCTGTGCTGTCAGCAAGACTTTAAGAGTCATTAGTCCACATGTAATACGTTAACTTGTATTTAAAAATTAAAAAAAAACCCACAACACTGGAAAGCTGACTAACACAATGGCAAATAAATCCCAGGCTTACAGAGTTAGGCAAACCTGAGTAATTTACATGTTTTCCAAAATATTTTTCAAGCACCTTTAACCCATGCATTTCCAAAACCTTTAGGAGAATAATGACCTTTTAATGTTTAAACAAGCAATGCACATTTGCATCTAGAATTCTGACACACTGAGCATGTAATGGAAAAAAGTCAATTTACTGCTCATTATCTACTCCAGGAGAAATCTCTATGTTCACATTTTGACCTTGCAGCCCTGCCTAGCATATTCAGAAACACACTGCCCGCCTACTAAGAGCCAAGCCACCACAAGTTACCTTGTATGGGCTAAGAATGAAGAACAGAGAAGTTGTTGGATGTAAGCAGCAAAAAAGCAGCAGCTGGAATTGCTGCATAAATGACTATCACTGCAAGCCCTGATTATAACCAAACTTGACTTGCTAGAGATATCACATACCTCAGCCCAGGAAAGTTTCAGAGAATCTGCTTTTCCAGGATATGAAATCAAAACTCATACTGTAATAAAAAATTTCATCTTTCCAAACTACCCCTTACCCATACAGTTCTGCGGAGCTTGGTATTAATATTTTAAATGGATTTTGTAAAGTCGCTTGACACAGTCTCCTTCGTTAATGTGCAAAAACTAGATCATCTGCCAAAGCCACCGAATCTCGTATTCACTCCCCACTATACTACTGACCATAGCCTAAACATTCTGTCATGCTTTACCTGTAACAGAAGAGATGCTTTCTCAGCCTGCCAAACTATATTTTTATGAAGCTGAACCTCCTTTTCGTGTGTGTGTCTGTCTATCTATGTACAGTTAAGTTTTCTAGGTCCCTCCCTTATTACATAAGGAAGTCAGGAGATGGAAAGTAGGGTTATAAGGGGGAGGAGGAGTGATGAAAATATCAGACTTCCCCAAATATCTCCAAGCAATAAAGCTGAACAATCACCTTTAGTGGCTTCCTACATCCCATCTGCCTTGTGAATTATTCTACCTCACCACTAAATTCCTCCTAAATTATCACGGCAGTTCTGGTATCAAGGATAAATCATTTTTGATGCTGAGTAGCCTAGGTGGTAGAAATCCAGTAAATTCGCATCCAAAGAGATGAGAAAGGAAATTACCACTGAAGAGAGAAATTAACATAGCAACTATTGAATTTGACTGGTCTGAAGTCAGCACCAATTTTTGAAAGCTGTTTGTTTTCCTTCTGCATCATTCAAGAACAATTAAAACATGTTACTCTCTTTGATTTTTGCTTACATGAACTAGCATAAAATGTTTAGACGGCAGGCTTTTTCTAAACTTAAAATGGGAGAAACTGTTTAATTTGCAAATTATAAACTATGTAAATGTTGATGGCTTTGCTAGAACAGAATTAAGTTGCAGAGATGTAGGTGTTTTGTGAAATACAAAATTTAAATTAAGCCCTAATCTTCTAATTACATTTCTACAGAAATTTCAGTCTAAAGTAATTTTAGAAGATTTTCAATAACACATGAGGGCAAAGAATTTTCAAATACTAACTTCTTTTCTTTCTCTTTGTTACTTAGAAAGGGACAAGGATGTTCTCATTTTAAATTATGCTATGGAGCAGAGGAGAATATAAAATGTTTGATTCTACTTAAATTGCAAACATTCATCTTGTTATGCTGATAACTCAGTTTGATAGTTGTAGTAATTAATATTCAGTAGTACTGCAGTATATTGACAAGAACAACTATGTAGCTTTGAAGAACAATGAAGCTGTAGGACAGTAAAAAGGGTAGAACTTTCACGTAATTAGATATGAAGCCACCACCTTGCAGATGCGAGTGTTCTAAATAAATTACAAGTTTAAAAGTAAGATTTGATTAAAATAATTCAATGCAATCAAAGAATGAATAGAAGGTAAATATGTGTCAAAATCCATACTTTTGTCCCTGTAGCTGAAAATAATATGAGACATATTCCATGTTAGGAGGACACAATTTCCTCAATTCCTTTGGCCAGAACCTACAGGTCCATTTATGTAACTTTTATTATAGGCTCATGTTTTCAGTTGCAATTTCTCTTCCATTCTGTGTAAAATATATTTAAGAATCCAATAGTTAAAAATGAAATTGTAAGATAAGAGAAAAATCTGTTGGAAGAAAGTTTATTTTAAGAAAGTTTATTTTTAAAGTAAATTTTGCAAGAAAAATCCTGAAGACAAGGCTTCTGAGAGGCCATTCTTAATCTCAAATTATTGCTGTATCCACCCTCCAAAAGTTTTTCAGTGTTTTGGGTTTTTTTTTTTTTTTTTTTTTTTTTTACACTGTCCTCTGCTGACTTTTAAAGATAATGAAGAAATAAGATACAAACATATTAGTCCAATAAGTTAGTATAATTACACTTGTCTTAAGCATAGATGTCTGAAACTAAATTTTAAGCTAAGTTGGCCTTCCAGTATGACACTTATTTTGAAGTGACACAGGCTGAGGGGTTCATCTAAAGGTGGTGAGGTGACTCAGGGTGCTGAGCTGTCTAAAATAATTTCCATTTCCTTCCCTCTTCCTCAGAAGTGCATGGCTCCAATCAGCTCATTTACCTCTAGAATGTGGAATCAGGTAAGAATTAGCACCAACACACTGGAGAAAGTATAAATATAGGAGCAGGGAAAGCAAAGGATAAGCTTGGACCATATCAGTATTGATTTGTGTTTAACATATTGCAGAACTGACTTCACAGTTGAGCACAGAAAAACAACCAGCTTCAAAAGCAGGTATTAGGAAACAGAATCTAAATAAAAGCACCTCGTTTAAAACTCCTTCATGTGGCTCCTAAGCGTAGAGTTTTCAATGCATTTCATATTCACTTTTAAAAAATCATTAAATAATCCATGTTGCTTTTGCTGTGGAACTCGATTTACACAGAAATTACTTCCTGACATTTACTTATACTGGATGATTAAAGTACAGCTGCAATTATTTTATGTATTTTGTGCTTAACACATAGAAAAAGAGCATTTTTGCAAATTAGGTATTTGTCTAGATGTAATTAAAAAATAGAATGTTTTATATACTGTGAATGAGAATTGTACCCTTTATTGCTGACTAACACAATGACCAAGAAGAACATAGTCAAAGAAAGCTGGAACAATTAAAGCATCTAACTTTCCAATGAACATTTGTAACATTTAAAGTATACATGATAACGAGCAATTTATAAAACTGCCTCAGCAAAGAATTTCATAACTGGTAGCATTTTTCATCCAAAAGACAGGGTTAGGTACATATGCCTACTGTAGAGCAGGCAAAACGAATTTTAAACTTAAAAGGCATCAAGTGAAGCACCAACAATGAGAATGTAGCTGGAAATATGACAGCAATGAAACAAGAATATTTTCTAAGTCATAGCAGAGTAGTTTAAGAAAACCCACATTTAGTTAAATACTGTATGACAGAAAAGCAGCAGTCAGAAGAAGAAAAGCCCAACATTCCTCATCTCTATCATCTATTCTCTCTTATTTCTTCTCTAGTTTTTATTTCTAATGCATATCTTACAAATCACAGATCCATCTTTTACTGTTGAGGTTATTTGATAAAAACCGATTTTCTGAAGAAAAAAACAGATGGTCAAAAAATGGTAACACATTTTACAAATCAACTGAAGCAGCTAACATTTTTGACAAAAATAACAAATAAGGATTAAACCCACCTAGAATATTGGCTGAAACTGTAATTTATTTAAATGCAAATCTTGCATCAATCTTTATTCAAAAAGCCCAAGAAGAAAAAAACCCTTCCCAAAAACCAGCCTTATGCACGAAGCTAAAGCAGAATCTGTTTTACTATCCATTGCTGTTTTAAACAGTTCTCATCTGTAATAATCAGAAATAAGTTTCCTGTATTTCTGAAGCTTTTTCAAAGGCACTATGTGAAAGCAACAAATTGATTAAGCAGCTTTCCCATCTTTGGGAAAAAAAAAAAAAATTTCTTAATCCTTATGTAATTCCCACCTTGGAAGCACCCACTAAAATACAAACCTTTGGCACAACTCTACTGATCTTGAAGACTATGCAAAAAAACCCCAGCAGTTGTTCACAGAAGAGCTCGATCTCACTAACAACAAACTTACTTTGGACTTACAATGCTAACTCTTCTCATCTTCATGCTTGGTTTCAATCTCAATTTAAATAAACATCCTTCAATTTTAAACTCTAATCTTGAATTTAAATTCCTCCACAAAGGAGGAGGAAGACAGAAATTAAAAAGGAGTATTATTATCACATTTGCTTTAGCGCAATTAGGTATTCATAGGTGACAAAATGTGCATTGGTGGCAATGGCTGGATGAACCCATCAGACCAGCTGAAATAAGCTGCACTAGTTTCAGATTTTTAAAAAAATACCTTGCATAATATGTCTTTAATAATGTACTTCAGCCCAGGCCTACCTAGGAAATCTATTTCTGCAGATCCTCTGTAGTCTTCACTCAGCTCCTCAGGTCTACTAGTCTATCTTTCTATTTCTGTATGGATTTTAAACAATCTCAGTTCAAATTGCTGGAAATCTTGAGGTTATCCTTACTTTAGTTTCAATGTGATTTGTAGCACTAGATGTGGCTAAACATACTCTAGACTCCAAATGTCCTTTGCTAGCATCACTCAACTTAAAGCTTGTTTGACATACAAATAAAGGCTCAACTCTTAGCTAACATGTTCTCAATACACGACTGACTGTGATACTAAAGAACTACACGGTTAATAAAGATCGAGTTTTATAGGCAGTAGAAGAGGCTATAAACTGAACAGTCCCACGTACTTATCAGCAGCAAATCTGTACTTATGTCAAAATACATAAAGACAAAATTAGCAGTCATTGCCATCTAGGAATCATGTGAGAATCATTACTTACAACTGCTTGTTCACTGTATTTCAAAGAAAAGCCATGGACACAAAGCTTTCTTTCCAACATTTTGCCCACGTCTGGAAAGTGCTAGCAATCCAATCCAGAACAAGAGTAACTCAAAAGACACAGACTGTGCAGATCACTGGGAGGACACCTCATACTGAGAGATTGTATGAGAAAAATTACTTGCAGCTGAAGCTTTAACATTGATTATGAGTTCACACTTGTAAAAAAAAGCTCATAACTTTTCAATCTATTCTAAAAGTAAAATTTAAGTGGGAGAAAGCAGATAAAAACCTTGTAAATCAGATTAAGAACAACATAACATTATCAAAAAGTGTTAAAAGTGTTATGTGTTCAAAATGCAATGCTAATGTACCGTAGCATAAGCACACATTTTAAAACAAATGCATAAATAGAAAATGGTGTCTCAGTGGTTATTCAGAGATTAATTGACCCCGAGGTCCTAGCATCTCACTGAATTGCACATCTACATGTAGATGTTGTGCTGTCTGCTAATTCACAATAGTGACACTAGAGTTGGTGTAGTTTCAGCTCTGACAGTTAAGAAATTGCTGTAGCAGATCTATTGGGTTTTAGCCCTTTCAATTTGAACCATCTGGATTATCATCTCACATTGGCGTAGAACTCTTGTGATGGGCAGAAAAAAAGGAACTGGCAATTCTGTCTGATAACTAACTTAGGACCTACATCTATTCATAATTAAAGAGAAATAGGAAGGAGCTAGGCTGAACAGCCAAATAGGCAGCAGGCCCTACAACAGAGAAAAGACAGAATGTAACCCTCCACTACCAAATTTTTTAAGAAAAGACTGCTAGTGAATTATGAAGTTCATTCACACTTTAAGGAAAAAAAAAAAGTTACATACATAGTGAACTTTTTCCCAAACCAAGATGTATCAGAGATATACTTTTAAAGCAAACATGCATATGATTTACTTAGCCAAAAATAGTAAAGAAAAAAAAATTCTTCAAATTCCTTTAAAAACATAGAAAAAGGTGTCAGGGAAGTGGTATTTTGCAACCAAGTTCAAGGGTTATTAGATTCATTGCACAAGCTTGTACAATGTACTTTCCAACGTGGGCTTTGAGAGAAAAACAGAATCTAGGGAAATGACAAGTACTGTGATTGCGTAATTCAAAACTGGTTTGTAATACTGCAGGATAAAGCTGTAGTTAGGGGAAGCAAAACAGCTTTTGGTAGGTGTAGGATCCAAAACTTTTTACATTAAACAGCTATGTAGTTCTGCTGCAGTGTAATCTTACTTCCGCTCCTTTAAAAACAAATATTGAATCAACTTGTTTGGGATTTTTTTGGGGGGGTTTGCTTTTGTGGTGTGGTGGTTTTTTTCGGGGTTTTTTTTTTGGTTTTTTTTGGTTTTTTTTGGGTTTTTTTTGAGATGACAGGCTGATTATTACAACTTTAATAAGTTGTGTTAAATAAAAAGAAATTGTTTTCTGGCAAATAAGAATAAGCTAACTATGCAGGCAAAGACAGTGAGAACAGTCTAGCTTTCATAATTCTGAACTTGAGGCTACATAAAAGCGAGACACTTGATATACCACAAAGTCCTCATGCCTTGAGAGCCTACTGTTCTCTCTTGAGAATACACATTCTAAACTAGTCATGGCACTGTATCATTACAGACCTTCTGTCAGTGCAGTTTTCCCAGTTCACTTCAAAAGGTGAGGGAAAAAAAACCCTCCTCAATATAGTACAATAAAAGCCAAGAAGTTTTTCTCTGCTGTCGACTTAAAGTCCAAACAAGTATAAGGCATCTCTTGTTTAATACAATACATACTAATGAAGGTTCATATGCTGCTTTTATTTCACTGTACATATAGCTTGCTCACCTCTCTCCCTCATGGCTTTGCACAGTTCTCTTTCTCCTTTGTCATGAGCCTTTCATTTAAAGGTCTAAAGAGTAGCAAGAAAAGGAGGAAAAAGCCCTGTTGTGGTAATGCTCAAAACAATACCCTTCTGGGGTAGGCAAGATGACTAAAACTGGTACAACCGAGTTTGATATTCTAATAAAATAAAGGTTTGTTTGAAAGCTGATTATTGTAAATTTATCTTCTGAAGTAATAAAATGATTAGAATTCTTTTGTCAGTCTCTGCCCTTAGGTGTTCAACAAGATGGTCATGACAGAGACAATTGTCATAAATTACTAAGATAATTATGCATTATTAAAGGAATGCATGTCAGCTGCTTTTAGAAAATGTGAATCACAACTTCAAAAAACAGATGCAAAGAGCTTTTACAGATGATTAAAAGTTCTGTGGACATTAAAGAAACATTTACAACACTCTCCTTCACATAAATCAATTCTGACTTTAAGTCTACCTATATGCTTCCAAAGAATCCATATTCACACCTCCACTGCAAGAAAAGCATTTAAATACGGTGTGCCACTGTATTTAACTGCAATCCAAGCAGGAAAAAGAAATTAGATTAAATACAAAATGAGACACCCGCTCCCCCCCCGCCCCGCACACTATGCAAGAAGCAGCACTGGAATTCCTCTTGTAGTTTATGCTGAAAACTGTTAGTTCCAACTATCTCGTATTGTTAAAACAGAAACTACAAATCCTGGCTGCACAGCTTGGAATTACCTAATGTTACACATTTAGAAAGCTCATGTGGCATCAAACCTTCACATGCTAACAAATGAAGGGGATAACACTAATTAAAGCAAGCCACTTGTGTGACTAAATTTCAGGTTACGAGTTCTTGTTATATTAACCATGAACATTGTGAAAGAAAAAATAAATCCTAAGCAGAGTATGTTGTTCAACAAAGAATGAGTAAGCAAGTGGCACCCACACCACTCCTCTAATTGTATTATTGGAAAGAAAGGAAAGTAATTCTTAATGTAGAAGCCCCTTCGACAAAGATTAATATGAAGCAACACCAATTCTTTTTTCCAGGCGATGCTAGCATTTGTCAGCAACATGTGAAAGAACTTGGCAAAATATGGAAAATAATCATGCATCTGTCCCTCCCGTCCCCCCCGAAATGGACACTGCTTTGGAACAACATTTAAAATTAAGTGGACATAATAAAAACTTGGAGAGAAAGAAAGAACAGAATCAATATTTATAGTTTCAACAGAGTCAAGAATGCATCTAAAGTTACTTAAGAGAGTACAGAGTAACCCATCATCTAAGGCTGTAGCTCCAGCCCGTCTCACTCCATCACACAGCATTGTCACATGTGCCAGGACATGCCCAAACGCTCTGAAGTGTTTTGCTCTTGTAACTTTAATTTAATCCCAACTATATCTTTATTATATTATTATTTACCCTGTGCAAATTCAGGGAAAGCAAGAACTGCGTTAGAAAAAAAGGTCTCTTGGATTTTTGATAATACCATTGGTACAATTGTACCCGGCTACCATTTAGTGGCAAGGGAATGGGAAACAGTTCAGAAATGTGGGATTTCTGTGGATTTCTTATCAGGGCAGATGCCTTAAGGATCAGGAAATGCAGCATTTTAAACAGAAAAAGGAAGGATATGAAATGATGCTATAGAAGATTGCTTACTAAATGAATATGTGATAGGAAAGAACAGTAATGATGAGATACACAGAAAAAATAATCTCCTAAAGGGGTCAAAGATGAATTTGAAAGAAGAATTTGAGGCCATTGTATTCAAGAGTTTCCTAAATGGACTTTACACAAGTGCTTCAACTTAATGTCTGTCCTATTCTCAGATCCACATCGTGACTGCAAAAATGAATTATGAAGTTACTAAGGCAGTCAGATGGGGTGCAGTATTTAGAGCAGCATGATTATTTATTCTGAACATGAATTTCACACTTTTTTGGTTGGTTGGGGGGCATAGGTCTGTTGGGGTTTTCCTTGTTGGTTTTGGGTTGGCTTTTTTTTTTTTTTTTTTTAATTTAAAGGAACTGCAAAGGAATAACACAGCTATGGCTATACCGGATCTTTTTCTAGAAAGCGTTATATGGCTATACAGGACCTTTTTCTAGGAAGAACTATACAAAATTATAGAAATTTAAATAGTAGGACTAATATTAAAAAGAAAAGGTATCATTGAACAGCATTGCTGGCTACCAATTAACAAGTAAGACAGATTTAGCCTCGAAATACTCTTTCATGGATTCAGATACACTTTCATGGACTCAAACCACAAGTGGCAATTTACTTGGTATGTTTCTATGCACTGCTGTTACTCAGAATTCTGTATTACCATCAGCTTTTGTATCTTTTTCACCCAAACTGATCACAGTAAGAACAGTTTTCTGCATATGCAGAGCGTTTCAAACACAGAAGCATTGTCTTCCTGCATCTTAAGGTTCTTAGAGAATCCTTTTATTGACTACAGGAGCACTAGTACATTTTCACAATGCAGTGCTAAAAGACAATTGCTTTATAAAGGGGTTATTTACTGAAATGCACCGTTAAAGTTTTCCTTTGATACATAGCTACTACATCTGAGGATGCAACACTCTGAAGAGCAGGAAAAAAAAATTAATTGATGCAAAAAAAAATATCTGAATTGATGCTAAAATGAAGCTGATACATAAACCTAAAAGCTACAAAATTCAAATCCAACTGCAAGCAGAAAAGCAGTGATATCATCAGCTGCAGAATAATCAAAGTCTACTTTAAACAAAAATATTTTACCAAAATGCATTTTGCAGTGCAATGAATGGCTTAAAAAAACCAAACCCCAAAGGTTAGGCACTGTTATCCTGTTTAAACACAATTAACTGGCAATAATAAGCTATCATTTCCTGGTAATAAAATGGTAATTTCTACCATATGTCATACACATAGTTAACATACATGAAACGGTTCAATTACTTGGTAGTGAGAAGAACAAAGACTGTCTTAGGATTATTATTAGTTGGCTAACTTGATTTTAAACATGAGAAAAATTTGAGTTCACATCCCTAAAAGAACTTTATCAATCCCAATCCATGCTTTGTCAAAAAGTAAGCAAGTATGCATAGTAGGAGTAAACACAGGCTTCATAAATTAGGGAAGACCACACAGATAAAGGCTCAGCAGCAGCTAAGAAAACAAATGGTGAGTAAAAGATAAAGAACTGAGGTGGAGCTGGCTAGATGCTACCTTGAGAAAGTAAGAGTTGCATTGCATTTATTTATGAGGACGCTATCAACAGTACGATCTAGTTTGGTTTCCAAAAGCAATTTTTTAATTCTTTTTACATATAGGCCACAAGAAATCTCTTTGCCTAAACTAAGCAAAATCAGTGACCGATTAATAAAACTTCTACGTTCTTAGATCAGATATCACAAAGGATGATTTATCAATCTCCACGAAAACAACTGGGCCAATCATAGTTGAATAGCAGTTATAACATTAAATGTTCCTACAAGAATGAATTAATAAGACTGTATAAACAGCACAATGCCAATTGCTTCTGGGCCACTACTTTAAAGATGTATTTCATGAATCTTCAATGTAGCAAGAAAATAGCAGGTTTGTGTCCAAAATATGGTTCACATTCATCTCATTATAAAAAGAATTGGTCCTTTTCCGAGTGTCCTGCTGAAATCCTTAAATTTCTTTTACAAATACAAAATTTTACACCATTTGAAGTGACAATTATTAAAACTCTCTATAATTGGAATTATTTATCGGAATTCTAGCCAACATCTACGATTTCCTCTAAAGATAGTACAAGCAGATTTTATAAGAAGCCTCTGCTAGCATACGGATAACAACAACGGAGAATTAATCATTTTTGCTATAGCAACCACTGCACTGCAATTACCATAGTGACATGAGAAGAATAGAAAAAGTAATAATGAAGAGCTTGTACTTGTTGGGAGCAGTGTGTCAGCCAAATAAGTGCAGAATTCTCTAATGCCCAGCTCTGCTCACCTTAATCAACTGAAATGCCATTAGTAAAAAATATGTCACGACACATTTCTGATTTATTTTTAAGAGGGCAATACAAATTTATCAGTTGTTCACTGTCCTTTGGTCAGGTTAATGTACCAATCATTGCTATCATGTAAGAGAAGGGCGTGCTACTTATTTTAGAGGTTCCAGTTTATACTACATATATAGATCTACTACATTACCATAAATATACTGATTATATAAACACCTGGTTTTGCATATTTTTCCATTAGAATATGCACACGTATGTATATACAGAAATGTAGCAGACCTCAGAGACATATATATAGATGTACACATAGATTTGCATATCTTTTTAATGGGAAAAATAAAATCTTTATTTGAATACTTCAAGAACACTTGATGCTAAGATTACGCTAACATCTGTGACAGTTTCTCATGAGCCACCTAATTGTTTTTTTTTTTCCAGCTCCACTTATTTAAATAATTTCTACTTGATAGATGTTGTTCAACCTCCATAGTGTAAGGAAGGAAACCTTACCCAAAATTTGGAGGTTCTCAGTCGGGACCTTATTCAAAGCTCCCCCCTTTTTTCAAATGACGGGTAAATACTTACAGTTGGAAAAAGTACTTCAAATGAAACTTTTGGAAGCAGGAAATAATGTTAGACAAAGTTACCTTTTGACAGAAAACATGTTAAGATGTAGGTGTGATCAATTAATCAGAATCTTGGACTGCAGAAGTGCAACAATAGTAAGGTGGGTGCAAATGAGAAGGCGGCAGCACAAGTGACATACTCCCAAGCTCACGTCTGGACCTGACATTGTTCCAGAGTCTAGTATGCACGACGTTAAGTAAATAAGTGGCAGCAAAGTGAAAGCACAGAGAAGTATGGAATCTTTTGAGACCTTTAACAAATGGCAAGGCTGGCACATCAGCTATGAGATACAGAAAATATCAAGAAAGGGTTAGAAAATAGAGGCAACACAGAAATAAGAATGCAACAGGCTTGTGACTGTATATTGAACGTGTTTCTAATACAGCAGCTGTATCCCAGTGCCAACAGTAAAGATGCTTGCAGCATGCATAAAGCAGAGCAAGCATGCTGTGGTACGCTCTGCTTAGCGTTATCACCCAGTTTGGCAAAAGCTACTTAGGCAGAAGGTAAAGCAACCTTCTAATGCATCTCATTTTACATTTTCATTGTGCTATTTTGATTTGTTGTGCAATGAAACCTCTTTCAGGCCCCATTACAGATAGCCAAACGCCTGTTTCAAACTGCAAACCATCGTACCTTAATTTCCTTTGACTTATGACAATCATTATTTCATCATTTTTGCAACTGAAAACTGAAAAAAGGAAATGTTCAAGTCTGACAAACCATTTCTAGTAAGGCATTTGCTTTAACTTCAGATCACTACAAGCAAAATCTGTATGATAAATGCCTACCTTTTGATGTATCTAAACATAGGCAGACATAGCACAGTGGATAAGTGTAGTTACTCTGATACAGGGTTATTCTAGTAATGTGATATTTTGCCTCTTTATTGTTAGACTGGTGCAGAACAAAAAATACTGGAATGAAAATGAATGTGAGCAGAACTCAACTAAGATTCTCCTTTGCATTAAAAGTATTTTCCTCCTACCAATTACTGTATAGCCACTCTTACACAGAACTATTTTGCTGTAGGTAGGATTTTTTTGATGGTAGAGGGGTATTATCCAACTTCCTTCAGACTGCATTTCATAAAGAACATGGAATTTAGAATTATATCCCGTCACTACTCATACACATTGTTTTACTACCATATTCACTTAGATATTCTCTAAAACTTTGTTCAATGAGAAAATAACTATTTGTTGTCTTAATTATTTTAAATTAATGCTGCAAAGATGAAAAAAATTGATGCACTACTATGACTATTAAAGTCATAATAGTACTCAAATAGTAAATACGAAGTCATAGTTATAAGAATTTCTGTAGTTGTCAGAATAAACTTTGTTCCTCTGTCAAAACACACACACACACTTACACCACTTTTTTCACTCGCTTAAGAAAATTAATGGGCAGAAAGACCATTAAACCATTTCCCACCCTTTACCCTGGATGAACTTGAGTGATCTGGAACGAAGATAAAGATGATAGCATGTACATAGCTGTTCAGGAAGAAGCAAAACCCTCTTACTGCAAGATCTGTGCTGAGTGTTTTCTCAGAGATTAAATAGCTAAGATCTTTCAGAATAACCAGTTCCAAAAAGTCAGCTTCCAAAAAGCCAATATCTCCTCCCATAGACAATACTGACGATTCCTTGCCTCTCTGTCCACTTTGCCATATATACTGTCCCTCTACATTTATTTGCATGCATTTAAGTCCCTCTATGCATTTTCTCCCATTGTATTCATCCTTACTAGAAAGATTGCTCCACTATTGCCTCACACTAGTGCTTTGCCTATGAATTTGATGATAATTAGCAGAGCAGGGTATTAAACAACTGGTGATGGAACTCCAAACCAGCAGCACCCGACAGCTAAGCTAGCTATACTGGCCATTGTCTTTCATAACCTTGGCTGTACCAAAACCACACTGTGTACTGCACTGCTATATCACTGTGCGTTCAATTTATTCACATTTTAAAAATTTTAACTTTAACATTTGAACAGTTCCACTTCTCTTTGCAGAGATATCCCAGGGCTTACTAAAATTCCATTATTTATGATAAATCTCTAGAATTATAATATATAATTTGGGCTCATTAGATACCTAACAGAGATAAAATTATCCTACACAAAGATTGCTTTCCACATTGCCACTGTCAAGAAAAAATAAAGATTAGATTTATGCTTTAGTACCTATTAAGACACATTATTCAGAACATCAGCTTGGAAAATGGTTAAAACTCCAACATATTTAAATGTTTTTTTAACTGCAAAACCCATAGTGTTCTGTTCTTTCCTTCAGATATTATCTACATGAGTGTTTATATTTGTAGATAAAGATTTTGTAAAGATTTTACAAAAACTTTTACAAAGATTTTAGAAAATGTGTTAACTATTTCACAGATGAACCTAGAGCATTGTTCAGCTTCTACCTTTTTTCATTTACTACAGACCTGTAAACCCATCCATAGTTGCTAGATAAGGATCTAAGGATAATTAACTATCCAGCAGAGGTGTCTTCCAGCTACATGTCAATAAACAGCTTTGCTGGAATTCTTAAGAATACTTCTAAGTGGCAGGATAGAGCAAGAGAACTGGACTCTGGGTCTAATACAGAGTCTGACTTGAAATTAAAAAAATTGTCATTTTCTTTAAAACAGATTTTAAACAAAAATTATGCAATGAGGCTACCATTGATAACATTTAAAGACAGTCTCAGTCTCACAATTAATAAGCATGTTGTCTAAATATAGTAAATTAGTTCTTTAAGAACTTTCCCTTGGGTTGCAAAATTCTTATTTTAGTGCACAGAAAAAAGTATTTTCGGACTACAAACCCAGTATGTCCTGTTCTCCATAACATGACACACACACTGATAAGCCACAATTGACTGAAAAGGTACCTTCTAATTGAAAAATACATTTACATGTAATGTACATTTTTCTTCTGTCCAAAAACCTTGCAGAATTTTCAATTACAACCATTAAGATTTTACCATGTTTCATGAATCTTTACTCAAGGAATTTTAATTCATTCACATTTTGGCTTTATTAGTTTGTAAAAGTGCAGAATTTATGAACACTTACTCAAGTGAACGAGATTAGGGGAAAAAACCCAAATCATGACAAAAAACCCCCATGTGTGATAAGAGTAAGTTTGGCATTGTACCATGCCTCAAAGCAACAGTCCTTAAGAGTGGCACTCAAAACTAGATACATGTGATGCAGAATGCACTGGGATAGCCAAAGTTGAGTTTAGTTGAATTTATTAATAATTATTCCCATATATTTCAAGATTTACAGTAAAACAGTTATAACACCTTAAAGAAAAAAAGTAAAAAAACCCCCAACTTTTAGAGCTAAAGAACTTAATTTGTTCTTTGATTTACAGTAGCTAACCAAAATATGAAAAAGAAACACACACTCAGGATAGTTTAGAAGAATAAAACTCACCAAAATCTGCAAACACTGACTGCCCAACAACTTTGGCACCACTAGGAGTTGTCTTATTTTTTTCAGCTTCAGAGAAGTTCCCATCCTATCAAACAGGACAAAGATGGTGGAAAAAATGAATTGCAGATTAAGTGATAAGATTTCACTTTTAAACCAAAGAAAATACACATCAGTAAAAAAGCAATTCAGTAGATAACAAAGAGACATCTCAGCTATGGAAAAAAATGCACTCTTTGAAAATTGTGACTGAGTTTTTGCATTTCTAATCCTTCATGGAATCTTACAGAAATCCAGTAATAGTAATATCCAGACACAATTGTCCATGTATTTTGCTGTGTTATCAGGAAGAGATCAGTTATTTCAGCAACATAATCTAAATAATAATTAAGTGATTATGAATACTAATGTGCATTTCTGCATATTGACATGTGATTTTACAGAGATATGTAATATAAACACACCTGCACACCTGTTAAAAATAGCTTCTGATTTTCCTTCTAATTAGGAAATAACTTGATTTTACATTAGGTCTGGTTTAGAATAAGCCCATTTAAAACGTTAAGTTTGTGTAGCCAAGTAAGGTGACCTAAGGCCCACTTTTCTAGTTGTTGCAATCAGCTCATATAAAGTGCTATACACACAGCCATACGTAGAGCCACTGAGACAAATGACAGCATTTTGTGGGTTATGTATAGTTAAGTATCCATATTGCTTACTCATGTCATACTCAGTTTGTAGACTTCAATGCTGTTGAAGATGCAACTCTGGAGACCGCTAGTATGTGGATGTTTGATAATGTATCTTTAGCTTGACATATAATTTAAAATAACTCAGATGAGAAAATAAAATTGATGCAAATAATTTCCATGCAGAAAAGACGACTAGGCCCTCTGCTTGGCTGGCCAGAAAAGCATATCTCATATAGGCAAATATTTTAAAAGCATTTTATGGTGCACCAGTAAAGGGAATTACTTTGCCTAGGTGTGTAGAGCAATGTAACAGCTTTTAATGGATCAATTAAGGTATTTTAAGATTGATACATATGTACGTATTTTATGTATGACATACTTTACTGTGTTGATTGATTCCAAAGAATAGAATTCTTTCTTTCTAAAGATAAACAAATCTATGCATACAAAATATATTACATAGTACATTTACAATACATGAGTTTGAAAAATCCAAAGTTTTAACCACCTACAGGAGACAAAGCGTAGTTCATACTCAAACTTCATTTTTAAGTCTATTTAAAAGCTAGAAATACAGAATTCATGTCCTGCTGCTTTAAAAAAAAAAAGCTGTCTAGTACAGATTTCATTACTTTTGCCTAAAAATTAGTATTCAAAGAATAGCTGGCAGCTATTAATTTTTACTTTTTCAGTTCGGCAGCTGGTTGAAGGACACTCTGTTCTACAGTGACTCACTATGATACAATGGATAAGTTTTCAGGTAAATAAAGCCTCAAAAACTTATTCCTTATTTAATAAGAAACATATTAAGCACTTTCTATTATAACAAAAAAGTCAACTTCTAACATACACATGCTAAGATTCTTAACTATAGTCCTTTTGGATAACAGATTTAGCATAAAGAATACACTCAGACTCAAACCAACTAATTTCATTAACTGTTATTAACAAATCAGGTCCTTCACTGACCCTGGCCATGTTAGGGAATACAAAAGCAGAATTTCAATAAATAAATAAAAGTAATCCATTGACCTATTTCTCCCCAACTTTGAATTGCGTTTGCGATATTCAGTTAACATAGGACTCAGGAATTTCTGAACTGTAACTCACATACACACTGTAACAGTGAGAAGTGAGATTTTGAACCTCTGTCCCACAAAGTCTTACTCAAGACCTGAAGTCATAGTTAGAAGAAAGCTTACTTAAAGAAATAAAATCTTTAAGACAGCAAGAATAAAGAAATTTGATCTGCCTTTTCTTCATAAATCACCACGCTAAGTGTCAGTAACTTCCTAGAACAGCTGATGACACACCAGGAGTCCTGCTAAGGTGTATGAAGACAGTCTGATTGATTTACTTAGTAGTCATGTTAAAAGAAAAAAAAAGTTCAGAGGAACTTATGTTGAGGAGTAAAAGATCTCCAGTGATATTCTGCAGTCTAAATGCAATAGTGCAGTTAGTGCCTCAACATCAGTTCCACTCATTCCTGAAACAAGGAGTATCAGGTGACTTTTTTTTTTTCAAACGTCTGTGTTTTAACAGAATGGTTCTTTGGGTTTTCTCTCTTACCTTATTAACCCATGTCTCAAACTGAATGCTTTGTGAATTTGGTGATGTAGTAAGGAACAAATCTATAAGGAAAAACATAAGAGAAATAAAATACTTAACATGAGACTACACACACAAATATCTGCTCTCTCAAAGATATAAAACTTGTTTAAAAATATATTACCTCTATTTTACAGGTTGTATTCCAGTGATGCTTACATGCATACATATCAAGCAAGGAAGATTAAAAACCCAAAAACCTCCCAAACTATTTCATCCCTCATACTCTTCTGTATAAATACCTTCTGCACTCAACTTCTGCATTCATATAGTTTATACATAAATTAAGTTAGCCTCACATGAGCTAGTAAGTGCTGGATGTTGTATATGCACACTGAAGAACATTTCTTAATAGTAAAGTGAGAGACAGACCTTACAGCTATAAAAAAGTACACCTAGCTATATTGTTAGCAAGTCAAAATTAAAAATAAAAACCTACCAACCATTCTTTTATTTTGGATATGTTGAATTAAGCAACAGAGATTCCCTTGACAGGAGGAGAAAAGGAGATGGGAGAAATATTTCAGGCTTCCTTTACACTGAAATTGTCTTAAACATCAAAACAGTGAGAAAGGGTGCTTCAGAGGATTTATCTGACTATGCCTACTTAAAGAGGAGCTTATTTATTGCCTTTTAGGAAAGCACCCAAATTAGGAAAATGGGAAGAAAAAGCTTTATAAAGGAGATTGAAAAAAAAAGTGGAGGGAAGGGGGTAAGAGAAAAAAATTATGAATTCCAGATTTTAAGCAGACTACTCTTAGATTTAAGATTTAAGCACTTTAAGCTCTTTTTCATTGTCCTCCTTCTCCCCCCCTTCCCAGTTTAAAGTATCACGATTTGAGTTAAAACAGTTACTTTGTAGGCAGTAAAAAAAGTGATTTATATAAAAAAGAGATAATATTACTGCTTTACCCTGAGGTGGTTTACTGAATAAGCAGGTGGACTGCTGTACAGGGAATTTCAAATGGCACAATACGGAGTATTGTCTTCCCAAGGGGAAAAAAAAAACAACCCACAAACCAAAACAACCATAAACCCCCAATCAACCAAACAAAAACCAAAACGAAACAAACCACCCCCCCCAAAAAACAATAAAGATTTTGCTTATAGATTTCTCCCTGCCCTCCCCGGCTTAGAAGTTGTACCATTTAATTTGATTTCCCTGAATACCTGAAATGGTAATTTCCTTTAGAGCATATACATGAAAAACATGATAATGTGCTTCATTGGAATAAATAATACTGATACTTAAGTATTTCTTGAAGGCAAGAGACAGAAGTAATGAAAACAATCATAGATGTATCTTAGAAAACACATAAACTTTCAAATTTTAACTTACTATGTAAAAGGAAGTTTGTGCAATATTGTTGATTACTATCAGATATAAACCAGAAGAATATTAAAAAAATTTAATACATCGACGGGGAAAGAGAGAGAAACATGGAAGAACAGAAGCCTTAACTCACTTTCCTACAGGCCAGAATGCCACTAAATCTTTGAAAAGTATTTCTGAGGTTCAAATAAGTATTTCAAAGTAAGGTTGGAGCATACCCATGATCCAATTTGTACTGCAATTTGCAACTAGTTATGGAGTATGTCATATACAGATTATGCCACAAAAGGCTCCTTATGTGTTGTACTTAAATACGCAGCAAATGACTAGCATTTGATTAGCAAATACAACAGGTTGCCTAACCTTCAGCAGACATTTTGTTGGCACTACAACTGTTTTCCCACTACATTTCTGACTCAGTTTCACACGCTGCAGAGCTCTCACCTCTCACCTTTAATCGCCAAGTCAATCCTCCCTGTGCCCAGTCCTCTATGCAAGGAGAGATCTTGGGGAGCATTAACTCAGCGTTCCCAATGGTAATGTTATGTTTATACATGTTTTGTGACCCTATCCCAGAATTATTCAAAATAGCTGCCAACGCAAGACATAATTCACCCAGTGTTACTATGCTACAGATTCATCTCTGAACAGTTGGTTATTACTAGGTTAACTAAATGCATCAAGTTTTTATGTAACTTGGTTATGCTTTGAGGGAGGAAAAAACAAAGACAAAAGGCAGATATGAGTTATGCTGGGGGTCTTATAAAGTCCTTAGCTCTAAATCATTTATTTAAGGTTAAAACAAAGTTCATTAAAAAAATAGAAACAGTAAACCAGCACTATTTCTTGACTAATTCAACAGGCGATGGAATTTCATTTAACAATTATTCTTAATTTGAAAGCCTATGCTAATGCAGCATACTAAGATAACTTCTCAGCAAAAAAAAAATAAATCTTTTCTTCAATGGGAAAATGCAGTACCACCTATAGTATCCTTACAGTAGAGCATTTTGAATAAAGAGAAATTAATGTCCTTAACAACTTAATGGGAAGTCATATAAGCACTACTATGAACTGAACTATAAGTAGTAGTACATCTTGTTTTCATTTGAGCTTTACAGAGTAAATGTATTAGTTACAGCTCCTCAGAGAGCGTAATGGGCACGTTTGACTCAAAAGGCATTCCATATTGTACATCCCAGTTACAACAGGCCACAAAGTCAGACACTCAACGTCACTGGGCGACAGCGACAGCAAAGTAAACTGCAAAGTATACTAACCCTGATTTTGAGAGACAGCCATTACAAACTCACTCAAGTATTACTGAATTACTTGTAACAGACTATGTATGGTTACTGGATATTACACGAATACACCTATTTTGTAAAAGCACGTTAGAGAGATTTGCAATGGATTTTTCTTATGCATTGAAAAAAAATCTTTTTTTTCCATTCTTAGTCTGACGCATATTATATTAGTTGTTTTTCTCTCATTTAATCTGATTTCATAATAAGTGTATAGAAATATTCAGAAACATTACTGCACAGGGAACTGAAATAACATAGGAAGGCAAGGAACAACAGGCATATAAAATCCCAGATGTTAGAACCAGAATCAAAAGTAGCTTTAAAATAAACATTAAACTCCGTGAGGAAAAAAAAGGGATAAGAGTGGCTGGGATGTCACACAACTTAATAAAATCAAAGAATACATTTAGCTCTCTGCAGCGTGGGAGGAATAAATTCGGATACTAAATGCAAGTGAAACTACAAAGACCTAATAGAAAGACAATAATTTAAAACATCTAAAATGTTTACTATGTTAAAAACGTGGAGGTGCTTACAGACTTAAAGTCTTTGTTCAACTGCTGTACAAACCAGGTATTTTAATGTGAACACTCATTCCACATTTTGAGAGTAGGAAAATAGAGCTATGTTTTCAGAGGAGGCAATCTACCATACATCTCTTTGGTTTGCGAGATCAGTGCTGAATATGGCCCTCTACAGTAGCTTAAAGATGATTAAACTCAGTGACGTGCCTGTTTTGCACTGAACTCCCTCCCACTCCCAAAACAGCTTCTCTTGAAAGCTAGTAAATTACTTTTGCCCTTTATTCCTCTTCTCGTACTCCTCCATCTCTCCTTTTTCCTAACTTGAGGCCTATAACATTACATACAACGAATGGAACCTACACAGCAAGGCAGCTCCAAGGCTGCTGTAATATTACACTGGAATGGTAAAATGCAAAGGGGCAAGCAAAGATAGCAGATAATCTTCCAGAAATAGTATAGAGGAGCTAGTGCCACACTGCTCCTAAGTTAAAGCAACGAGCTGTAATTTCCCATAGGACAACCTAATACAGGTACAGCAACACCACCTCTAGTTCTAGAGCCTGCTGAACCAATTCAGCTGGTATGTTATTGCCAGTTGCCCTCCTGTTTAGCCTTAAGCCTTCTTAGAAGGTACGTGGCTCAAATGCTCATGCATGTTTTTGTGATTAAACCCTCTGGCACTGAAATCAAATTGAATGCTTAATATTTACAAGTAATTTTCCATTTTGATCAAGAGTGTTAGAGATTTCAAAGCAAGCAAAACAAAAAACATTCCTTTGCAGCAGCAGTGTAAAAATTCAATGTAATTTAGAAACTCCAAATAACTGTTTACAAATTTCTATAGTCCAGAATTACAAACTTTTCTCCAAGTTTGTAGCAAAGAAATGTGTAAGAAAAAACAAGCCCTGCCTTGTACAGTGTTTTAGACCAGATGATTTCCAAAGGTTATTTCCAGCCTAGCTTATTCTATGATTCTATCTGGCTTTATTACATAAGTTTTTGTCCCTATGAGCCAAAAGCGTATGAGAGAAGAAACAACTAAGAATTTGTGCAATTTATAAGTATCTTTTTCTATACAGTCATAGCAAAACCTCCTTGCAAGCACCTCCTTCCCAAAGGAACGGTGTCCATGGCAGACATCTCTCACCACTATTGCTATAGCTTTCCATGTCTATTAGTACTAAGTTCTTTAAGGGCTGCATAAGAAGAGATGGACCCAACAAATCTGTAGTACTTGGATTACAAAATGAAGACATACACAGTTCATTTCTACACTTTTTGTATTTTAATACACTAATCTTGAAAACTGTAATATTTTTGTTTTGCTTTGGGCTATATCAAGAAAACTCTACCCCTCTTCCCTACAAGGAATGCCTATCATATTACATATGCTCAGGAAAAGTCACTTGTCTAACGATACACTGCCACATTGCCTTTGAAAGGCAGTTCTGGTTGCAATTTCAGCTGTAGAAAACAAAATCATTTGCACACAGATCTCTACATTTAAAAAGCACAGATAAAATATTGAGGGCTGTGTCATACGGCTCGGTTCAAATGCTGATGAACCTAACAACAGCACAATGCGAGATATTTACAACCTGAGGTTATAAAATCAAATAATCTGGAGCTCAACAATCTTAATTATTTACAGAATATAAGGGCGATACTCTGGATACTTTTACAAGACAGTAAGTACATAAAAGGATACTAAAAACAATAGGGAAGAATGTACCTTTAACAACCCTATACCAGCTGTAGATTGTGGAGATACACCATGGAAATAGACAAGGGGGGGGTGGGGGGGAATCAGTCTGGCCGCTTTCCTACTGCCACTGCCAGAGAAAGAATATCGGGTTAGCTAGGTAGACCACTAGACTAAGCCTACAGGGCATTTCTTACATTTTTAATTTGTGACATGATGTAGGAAAGATAAGTAAAATCCTTGATAGTTGGGCTGGGGAAAGATCTTCATGTCAGATTCGGGCAGATTTCCTGAAATGTAACACCTACAGCCTAAGCGAACAGCTAGAAATAAAAAAAACAATACTGTCTGAGAGGAAATGTTTTTCTTAAACAAACACAAAGTGAAGTGTATTCACATTAAAATATGTTTTCCCATTTTTGATTTAACAGGCAATGATTAACAGAAGAACAACATAAGCAATAGAAAAATTCATAAAAAATGTTCAACAGCCTGGGAAAAAGATAAAGAACCAAGGTTACCCAGCATTTTAGATCCTTAAGTCTGAAAATCAACCTAAATATATACCAAATACTTAATGCACAAGATACCCGACACATGCTGCGAGACAAAACCAGACTGCATTAGCATTTCACTCACAACTTTCCCTAAAAAGTGAGTTGGTGAGCAAATTTGGCTATTCTTTAATTTGAGTTAATTGGCGTAGTAATAAAATGCTGCTATCAGGCTCTACTACATCTTATCAACAGTAAATACATATATGGAAAAGCACTGAATTCAGCATTCATTCTTACAAAACAAAAAAAAAAAAGAGGGAAATTGATATTATTTGAATTTACGTTTCAGCTTGAAAAAGAGAAGATATTCAAGTACTGTATTGCAAGTTACAGTAACCTAAGGCTCATTACAGAGGAACCACAGCAGTTCCATCCATCTTTATTTGATGGGATCAGCTAATTTTGACATCGTATCAACATATGGCCCAGTGAAGACTGAAAAATCTCCCCAGAAACCTACGTAAAACTTGTACATTGAGTTCAGTGCCTTTATGTCTATCTTGTATCAATGCCAAAGTCATCCCAGACATATCTACAAATACTGAGATAATAGTTGAACACAGTGCACCCATACCTTGAGCTAGATCCATTTCTGATCTTTTTAATATATCTAATGGACCACTACATAACTACTAGTGTTTATGATGGCTCATCTCAGACATCAAAAGCATGGCATTCTTGCCACAGGGGCTCAGAAACCACATACACAATACGTAAAATAGAGATGCCTGATGATCACCTAATGAGAGCCCAACATGTAACTGCAACAGGTTATTGGTCATGACAAAGGAATTCCATAAAAAGATGGACTAAAATGCAGGACAGCATTCAAACACCTTGAACAAGAAAGCACTTCTACTCTTCCTGCAATCCCTAGCTTCTTACACCATGTATCTTACGATTTTTGCTGCAGATGCAGAAATAATCATACAGGCAGTTTCCAGCCAAGCAGCTCTACGCCCAACAGCAGGTCCATCTCCGATGCTTATCCCACAGTATTCCTCACACAGACAATCCTAGACTCTTCTCAACCCAGCCTTACGCAACTATGTTTCTCTTATTCCACACACCATTAGGTCGGTCCTCCTCTAATATCTGCAAGTCCATCTGTTAACATCCTTTTCTTGCAGAAATTCATCCAGTGTTTGCTCCTCATAATCTCCATCTAAATTCCCTACTTTCAGCCTAGACTTCTTCTGCACCCACCAACTTCTATGCTCGCTTCCTGGGCATCTCTGCCTTTTGCCCCCTGCTCTCAAGTAAGCAGGCACTACACTAACTAAGCAGGTAGTAACGCTGGCAATAGTCCAGAGCCACAATGGAAGGGAAGGCTTCGAGAATCCTCATCTATAGCATGTACACCACCGACGGCTGTTTTAGCAAGGCAGTAATAGCAAATAAGGAAAAGAACAGCCACACAACCCAGTTGATATTTCTAAAACCTGTTTCAAACTGGCTAAATGTGGATGGATCTTTTAATTAAAACAGCAAAAACAAAGAGACCTTGCTATCTTACAGGAAGGATGTTTCAAAAGCAAGTGCTAGGTCACTTAGAAAAAAGCTGCCCTAAGTTATCAAATACCAAATGAGCTCCACTACTGTTTCAGTCTGTGAAAATGGCTAAGCAAGTATTAACTGAGATTAGAAAAAGTTCAATGTGGAGGTAGGTAGAGAGCTTAGAAGACTTCAGCCCAACTGGAAAATTGCAGACAATCTTATTAAATAAAGCAGATAGTATTATAAACCCTATTACCAAACATTGCTTTTTCTTATTAGGACTACAAGGAAATTGCAATAAAACCTAACTATACAGAATCTGCTCAAAGTTCACTTCTGATTATCCTTGTTATTCTCCTTCACTTTTGAGTGTTATAAAAAACAGTACTATTTATAGATGGAGCGTTCATTTCACTAATGACTGATCTGACCTTTCGGTTTAATGTCAGAGGGCTTTATTTCAGAATTAAACCCCTCAGCATCTATGGTTGTCTTCAGAATCCACCAGGGAATGAGCAACATTAAGTTACAGCTTGATTTCACATTTACTTCAGAAGTTAATAAAAAAAAAAGCCCCTGTTTTTAAACACTATCAAAATGCACAAGGTATTTCCCAGTTAGAACATAGACATGTACACTTCAAACATGCCTAAAAATTTTTTCATTTATGTGGAAGAACAGGTGTATCTGTGCATATTCTTTAACTAGGAGTTACTTGTGGATATTAACATGCCTGCTCGTACATATGTCAATAACGTGCTGAACTAAAAACTTCTGCTTTGCAGTGTGTTGACAGAATGGGTGACAACTGTATTAAAATCATTAAATGCCATAAAGCCTAAGGACAAGTAAAAGATAACTTTCCTCCACTTAACAAATATTCTTCTGTTTACATTACAGATTGACCCACAAGTAGGAAAGAAGTATTTAAAAAACAAAATTTAAAATGTTATTTACAATTTTGTGTTGTACTTGCACAACTTTAGTTGTATAATACTTTTAAATTGCAGAAGCCTAATTTTACGTAAAAAAGTCAGATGTAGTCATTTTTATTTCTTTACTGCATGGAAATGGAAAACCAAACCTGACAAGTTTTGTGCTTCTGTTCATAAGCTTTTTAATTAAGGTAGAGAAACCCTTTGTCATTTGGTATTCAGATCTGTGTGTCAAATTGTAAGAGTATTGTACTAGAGAAAATTGAGCAGATCTACTGCCTAGCTATAGCAATTTAGCTTTTACAATATAAATATGACTACAAGTTCCAATACTAATGAGTTTGCAATCAACTTCTCATGAATTTTTGGTGCTAGTTACATGAAATAGTAAGTTAAGGAACAACTCCTTCCAGTAACTTCTTCCTCTCAAAGATTTAAGCAAAACAAAAAGACTTCATATGTTCCAAACAAGCAAATTTGTGTTTGCAAATTTTTAAGAAATGTGCTTATAATAAAAGAGGTTGTGAATTTACTCAGCTTTTCAAATGGGTCTTTCAAAATGTAATAATGTTTACTGGAACTATTTAGTAAAGCAGACTATAAACAATTATAAACAACAGAATTAAGCACTAAAATCCCTTTCATTATTAAAAATTACTATAGAAAAAAATCCATATGTATTAATTTAAAAGCATCACTTAAACTGAAAAATTTTAAACTATATTTATACTGAATAGTTATGCTTCTGAATATGCAGAGCAGGTGGAACTATTCCTCTGGTTTTTAGCACTTCAAACATGAGTTTTCAGACAGCAAATCCATTGATTTTCAGAGTAAAGGCAACAGTATTGTTTCAGGAAATAGAAGATGAACACTCAGTGTTAAGAGTGCTTTCAGAACCCATTTTCACATTCATGCTTTCTCAGCAAAATGCTGTTTGGGGCAGAACCAATCTACTTCTCACTTAATTAAGTTATTATTGATTCCCATAAAAATATCATATTAGTGCCCCCCTGTGAATATAATTATATCAGTATATAATTAAAAATTTCACGAGGAATAGCTTTTGAGACACTTCATAATGGCAATTTTAAAATTAAAACTGCTAAGCAGATAGCACAGGTCATGGGTTCTTCTAGAAAGATTAGGAAAAACTTAAGTTAAAATAGCTATTTATTTTCTCTGAAGATCTCTACTCATTCTTTAATTCTCTTTGTGAGGTAAGCTATAAGTAAGAAAAGTGGCACTGGCAAGACTAGACCAATCTCAGCAGCAAGAAGAGATGCAGATAATTTGAGCAATTTTCATCTTACAAGCAGGAGCTTCCTGTGGTATTGAATGCTGCACAGGAACAAGTGGGGGAATAGAGGTAACAGGAGATCACGTCACACAGAGTATTTTTGATTAGAGACAGCAAATCTCTAAACAGTAAAAAAAAAAAAGTAATACAAACAAACAAAACTTTATAGACATAGATTGAGGTCCTCCAAAATATATCCTGCGCATCCTACATGATAATTTTTTTGCTTCCATTATTTGCCATAAACTCTCAGGTAAGCTCTGTTAGCAGAACTTAAAACAGTTAAGAAAGTATAAAAACGTACCTGTTCAAGGAATGAAACAGTAACATGGCATTACTGAATATTTGTTTTGGGGAAAAAACATAAGGGAGGGGGCAAAACCAAAGAGAACAATTTGCCTTTAAATACATACACACACACACACACCCAGTTTTAAAATGCCACTCAAGTTTTAAAAGGCCAGATAATTTGTTTGCAAATATAATGAGCCCGGTTATTTTAATAGAGAATAAATGTAGATCTATTGCATAAAATCAGCTTTGGTAATCATATTATATGCAGAGAGGCTACCAGCTTCAATCAAGAGGAAGCACCAAAAATATAATCAGTGTCTGACATCAAGCATTACAGTGTCTTCAGAATCCAGGTTTAAATGATTACAACAGAAAAATCACCTGCAATTTGAACGATTGGTTTTCAAGGAGAAAACTATCTACATTTATGCATTTAAACTAAGAAGTGGGAATGAAAAAGAAAACACATTGTAAGTGTTCTGGTACATTAGTTTTCTAGATTCCCAAAGCAAAACAACATAAGAAAATTAACCATCAGAAATCAGTAAAGAGACTAGCAATTAGCTTATATAGCAAGCTGTTTCTGACTAATGATTTTTCCACTTTAGTTTTCCCAAAATCAAATTTATGATTTTTCCTCCATTTTATGTAAACAGTTCCAGAAATATCTGCAATTATACACACCATGTGCTAGTGTTCAACACAAGACAGGATGTAAAAGTAGTATTTCCAAACTCTGGAATCACATATCCAAATAAGGCACAGAATATTTAATACCTCAGCTATTTTTCAAAGCATTCGAGGATACATTGGCAGATGTACAGTGTTAACTAACAATATGATTCAGAGTCCAAGCCAGTTTGTCTCATATATTTGAACATTTAAAAAGTATTTCCAGGGCCATGGCCTGATTTCTTGGTAGAAGACTTGTAACTTTGAGTGTATACGAATTTATTGTTTATTAATAATCCTTTTTTTCCAAGTATTCACGTACTACAACTTCGGCTTAGAAAGACAGCATTAGCCCTAAATGAACATCTGACATTTTAGCATGTTTTAAATAGAAGCAATCAAGTTAATTAGTTAGAAAAAAAAAAATTACATGTAGCAAAATAATTGCTATCCTAAAAATTTCAACTTTAGATAAAGCACTCTCTATACACCTATAAGAGCTTATGTTAAGGCAGTCTAATCAGTGTTTACCTAGTGACCCATGCTAAATTTAAAATTCAGCTTGGTCCAAAGTATTTATCTGAAAGTGTTGACTGTGATACAAATTAACAATTGTGTAAACAAAATATGTTTGTCTATTGTCTAGCTTTAAATAGGTTATCTGTATTGGTACTCATCTCTACATCATTTCTGGGTGGTCTTTATCAAGTCCTTTTACCTATCTTGGCCTCAGTTTCCAGCTATAACGCTTTTTCTCCATGGCTCAGTTCAAGTATTTTAGTTGTAAAATCTTCAGTATAATGACCATATTGCAAATAGTGTTTATGCAATTAAACAGTATTCTCTCTGTCTCTTGACTAAACACATCTGAAACACATTGCTGAGAAAGACTGAGTTCCTTTTTAGTTTAAATTGAGTGGACTAATGCAAACAGAAGTTACTTTCTTCCTCCTTCACTATAAGTCAAAAGAGTCAAAACCTGTACAAACACTACTTTTCTTAGGTCATGCAATGTATATTTTTCAGTTTGAGGACATGATGTTTTTAAGATAGGCCTCTTACTTGAGGAGCCTGCTTTGGAAATGCTCACCTGGACTGTCAAGCTCTATAAAATGCACCTGATGTTAATATGTTCAGACAAGCCTATTACTATTAGCATTGAGATTATTTTCTTAAGCTGGCTGTTAAACAGAACTAATGACAAGTGAGAGTATGTATTACTAGACACCAGTAGCCCTACTCTAACAAGGGTCACCACATTTTCTCATCTTTCAGTCTTATCTCGGTGCATGTTTGAACAGTGGCACTGATGGTAGGTAGGCTGACTAGACCATTTCCAGACATCCCTTCCGATCTCAGCCATTCTGTGAACTAGACACTCCTCCCTGGAGCAACACAGGCTTAATACACATGCAGAAGATGCTTGAAAATTTCGTATTTACTTTAGCCATAAAGCACACAAAGGCCCTTCAGTAAAAATTTTATACAGCAAATTTTTGCATGGGTTAGATAAAATTCCTGGCCTAACTCAAAATTACTTACTGAATTAAAAATTGTAAGAAGCTGAGATTTCTACATGAGGATGCTTTATTTAAAAACAGAGCAGCATTACTATCTGAAGTGGCCTAGTTTATATCTCACCAAGAAAGATTAGTATTATCTTTGTTCTTGTTCGTGGATTTTTGATTATAAAATCCTTACATGGTTAGCCTTTCATGAAGCACTGTTAGGGATTAAAAACGTCTTTATGAACACGTTCTCATATAATGAAATCATAACAATTCAGCTTCATTTTACCCAGAGCAGAAGCAGCATGCCAATTAAAAGCTGTGTTTTGAGGGTTTAATATCAGCAGGTTGAAAACGGGTTAGGCAATAAACTAGCAAAAAGACTGTCAGCCCAGAGAGAATTTTTTCTTTTTTTACGTCAAGCACACTTTAAATCTCCTAAGCTGTTTATAATGATAGCATTGCCAGAATTAGCCCAGCTAAAAATCATGGAATTGGCTGCATCTGTGACAGAATACAAAGAGCCCCAAAACACTGCAGAATATTAGAAAAAAAGTCTTAAACCCCGCCCCAAAACAACATACAAAGATTGCATGTTCTGGAGGTTTGGTTTTTTATTCGTAAACAAAAATCAGTGCATCCATTTTAGGTACAAATGTATCTTCATATTCATGAATAGTAGCATTGCCTGTGAGTAAATACTCTGATTTTTTTCCAGTCAAAAAGTACCACAACAGCATCAAATGTCACGATTACCAAGTCTTTTGGACAACAGGATTCCAGCATGCAGACAACTCCCCTACATCCTCATCAATGCCTCCCTCTTAATTAATATGATTCTAATGTGTACCAGGACCTATTCTTAGTGAGGTTTTCTTCCAACTCAAGAACAGCAGCGCAGGTGAAAAGAGTCCCAGGAATCCTCCTCACTAGCTCTACCTGAACCAACCAATAAGTAGTAAGACTCCACTGAGAAATAACACAGCATGAATCACACTCCTCTCTTTGCTGGTGTAGTAAGGCTGCGCTGCCCCAGCTATGCTAACAAGGAACCGAGCCAAATAAACAGGACATTCAGCTGTCTTCCACAAAGTCTATCCAGACTGCAGAGAGCGAAACACAGGACCAGCTGTGGGCTTACTACAGTAATATCAGCACCTTATTTTGGCCCTGTTTGGCAGGGTGCATTTAGAATCACACTACTAGCAGTACTGTATAGACCATTACATACAGGGGTTTTTTTGGTTTGTTTGTTTTTTTTTTTTAATTCGTATCAGCTGACTACTTTTATGACTATTTCTATGACTCACTTGCCCAACTCTGTACAAACACAAATTAAAGGAGACATGGTTAGAACACTAAACAGGTATTTTTTGGAAAAGGCATAATGAGACTCAAGGTGCAATTTCATGCTTGGTTAAAGGCAGGCTACAACTGCTGCTACTAAAAGAGGAGTCAACCTTCTCTCTGTGCTTACAATGGCTCTGGCAATCCTGAAGCTGCACGGCGAGTTGGATCAGCTTAATAACTCAAGTGAAAATGAATTGTGTTCCCTGCCAGCCCCAGTTCCTGAGCAGTTGTGATGTAGCTGATGTGAGGGAACTGCCATAAGTGTGCAGATGGGACCAGACGATTGGTGACTTTTCATTTTGGCAGCAGGCAGTCTTGGAATAACATGTCAGTCATGAAATATCAGATATCACTGATAAGGTATTTTTCAGCAACATATGCCTTGTTCACAGTTGGTCCAATTTTCATAGGGACAGCAAAAAACCAACTTATGATTCCCATCCTAGAAGTAAAAAGTTATTTTAAATAAATTAATTCTATGGTAATATTGTCTCCAGTTTTCTTCTGAAAATGAATTATTTTCCTTGAAATTTTCTTCAGGTTGCTGTAACTTAACACATTTCAACCTGAGGTGTTATATCCTTGCTTATACAAGCAAATAAAGTCACGGTCTTTCTATGGGGAGTGCTTCACAGAAGCTTCTATTCGCAACTTGATATAGGAATAGAGATGTGAACCTATAAAAGCTCCCAGCACTCCCCAGGCAAAGATCCTGACTTTCATTTCAATTTAATAGAGGAACTTCCATATATCACCAGCACTAACTGGAACTCTCTGGACATTCTTCAAGCTGTTAGCTGTCACAAAAACCTTTGTGTACTCTTGCAAAAATTGATCAATCTGTGATTGTTCTATGTAAGCAACTTGAACTTCCTACCTTTACCTACCTGTAAGTTCAGATTTCAATACAGTCATCTTAAAATTCTACCTGGAATGCTCATCTATGCTGCTCATGCCACTAAAACAAAATTCCAAAGGATTTATAGAACCAAGTGTGTTAGAATTGGTTATTACATGACACTGATTATGGTAAGCAACCGTATATTTAATTTTCCAGATGGAATTTCCACTTGACAGCTTCATGCAGCAATGTGCCAGAACTGAATATTAAGGTTTGACTACACGCTAAAGCAATTAACTTAATCCCCAACATTTATAAGCACCTTAATTAAATTTATGGATTCTTTCCTCTCTCATTCCCATGCTACTAAATAGGAAGAAAATAAGCTCTCTTTCCAAAATTATCATATACGAATTGATGTACATCGCACATCTAGCAGAAGATAAAGCATTTCAGAATTCATCTAGTGTTTGAAGAAATTAAGTTTAGCACAATATTTAAATGTGGTTGGAGGTATGAACCAGGTATCCAAGTGATAAATAGATTCATCGTGGTAATCAAAGGCTAACTTGCATTGCATATTTCACAAAAACACCCCAAAGAAAACAAAGCCACAAACAAAGGAAGAATACAATTTATCTACCATAAGAAAAGTTGTCTCCAGTACCCTTTTGTGAACACTAAATTATAAATAGGTTATAGGATTGCTCATCTAGTAATAGAATAGAGTCTTACATGCTATTTTCTCAATCAGTGATAGAATTGACTACAACAAAATAGAATGAAGTCACACTGAAAGCTTCAAGAAACAAATTATAAGTCCAGTCTTGAAAACATTCTTCTGAATGAACTATAAAACTATTTTCAGACTCAAGATGAAGAAAAGGCAACCAGTTACAAACGGAATACTAGAGTACAGCACCACAAAGAACAGGAAACAATGCTTTAATGGTGAACACAAAATTATTCAGAACAAGCATTAGCTCTGATTAAATTATCATCAAGAAAAATGTTATTAGGTTATTCATTTTGGATTATTTTTTAAAACCCAGAATTTTCAAAATGTAGAGATTAAAATAATTAAAAATTTGGAAAAAAATAATCAGAAGTAGCAAAATCATGTAATTACTGAATACGACATTCCAAAACCAACTTTTTACAACCATCAATGAAATTTAATAAAATACTAGAAGGAAATTGCAATACATTACATTGTATACTTACGATAAGTATTTTTAGGAAGGTATTTAACACTTTTATGACTTACCAGCAGTGAAGTCATTATTTAAATCTATAAATGCATGAGAGTGCGGTATATACATTTTACTTTGAGTTTCCAATGCAGCATGCCATGATAAGTTCCTACAGACAAGAATAAAAAGCAATACATTTTATTAATGCATAGGGACTGCTAATCATGATAATATACCTTTTAAAAAAAAATTGTGAAACTTTCAGTAAAACTGAACAGAAAGCATGTTCTCCTAATGCTAAGCTAAAATTACTACTTAGCTTACTAGCTAGAGTAATTGCTTGAAAGGTTCTGCGAAGGACGATTCATAGCACAGGGCTTCAGTTAGGATTTTATTAACTTTCTAAAGCAACTTTTTTTGTACGCAGAAAAGTATTGCTACCCACAAAGGGAAATTTACTGCCTGTACTTCAGCTGTAAACCTTGAGACACTGATGGCCATCCTCTCCAGTTTCCTCAGTTTTACTATCAGTACTGACATCTACTTTAGGATTAATAAAGATGAGCAAAAATGGATGTAATCACATGCTGTTAAAGCAGCTGATGCCTGCTGCATGTAAAAACTTTATTTTCAGTCACTTAAAAAAATCAACATAAGAATTAACCTCTCGCATTATGATGGACTACAGGCTAATTATGTCATTTCCCAGGCAGGTGATATGTTTATTTATTTATAAACATATATGCCCTGCTGCTTTCTGTTCTAAAAATGATGGAACTTCCAGCAAACCTCCCTACTAACAGTGCACTGAAATAGAACAAATCCTTCAAAAGTCAGTGGTTGAATCATCAAATATGTTGCTTTCAGAACCCTAGCTAATACACTCAGAAACATCTCATCATGCGCTATACAATAGGAGGACAGTGATATTATTACTGTCTGGAATTACTTCGTTTATTCCAGTGACATTACATACGTATTACTAAAGTCCTTATCTTCCGTGACTCATTTTATGGTAAGAAAAAAAATAAGCTTCTGATTACTTCCCAGATATCATAACTAAGTCTCAGAATGTTAAGAATAATCACTTAATCTTAAAGAAATAATTAAATATTTTCTATAGGTTTTTCTATGTATTCAGTTTTGAAGATAGCCAAGAAAGTTGGTTATTCAGCTCTCATAAATTTAAAAACATTTTAGATTAAAAATAGAAAAATGCTTTTCTAAGCAGATGACAAAGTGGTTTTCCACAAACAAACATTGCTTATGCTGCTGCCTATAGAACTCAGTCTTATTTTGAGCTGTAATGAGTAAGTTTATTTGTATCCTAATACTACTGAAAGGATTTCTTCAACAGAATGAATCAAATCTCCCATTTTTCCTTATCTTCAAAAGCTCATAAAATTTCTCAGTATCTAATCATTGCAAGGTGTTCAGAAACACCCTTGTGAATTTGAAATCTCTGTTCCATAAGCCACCAATTTAAACAGAAGTAACAGTGATAAAATTCAAGTTGGGATTAATGACAAAAACCATATTGCCAAGAAGGGTATAGTTTCCATTTACACATTTAAATGTTATTTACCCTACATCACTTCTGAATGATCTCTGAGGAAAGGAAAATAGCCAGTTAGGAACAACAGGTATAGCTTTGTTAAGCTGACTGATGGGGTACGGGGTGGGGGCAAGCCTGACTTAAATTATTTTTTTTTAAGGGCCATGGAGATGCACGACAGAAAGCTGACAGATTGTTGCCATAGAGACAGAGTAATCATCTCATTGATTTCCCAGTGGTAACAGACCTCTTTTGAAACAATAGCTGAAGAAAGCCACATAGGAACGCAAAGAGTTCCTAACACACTCTTTCTTTTAAAATAAACTTAAGCATTGATTGTATGCAAACCTAAACCAGCTGTGATGCCAACACCTGGATTTCTCCTGACACACACAGAGCTGCAGGTTTCTATGTTAACGTTACTAAAAAACATTCAAGATAATCCTACCAAGTTCCATGTAAAAGATGCAAAATAGCAAGTTAGAAGATGAAAACTTGTTCGAACAACTGATTTAAAGGTCCAATCCTCCAAGAAAACACAAGACTGGTTCCTAATTTTTCCAACTATTTGTTGGAAATTATGCATTAATCAAAAGAAAATAGTTCAAAAAGAAAATGCCAAAAGCTAAGAACATCATATTTATTTTGACATTTATAATCCAACTTGCATCCTAAAAATAAATTTCTGCTATCTTTTGAGCACATTCTTTGTCAACTGAGAGAAGAATCTCTAAATCAGGAAAAGAGTCCCAATTCAAGTATCTTTCTTTTGAGGCTTCCTCTTTTTCAAAGAATGCCCAAACCCACACTACTATCAATGAAGTTC
This sequence comes from Gorsachius magnificus, assembly GCA_034008185.1. Lineage (NCBI taxonomy): Eukaryota > Metazoa > Chordata > Aves > Pelecaniformes > Ardeidae > Gorsachius > Gorsachius magnificus. The sequence goes on along the minus strand of CM067088.1, from coordinate 32,842,969 downwards.
TTCCTTACAAAAGTCAAAGTCTGAATGTATGTTAAATTCAGTTTGGTAAAGTCACAGGAAAACATGTATAGACTCACATTTTTAGTTGTTAAAAAAAAAGTCATCCTGTTCAATAACAAAACTTTCACTAATTCGGAGTCACACCAATTTGTGTCCATGAACAGACAATCCTAATAGCTCTCAAAAGCCAAAGATTTCTTTTTCTTTATCAGAATACAAATTTCTATTCAGTTTTCCTCATTCTGCTTTTGAACGTGAACAGCCCTTCTCTGGGGTCCAGTAGTGTTTTTAACAAAAAACTTACAACTTCTCTTCAAAAGACAGATTTAAAGTTCTTTGCCATCTTGCCCAATATTAGAGATGTTGCTACTTTTTCTTTTTTTGTTTAGAGACTGGTTCTTCTGAGTCAGTAGAGATCCGTTATTTTGTTACGCTTTGATTTCAGCATTCTTTTTTTTTTTTTTTTTTGGTTGGAAAAGACCTCTAAGATCATCAAGTCCAACTGTTAACCTAACACTGCCATCCCACCACTAAACCATGTCCCTAAGCACCTCATCTACCCATCTTTTAAATACCTCCAGGTACACCCAAAACAGTGAAACAACATTAACCCCTTGCGTAGTCCTTACTAGCCATTTAAATATGCCATTAAAATAATAATTTTTATCCCAGTATTTGCTAACTAGTCCCATTCTAGAAATTCCAGGGCTAACAGAAACTTTAATAATGAAACTTAGTCCTCTTTACTGCAATCTCATAAGACTTCAGTCAACTTCTATTTGCCGAAGAGTGCCCTTAGCCAGTCCTTGACACAAAAGATGCAATACAGAGAATGAGTTGCACACATACTTATATTGCTACTTCAAGTTGCCTCTGCCTTATGTCTTTATGAATCTCTTCCCCAATAAGCATACCAAATATTTTCCTTCATATAGCTTAATTTTTCTCATGCTTTTGATTTCCCATGTTGTCTAACCTCCTTCCCATTACAATTAATTTCCTACATAAATGAGCTGAACTTTTTTTTAAGCTTACCTCAAACTCTTGCACATTTTTCTTTTACCATCCCTTATATTCTAAGATTTGTTCCAGTACTTCTTGCATCATCTATTCATTTAATCTATTATAACTAAATGCAGCTTAAATTCTATGGATGCTACTTAAAAACTTTGGTTTGTATTTTTGCACAGCACAGAATTCCATAATACAGATTATAATAATAAATATCAAAGTGTACTAAACAAAGGAGACTATAACTGTTCCAAGAAACAATTATCCTATTTCTCATGTCAACTAACATGGTTTTTGGTTTCTCAGGTCTCATAGACTGTCTACTTCCCCTCTAAAATAACACTTTAAAAATTAGAAGCAGAGTGGCATAGAATGTTTAATGATACACATGGAAATGAGAGAAGATTCATACGTTTGCACAGTTCCTGTTCAACATGAGGCTTATGCCTCTCTAATAAGAATAGAAATGGAAGCACAATGAGTAAATTAACAAAATTCATGCTAATAAACAAACAAACCCTTAGCTTACCCGCCTATCAATATCTGTGGCTTACTTGAGTCACTTGTGACACCAAAGACATCAGGAATCAAGTCTCCATTAAAGCTGAAAATACAAAACAATTTCAGTATCATCTTAGCCATTATAGGAGTTGAAGTTAACTGTTCTTAAGTTAACCTGTATTTGGTTAGCATTTCCCCACCAAGCAATGAAGAATTTTTAGCTGCATAGTCGTTTCTGAATTTTGGCTCTTGTCTGAGCTGCTGGTAGTAGTAGTATTCTTTCAATATTTTACACTATGGCATGCATTTGATTTTCCAGCTAGATTTCCCCCTCTTTCTTGTTCAGCATTTCACACAGAGGGAAGTACACTGTGAAAGGGATATTTGCTCAGCCTGACAAGCCAGTAAGGTTTTTGCTTTACACAATTCACTCAAAAATGAATGGCTCTTTTTCTGCAGAAACAGAATACTGAAATTAAAAAAATAAAAGCTTATTTAGTTACTATTGCCAGGATGATATAACATACAAGATTTGTAAAGATGACCGATATGTTTTGTCATCTTTTGTTAGACCAGTTAGCATTATATAAATCACCCTGTTATTAACAGGTAAAGAGCATGTGTTCCCAATTTTAGCTTTAAAATATATTTAAGTTGCTCTTAGTCACCACTATAATGTTGTTTTCAAAAAAAGTAGGTCATACTTACTCCATTACTAGAGGCTCATCACGAAAAGTCTTATTTAACATAGTTTTATGGTTAAGATCTAAAACCAGAAAATATTAATTTGATTCAGTTACCAATGTTATGACATCTGTATTTTTAACTTCAACATAATTCTTCTATTAATTTACAACCACTAATTTTATTAAAAAAAAATCAGCCACCATTGAACATAAACTACTAAATGGCTTCCTGAAATTATGCAGGAAAGGTGAGTTACAGTTAAAATACTGAAGCTTCTTCCCTTTCCATTAAACCCTTCAACAAATTATTCTAAATAGATTTTAGTGAAACCTACTCTATGTATGACTGCAATCATACGTACACAAAATCTGAAATGGTTAGGATGAAGACAGCCTAAAAATTTAACATTGCACGTAAGGCCTCTGTTTAATGTTTTGTCACTGTAAAAAACATTCTTAATTATATACACTGAGTGTTTGAAATAACAATTAGAGGTAGACTGCCTAAATGGGAAGGAAGAATTTTATATACTAATCAGGTTATAACCTCTCAGACTTCACTTTTACTTGTAATCCAAACTCATTGCCACATCATCCCCCTTTCCTTCATCTCTCCGTAACATTTCTTTCCAGTTTCCACATTTTGTATGACAGCACTGTCCTATTGACTTGTCTGTCACACTTCCATTACCCAAGCAGGCACCACATACCTTCCCAGTAGGCTCACTACATACCAACCATTGCCTGAATTTTTTATCTCTGACTCCTTTTCTAAACCCCAAATGCTCATTTGGGCCTCTCCCAATATTTGTTTATTCAGAAGCAAGACAGCATAAATTAATCCAAATCCTTCACATTCTTCCCAATACTACAGCTACCTCCTATTCTCTTACTGCTTGATCCAGTACATTTTCCCAGGTTTCACCTCTGATTAAAGCCAGAAGCAATGGTATCTAAGGCCATCAATTGCCTCACTTGTAAATACTTTATAACACAGTTGTTTATAATAGTGATTATTCTTTGGTAGTTTTTGTGGACTTAAGAGTACCTTCTTCTGCCTTTCTGTCCTTCTCCAAACCCTAAACTCTTCCCAAAAACCTTTCCTAGCAAATTCAACAGAAAACAGAAGAGAATTCCAGAGTTCATACAATCCATGATTCTACCCTAAGATAGAATCAGCTCTACGTAGAACACTCCTAAAAGACTCTTGAAAACTGGATTCTAAAGTTCTCGAAAACTTCCAGTGGTAGGAACTCTAGAAACCTCTCCCAAAACCTACTTTAGTGTGTCACTGTCTTTAAAGAATTTGGTTTAACAGAAATAAGAGTGTTAATATTACTGTTGATAAGGTTAGGTATGATATTTTGAAAGTTTATGCACTAAACTTTACACCAGGTTCTCAGTGCATTTTAAATTCAAGATAAGTCTTTTGAGGTAACCTTTGTAAAACTGACACACATAATGGGTAAGCCATGAGAAGCAGCTCTGCAGTTAGTAGGTTACTGTCAAACTATAATATCTTTTGGTTATGTCTGTTGCATGATATAAAGCAAGAGTTTTAGCTTTGTGCTCTTTCATTAATTATTGAATACAGTTTAAGAGCAAGATAATATATGGGTATGAAGCTGAATAGCTGCTAATCCCTATTTTAGTTGTAAAAACAGCCACTACACTGTAAAATGAGTTATAACTTTCTGAAAATACTTTGAATTATTAAAAAGTCTAACAATCTTATTAATAAGCAGTCTCAGCAACTCACCTAATGTTTGGTTGTGCCCCCAGAAAATAAACACTGAAAGTTCATCTTTGGCATGATTTTGTGCCCAGGTAGTCAGGAGGACATCCATTTGTGAATCACCATCATAATCTCCAGGAACTACACTGGTTATGGTAACACCGAGAGATCTAGAATCAAAAACAAACAAAAAACCCCACATGCAAATAATTGTACAAATGTATGCATGAAAACTGAAAGTACTTCTGTGTTCAAAGGCTTGCCTTTTTGTCCCAATTATTATTAGTTGGTCCAATACCAAAATCCTTCAATGACCTGGCTTTTTATAAAGTCCTTATCTATTGCAAAAGTAACTTTAAATCAAGCATTCTGCAGGCTGTCTTCCCTCTAGGGAAGGATGAAATTTTAAATTCTAAATTTCAGCTAAGAGGCATTCTTCAGCCATATCCCATTTGTTAATACTATCTAAACATCATTAAATCCCTTCATTTGTTGTAGAACCAGTCCTCAAAATGTGTTTCAGAGAGCAGCATCTTTCGGTTGTATTCCAACAGCAAGACCACAAAGCAACAGGAGCAGTTTAAGCAGCAGGAGTCAGAGAGATAGCTTTTTTAAAAGACAATGTCATCTCCTATCTTCCACCACATCTTACCACTCCTCCCTACATTTGTTCATTCTTTCTATCTTTTTAAACTAGGTTACCTACTCAGAGGCTCTGCTTTATACACACAAACATGGATAATTTTGTTAAGAATTAAAAGCAGAACATTGCTAATGCACTAAACAAACAAGCTTCTTCCAAGACAGGAGGGAATAAGGAAAAATAAAAATATATAGAACTATAGAAGATGAAGCTGAGCTATAACAGCAATTTAACTCTTAACAGACATAATACTAGTAGTAAGCATTACGAATAAGCAATAACATATCCTGTAATACTATTACGGTTAAAACTAGTACACAGTACTAGTACATAAACACACAGATTGTTTTACATTTATTAAAAATTGATGCTTTTTTCAAAGCCATATTTGAACTTTAGAAAGGAACAGATCTCTACACAGAAATACCAGAACACCATTCTCCATTTCTCTCTCTAAAGCAGATGATATTGGCTGGATTCCATTAGTAATTACAGCGACTAGAAGAATTTCCCTGAAAACATGTCTTGGGACAGAGACTAATACTACCTGCCAAAAAGACTTAATCTATGATATGGAACAATAGTTTGCTTTACTAGGAAATAAAGGCCTGGAAAACCAAGTCAACTGCAAAATTTTCCAAGATATGGGTATTTTTAATACTAATTAGAAGACAAACACCCCAAAGCATAGAAATTCCATAAGGGGTGGGAAGTCACACCTGTTAGTTAATAATATGAATGACAAAACTCACCTCCACAAATTCTGTTATCTGACCCACAAAATCCAAACAAATCAAACCAAAATGTAACAGGAAATTAATCAGGAAGCTGGTCAAAGAACTTGGAGCTCTAAGGGCAAGTTGAACAACACAGTCAAACAGGTAACAACAGCACAGACAGTTCTAGTCATGCTCCTACTGACTGCAGAGATGCACTTTCAAGAACAACAGCCACTTACACTGTTTCACCATTGAATATGGATACTTACTTCATTGGTAACTTAACACGGGGCTTAAAGTAGGGTTCCTTCTGGTCAGCCAAAAAGATAATCAACTCACTTCCTGCAAAAGCAAGTAGGAGTATGAATAACAGAGGAGGGTTGTAAGTGTATTATATACAAAAACAGTACTTAAAAAGCTATGCCACAAATAAGTCATTCCTCACAGCAGCAAAAAACTTGAAAGACTTCCCATACAACTACTTCCTCCTCATTCAAAAGGAAACAGAAGGAGCACTTCTTCAATACACCCTATAAATCTAATTGCATCTCAAATGAATGCTAATATCAAGAATCTTCTTTGGGTCTTAGTGTCACACCTTCCTCTCTGCTGTTGTTACCACGTTGCTTAAAATGAAACTTCCTATAACGAGTTACAAAACATTACACGTGGAAAAGTAGTAGGCATCAGTTCCATACAAATAATTAAAGCTGAAAAGTCTACCGCAAATTATTTCTTTCAATGCCGTCTCTGACACAGCAGGATCTGATACTGCTTTCCCAAGTCAGCTGACAAAAGCACTTTAAGTGAAACTCAGAGAAGTAACCTGGTTCCCTGCAGCATTTCCTCATTTAGAGGCAACGATACAGGCCACCATCATTTAACTATTTCAGGAAGATCTAAATAAAAGCCCGTATTTTACATTGCACAAATAATTAAAGTTTGGGGAAGAAAAAAAAAAAGTTAGCCTGAACGACAAAATGTATTTTTGGTCAGCAAACCACAATACACACGCACTTACTTCTGCAAGTAAAATAATAGTTCACAGTTAAAGAAAAAAAAAAAAAAATCACTCATCCTTTATGATGCTTGTTTTCTGCATTCTCCAAGAAACTCACCTGCAGCATCCCAAACAGCAAGAACTAGGTTACCCAATCGAAAATAATTCCATGGCTCCAAACTCCAGCTACCATAGTATATTTCAAGACCATCATTCAGTGGCAAAGTTCACAGCTGTGAAATAGCAGAATATAAGCTTCTTGGCTATGAAAAAATAGATAACTGCCATAAAAGTATTTGCCAAGGAGAATGCGCCAGCAAATGAGTAAATGAAAACAAACCCTTTCAAAATGGATAGGGGCGACTAGCGCAGTCCCATCTGGCAAGCTAATAAAGCCTGGGTTGCACTGCACGTTCACAGATGATACAGAAAGTTGGCAGACAGTAAGGTAAAGAAGCCTGCTGGCTGGTTAAGCTTTTGATAATAAAGCTGTGGGTTGACTGCTAAAACTTGTAATTCCAATTTCACACTATAGACTTTCACCTGCCTTTTTATCATCTATGTGGTAAAGTAATGACGACGATGATGAAGCAGCAAATATGTTTTTACACATAACCAGTTTCCAAGCCAATTATACTGCTCAGAAATGAGATTTTATGGCCACTAAAGATAGATTTATGGAAATTTCAGCTCAGTGCTCATCAATAGTCAAAACAAACTGACTACTGGAAATTATTAGATGAAAACAAAATCACCATGCCACTACATCAATCCATAGTCCACACATCCTAGACGCTGTTTGCAGTTCTTGTCCTCTCATCTCAAAAAGAAAACAGAACAAAAAAAGTACATAGGAGGGTGTGAAAAGGGGAACAGTTTCCATACAAAAACCAGTTATATAGATTAGAGGTCTTCAGTCTGAACATCTGAGTGAGGTTACCAGAGAAATTTTCAAAATTCCCCAAAGAAATGGCAGAAGGCAAACAGGGGAATGATCACTCACTGCCCTGTACTATTGGGAGAGGCATCAAACACAACCAGAAGGCGGTAAGCTGAACGAGCAAACAGCGTGAGCTTCCCCACTTATCCCTGTTCTGCGCATAGACTTACAAAACAGGTAAGTCTATGCACAATTCCCTTTATTCATATATTTTTAGTTGCAAAAATTGACTAAACCCAGGGTCCACTGGTAATTTTGAACTGTTCTCGCAATAAGATACTTCTGGATCTGGATTACCTCTTACGTTTAGCTAGTTCACCCTCTCTTACAAAGCTCTGAATACAAACTGATTTTTCTTTCATGTATCTGAGCAGCCGAAACTTAACTCTCACTCAAACAAAGTAACTCAAGATCAGAGCAGTAACATAAATCCATCAAGAGGCCCAAGACATCAGACATCACCCCCATTTCCTTACTAAGAGTCAGGATTATCAAGACTGGTCTTCTTTACCAGATCACTGCTCCTCAAAGTCCAGTATTATCTCCACTGCTCACACTACTTCAGCACTACTTAGAATTGGCTACCGTTTATTCTACTGCTTAGAATTCTACTATTCAGAATTAGCTCTTACTTTTTGTTTAGAAGGTATTCTGTAAATTTTTTGAGTTACTTTTTGTCAAGACTTAAATTATGCAAAATAATGTTTTCAAGTAGGTTATTTCAGGCTGACTTTTAAAGAAAGTATCAAATAGGAAAAGTACAGCAAGTGCTGCTCTGCAGAAGCAAAGAAGAAACCATGAGACTTGTTTCTAAAATTTTTAACTATTTGCATTTTTATATACATGCCTCTGAAAGGAAGTAAAAATTAAATCTGTTATCACTGACGTTCATTTAAAATCTCATCTTTCAGTGCATTTTTCCAGCGGATGTGCCAGTAGAACATTTTCAAGGAGCCATGCATTTAAGCGCCTCAACTAGATGGGAAAGTCGCTCAGGCTTGACCAAAGCTACTTACAGAAACATTTCTGAGATTGAAGGAATAAAAGAGGTAAATTTGAGAATAAACTTGTTATGTTAACATATAGCTTCAAGCAAGTAAAATAATCCAAGATTAACATCTGCAAATGACACTGACCACTAATAATAAGCTCTGAGTTAGGGTCCCCCCATATCTGAGGCCTAAACAGAAACTCACAGCAGACAACAGCTGTACGGAACAAATTTATCTAGCCTTCCACGTAAGGTAAGATAACGCGCAACTTATCCTCCTTACAACTGTTCATCTCTGTTTCCTAAGATATTGTGAAAGCAGGAGCAAAAAACCAGTTTGTGACCGCTCACTCTGCAGGCCAGAGTCTTTAGATTATTTCACAACCATAAACTCAACTTTAAAGACCAGCTTTTCTTGCCCCATGCGAAACCGTATCTCAGTGCAAATTGCGAATATCTTTTCCCATACAGAAAATAACTCAGGAGCAAAGTAATCGCCAATTTTAGTCCTGAAAATAATTTTACTGTTCGCCGAGCTCGCCCCTGGCCCCACCGCGGACAGACGCGGCCACGGGACGCGGCGCTCCCCGAGAGAAGGCGGAGGAGCGGCCGCAGCGGCCGGCGCACAGCACGGAGGGCGCCGGGGGGGGGCCGGACCCGCGGGCACCTCCGGGTCCCACGCCCCACTCCTGACAGGGCGGCTCCCTCCGGGACAGCCTCTCCCCACCCGCCAGGAGCCGGGGAAGCACCTCTCAAACCGGCAGCCGGCGCCTCTCCGCGGCGGGACGCCTCCGCGGAGCGGCGCCAGGCCCGCCCACCCCGCCCGCCCCGGCGCGCTCACCGCCTCGCAGCACGAACAGGTCCGTCTGCTTGTCCGAATTGAAGTCTCCGAAGGCCGCTAAGGTCCCGTAGGCCTCCGCCCCGAAGAGCTGGGCGGTGACGTTCTGCAGGGCCCGGCTGGGCCCCGCCAGGGCCAGCAGCAGGCAGAGCCCGAGCCAGCCGCGGGCCCAGCTCCCCGCCGCCGCCCGCATCACTTACGGCAACGCGGGGGTGTGCCCGGCAAACAGCCGCCTCGCTTCCGGGACTGACCCGCAGGCTTTGCGACAACGGCGTGACGGCCTGCACGACTCTTTACGGCTGGCGGGAGTAACCAGGGGGAGGTCGCTGCCCGGCCGCTGGCCTGGGGGCGGCCGCGGCCCCTGCGGGGGCGCATATGGCTGACGTGAGCTGGAAGATGCTGGAGTTGCGGGCTCGCTCTAAACGTTCAGGTCGACCTCCTGGCTTTGCCCGAGAGGAGCTCCGGGGCTCCGCTTCCTCGCTAACTGCCCCCTTCCCGCTCGCCTCTCCTTCCCCCCGCTCCCCGAGCGCTTGGCCGGTGCCGTCCCGCTGGCCGTCTCCGCTGCCCCCGGCGTGGGGCGGCTGTGAGCCCCCGGGGTTTTGTAAAGCGGTCAACGGAAGATTTTTGGCGGCGCTTACACAAAAGTACCAGCTTTTGTCAGGTTTCCCTTGGATAAATTTTTTTTTTTTTTCTTTTTAACATCAGAATTACTTGTTCTGAACTTGGACTGCGTGGCAGCTACTTTCTGGCCTAAATGAAGGGGTGATTACCAAGTTGGTTTGAATTTCCAACGTTCAAAAAAGCCGATTATTATTTATTTTAAATAAAATACATTCTTAGGGCCTCTATTGTTAATCTTCTAATGGAAACAGTTTTCCAAATGATCCCAGTGGTGTTTGTTTATTTGTCATATGTGCTTGTAAAACTCAAATCATTATTTTCTTATTTGCATACTTGATTGGTTCTGACTGATCAGACATTGTGAAAAGAAAACTTTATGAGGGCCCTCCTAAATAAAATTGTTTGATTAAAGACTACTGTGATTCATATGGCTTTAAAAATTCTACTTATGTATAGTGTTAATTTACAAAATACTGCTGTTAAGACTGTCTAGTAAACGAGCTGTTACTTTGTGTCTAGTTATGATTACACAGTACTGTTATCTGGGAATGGATTTACAAACGTAGCCGTAGAGCTCTACAAAATAGTGTCTGGAACCTGCATGTTTGGAGTCGGTGAATCCTGAGTCACAGGGCAGCATGCTAACTTTGGGATTCCCATGCAGGTTCAGGCCCTGTGACTGCAGAAGGCATTTGGATGATTTTAAATGCTTGGATATTTCTTAAATGCTGATGCCTTCTACTTTTTTGTTAAACATATAGGAAAGTGTCTTCTGTGATAATGACAGATCATTATTGCAGTTTACTTCCTTTTCCTGCTCATAGAGATTTTGTCATTTATATAGTAACTGAAGAAATAAAGATGACTTTAGTGGAAATGCTCTTCTAAGCAGAGTTGATTTAAAAATCAAATTTTATATGTAATCTTTCAGGTAACATTCTTATCTAAAAATGAAAATCACTATTTTGTTCTCAAATTTACTCCTGCATCTTTATAAGTATGTTGAAATTTGTATAACTTCAGAGCTTTTATATTTCCCTTCTGGCACTGTCAGGAAGAGACATGGTGCAGTCATTGAAAGTGGCTGAAACTCCCCCATGCTGTTCTGAATTGGCTGAGGTCTATGCTCGAGACTCCCAGTTTACAAACAGTACTGTTTGTTTTGGGTTGAGTGGTTTGGGTTTTTTTAGTATGATGCTTGGAGTAACATATGGTAAACATGGGAGTATAGACACATGTGCATGAAATGCACGAGTGATTCATGTTTTATAGCCAACAGCAGAGTATCATTTAAGACCCTATCCCGCAGGAGGTAATCTATATCTTCATGTTTATGTTTATTAAATTATGTATTACATTTTTATTGATAATTTTTTCTTTCCCTTCCTCAAGCAATAACATAACATTCATTGCCCCTGTGATAATTAACAGTTAGGATCAGATTATAAAGATACTCAGTAGTTGGCCAGTCTGCAGCCCCTGAAATCTTGGTTACTTTAAGAAACATAAACTTCTTTAAAGATTTGCAAAAACTTGTCATCATAGTTACAAACTTTATTTTACATTCCAAACTGGAAGATGTTCTACTTCAAAAAACTGAGATATTCAGTACCATAAATAATATATATGACTGCAAGAAACATCCTAGTGTAAATTCCACATGGGATAAAAGCTGCACCATGCATAAGCAGAATTTTAGCGCCCTGTGCTTACTATTACTTAACACTTTCATATGCACTGGTCAAATCAGTATTTTTATTTAATCCTGAAATATATAAAATAGATTTTATACAGCACCTTTTGACGTTAGTAGCAAATTTCCTATTGAATAACAAAGCTGCTGTCTAATGTCCAAAAGATGTACTTTGTGTAGACTGTGTCATTTTACTCAGATCTAAGTTTATGGAAGTAAAAGCAAAATAAAACCAATTTTTAGAGTAGAAGAGGGAAACATAAAATATAGTGAAACTTTACTACCCTTTGTGCTGTGCAATCTGTCACGTTAATAACTCCACTAACATTGCTTTCACTTAATTTAATGCTGGTTGCTTTTAACATTTACTAAACAGTTTTGAAAATTGCTGTAGCTTAGCCTGAGACGTTTGTGATTAGCTGCACCAATTTGAAATGGCCAATTTGGATGATGACAGAACCTCCTCTGCGCATGCTTTTTTAAAATTTGGTAAGTGTGCAGTTCTGTGTTTTTCATTTTGTTTGTGGCTATTTAACTCAACGAAAAATAATTGTGTGTTTTGGGTTTCCTGCAGTGTTTTGTGCTAGCAATTTTTTAGCGCTGTACAGTAGAACTTAAAAATTTGAGCTCTTTCAGTGAAAGTTTCTGAAAATTGGTATCTACTTAGATTGAAATCTACTGTTAAGATCTCTCTATTTTTTTGTGTGTTTTGTGTTCTTGTAAGTATCTCTCAGTATAACAATCTCTGAACTGAAATTTCTCTTTTAAGATGATGGTCATGTGAAAGGTGCACTAAGAATGGTATTTAGATTTAACTCCTAAAAAACCTGAACGTGACTGGTTTAGAGAAAAGAAGTAAAATTTCTAAGTCAGTCACTGTTCCAAAGCTTGACTTTTTGGAAATTAAGTTGAAGCAAAATAAAGCCCCCTGGCACAGCTTCTCTTTAGAAGCTAGAATATATGAAGTTGTCAAGACCACTACTCTTTTAGCTCAATATATTTTGAAGAGAGTTTGACTGGAACAAACGTGTCCATATGTGAAGCTAGCTGATCTGGGGAAAACTCTGTAGGACTCGTTTAGTCTGTGTTGAAACACAGAAGCAGGATGAGTGCTAGTGAGAGTAACCAGGTGAGGGGACTTCAGCTGTCCCTTGCCACAATTGAGTCACTTGAACTACCCTGCCCTGCCTGTGGCATTTCTGGTTTGCCTCTCTTAATGTCCAAAGGACATGTGAAGTGTTGACGTTGTAATAAAAAAATTACTCTTTCCTAATTACTATGTTGATACTTGATGTTTCTGTTGTTATGATGAAAAATAAACATTTTTAGTCATTTTAAGAGCTATTGTTTTGAGTTCTCAAAAATGGCAATGATTGCCTTGAATATCCTGAACGGTTTCCTGCCTTGCTTGTAGCATTTACAAGGCTTGTGTGGTAGACTTTGGCATTTTGGTGTATTTTGGTTATGTGAAGCTCCTGTGTACTGGCACAATGGTCAATGTTTTATTTCTGGTGTTTACTAACTTCTGTGTGTTGTTAGTTACTGCAAATTCTGAAATCAGTAATTTCCATTGAGTATAATGTACTCAGTGATGTACTTCGGATGATCAGGAAATAGAGAAAGGACAAGATAAATCGGTACATATTTTTTCTTTCTCCATGAAATTCTAATTGAATTATATGCACAGTCTAACACATGATTTTTCTTGATAAATGATAGTTGAAAAGTTTTGTCACTTAAAAACTATTTAAATGAAACTATTACAAGATTTTACTCATTTTTACCTATGTTGTTACCATCACTCAGCCTAGGTAACGCTTTGTACCTTGTGTTTAATGTTTATTCAGATAGAGGAGTACCTTAATGCCTTTTCCTTCTTCCTCCCCCCAGCCCCTCTCCCAGGTTTCCTTACCATGTTTTCATTGAATTGTAGAACAGTTCCATTTGGAAGGGATGTTAGGAGGTTATCTACTCCAGCTTCTAGCTCAAAGCAGGGTCAGCTATGGGATCATAGTTTCCTCCAGCATGTAGTGATTAAAAATCCCCACCAGCAGCAGCATGGTTGGTACTTGTTAAGTTTATGGAGTCAGAGTTCAGATATTTACATATGTGAGAAGTGAGTTTTCCTTCTAGTGGAAGTGCTTTTGAAAATTATTTTCTGATATCGCCTTGCTCAGCTACATGGGTTTGGACTTAAAAGCAGATGTATTTCATGGCAGACAACTGCTAGAATAAACTCTATTGTATCCAACAGTGTTTCCCTCCAGTACTGTATTAAGTCTAAGCTCAGGAGAAATTGCAGAAGTCTCAAGTTAAAGGAAATGTGATGTTGGGAGGGTATGATACCAATTCTTAAACTTTGCTGTGTGAAGAAATAAAATCCTTTTTGGTCCCAGTGACTTCTGTAACGTGAAGATGTTATTGCCCATACTAATACTGGGTAATGAAAGTTGCTGTGATCTGAGATCTAGAAGTTGTTCATGTCTCGGGTGTTGGATTACATCCAGAACTAGTGTCACATTAAAGGACTGTGGTCAGTTTTTATTCTCATCAAATCTAGAAAGAAGTCTGGTATTCTCAGCTTTTTTGCTTTGTTTTGTTTGGTCTATGGTGATTTAATTATGCAAGTAAACATTTTCTTTTGTTCTTCTGGCATGTGAAATGTTGGAAATAAAACTCTTGCCATGTTGCTTCCATTTGTTTCCGATTAAACTTCAGGTGGGGTGTTTGGCTGTTTGTGTTTTTATTCAAATTTTTTGAATTACAGAATTTTAAAATCAATCTTTGTTGAAATATGCAAATCTTTATCCATAGACTAGTTCCAGAATTCCATTCTAATGCCTGTTTTTCTTTAATATCTGCAATTGCTGCCACCTTCAAGGATGTATGGGTGTTCAGAGCTTCTGTATATATGAATTTGGGAGCAGGGTTTCAAAATGTTGGCCATAGCTTTTAAATATAAATATCTAGGCAGTATATAGCTCTTCCCTGAAGAGCAATTAATGCTTGTCTCAAGTATAACTGGAATAAAAATGAAGTGGGTGGGAAAGTACTTTAAATCAGGATGACATAATATTCTCAGCCTCCAGAGGTTGTATATATATAAGTATTTACACTGCTAATAGCTTACCTCAGAGAAGTTCCCTTAATTTCCCTCGTTTTGTATTCTGCTTAGAAGACATAATTAAATTGTAAATTTTTCCTGGAATTGTTGTACATTTGAGTTTCAACTGCTGAATAATGTTTTCTTATAGTTTCCATGTCTTAGACACGCTAAGTCAGAAACATCTTGTGTGTTTATTACTTCAGTTCTACACTAGTAATTGATGTCTCTGTTACCAGTTATTGGGCTGTTTCAGATTTCTTCCTGTTCCCTAATACTTTGAAAGGAAATGACCATCCTTTTCAGTAATTCTTCAACTTGAAGAATAGTGAAATCATATTATTTTGGAACCTGTAAGTGGTAGGAAATGAAAGGGGATTCATTTTTGATTCAAAATATGGATTTAGTGTACTTAGTGCAGTATCTGAAGACAAATGGGTTTAATTGGACTTGGGATAAGGATTTTGAGTGTTCTCTTATTAGACATTAAATAGATTAATGCAGGAAGCAATACTTTGACTTCCTGTCTGGTTTCTTAGTGGTTTTGAAGTAGTTGCATATCCTCTGATATGAGGAAATAATGGGCATACTTCATTCTTTGTGGAAGAAAATCTGAAGTACCATGTACCCTATTTAAATTTTGTATACGGTTGTTACACTTGTATGTAACTGAAGAAACATTAAATCACAAAATATATTTTTATATTTCTTCCTAGCATATCTACTTATTTACCTAAAATAAAACTTGCACTGTATGATTACAATGAAATGAGATATTTATGAGAACTAGTATTTGCAATTAATGTCCTTATTCTGTTCTGAATTCTAACGTTCAAACTGAGAACTCAAGGGTACTATTTGCGGATCTCATTCTTTTATGTTTAAGCATTGCAGAGTCTCGCTGCTGTCATTTTTTTCAGTTTGAAAACCTATTTTAAATATGTAATTGAAAATAGCTTTCTACAGCAGGTTTTGGTCTTGCTGAGATGAACTATCAAATAGCTTTTGGAAAAGAGTATAGATGGGCTTTTTTTAGCTATCCTAAAAATAGCTTCCACTGGGTTCTGGTCTCACTACAAAACCACGTGGAAGGAGCAGCTAGCTTCATGCCGTTCTATCTGTTTCTTGCTTTTGATTAGATAGTGACATTAATGAAATATAAGTTACCACAGGATCTGTCTAGCAGAATGCTGTAGACACCCAAGCACAACATAAACTACGTAGATGCTAATGAGGAATTAATGAAGAGTATGTGGAAAACTTTGGTTTTGAGTGTTCCTTTAAACAAGTGTTTCCACTGGTAGTAGGAGTACTTTTAAGGAATATTTTCAAGGCATAAAACTTTACTTTTTGTCTATTTTCTTGAACTTTGAATTCATTTCACCTTTTTGTTTCATCAACACTCTACTCTGGCTGTTTTATTTCTGCTAGTAAAGCTTCAAATGACTAAAAGTATAATTTGTAGAGGGTGGTGCTTTGACATTTTCATGAATTTCATTCTGTTCAGTCTTCTTTCTGCACAAAGTTGAAATCTTTGAATGCTCAGAAGTAGAAGAATATGCTTTTTGTTCATGATAACTTTATTTTGTTTCTCTGTTGGCCACAGAGGGTCACAGATTGCCTGGTAAGTATGTAAATTAGAACAATTTTATTTTAGAAGCTGTTGTCTTGTGTGTATAAGTGTGCGTGCCTGTGAATAGTCAACTGTTTTTATGGGGATATCAGTCTGCAAGAAATAGACATTGTGAACCATTTTCACACACGAAGGACAGTGTACTATGCATGTGTCATACAGTTAACAAATCGAAGAGTAAGAATCTTTGCCTTTGAAAATCCAGTAAGTGAATATTTCTCATAAATCTGTGACTTTTTATGCAATAAGTGACTTACTGAAGGTTTTTCTCCTATGCGTACTCTGCCCTACTTTCACTCAGTCACCTTATAAAATTAGTTACTGCAGATCACTGTATCGTGTGCTTTTGCAAGATAACTGAATTACTGGTATAACAATATAAATTGTCAATCTTCTAATAGGGATTCCTAGGCAAAAATAAGTAGAAAAAAATTGCTTTGAAAAATTGATATAAATTAGGTTCAGAATGTTAATTTTTAAACAGAAGATACAAAAGGTGTGATATAGTACAAGTTTTTCTTTTCCACTACAGAACAACTTCATTTCTTTCAGCTTTGTTTTTTTTAGGCAATTAAAACAACTTGGGCTCTCTGAGCTTCCCTCTCAGGTCCTTTCCCCACATGCCCATGTTGTTTGTAACTTGACCTCTTCCAGCGAGGAGAGGGAAGGCTGTAGGGGAAGCTCAGATATGTCGTTAAACATCACCAGAGAATCTGTGCACAACAGACCCACAAGAGTCTGCTCAGAGGAGGGGATTTTTTTTTTTAACTACTACAATTGCAAAGTAAAAATAATGCTAATTTGGGGGGTGGGGGTTGAGTTCCTGAGTGGCAAGAAACATTTTCCAACCTCCCCACCACAAGGACTTGATGAATAAAGCCTCTGTCACCACTCCACTCACACTAATTTCATTTGGATGAGAGTCCTGTACGTGGACAGTCTCCTGTCTGATGCTTGGCTATGTGCTGGGAGTGTGAAAGAGGCAGCTTGAATAGGAGCACTCTGCTGCATCCTGCCAGAACTGCTTGGCTGGCTGGGCTTCCCTGGCAATTCATTTCTCTCAGCTTTTCAGAAGGACAGCATGCAGTCCGGAAAGGGGAAACTCTCATTCTTCCTGTTATCAAATGGCTTTGTGGGAGATCTTGCCATCCAGAACGCTGAATAAAGCCAAAGTGATTTATGGAAGGAGAGCAGTATGTTACTCTGAAATTAGAAGTTGGAAATGGCTTACCCCCGTAATTTTTAAGAAATCGTGTCTTTCTGATAGGTGGCTCATTTCAGCTATCAGGAAAAAGGCCTTTTCACCTGCAAATAGGGAAGCAGTCAATGTGTGGGACACTGAGAAGGACAGATGTGGATTTGATAGCTTTGTATTTCTCTGGAATATAGGTAATTTGGGGGCTTTATTCTGTTGGATAGGTTGTTTAAGCTTTAGTCGTATGTGAGAACAAGCTAACCCTTTTTTTTTTGATTCAAGACACACAATCAGCTAGGCTTATTGTGGTGGTGGGTGAAAACGAGGTTAGGATAGGTAAAACATTAATAGTGTACATCTCTATTTTAGAAGGCAGGTAGGGAAGTAATAGTTGAATTTGGGCTACTTTTGTCCCTCTTCCTTCTGTTTTTCTACATATCTTTAGGAATTCTGTCTGTCGCATACTTCAAAGAAAATGTTCCTCGGAAATTATTAACATTTAATAGGCTGCCTTCAATAATTAGACTATAAATTTATGTAGCATTTGCTGTAGCTGAATGTGTACAAGGCATTGGAGATCCACATGGAGTTTTTGCTTGTGTGGGCAGGTACTGTAGAAAAAATATGTATAGAAATTTATTCTCAGAGACTATAGAAATTACAACTTTTTTTGTTGGAACTGAAATTCGATAAATTGTGCTTTTGTATAACAAACATGAATCATGTTGCAGTAATTTTTAGCAATAGTAGAATTACGAAACGGATTCTGATCTTGATTTTGTTTTTTTTCTTCTTTTTTTCTAGGTTCAATTTATGAGCCACTTAAAAGCATTAACCTTCCAAAACCAGAGGGGGGAAGTCTGTGGGAAAAATTAGATCATTATTACAGAATTGGTAAGTTAGTGATTGTTGCTACCGTGAAAGATTTTCAGTATAACTTAGCTGAAATATTTACAGTCATGGTTATGACCGTAATTAGCTTTGTCTGCAGTCTTTAAGAAGGATTTTTATTTTCTGAGAGGTAAAGGGTTCTGTCATTACTGTTCCTCATAAGATTCCTGTGACAATATAATGCATGTATGTGGATATTTTATACCAGTAAATACTGTTCAAAATTATCATCTGCATTTGTCAAATGGTAGAATAGATTCTGAGTTGCACCTGATGGTCTTGCATAAGGCGGGGTAAAAGTAATCTGCTGACAGTTTTTGATGCTTGAACTAATCCAGATATGAATTGGAATTGATATTTACATGTTAAATATCATCGCTACAGTATTCTTACTTGAGGACAGTTTCCTAAATTTCTGCTGGGAGTTTGAAAGGCACAAAAACTGGATGGCTGAGTTACACCTCTTGCAGAAAATGCAAATGCATATTGGCAATCCAGTCCAGCTGTAAGGCTGAATTTAGAATTAGTTTGGATAAAGTGGTAGTCTAGTCTCGTGGCATTAGCCAGATATAGCTGAGGAAGCATTTAAATGGAAAAAAGCTTTCTTGTAGTACTTGTAACAGTTTGACAGGTGATCAGTGAGAAGCTAATTTTTGTTACTAATGGTGCCATAATGTATTTTTGCTCTGAAATTTTATGTTAGCTAAGTTATTTTAAGCCAACTTTTTTCATTATGAGATCCTTTTAAGCCAAAACTCAAGCACATTAAAGAAGAAATGGTTTCTTTTGATTGTTTTGGGTGTTGGGCGGGTTGTGTTACAATAAAGTCCTGCCTGTATTCTTAAATCAGTTTTTTTAATGGCTGTGCAATTGACTGTCTAAAACTTAAGTTTTAGTCAGGCAAGGGTATAGAACAGTGAACAATTTTTCCATCATTCTAAAAAGGTGGCATGAGACTTCCTTCATTCATACTGCTTTTTGAAGTGAAATCTGTGAGTTGTTCCTGGTCTATCCATAGATTCATTGTTTTTTGTAGATGCATTGCTGTTATCTTTCTTACAGATGAGACGACTTGTTCAATTTATTTTTAATGCTTGGCAGTAGCAAATCTGTGGTGGTGCTTGCTATTTATCAGTTGGGCACTTATGTTGCAAGCCGTCTGCTGCCTCAGTAAAAATTTACTATTGGATTTATCCTTCACTTTAGAATAATCTATATTGACTTTTTCAGCTAATGTTTTATTAAAGTTCTTGTTACAACGTATTAAGACACTGAAGAATATAATGCAAAAAGCTATAAAACCCTGTAATTTTCATTTAAAATACGTAATTTCTAATACATAGACAATAAAGAGGCTTTTTTAAATTGAAGCTTGATAACATTCTGGAAGAAAATTGCTTTCTTGTCTTATAATAGGCAGGTTATTGTTAGAAGGGTCACATTCAAGGACATTAAGTCCAGTTTCAATCTTACAGTTTTAGGAAAACAATTCACAAAATGCAAAATATTACAGTACAAAAAGAAAGAAAGTAATATTTAGTATTTTTTCTAATTCAGTTTTGACAACTTGAAAATTCCTGTCTTGTTCTATGTTTATGTCAAGGTACTGAGTTAAATAACTGTAGTCATCCTGTCTCCTTACTTACTCATTCTTTTCCTTTTTAAAAATACTAATACAATCGTCTGGCCTAAGTTAAAAATTTATTTTTTATGAATGTATATTCCTGCCGAGTTTAACTACTTAAATTATTTGGGGGGCCTTTTTTTTTTTTTAAGGGAAATTATTGGGTTGCATTGTAGAGATTCTGTATGGAGTGAGTTATACTAGAACAGAGCCATATATTTTGAATACTGATTTTTTTTTTTTTTGTAAAAAGGTCTAATTTGACTGAAAAAAACAACATGACAAAATGTTTTTTGTGTGTTTTTCTCCTTACCTTTCTTTCTCTTCTGCTTTATGTTGTGTGTGCTCTAACACATCTTGATTTATTCCTGAAAATCTATACAGAAACTGGAAGAAACCTAAGTGCTGTTAATACCATTTTTTCTTTTTTCCTTTTTCCAGTTAAGTCAACGTTGCTGCTTCATCAAAGCCCAACCACAGGTCTGTTTCCTACAAAGACATATGGGGATAACCGAAAGGCAAAAGTACATGACAGTCTTTACTGTGCTGCAAGTGCCTGGGCATTAGCCCTTGCTTACAGGTGAGTAACTTCTAAACTCACATCTCTGCCATGTTACGTTCTTTCTGTTATGCAGTTCCCTGGGAATGTTTTAAAAGACCAAACTTTATCAAAAACAGTTTTGGAAACCCATGGAGATGGTACATGGTTTCCAAATCTCAATAAAAATGATTTATGTAGCTACTAGGTTAAAAGGTGTCACTCTACTTTTGGTAAGTAAGTATCTTTTCATATAATTGAATTGGTACCAATATTCTGAAACAGAGGAATTATTGTATGCTATTAAAAATAAACGTTATTGTGGCAAACTGTACTCAAGGAATACTGTTCATTTTAAATGTAGTAGGAGAGTTCTGAGCAGAAGCAGGCTTGTTACAGGTAGTAACAGTCCAGGTACTCACAGGAGACCGAATCCTTGAATGCTGAGAAATGTGTATTTGGGAAATAATAGTGACTATCATCCTCACTAGGTACAAAGGCTGGGCAGTCTCTGTTGTTAGCTCTTACTGTTTTCTGTTTCTTCCATTTCCACTGTTGACTCATTAGAGGAGTAGTATGACCTTAAGAACTATGGGAGAGTTACCTCCTATAATAATTTATTCATAATTCCCTTTAGCTCAAATAACTATGGAAATTGCTTTGTGAGATTTCGTATTCCTTGTTTCCAACCTTGCTCTACCCCAGGCCACCCGGGGAAACACAGACAGAGGTGATGATAACTCAAATGAAGTGTTTTTGAGACAGAAGGTGGTGTGCAGATACTGAATAATTTACTTTTTTTTAGTAATCAGCTTCTTGTATTGAGGTAGTGATCATATTCTTGGACAAAATTCTAGTATATTTCACAGAAGAAGGGCCAGAAGTAATATGAGGAGTAACCGTTGAAGTAAAGATGATCTGCTTAGCAGAAAAAAAGGTTCGAGTTTCTGTTTTGTCTCCATATATTGCTTTAGATTCTATACCTCTGATACCAGTCGGGAAAAAAACTTATTAAAATTGTCTTCTAGGAAATGTTGTTACAAAATTATGCTTTTTGAAAGAGAAGACATACAGAGATCTGTGTTTAGTTCTGGAGGTGCCATGCCTGAGATCTAATGGCTTTCAAAATTTTGAGAAACTAGCAAAAATTATAAGGAAATTAACATTCAGAATGTGTAATTAGTTCTTTCATTTCTTATATTGAAAAACTGCATCTTTCTTTTAATTCCTCTTTCTGTTGGTGAAATAAAAGCATTTGAAAACAAAAAGATCGAAAATATTTAGACGGAAGAATGAAAGGGGCAAGGGTGATCATCTTGAATTTTCAGCAACTTATAGAAGAGAGTGTAGCATAATGTTGGCTGAGTTTACAGTCTTTAATTTCTAATGTGCAGAATCATAGAAGACAATGTATGAAATTTGTTGCAGATTGAAGGAAGGGCAAAGTGGCAAGATAAATAGTTTGTGTTACTTCCAGTTATGCTCAGAACAGGGCCTGGACTTCAGGTGCTGTGCAATGAATTTTCTTTGATGGGCAAAGGTTGATGATTAAAATTAAGTGAATGGCTAAATCTGAAACAAGCCAGGGTACAAGACTCATGTGGAAGCCTGTGTTATCTACTACATGCAGATTACTGTGCTTGACTCATGCCAGTGCTACTGTTCACTTTCATAAAAGCTAAATTTCTCAAGAGCATGTTAAGAAAATAAACACTGCTGTTGTGAATAGAGGAAAAAACATTGTAACGTGGAAACTTCAGAGCTTTTACACGTGCTTTTTACTGCTCTTTGGCTTTATGATAAAGTTTAAAATAAATCCTACTGCTTAAAAAATTCTTAATCTATTAATTTTGCATTATCTGGTTTTATTCCTTGTGGGGTTGTTTTTCCTCCCCTTGTTTCAACTTGGCAATGAAAGCAAGTACATTTCTTGTATCTAAGATTATTATTTCAATAGCATGATTTCTGGATGTGCATGATTTTTGAAGTTATCACTATCCTAATTTTCAGTGTAGATAGCAGAACCTCAGCATAAACTACTAACGTGTTAAGTATGGTGGAAAAGGATTGCAGTGTAATTATCATCCACTTAGCTGTAATTAAATTAGTAACAGCTGTTAAAGTGGACTGAGAAATAGCAGTGAGCATATTTTGCTGGTTTGCATATTTTTATCAAAGATTATGTAAGTTACAAATATTGGTAACGCTTCTTATAGTTAAAATAACTTGGGATTTGGCATTGTTTTTAATACGCATTTACTAATATAGTAATTGTGAGTGCTGTTTGATTTCACAGTATAAAAATACTAAGGTATCTTGAAATTTCTGGACATTCGGAGTAGTTAACTTTCAGATTCTTGTATGCACAGCAGTAGTACTATCAACATCAGCAGGAAAGTGACTCCTTCATTATGAATGGCAGATACTTTGTAGAGTTAAAGAGAAATTGCCTTTGTGTTTTGGATCTCTCGTGGAACACAGAATAGGGACTATTCTGCAGTGCTATAATATCAGCAAGGATTTTTTGTAAATTGCAACATAAACTAAACTTTTTTTTTTAATTAAGGAAGGGTGGGTAGGGCTATAAATATGTTGATATGAGTGTGGGCACCACTATACAACAGTGTTAGTTAAATACTTAATATTCCAAAACACTAATGTGTTCTTCCCCCTCCCTCTCATCCCCTCAATGCGTTTCCAATTTGTTCTATGACTTATCTCTCTTACCCAGGCGTATTGATGATGACAAGGGAAGGACTCATGAACTGGAGCATTCTGCTATAAAGTGTATGAGAGGAATTCTCTACTGCTACATGCGTCAGGCCGATAAGGTAAAACACTGTAGTGTGGACACAAGCACCCCTTAATTCTAAGGGATTAAAAGACACCAGCATTTTGTGAAGTAAACTGCAGGGCATACTTGAAACTTCTTTGGGTTCCTTTTGCAGCTATTTATCCCATTTAAACATTAGACCATTAGTAACTGGGGTTTTTTTGATGTCTTTTTAATGCTTAAATGGAAAGATGTAGAATTTCTTTTAGCTGAGTTTTCTTTGCGCTCTTAATTTGGTTATTGCATTTGCAGTTGTTCTTACCTAGGTAATAATTTTGATTATTTTGCTTGGTTTCTTTAGCAACCACTTTCTAGTATTTCTAATATGTAAATTCAGAAAGACAGCAATCCAAAATGAATAAGGAAACAGGGTAATTTACTTATGTTTTAATACGGTTGATATATTCAGCCTGTAATCTTTTTGTGAGGATAACAGAGAATCACACGGAATCACAGAATGGCAAGGGTTGGAAGGGACCTCAGGAGATCACCTAGTCCAACCCCCCTGCTAAAGCAGGTTCTCCTAGAGCATGTTACACAGGACTTCGTCCAGGCCCGTTTTGAATAACTCCAGAGAAGGAGACTCCACAACCCCCCTGGGCAGCCTGTTCCAGTGCTCTGTCACCCTCAAAGTAAAGAATTTTTTCCTCATATTCAACTGAAACCTCTTCTGTTTCGGTTTGTACCCATTGCCCCTTGTCCTGTCGCTGGGCACCACTGCTAAGAGTCATGCTCCGTCCTTGTGACTTCCACCCTTAAGATATTTTTATGTGTTGATGAGGTCCCCTCTCAGTCTTCTCTCCTCCAGGCTGAACAAGCCCAACTCTCTCAGCCTTTCCTCACAGGGGAGATGCTCCAGTCCCTTTATCATCCTAGTTGCTCTCCTCTGGACTCTTTCTAGGAGTTCCTCGTCTTTCTTGAATATCCAGGGTTTCTTCTAGTAGAAATTTAGATGTGGTGGATTAATTTTGCATAGTGGTTAGCAGTAATTCTGCGAGTAGTTAAATATGTATATTCCATGTGATTATTTTAAGTTTCATGTCACTTTTTAACTGTACAAGACTTAAAAATTAATACTATTATTAAAGTAATCTTTTGTTTTGAAACCTTTGTCACATTGTCAAATGGTACAACAATAATTATTACATTTTATAGATCATTATTTGTAAAAACTATTAAAAATACTGTTCCCAACATAAGTTTTGGGCTCTTGCACTCCAGTAAGAGCTTTAAACTAGGAATGGTGAGGGGGAGAGAGAGGGTGCTTAACAATCAAGTGAGGAAGTTGTGGATGGGTTAGGCAAGCAAAGGGCACAAAACTGGGAGGAGTGGCTGATACGCTGGAAGGCTGTGCTGCCATTCAGCGGGACCTGGACAGGCTGGAGAGTTGGGCGGAGAGGACCTATGAATTCAACAAGGGCAAGTGTCGAGCCCCTGGGGAGGTGAACCCCAGAGCTAACCCTTGCCAAAAGGCCAAGGCCTGGGCTAGGGCCGCAGGCGAGGGAGGTTCTCCTCCCCCTCTACTCTGCCCTGGTGAGACCCCACCTGGAGTTCTGTGTCCAGTTCTGGGCTCCCTGGTTCAAGAAAGAAGAGGAACTCCTAGAAAGGTGAACCTCCTTTAGCAGGGGGGTTCGACTAGATGATCTCCCGAGGTCCCTTCCAACCCTTGCCATTCTGTGATTCTGTGTGTGATGTGAACAGAAGGCATTAACTGAAGTGGAATTGTCCCCAAGCGTATCTGTGGAAGTAAGGAGGTACCTATGGGACAGCATTATGGAGAAAAAAGCTCTCATACCCTTTCTGGGAAATCAGTATGCTTGGGTACCTCTCAGAAATGCCCATACACTAATGCACGGGGAATAAAAAGGAGGAAACAGAAGTACGTGTGCAGCTCCAGGGCTATGATCTCAGGGGATCACAGAGGCATGGTAGGATAGCTCAAGTGCCTGGAGCACTGTGATGGACGGATACAGGATCTTTAGACAGTCTAGGAAGCTGAGGATGGGAGTTGTCCCGTATGTGAGAATTCATGGTGGAATTCATGGTACTCTGCCAAGGAAAGGTGGTGAGCTGGCTGAAAGCTTATGGGACAGGATTCTGTATCTGTATACGGTCCCAATCTGTGAATTTGGGGTAGGCGTGGAATGCTTCAACATGCTTTCTGCTAAGATTTCAGCTCCAGTAAAATGAGGTGGTGTTGTCCAGAAGATGAAAGTGACTAAGCATCTGTAGCTGTCTAGTACAGATTTTTTTCTACTGAAAGAGATTAGACAGATGGGTTGAATATTTGTATTCTTTAAGTATATGTATACTTTAAGTATGCATGAAATAGTTTCTGATAAGTTTCTGTTGTTTTTAAGTTTTACACAGTGGTCGTACTAAGAAATTTTTAAATACCTGAGTTATATAGTGAATTTGTGGTTGCCAAACATACTGAAATTACTGACTTGCGCTTTATGTTTTGCCTTTAATTCACCTCTAGGTTCAGCAATTTAAGCAAGACCCCAAGCCATCTGAATGTCTTCATTCTGTTTTCAGTGCACACACTGGAGATGAGGTCTTCTCCCATAAGGAATATGGTCACCTTCAGGTAAAATGTGCATGTGCATGTAAATGAAAGTTTGGATGATTTTAAATAATGTTATTGTTGTCTCCATTCTTTCATGATGCAGCTGTCTCAGTTTATTTAGATTTGTGTTAGATGTGTTGTACTTGATAAAATTGAGATTCCTTCTGCATCTTTCAGTGAAGAAGACAGACTGTTTTGAAAAATAACTCAGTGGTTTTTTTTGAACAAGTATGGTGCAATAAATAATCCTGGCAAAAAAATGTTGAAGTAGCCAGTAAAGTGAAAGATTTGGTGTAATCTTACATTGAATATTATATTTTTATTAATGTTCCCAGCTTAATTTTCCATAAGTCTGAGCAATTTTCATTCATAGTAAAGATTTAATGTACACTGTCAACAGCTTTGTCTAGTTACAAATTTGTTGTTCACTATTTTGTGTAGTGGTTCCTAGTCAGATTCATTACATAATTGATTGTTTTATTGTCTTTCATTTTCCAAAGCATTGATTACTTTTTTTTCTCTCTTTACCTTCAGACCCTTTTTGCATTCATGACCTTGTTCTTTTGCATTCCATAACTCTGTGTACTCTTTTTAGTTCATAAATAGCTAGTCAAATTATTCAGAAATGACAGTCAGTAGGTTGATAATTATTTAATTTCATGATGACAACATCACTTAAATAGTCTGTACAGTAAATGTGTTGGATTCAGGAAATGTATGCTCTGAGAAAAATGATTTATGGAGTTCTCCTAAGTTAGCATTTTGGACTTCCGCGTGAAGCTTCCTGAACATGCACATCTTTTATCTGCAGGAGGAAACAATAATTTTGGGATCTGGGGAGCACTGTATGGTAGTTCAAAGTCTCTGGTTTTTGTAGCAATTCAACCCTTCCCATAAACATGAATGCACATTCCTTTCTGTCATCAGCAAATTCCCAAGAATAGAGGGTTTGCAGCTCTGTGGAGACAACAGAAAACAGTAACCGAGGGTGGTTCAGTTGGGAAGAATGAAATATATTACGTAGCTGGTCTGCCATTATTGCTGCACTTGGTGCTTTTCAGATTGTCTTAAGAAACTGGAATAAGTGGTCTTTAAATCTTTTGGAATGTTTAGAATTTGCACCTTATTCTTAATCTGCTATGTTTCAGTTAAGGATCCAATTTTTTGTTCTAGATGGTTTCTCTAAATTTCCTATACTGAGATTGTGACTTTATAGTTCATTGAAGCAAGTTATTGTGATGAACTTACTTTCTCTATTGAGGTTGTACAAATTCTCAATTATACTAGAATTCTGTGTAACCAAAGCAGTTTTCTTTGATTCATTAATAAATTGACATTATGATGCTCATGTGTACAGCTGCTGAAGGTAATTACTGTTAATAATAAATGCTATGTACAGCTACAAAAGAAAACAGTTTTTCACAAATATAATCATATCTGAATGTTGTAATTATACTTCTGTCAGATGATAATGCTAAAATTCCAGTTAGGCATAGAGTGATTTCCTTTTGAGATGTGCTGTGCACTATTCAATATGCTACTTGCCTTCTTGGTATTCTGCTTGCTAATAAACTGTCATATTTGTGAACGTGAAACAGCTTGTGACTAAAGTGATTGCCCATGGGTCAAAATAGTATGCCTAGGCAAAAACATTTTAATATCATAGTTTCAAATAGTTTAAAAAATGATACTGCAGCAGAAGCTGTAAAGGACAGTGCTTGTTTGTGGCATTTCTTCCGATTGTTTCCACATCATTACATCTAGGATATTGGTATATTAGGATAAAATTTTGAAGAACCAAAGTTGTGTTATAGTGGGAGCATCTTTTTTAGTGAGCAGTATCACATTTAGCTTGTCTACGTTTATTGGAGTCAATATATCAGTTAATTATATTTTCCTTTCTGTCTTTAATTACTTCAGATAAATGCTGTGTCATTATTTCTCCTCTATTTGGTTGAGATGATCTCTTCGGGGCTGCAGATTATCTACAATACAGATGAGGTACAAATCAATTTCTGATGTTAAAACACATGCTTTATTAACTTTGGGGTTTTTTTCTTGGTTTTATTTAATTACCAACTGTAAAATAATTGTTCTGGAAATACATTATAGATAGTCTCCAGTTTTAATGGAAGTCAGAAAAGATGAATGGAATGAATGCATAGTGAACTAAACTAATAGCTAATAAAGTGTTAGATGTGCAAGGAGTGAATGTGGCATGACATTGGAAACTTTTATAGTTCCCTGCTATTTCTGAAAGGTCAAGGATTAAAAGGTCTGTTAGGACAGTTAACTTCTAGTTATGTTGTTCTCACTTTTCACCTTATTTCAAACTGTCAGTCAGTGCATGCTGTCCAGTGAAATTTCAATATAATAAGTAATAGGGTTAACTTTCTAGAAGGCTGAAGGATTTTCATCAAATACATATGAACCTATGCGTTTTAAGAAGTTTTGCCCCATCTTTAACTGAAAATAAAGCAATTTTATATCTTGGTAAGAGATGTTTTTAAGGTTGTTAACTGTTCTTAAATAAGATAAAAATAGCCACTGTGGCCTTGACGTGGGGAGAAGTCATGCCAGGACAACCTCCTGTCCTGCTCTAAAATGAGGTTATGTTTTGAGACAGGAATGGAAAACAGAGATTTTAAAAAAAAAAAAAAAAAAAAATATTTCCCATTTTTCTTAATCTGCATTTGTTTAAATTTACTCTGGTCTCTTTTATAGTCACTGCTGTATTGCCTTGAAAACTTAAATGCACTTCGAGCACTAACATTTTAAAAAAGGGAGATTTTTCCAGTAATAGTGTATTTGCATTATATTCCTAAAACATACATCTTCATTAATGTTTTTTCTTTAGATAATGAGAAAACTAAGTGATGCAACTTGTCCTTTCTCATTTAGATCTTATGATAGGTCTATATTATTTTCTCTGAATTGCCTTTATGTCTCTGAGGAGGTAAATGTACATAATTATCTATTTACTTAGGCTCACTTATAATTTATATTATTGTCCAGATGTTTGCATTTAATTAGAGAATCTGCAGAAAACGTGCATGTGTAGAGACTCTCCAGTCTGGATATTCTCCACTTCAATGTCAGGATGTAGTTTTCATTGCAACTGTACCCTAGAAATCTGGGGACTGTGGAGGTTTATATTAAGATTATATTACCACAGACCTGTACATCCTATTAGTCTCTGTATAGATTCAACAATTTAATATATTCTCAGATCTTATTAACACCACATAATTATGGGATTTCCAAGGTTTCCTCTGTGACTAGATAATATTCAGCATAGTGGCATTGACAGCACTTGGGAATGTGGCAATCTGCTACCCAAACATCAAGTTGGATATTTCTTCCTAATGATGTCATTGCACGATGTATGTAGTCTCTTTCCTTTCCTAGGGAGAGGGTTCTGAACCAGTGCTAGCACAGTGGAAGGTGCTGGCAGATGGTTGATATTTGGCAAGCTGTCTGCATGAATATGTTTGTACACAGAACTCTTGGCTTAGGAGGCAATCGTATACTAGGCTGCTTGGTGTCAGGCATGGCAGCTGTCAGTGAGTTACCCTCTAGTTGCATCTGTTTGCAGCTGAAAAATTAATTTAATCACATCTTTGCATCCGTAACAAAGAGAACAAACAGTATATGATTGTGCAGGTGAATGAATTTGAGAGCAGTTATCTACACATAAAACTAGTAGTTGCAGTCATCTATGCTGCATGTGTACCCTTTATTACACCTTGCTCTCCATGTGCTTGACTTCTGGATGAATAAGCTTAACCCACACCGTCTATAATTTCTATAAGTGACTTGGTTATAGCATTTACATGCCCATGGTATGAATGATTGCTCTCTGAAGATTTTGTTTGCAACCAATTATCTGCTGCCTTTTTTCTGTTTCCTATTTGGAAACCCATAGTTAGTTTCACAAAATATCTGTAATTGAACGTTTTTTTCTTGTCTTCTGAATATCATCACTGGCAGAAAGTCATCTGTAAGGTTATGTTTTTTCTATGTGGTGCTCTTTGCTTCTTTATTTAGCTAATGCATCTAAGTTTCAGTTAATGATAGAAATAGAAGCCATACTCTTAATCACTGGGTGTTCTGGCTTCATTCAGAGAAAGTTAATTTTAATAGAACTAAATGCTACATTATGGGGATGAATAGTACTGGGCATATCTAAAGAGTGGGACAGCCTGTTTCCTTGGAAGTATTAGCTATGAAAAGATTTAGTGTGCAGATCATAGAATCATAGAATGTTTTGGGTTGGAAGGGACCCCTAGAGGTCATCTAGTCCAACCCCCCTGCAGTGAGCAGGGACACCACTAACTAGATCAGGTTGCTCAGAGCCCCATGCAACCTGGCCTTGCACCCCAGATGAGCACCCCAGAGTGAAATTTTAGCACATACATAGAGAGACAAGTAAGTAGAGAATTATATATATTTATGTAGCGCTGGTGGACTGGTGTTAGCATAAATGCTGTATCTGAAATAGTCCATTTTTTAAGATTTAAAGAAAAATTGAGAGAAAAAAGACAAAACAGTGGTACGCAGGTAAATGAAAATGGAAGCAAATACCTTTCAGTAAGATTTGGTTTTTTCTCTTGTAGCTCATTTAAAAAAAAAAAAAAAATCACTTGACTGTAGTAAAGTGGTCCTCCTCTGTAGTTCCCCAATATGGTTGTGTTTATAGCCATTACAATATTCTGTTTTGCCACAGAGTCCCCTAGAAGAATTTGGATGGGAGGGGATGAAATCCCTGCTTTGGTGGATGAACCAGTGTAAATCTTGTGTTTGTGGTTAAATTTCCTGTAAGTTCTAATCTGTGGACTCTTTGAGGTGAACTGTAAAACTTCTCATCAATTTAACTCTTCTACAATCAAGCAACTCTAAACATCTCTTTCAACAATGTAAATGAGGAAAAAGTATCTGCTTAAATAAGTCCCAGCTACAGTTAAATATCTTTAGAACACCTTAAATACCTTAAAATACCCTTAAATACCTTAGTATTCAGTTGAAACATGTTGATCCAAGGGGAGATTTTGATTATAATAAATTGGTTCAGAATTTTATTTGTGTTTATAAAGGAGTGTGTTTGAATCTGCATAATTATGTGTTATCTGGAGCTAATATAATAAAATTTTGTCATGTCAAGTCTCTTAAAATGAATTAAGAAACAGCACCAAGATTTCTATGTCCTAATCTTGTAGGATTTAATTTCTTTTGCTCTCTGATGTTGTGAGGACAAAGCTTTTTTTAAAAGATTGAAATACCACCTTTTAAGAGCTCTTCAAATATGTTTCTTGAATATGAAATAATTTTTATCCCTGGCTTCATAGGAACTTTTGCATGAATCACATCATCGCCTAATTTGGGATAGATTAAAAACTGGTTTTAAAGACAATATCTGAACTTGGGAAGATCATTGTCTCGGGGGAGAAAAAAAAGATTGGAAGGCACAGTTATGTTGGCTGAGGAAAAACAACTTTGTCTTTTTGAAAAAAATGAACAAAAGAAAATATGCTTTTATTTTCCTTCAGTCACTTTTCTTTCCTTCTTTCCTATAGGTGTCCTTCATTCAAAATCTTGTGTTTTGCGTGGAAAGAGCCTATCGTGTACCAGATTTTGGTGTCTGGGAAAGAGGAAGTAAATACAACAATGGCAGTCCAGAGCTCCATTCAAGGTAGGTGAGCAAATGTAGCTCTTTCAGGCAAAGCAAGTAAATGCGGTATGAATAAAAAGAACTCATGGGATGAGTTAAAAATAATAATGCATTAAAATACTGTTTGAACTAAATTAAGGTTCTCTAAAGACTGAGACGTATTTTGGGAAAGTGTGAAGCATAATTTCATCATCATATGCATGCTGAAATAACTGCATAGATGCTTAGCTATTTGAGTATTCAAATTCCAATAATTATGTGCAGCTGCATGCATATAATTCTGAAAATTGTGTTCAGAACAGTTCAGGCTCTTGAGGTATGTGCAGTAGATTTGATTCACAAAAATGTTTAGGAATATCCTGTTTTAAGAAGGTGTTAAATCACATGCTGGGAGGAAGATGCTGGACCCTCTGGAGGACAGCCTGGTGCACAAGTTCTTTTCTAGGGTCTTCAGGTGCCACAAGTGACTGGGTGTTCTGACCCCTGTCCTGTGACACAGTTAGGAATGTTCCTAACGTTTTAAGATTTGAGTGGTCCAGTTTACTTTGTTGGAATTGCTTGCATGCTGTCTATCTTGAAGGATCAAATCTGTAATCTGACAACTTGCTTTTTCTAGTGTTACTATTGCTTTCTTCACTTCTTGACTTCTGAGATTTTATTAATCATGAAAATGACTGTAGCTTGATATCTTAGGATTTTTAAAATATCATTGATCATGATAATTATCATGGGCTTGCAAATAATACATGTTTTTCTTCCAGTCTTTGCCAAATAATCTTCGTTCACATACAGGCATATATTTTAAGCTATAGATATAATTATATGTCATTGCAGCAAAACAGTTAATTTAGGTATGGTTTTTTCAGGGCTTTTGTAGAGCTTTAGTACCAGTATGAGAACTGAAAACTCCGAGTTGTTATTATATAACCTGCTTTATTAGTTTGTTGGGTTTTTTCCTTCCTCCCATGTATGTAAAACTGTCATGCTAGATTACATGAATGTTCACTTAGAGAATCATGTACTTCCTTCTACATCTCGCCTTGAACAAATTCGGAAAAGGAATATTGAAACTCCTGTGTCTCCTGTTGTTTGCAGCATTCTGGTTATTCAGTATGTGAATTTCCTCCAGGGAAAACTGAACATCTTTGAACCAGATGGGAATGGGAATGCTGTCTTGTCTTAATCTAGTCTGACATTTATAGGTTGGGTTTTCTAAGGGTGAAGTTTAATGAGATGGACTGAGCCAATCTAACAGATCATTGAGCTGGACAAAAGTACAGAGCTTGGTCCTAATTTAAGAAGTAGACTTTGGTCATCAGAAACAGGTATTGCCCCTATTTATCTTCCCTTGTGTGCATGTTGATACACTGCTTCACTGTAGGAAGCCAGCAGACAATTGTCCTTGTTCTCACAAATCAGAAAAAATGGAAGAGGAACATGCATCAAAAGATGTATTTAGATATTACTGAGGAAAGCCCTGGGTACACTAAAATATTCTCTAGACCTTTTTATGCTTCTGCTGTAGTCTTATCTACCTAAGAGAGCTCAAAAAAAAAATTATTCAAGAAGTGATTATAACTAATCGAGGCTAGTAAGGAATGATGTATGTCTGCCTGCAGTGATTATGGACTCCAAACCAGTCACTTAAGCTGAGTATGCTGTATTGAGTATGCTGTACTCCTGGCACTTAAAACTCACACTGTAAGTCTACATACAATGTGTGTTTGCTTTTAGAATTAGAAGTTAATTCTTGTCTTTTATTGAAAGAGGCTTTCTTTTTAAAGATGATGTTATATAATACGAAGTCCATGAATAATAACTGCAAATTATGGCCTGTGTTAGAAGATGTGGATATTTTAAGGCTTTACACAGTCTTAGTATTCTGTCTTAGTACAGTTCAAAACACTTCTAATAAATGATAAATAGCAAAACACTCTGTGGACCAGGTCTTCATTGATGTATGCAGATTAATGTGTTTTACTGGTTCAAAGGCAAGATTTGTAACAGCTTTTATTATAGCGTGATCCCCTTCCCATACGGCCAAACTTCTGAAATATTAATTTGTCCTGTAACCATTTGATCAAGCTGTTCTCCAGGCATCTGCTGAGTACCTCTGCAAAATGTCTTTGACATCTCCCATATGTACTGTGAGAATAATGAAGTTGCCAAAGTGCAGTGTCTTCATATTCCAAATCTAAGACTGTAGAGCCTTGATCTTGCTCTTCTCTGTAGTGTGGGTGTTATATTGCCATAGTGCTGTCCTTCCTTGTTCTCATTTGTTTGTCTAGTTATGAAATTACTATTATTGTTGTGGGGTTTTTCTGTTTTGTTGTTTGGGATTTTTTTAACATCCCTTGTGGTGTTTGGTGTTCCAGCTGAACTGCACAGTTCTTGGATGGAAGTAAGAAACTGCGAATGGGAGGAGGCTTAAGGATGTATATGCTTTAAGGTGTGTTTTGATTAGCAGTTGCCAACAATCTGCAAATTTTAGTGTTTGCCCTCAGGCATTTTACTGAGAGGGTAAATCTAACAATTAACAGTTACTGGGAATTATGAATGACGATTAAGTGAGTTTACTAATGCATTTATAGCAAGGTGGAAGTATAATTTCTCTAGGTTAGTCTCAGCTTCCCCTGCCCCAAATGTGGATCGAGGTCAACTGTTACCCAGTGTTACGATTGCAAGACTATTGATAATCTGTGGCACATCAGCAGCTACAATAAGGTCTACAGATTACACGTGGGGAGGTTCAGTATGGACATTAAGAAGAAACCTTGAAGTACAGTGAAGCACCAGAGCAGGATACTCAAAAGAAGTTATGGTACCTCCATCCTTGGAGGCTTTTGAGACTTGTTTAGATGAGGCTATGGTTTACTTGAATCAGTCTTGGTTATTATATCTGGCTTCAAGTGAGATTTCATGTTGGACTAGATGAATTCTGTATGTCCGTTCCAACCAATGACTTTATGATCCTGTGAAATTTTCAGAATAATATTTAAAGAGAGAGTTTGGGTTATGCTTTGGTTTGGGGCCATCTCCAAGTAAGCGTCTTTTTCTCTGGGAATAGAGTCCGTCAGGTTAACACAGCATGTTCATACGGGGTTGCTGAGTGGAGGAAGGAACATGTTCATTAAAATACATTTTGCTTTTATTTCATACTTTTCAAACAGTCAACTTTTTCCATTATTAAGTTTAAAGTATGGAGAATGTATTTTCTGTAGAAAGACATGAGCCTAATGTTATTTATAAAACATCTTTTCTAATCTGCCGAACAAGAAGGCATTAATCAGTAGGAATGAAACAAGTATCTGAAGTGTGATCATAGTTCTGAAGTGTGTTATGTTGTGTGATTGTTCAGTCTTTTGAAGACATCTCAGACTTTATTTTAAGGAATTTCTTTCTGTCAACTATCCATGAAACCTCTAGTAACCTAAGTAGCGCTTGTGTGTATGGTGAAGGGAATGCTTGATATACCATTGTAATGTGAAGAAATACTTCATGATGGGGGAAAGAAGGCAATATTTTAATGTTGAGACATCCATCTTTTCATTTGCAAGTAATATTTGGGAGAGTAATGAAGTCTCCAGGGGCTTTGAATAACTAGAGGTAGAAAAATGCTGATTATTCTTATTGTAGAATATTGACTGTGTAAAACAGAAATGATTTCAAGAAAGGAATCTGTATTTGCCTTCAATTTTTTTTTCAAGCCGTATCGTCCTGTTTGTAGATAGTGAGTAATTATCTAAATACCAGTAGTTGTTGCTGTTGAACATCTATTACTTCTCCACCTTTTGTCAGTAACTTTTTTTCCTGCTCTGAAAATATCTGACTGTTGGTAATGGAAGTGTTATTTGGGAGGGAAAAAATAATATGAGATTTTTACCATGATACAGATTTCAGTGTGGGGGATTTTTTTGATTTTCATTTTCTATCTACGCAGTTTGATAATAATACTCAACTCCTATGAAAAGTTCTGTTCTGAGTCATCAAGCCAATTTGTTTGATCAGTTGCTGGGTGATAATTAAAATGGAGCAATTGTTAGAACAATTACATTTTTGTTTAGATATTTGAAACAAAGCCAGAAAAATAATTATATTCACAACACTTCTGAGTTCAGTTTATTCCTTCATCATGTTCTCCAATACCAAAAGCTTTCATCAGGAGGAGAAACTGAGGGATTTCACCACTGTTTGATGGCAGCTGCTCAGAGCAGAACTTCGTTAACCTAATCAGCTTTCTCTTGTTGAACCAATTAGAATTAAATCCCATGAGTACTATTTCTGGCAATGTTTCAGAAAGAAAGATGGAGGTTTCTAAACCTGTTGGTGATAGTTAAAAAAAAAATGATAACTGTCTGAAATCAGTGTCTAAAGTACTTCCAATATTAAAACCAACCCAGGTAAAACAACTGAAATGCTTTTTATAACTCTGCACTGTTGTGGGGTTTTTTCATTATTTTCAGTATTTGCTGTGTAATGATAATTGGCTCCCATCTTTAAAATATGGATTAGTTAGTACACATTGGAAATTCGATATTTTACATGAATAAATAGTGCAAGTTGGTTTATTTACAGTAAGGTAAAGAGTTTGCTCTGATCCCAAAATAACGCATGGAGTACAGAAGAATTAAGGTTAAAGCACAGTCCTCGATTGCAGTTTTCTGACAGTTTGGTTGCTAAAAGTTTTCTGGGCCAGATAGTGCAGGTGTTTGTCAATGCTGTCACAACTTCTCTTGCACAGAAGTTGGGATTTATTAGTGATTTATTTTCTGAATATTTTTTCTAACTCAGTGTTGCTTCATTCATTATTTTTATAAGCAAAATACCTAGGCTGTCCTATTCAGAAAGTATATTTTCCTACCTGGTGTTAATTTTATGATTTTCCTGCAAGTGGGTGCGGCCCTCAGACTCTTAAGGATGCTTTAATTTTTCATAATCATGACTATCTCTCTGTCAGCGTTGTTCTCATCTTATCTGGGCACACAGATCCTCCGATAAACTATTTTTTTTTCATTCCTTATTTGGCAGTACTGCATAATTCTTATCCCAAACGAAAGATGGCAAGAAAAAGGCAAGTGTGGTTGGTTGAGTAGATAATGAATTGTAGAGGAAAAAAGGATATAACTTCTAACTCCTTTTTGGTCCTTTTTTTTAAAGAGAGTGTTTCAAGGAATTGCTGTGCTAATAAACAAACTATTAAACTAATTGGTATATTCTGTTTTCCCCAGACTTTTTCCAGTTCTTAAAACTTCAGACTTTTCAAGCATCTATGTAGAGCGGTGTAGATGTTTAAGAGAGTTCTTTTTTATTTTGTTTTTTGTTTTGTGTATTGTGTAGTTTGGTTTTGGTTTTCTCCAAATTTGTGTATTGTGCCCAGTTGGAAGAAACATGGTAGGTGCATCTAAATGGTTGTTTGCTGAGGAGAGCGTCAGCAGCTTCCTCTCCCTTAAAGGGAAGGGTTTTATGGACAGATGAACCTTTCAGTTCTTTCCACTGATTTTTATCTTGCTAAGATTGGAGGCTTTCTTCCTGCATGTTGATCTATGTCCTTGTACTATGTTCTGTCATTTTTGTTTACCCTTATGGTCTTTTTTTAACTCTGAATCTTTTATCATGTCAGCCTGATTCATTCTGCTTTTTCCCTTTTCAATCTTTTGCTGTATGTCTCCAGATTTCTTAACTTTTAAAGATACCAAGCTGGACATGTATATTTCCCTTCTATTCTGCTGTCTTCCTTTTCTGTTGTCTCATTTGTTGTTGTTCTTTGACTAAAAATATTTCAAATTAATTGTAAGGTACTTGGAAAGCAGAGCTGCTATCTAAAGGAATGGGCAGTTAGGGAGAAAGATGAAACTTGATTCTGAAGGAGGAGCTTCAAAACCAGGACAGAAATTTAGGGATAGCACATGGGGAGTCAATTCATTGTGTCAATAAATCACTGTTGTACTTCATATAGAAATGGAGCAGAGACCAATAAAGATGCATTGGTCAGAGGCACTGTAGTTAAGTGGAGACAAAGGCATAATTTAATGTTTTAGCTTTATGAATAAAGTTGGAAGAATTACACTATGCTTTGCTTTGCAGGATGCTCTGAATCTTGTTTTATTAGACAGCCTAAGAGAATGTAAAAAAGTGTTTGTTTTATTAGCTAGACTTCTGTTGTATTTCTAGTTCCTATACTTTTATGCCACCCCTTAGGAAGCAGTCCAAAGTCTTTTCCCTACTTTGAGTGCTTGCATTTGACAGTAGAACTGTCAGCAATCTGCTAGCATTATATATTACGTCTTTAAACTCTAGCACTGTTAGGAACTAGCTAATTTAATATTATACTTTTTGATGCCCTGTGACCTTAACATCTAGAATTTTGAAATGAATGTGCAAAAATGTAGCATT
The DNA here is from genome assembly GCA_034008185.1 of Gorsachius magnificus. Classification (NCBI taxonomy): domain Eukaryota; kingdom Metazoa; phylum Chordata; class Aves; order Pelecaniformes; family Ardeidae; genus Gorsachius; species Gorsachius magnificus. The sequence continues at coordinate 32,805,144 of CM067088.1, read as the reverse complement.
TTATGTATATGTTAATGCTTTTGCTCTTTATTGCAGTTGAGTGAATGCATATGAAGTTGGCCTATCTATAATTATGTACTCTTTAAAACAATATTTAAAAATTCTACCCTCTGTCATACTTCAAATTTCATATAAACCTGTTAAATGCATGTAGAGTTGTATTAGTTTATTTTGAGCTTTTCTTTAAAAAAAAAAATTATCAGAAGTGTGTGTGTGCATTGAGAGGGAATGCTTATTCTCGTCTTTTTAAATGGGCATAAGGATAGGGTAAGTCTACATTTTTTGAAAATGAAACAGCCTTGTAAAAGTATTCTTGTATATATTTTTATATGGAGTGGATAGTTTTCATTATCAGTAATAAATTATATTTTAGTATGTACTTTTTTTAAATTATGTAATGATTAGTGATTTTTAGTAGATTTTTAAACTAGTGCTTAACATATTTAACATGAACTTGCTGACTTGAAAGCTTATTGGTAGTATTTCTGGGTCTTGTTTTCTTCATGATGGATACTAGTCATGGTGTAAGTGAAAAAAAAGACCTTTCACTATATGGTTGACATCAGAAAATCCTCCTTTTCTGAACCCAGATTGATGCGTTCTTTTATTATATTGAAAACTAGTCAGAAATCAGTCTTTATAGTTTAATGCTTGAGAGCTGGGTTGAAAAATTGTGCTGAAGTAAATCCTCTGTTAATACAATATTAGCAAGTCCTTGAAATACATAATGCCAGATGTCTAGTAGCAAGGTGAGAGCAGTAGTGCTTTTGCCAGATGGTCTCTGACATTTAAAGACAAATAAAAATGCTGAAAAGTATTTAAAAAAAACCCCAAAAAACTAACCCAGAAACCAAACCAAAACAAAAATCCACCACCAAACAACCTCAAATTTGCTACATCATCATTTTATTAACGTAAAGGTTAAGCACAAAATCCCAATAAAGAAAAGATCATAGCTCTGGAAGCTGTCAAACGTGTTAAATTTATTCTGGGCTTGAATTATGATACCTATGGTTTTTTCTTGTTTTGTTTTTCCCTCAGCTCCGTGGGGCTGGCAAAAGCAGCTTTAGAAGCAATTAATGGCTTCAATCTCTTTGGAAATCAGGTAATAAAAATATTTGTTTTCTCTCATTTTTTTAGCAGTAATGATTTACACTGTGGATCAGCATGTATTTGGAAATATCTAGTGTGCTTTGTTAGATTCCAGATTTAAAAAAAGTGAGATTGTAGACTGCTCCTGTTTCAGGTACAGAACTCATCTGATAAAATAATTCATGCCCTTACTTTTTTTCTTTAAAAAAAAAAAATATCTCAAATTATTGCATCTTATTCTGAAAAAGGACTTGGTTGCTCAAAAGGTTTTTCTTTCAGAATTTTATCTGTTGATTGTTAACACAGTACACCTCTATCTACAAGAATTTCCTTACTTATGTCTTCTTCCTTCATGTGGCTTTTGATCAAGATTATAAACAAGCTAAAAACCTTTTCTTGCCGTCCTAGGTTGGATCAATTAATCATGTTTTTTAGATTTTTCTCTCTGACTTGTATTCCCCTTCTAGGTGCATCTTTTTTTAGGTGTTAAACCTACAGTAGTCTATAGCTAAAATAAAAGAATGCTCTTCCAAATTAATGGTCTAGAAAATTTACAAATAGAGGAGATACGTCATTGTCAAGCTATTGGTGTTATTAATGGATGGAAATGTAGGGTAGGAGCACAGCCAAAAAGACAGTTGGCTAGCATCACATGTGTGTAGAAATACTGCTAAAACTTGCCGGGGAGTTCTGTCTGTAAATTGCGTGGGAGGGAGGATAGGTTGGTCAAGCTGCAAAGTGGTGAGCTCAGTACTCTAAGTAAAGCTTTCCATATTGCACTGTTTGCTTGGAAGCTTTCATCCTTTTTGACTTGTAACTGATGGACCTTGCTCACATGCCCAAATTTCATAAGAAGTAAAAGTTAATCAACAAAACATGCTTTATCTCTTCATAGGGTTGAGTAGCACTCAAAACCTGCTTTAAAAAAAAAAGACGTATTTGGTTTCTGTGGCAAGGTCTTGGTAGTGGGGGAGCTACAGGGGTGGCTTCTGTGAGAAGCTGCTAGAAGTATTCCCTGTGTCCGCCGCTGGCCAAGGCCAAGCCAATCAGCAACAGTGGAGCGCCTCTGTGATAACGTATTTAAGAAGGCAAAAAAACCTGCTGTGGCTCAGTAGCCGGAGAGAGAAGAGAAGTGAGAGGATTTGAGAGAAAACAGCCCTGCAGCACCAAGGCAGTGAAGAAGGAGGGGGAGGAGGTGCTCCAGGTGCCAGAGCAGAGATTCCCCTGCAGCCCATGGTGAAGACCATGGTGAGGCAGGCTGTCCCCCTGCAGCCCATGGAGGTCCACGGTGGAGCAGATCTCCACCTGTAGCCCGTGGAGGACCCCACGCTGGAGCGGGTGGATGCCCAAAGGGAGGAGGCTGTGACCCTGTGGGAAGCCTGCGCCAGATCAGGTTCCTGGCAAGCCATTGCGGACCCGTGTGGGGAGGAGCCTGCGCCGAAGCAGGTTTTGCTGTCAGAACTTGTGACCCCGCAGGGGACCTAACGCTGGAGCAGTCTGCTCCTCAGGGACTGCACCCCGTGGAAATTATTGGCCCATGCTGGAGCAGTTTGTGAAGAACTGTAGCCCATGGGAAGGACTCACGTTGGAGAAGTCCGTGGAGGACTGTCTCCCGTGAGAGGGACCCCACGCTGGAGCAGGGGCAGAGTCCTCTCCCTAGGAAGAAGAAGCGGCAGAGACAACGTGTGATGAACTGACCCCAACCCCCATTCCCGTCCCCCTGCGTTGCTGGGGGGAGTAGGTAGAGGAGCTGGGAGTGAAGTTGTGCCCAGAAAGAAGGGAGGGGTGGGGGGAATGTTTTTAAGATCTAGCAGTTTTTCTCCTCTCCTTCTCTGATTTTGATTGATTGATAATAAGTTAATTATTTCTTTCAAGTGGAGTCTGTTTTGCCCATGATGGTAACTGATAAAATTATCTCTCCCTGTCCTTATCTCGACCCACAAGCCCTTTTGATTTACTTTTTCTCTCCTCTGTCTGGTTAGAGGGGAGTGATAGAGCGACTTTGGTGGGCCCCTGGTATCCAGCCAGGGTTAAACCATGACAGACATGTTTACACAAGTAGCATTTTTTTTTTTATACTTAGGTATTTTTTCTGCAGTTAGGCAGTATATGATCCTTTTGAGTTTTAATAACTGTGACCTTGACTTGAAATACTATTTGTATATTTTCTGAGTAAAGTTTCTGTAGTTTCTGTATATTCTCGCTGGCTGCATGGTAGGGTTTTTTTTTTCCCCTCTTTCTGTAATATCTGTGCTCTCCTCTTGTCTTGTAAGCCAGGTGGGGCTGACTGTCAGAGTGTGATTCTTATCTGTTTCAAATATTCAACTTTAAGAAACCTGGTTAAATGCAGTGGTTTGCCATAAAGAAAATAGTGCAAAGGAGGGAAGATATAAATGATAAAATGGTAAACAGTGAATAAGGGCAAATTTCAGGTGCTCTTTGTGTGAGCTAATGAGCATAAGCTAGGCCAACTGCAGAAGTGTGGCTGGGAGACGTCCAAATCATGTTCCAAGTACCTTTCTGTACTGCTTGATTTATTAAAACATTCTTAGTTATTTGTGTCTCAATTTTTCTATTGGTAAAATGGAAGGTATGGATCAGAACAGTCTGATGATTAGTACTATTGGACAAAAAGTTCTTCCTTATAGTTTATTCCCATAAAAACAGCTGTTAAACTAGAACTTCTTAGAGCTATTCAGATGCCTGGGATGAAAAATATAAGTCACAATTTGTTCTAAATAGTGAGCAACTGACATACATTGTTCAAGATTGTGCTACTTATGGATGAAAAGCTGTACCTCTTATTGTTATTAGACCATTCTTTGTCTTGTGGCATAAAACAGGAGATCAGCCTAAACAAGGATTTCTGACTCTGTAGGCTTAGGCACCCATTACATTTCTTGTGGATATCTACTCATGTTTGCTTCTTTTGTTTGTGGTTTGGGTTTTTTTGTGTATGGTTTTGGGGTTATTTTTGCATCTGTATGGTTGTACTAGTGCTGTAGTACAATAGATTTGTTCTGTGTAGAATCCACTGCTCAGGGAATATTGGTGGCGGCTTGCTGATGAGTGGAGAAATATGAAAGTGCTCTTCAGGCATACCCAAATGCACTGTTTGGAAAAGAGCCATTTGGTCTAGTTTTGGTTTACTTTATGTACATTTTAAAAACTGATGTTATGTGTTAAAAAGTAGGAGCCAGTAAGGATCTTAAATGATGATCAGACATGATACACACATCGTCAGTATTTCAGAAAAAACATTTATCTACAGCCTTTACCTTCCCAACAGTCTTGAGCACCAGTAAATGTGTCTGCTGGGGTTTTTTTCAAATGATTTTTTACTAAATTCTGAAATGGATGAATAAATTGCTGAAGCAAAACCAGTTTAAATGCTTTGAGAGTTTATTTCCAAGATACTTAGCATAAACAGAAACCATTTTGACCTTCAGTGTGCAGCAGTTTGCCTTTGTGCTTAGCTCCAGCTGTGTTCCAATAGCTTTGAGAAATCCTGCTGAGCCCCTCAAGAGGAACTTGTTTGCACATGCAACTACACTGGTGCAACCTGCATAAATCATTGCTGGCGACAACAGGCTGCTCAGCCTTTGCATGCAGATTTTTCCACTTGCACTGTGGATGCTGGAAGAGACTAATAAATATAAATATAAATATGCAGTATTGTAGCTGTGGTCTCACATGTGTGTGCGTTACTTATCTTTGATTATATCATGATAGGGCAGTTCCCTTGTGCATTCATGGATGCACCCAGAGAAGACAAAACAAAGGTCATTTATTGTCGATACATTAAATTGTTCACTCCCTCCCCGAATTCCAGAAAACGTTAAGAAATAAAGTATTTCTGTAAGAAATCATACTGCTTTTTGTTCTGTAACAAAGCACTGCTTAACTGATGTTCAATAATTTTAATACATCCTTTGCTATACTTTCTAGGTGCCAGATACAATAAAGAACAATTATGAATTTAAAAATTATTTGCTTTTTGTTTAATCTGAATTGTACATGCTTTAATCTAAAAGGGAGTTCATTCACGTTTTTTAAATGCCGTTCATTTTCATCTCTATCATAACAGAAGCATTTCATAAAAAGTGGGAGTTACAAGCATAAAAATACAGTCAAGATGTAGTCCTAACCGTCCCTCAGTAAAAGATTTATTTACACATGGAGAAGAGAATTTTTAATACAACGAATAAATAAGCTATTTAGTTTCTCATTAGTTTGCTTTATAGCCTATCCTAAATTTCTTAAATTTATTCCCAACGTATTGTATATCTCTGAAACAACAGTCATAAATTGTGTATGACATTGGCATAAGAATTCTGTTATAGTCTTTAACTGTGCATTGACTGCAGCCAGATCCTGAAATCATTGTATTGTCCTACGTTCTGCTGAAGTTTGTAAGGAAGAACTGTAAAAGTGGGCCTGGATTTTATTTTTGTTTAATTTTTTTTTTTTTTTTACATTTAGGATGCAGTGTGAACTGATGGCATTTCAGTTTGTTTTTACTTACTCACTTTAGAATCATCACTAATGAAAGTACTGCAACTTATTTTATCTTTTGGTGGGCTTGATATGGTTAACCCAAACCTCTGGGTGTCAGAGTGTAAACAGCTTAGAATTTATATCATTAATGCAAGAGTTCCATTTTAGCTACAATACCTTTTAGAAAAAATTACGTATCAGCAAAAAAATTACCTAAGAGGATGTGCATTTACTGGCAACGTGAGTTAATGAACTAATGAATTAAGTGCATGGTGCATGCATGTATGCACTAAAGTGGGACTGCTAGTGACAAAAGGAACCTATAATCAATTGTTTGTATATGAGCTACATGTCGTATATTAGTTTGTGGAAAAAATTACACGTTAAAAAAAAAAATCAAGCCTTTGTAAGGTGTCCTTACTACAGTCTTTAGAGAAGTGAAAAACATTTCATTTATCAAACAAGATGCTTGTGGTTTTATGAAATGCAAATTAGTCTGCTTTTGAATCCCCAAAGAATCCTTTACTGAAGCACAAATTTTGAAACTGCATGTTCACATGCATAGACAGATTGTGTCCAGAGTTTGTAGATTAATTTAGAGATTTGTGAATAATCAGAATCTGGATTAAGAAGAACGTAGGAGAATAACAAATCATCAAAGCAAATGTGATTATTTATGTGCGTTCTTTTCTCAGCACTATTCAGCATATCTTGCTAGAATGATTAAGAGAACAGAGAGATTATTTTCCATGAGGACAGTGGAAAAACATGTTTTGTTTAGCCTAGCAAAGCAAAAGCCAAGTATTTGTACGATAGCTATGTATATTTAGAGTGCAGGTAAAGAGTAAGTAAGAAAAAACCCAGTTGCTTGGAAAGCCAAATGAAGGGATGCTAGTACTAGCACAAAAAGAAGGGTGGTTGGCTAGTTATGTAAAACTCAGTTGGAAATGAGAGTCTTTAATAATTAGAGAGTGTAGGTTCTAAACAGTCTTGCCAAGAGAATAGAATACCAAAAACCTGACTGCTTTTTAGGAGAAATGTGTTGATTTTATGAAAGTTTACAGTATGGTATTTATGACAGTAATGGAACGAGTTCAGTGTTGAATGTGGCTGCCAGTGGAATAGTGATATTGAGATTCGTTATCAATTACAGCATATATTCATTAAAAACTTGCATTGAGTTTCCAGGAAATTGCCTACTGATGATAGTTTTAAACACCATTGATTCTATTTAAACAGCATCTTGGCTGCGGGAATTTTTCTGAGAGTTTCAGGAAAAAGCTGACAGAGAGATACAGTGTAAAACTACAGAATTTTACTAGGAAATAGGTTTTGCTAAGGAGTCGATGTTGATAACACAGACCTTACAATAGCTGAAAAGCAGGTCATTTTTATTTACTATGGAAGTCCTTTTCTAAAGCAGTGCCTCAGGTGAACGTCCAATTATTTGTGTTCTAACTGACTTGCAATGAAACATTCAACAGCACTATTTGGAACATCTGCAGTCACAGGGAGGGACAGCTACCTTTTTGTTTGTCCTTAATACAGTCATTGTTCTTAAAGAATTAATGGAGGAGTTCATAACTTGAATGAATCATATAATTCGTAATCACTAGTAGATGAAAACATCTAATTTTGGCTATATTTAAATATGTATGAAAATTCAAAATGTTTTCAACTTCATGTTGTGATTCTGTTTACAGGGCTGCTCTTGGTCTGTTATATTCGTGGATTTTGATGCCCATAACCGTAACAGACAGACCCTGTGTTCATTGCTACCCCGAGAGTCAAGGTCTCATGTGAGTAATTAAATGAAATTAATTTCAAGAGACTGTGGAGAAAATATATGAACATAATTCTTAGTTCTGTGATATTCTGCTTAATAAAGATAGGAATTTGCTGGGAAGATGTTAAATTTCTGCTTCTTAAATGTTGCTGTGATGTAGTTGTTTCTCTGAAGTGGAATTACGATGGCATTCTTTATGAGTATTTAGGTTAAAATGGTAGCCTGTTGGTAGTTTTCTAAACAATTTAAAAATAAAAACTAAAATAATAATGATCTGCAGTAACCTAGTAGGGTTTGCAGTCTTGGTGATTGTCTTTCTTCTGGCCTAGTTTCCACTATACACTTAGTGCCTACATTTTTGAAACACATTATTCTAGCTCTAATTCATTCTTTTGTCTAGAAAAGAAGCCTTTGAGTTTGGTGTTTCATAAATTGCTGAATATGGAGGATTTCTTGTTATTATAAGCTACTGTTACAAATAAGTATTTCCTCAGTGAGTAAATCTAAGTGACTACAGTATAGGTTAATGAAAAAAAAATACTTCAGTGCGAGCATCAAAGGTAAATTTAGCTTTTGAAAATCAGTAATTTAAAATGAGTGATAATAAGAGTTCTACTGCTTTTTTTCATTCTGGGATATAACAGCATTTTGGTTCATGACACAGACTATAAATCTTCAACATTAATAGTTTACTCATTGTGTAGAAGAATTATAGCAGAGTTGTAATACTGGATAATTAAAATAAAAGGCACTGTCAGCTGCTTTTTTATAGTTTAATGGTCTTTTAGAACTCTTTTGCTGTTTATTATTTGCTGGAGACTTGAAATATTCCAACAGAAGTTGTTTTGTAAGTTACTTATGCTACAGAAGCAATCCTTGTGTCCTTTTTTTTTTTCCTTTTATGGGTTCACTCAATGATACTGGCAAAAATATGGTATTTTAAACAGTGTAATATCTTAGATACATCATCAGAAAGGAATAACAAAACAACGTGTGACGTAAGAATTATAACCTAAAACTACTTTTTTGTGTTTCTGTAAGCTTACCTGTAGTGGTGATGCACTCGTTAGTCATTTTTCCTGTGTTTTTTAATTCATGATAGTTGCACATGGTTCTTGAGAAATACTACTCATATATTTTTTTCCTTAAATTTTTCCCTTATCGCCTTAATTGTAAATCAGATAGGCTTGGTTGTTACAGCACCTGAAGGGTATTCCTGAAAAAGCTTTTCAGAAGTGATGATTTAATCATAGTTCCTTCTCAGCATTGCACCTTTATAAAATGTTTGTGATTCTTTTTGAAAATAGGATACCCAATTGTTTGTGTTTCCTCCAGGAATAACCTGGAGTATATTTTTTGTTTCTGAAACCATGAAGTTCTAGAATGTATTCACTTATCCCTACAGATTATCAACTGTAAAGTAGGTCAGACTTTGAGTCACATGGAGTTCTCTTTTAAATCATATATCTGAGTATTGGGTTTTATAGTCTATCCTTATACATCTTTAGAAGTCTTATTTTGCACACTATTTTAATATATTAGTGCTGTGGTTTTGATAAAGATAAGATAATGTTCCAAATGTATATCTCACTTAGTAAGTTGAACAGGCTTTGTTTGTACATCAAATAATTGTCAGAGATCAAATTAAATTTGTAACGTGCTATTTCTTCCTCTCTGTCTTACAGAATACTGATGCAGCACTTCTGCCCTGTCTAAGTTATCCTGCATTTGCTTTGGATGATGAGGTTTTGTTCAGTCAAACACTAGATAAAATTATTAGAAAATTGAAAGGAAAATATGGGTTTAAAAGATTTCTGAGAGATGGGTACAGAACAGCGCTGGAGGACAAAACACGACGTTATTATAAACCAGCAGAAATTAAGGTAAAGGAATACCTGGCCTATATAAGGACAAATTTTGGTTTTCTAAAATGTTACTTAAAAGAACCCAAAAACCCCAAACAAAATAAACTAAAATCCCCCTCCCCCCCCAAAAAACCAAAAGAAAACAAAAACGGACACCCCCGCCCCCCCATCCCCCAGTATTTGCAATTTGAATTGCATAGTGATTCCTAATTGCTTCAAGGGAAGGAGTTGCATTTTGTAATTTGGAATGCGCAGTTTTGAGAGATTGCTAAGTCAGCAAGTTAGTCGTTGATTTGTTTTGTAATGAATGTGCTTCCATTTACATTTAGGGTACAGTTGATTTCACATAACAAATAAGGAAGTTATTTATCATTTTATTTAATTTCACAGCTGACTACAGTCTGAGTGTCTAGAAAACAATTTTGCTTTTGACCACAGTGTTTATCAGTAAAGGTTATCTAAATGAAAATCTACTTTTTTTTTCTCCCTGATAGTTTCTCTGTGGAAAATAAAATGTAGATTATGTAAATATTCTGCTAGAGAATGAGCCACAGCATATGTAAAAGCACAGCTAAAGTGCCCGTAGAATTAAGAAGCTGTAAGCTAAACGAAAAGCTGGTGTACTAAAACGTTTTTGCATTCATGTTTTGTCTTTTGTTGCTTTGAAACTATTCAGTAGGATATTGAAATACATTTCCTTAAACCAAAATGATAAAATATCTGATTAATTTTTCTTCTTTTCAGCTTTTTGATGGCATTGAGTGTGAATTCCCTCTGTTTTTTATTTTCATGATAATTGATGGTAAGTACAGCTTTACATTCTTGTTTTTTGAAGGCATTAGAGAGATGAGCCCTTAGAGAGCTCATACAAAATGATTTTCCTGTCCTTCCAAAATAAACCATAATGCAGCATCACTAAATATCTCATTGAGAGTTCTGCCTCATGGGTTAAAAAAACCCCAAGCACCCAACCCGCCATATTTCAGCATTTTTAATGTGAACCGTTTTCAGAGTATAACTCGGTAATGGTTTTTTAAAAGCTTATATCTGTGACATTCAGTCCTGCATTACCTTTTAAACCTTAAAAACTTTCATAGTGTATCAGAACTTCGCAGCAGCACATGAGAGAAAAGAAAGTAGAAGAGCGAACACATTGACAAACTGAATGTTGCAGCAGGTCTTTTCAAGTTGGCTATGCTGTGGTAATTGAAAGAGAACTCAAAAAAGAAGAAAGCGAACCAGAAAAGGCCTGGTTTCTTTTGAAATGCCTGTGCTTCCTGGCCACATTTTTCCAAATCCATTGTTGTTTTTAAAAAAAAAAAAAAAAAAAAAAAAAAAAAAAAAAAAAACCCCAACAACACCACAAAACCACTACCTAGACCTTGTCTTAAGGATAAGAGACCTACCAAAAAAGTTCACTGGATGATTTAAGGATGGAAACTAAAATTCACATAGAACAAAAGTCTGAATAAGAAAATGAGTAAGGGTTACAGCCATCAAAAAGATTTTTAAATGGATGAAAACCTGTTCATCTGTGGGGTTTTTTTTTCCCCTTTACTGTATGGAATAGTTTTCAAATAAAGGTGGTGAGGAGCATAGAAATCTGCTATCTGCCTAGACTCCTCTGTGGCCACCCACAGATTAAAATACTTTGTTTGAAGATGTAATAAGGTTTCACAATTGATTTTTCTAAAGGGATGCTTGACATTTTTCAGGGAGTGATGCCCAAAACTGAGGAGAAAGGCACTGACATTTAATGCTGCCACTTGCAGTTTTGGGAAAAACAAGGAAGATAATAATCTTTAACTGAAGTTATCTGAGGAAGAAAGCATTTTACTCTTCCTGTATTACAAAGTACAAAACACATATCTTGCGCATACTGTCCTTGTCTTTTTTTCCTGTACTTCAGGAAAAACTTCATCAAATACAACAATTCTATTAGTAGGTTTTGTGCACATGTCTCCGAATCCACAGTCTTCCTTAATGCAAAATTTGAAGCGTATTCAGAGTGACTTAAAATGCAAAAAGACAATGAAATAGGAGGAGTAGATTACAGTTGAATGTCTTTATAATGAAAATGTTGAAAAAACCCTCAAGCTGCTACACTGGAATACTGGTTCAGCTGAAAGCCTGTTTGCCCATCCAACACACCTGCAGAGTACAAAGGAAAGCTTTTCCAGCCAAGTATATTAAGCTACTGAATATCTAGGTTATTCCTGATAGCTGGATTTTGTTACCGTATAACAGTGGGACAGTGCTCCATTAAATAAGGAAGGAGAGGGTCCTGTAAATCGTAGTCCATAATCCCCCAGTTTTGTTCACATCAGCAAAATGTCTTGAATCGTTTCCTTTTTGAAAGATTAGCAGAACATATTCCAGTAACTATATATTTACTATTTACTTATATTTTCTTTTATAAGACAAACTAATTAGCTCATCAACTTTTCTGTTTTGTCAGTGACAGCTTTTAAAGATTTTTTAAGATATAGAGAGTTAAGACAGTTCTGGCTAGTAGATACTACTGAATTAGTTATGCATTTTCTCGTAGTATTAAGAACAGTTTTATTCCTCATGGATGATGATGATGATTACCCAACTGTTATCTTCACTGGATGATTCTTAATATAAAAGCAATTGTATTAGCAGATAAATGCATCTTTTTATCCTCTACAGCATCTGCCAATAAGACTAAATTACAGATAGTCAGAATATCATACTGCTCTTATGTCATGACTGTGCTCATGTGTTTTGAAATAGTTCAGTGTGTCATTTAAACACACCCTTTTTTGTGTGCAAACTTTCATTGCATTTGTTTACCTTGGCAAGTGATTTAATTTCCTGTATATATACACTTGGCAATATTTGAAAATGTAATGAACAACACTTGTCAAGTTTTAGTTTTGGACAGAGCATTGAAGAGCCATGGAAGGAAAGAAATCTCTGTACAGTACTCAAACTTCAGCTTTCTACTGCACTCTAGCTTTTCAGTAGAATAATTTGTTGGATATCCTTAAAATAACATGAAAGATAAAGTTTTTGTGACTTCCATATACACACACGCACACACGTAGCTTAACAGAAAAGTATCTAAATTTTTTCTAATACAGGTGTTCTGCTATATTTGTTCTCAGTGTACAAGTTTGTCGTTTTCTTTTGTCTCACTTTTGCCTTTCAGAATTCACCTTTCCTAAGAATACAAAAAAGCTGCTTTTGTACTGATTTCCTTTGGGTATTTTTCCCCAAAAGAAATGGTTCAGGACTCTGGGTAGTAGGTGTGCATCCTTAGCTGTGGGAAAGGGTAGAACTAAATAAATCAATATATCTATTTTTTGGATAAGACATATTTGAATAGCATTTTTGAAAGCTTTATTACATTTCTGGTTGAATGTGGAGGATTGCGGTAATTTTCTAAGATAAGGTAAGGAAGGAAACATTTCAGCTATTTTCAATAATATGGAAGAATATGTAATTGAAAAGGAAAACCATGGAAAGAAATGAGTGAAAGATGTGCAATGACAAGTTTTCATCTGATTTGTTCCCCTTTAATTTTTAAAAATATTCTATTTTTAGAGGTCAATGTGACTTGTCAAGTACATTCACATTTTCCTTGATGAACAGCAATGCTTTTGGTATTATTGATGTATCTTTTCATGTAAGAACTTTTGATGAACTGAACACTGGTCATGTTAATATTCATCATTTTGGGATGACTTAAGTTCTGCTAGAAAAACATTTAAAGTACTGGTACTCCCAAACTTACCTCAAAACTCCTGAAAATCAGGATCAGAGAGTTAACTGTTCTGTTTAATATCTCAGGGTGTGTCACCACTTCTGAACCTCTACAATATGAAAATATAATACCTATGTAACATACCAAAGTAAACATTCCATCTAAAAATCTTTGGAGGGGAGTTTTTCAATTTATTACTTTAAATTCCTTTTGTATTTATTTGTTGTGATTACAAGGCAACTCACTTCTAGATCAGTTTGCAACTCTATCCTAAAGATTTAAACCAGCCTGTTTCCATCCACACTGGCACATAAGCTCTGCTTCTTCATTCTGCTCTAATTAAGGAAATTATTTACAGCTAGCTGGGCTGGTTGTCTGTGTCCAGATCCTGAGCCTCTGTAAGTTCACAGCTTTACTATCCCATGTAACTTGCCATCGATTTCAGCTTAAGCTAATGTGAGAGTGGCTGATTCATGATCCCTGTGAGATTTAGTTGTAGCAGTAAGTGAGGATCTACAGTTTAGTCTTTTACTTTTCATGAACTATTCAGTGTGTAGGCTCTGCCCCATTGAAAAATAAACACTAGTTTATTTTTTTTTCTTCTTTTATGAACATTAAGCTCACAGAACAGTTATTTCTTCTATTAAATCAATTATTGTTTGGTTATTTTTAGGAGTTTTTAGAGGAAATCCTGCACAAGTAAAGGAATATCAGGATCTTCTGGATCCTTTGCTTCAACACACATCAGAAGGTATTATCTGATAATCATTCTTCTGAAACACTGTAACTTTTTATTTATTTGCAATTATTAAAATACTGACATTCCTATTAATGGATACTGCAGTCAGAGCAAAGGAGAAGTAATATTATCACTATGTTTTCCGATAGCAAAACACCAATACTAAATAATCTCTTTCATGTAGATACATTGCATCATAAAGTGTGATAATAAAATTAATGATATCTGGAAGAATGCTGCTGATATAAATGTAAGATTTACACTGTACCCAGTCATTCCTGCCCTCCTTCACCTACACTTTGTTATTTACAAAGTTCACTTTGACTTTGTGGGAAAATATTAACTACCAACAGTCAGATTGTTTCAGTGTTCCACCTGGATACAGTTGGGAATTACTTGCATCATTCATTTTCACTTAACTTCACAAGATTTAAATAATAATTTGGTATATGCATATTAAATTGTTTCTAGCTTAGAGCAGTGAAAGTGGCAACATGTTAATTTCAATATAAACATTCTCTTACTTAAATTGTGCGCTCCAGAATTTTGGTGAAACTGCAGACAAGGCTATGGTAGCCTACAGGCACATCCATTGAAAATTCAGCTAAAAAAAAAAGAAAAAGACTAAGTTTGAGTGGGAGGAAAAAAGTGGCCTGAGAACAGAACAAGTTTCAATGTACTGACAATCCAGTTTTAAAACTCAGCATCTTTAGTCACCTGTTCTTGACATCTGTGGGACAGTTACACAAGTCAATGCAGAATATTTTAGTCTGACTTGTTCTTTCAACCTAGAATACCTTGTTGAGGTGAACTGGTTTCTCTATGCTTTTTTCTGCTTATTAATGAGTACGTGAAGTTCCATGGGCACTAAATTAATGTTGTGGTTCCTCTTGTTGAATGTCATCATGAATGTCTCACCTTCAAATTTCTGGGTGTGTTTTGATACCTCACTCATTTGAATAGTTTATATCTAATAACTCCCACTTTTCAATTTTTATCAGCTTCTTCCTAGTAATTTTTTTTTGTCTAAGCAAATAGTCAGTCACTGCAACTGTATCCTGTTTATCACCTGTTCTTTATCCAATTAAATTCAAAATTAAAGCAATATTGAGGTGAAATGTAATTTTGCAGAAAGCATATTCATTTGCTTTTGTATTGCATATAATTAGGTCAGTCATTTGTAATTATGTTTCTAAATTCCTGACTCTTGTCCACTTTAAGTGTTGAAATAAAGGTTATTAATCTACAATGATCAGTAATATCCGTGGCATAATTCTAGATACAAGGTATGCTGGTTTCCAATGAAGAGGTTGTACCATTTTGTTTCATGAAGTTTCAGAATTAAAATGCTGGTTTTACCTTGGTTTTGCATACTTGCAAAGAATTATCATTTTAATTTAATGAAATGTTTAACTATTTTTGGCAAAGATTTTAGTTTTAAAAAGTTCTGTGATACTGAACTGGTGTTAAATTCAGGGAAAACACTCCACGTGTTTCACCATGATGCAGCTTTCGTTTCTTTTGGCTATGATTTGCTATCTGTACTGCATTTTTCTTTAGGTGAAAAATAATTTTTTTTTTTTTTTTTTTTTTTTTTTGCAAAGTAGGGCACTACACAAACAGTAGAGTGCTACACAAACTATGCATGTGTTCTGGGAAGAAATTCTGTGGAAATGTTTGGTGAAAAATGAAGTAGTTTAACATTGTCCTGGGTGTCCCACACTGATTGTGGTTTTGAGAGATAAAAATGAATGACAATTCAATTCAATTCTGTTCAGTCAAATTGTTGCTAGGGTACAATTTTTCCTGTTTTGAATCACTTCAGCTTTATTAGGGGGCTTCAATTAAATAATAAGGGAAATGGAATTCATTTACTCACTGTACTTATTTTAAAACTCTGTAGGGTGTCCTGTTGTACCCAAGTATTACTATGTGCCAGCTGATTTTGTTGAACTGGAAAAGAAGAACCCTGGCAGTCAGAAACGATTTCCTAGTAACAGTGGATGCGATGGGAAGTTTTTCTTGTGGGGACAGGCAGTTTACATCATTGCAAAACTCCTGGGTAAGAGACTGAGGAAATTCTATCAGGGTTTGACTCGTCAGAAGTGAAGGATATTTGTCTTGTTAATGTTTTTCTTAAATACGAATAAACACGTTGCCTTGAGTTTTGAATGGACTGTGTGTGGGATGTGTCCCCCCTGCTTTGATACATATGTGATAGGCAAAAATTGCTTTTTATTCTTTATATTAAAATTTTGTGCTGCATGTGGCATATTATGAAGCTTACTGGAATATTTTATAGAATACTGAAAATCTTCTAAACTTGATAATTTTCCTTTTTGCTCTTTCTTTTCCTGGTTTACCTTCTTATTTCCTTGACACTGTCTGGATTAACTGTATCAATATTAACTATTACAGACTATAGGTTTGTAAGTGATCTATAACATTTAAGTCAAATTATTTACTGCTTTAAGCAAGACAAGTTTAAATTTTGAATAGTTGCAGTCTCAGATAATGTTTTCTTCAGTCTGTGTTATTTTTGACCCTTTAAAATAGAAGAGGCTAGATGAGCATTTGAAAATGTGTTTCAAAGTTTGGCCATCGGTGAATGCTGAATTTCAGTCTCACTCAAAGGCTAATGCAAAAACCAGTTGTTAAGCCAGAAAAGTCTTCACAGTTAAGATTTTTTTTCTTAACATTTCTTTTAGGAGAAAGATAGATTACTTTAACATGCTCAGCATTTACGTGGTATCAGTAGATTGAGTTCTAAAAACTTTTTTTCTGTGAACACTGTAAAGCGAAACAGGTTGTTGGTAGTAAAAATGAGAAAGAGTGAAGGGGAGCTTAAAAATTCCAGATTTGGCAAGAACAGTGGTTGTATCTTTAGGTGTGGAAGAACTGAGTCCGTCTGGTGCTCCACCTGTTTCGTTTCAGTGTATTCCTTGCATAATTCCTTTTTTAGCCAACGCTGTAAAGTAAATGCAGGCAATCTCACCTTCGATGAAAAAAATTTTGTTTCAACCTCTTAGTATTAGCCAAGTAATCCTCAAATGTGCGTGCAGGAATACGGTAGCGATTCTGCTAGTGTTTATCTTGTACTAATATTTGTGTATTTCTGTATCTGCAGGATACTGGTTAAATCAATTGTATTTAGTGTTTGCTAAATGCTGTTTGAGTAATGTAACTTTCTTTTGTTTTGTTTCATTTTTTTTTTTCTAAATTTTATTTTTTTTTTTAATGATTCTGCTAAATCTCTTTTTGAAATTTTAATTTCCTTTGTTTTTTTAAAACTTTCCACTGTATTCATTACTTTTCATTCCTCCCTTTTTTCACAAATTTTTTTGTTTTTTGTTTTTTTCATTTTCTCTCATAGTCTTTGCAAATAGGTTCTGGAAATGTTACCACAAAGCTAAATCTGTTCACCGGTGATTGTCAGGAACTCCATTTATTCATGCTAGTTTATAATTGGTGCATTTAATT
This sequence comes from Gorsachius magnificus, assembly GCA_034008185.1. Lineage (NCBI taxonomy): Eukaryota > Metazoa > Chordata > Aves > Pelecaniformes > Ardeidae > Gorsachius > Gorsachius magnificus. The sequence goes on along the minus strand of CM067088.1, from coordinate 32,787,955 downwards.
TTGCTTCTTTCTGGGTGTAAACCTACCTGAATAACAATCTTGTCCTTGGTGAAAGTCTTTGTGTTGTGTTACTTTGCTTGTTAGTGGTTGCTAATTAAGTGGAAGCCTGACTCCAAACACTTCGATTTCTGGGAAGGTACTGGTTTCCCACTTCATCATCCGTTCCTGAAATTGTTGTGTTGCCTCAGGGGTAGCAATTAATTTGTATTTGCTCAGCCTCCTTGCTTCTGTTGTGTAGGCGAGCATACAGTATAAGCTTTTTAGATTCTTCTTCTGTCTGTGGGCCTACTGTCTGCCTGTTGCGGTCCAAATTTTTCTAAATGCAGCAACATGAAACTGAGTCAATTCATATCCATCTCGCTGCCTCCCACAGAAGGGCAAACTGAAGCGGTGGGGTCAAAATTTTGATCCTGCTTATAAAGGCTCTGAACAATAGAGGCAATTAAAGTGCCTGCCCACTGCTGTTGGAAGTCACCACATAATTATGCAACTTAAAAAATTGTTTATGAAGCAAAACATGCATTCTGCAGTCGGTGATGCAACTTTTCATAGAATTTCTTTCCTGCCCTGGCTGAGGGAGTTTGTAAAGCCTTTTTGGTAGGGTGCCCATTTCAGAGCAAGGGAAAGGGTTGCCAGGTATTCAGGTGTTTTATGCAACAGAAGATTCACTCAGTTTAGTCTTTCATTTAGAAGCTCTCTTATCTTTCCTGGGCTTTTCCTTATAACTTTTGTATCTCGTTCTGTGGATTCAGTGCTACCTAGAACTAAATTAAGAGGTTTTAGCAATATTTTTTAGAGTATCGACCAAATGGATTAAATGTTGTCAGCTCTTGCTGATGCAAATAATAAGCTAACAAAGAAAAGATACACTTGTATTTGTGATAATGGTGATGAATAATTCACTGCAATTCTTAAAATTTTCTAAAATGTAAATATTAAAATTTAAATTTTATATTAGTCTACTGGTATAGTTTTCAATATGAAATTATTTTGACTACATATTTTAATTACTGAGCAGTGTAAATCAGTGTAAAAAAACCCCATGGAAATACAATACCTGTTCTGGAAGCCCACTTCTGCTTCTAAGAACTATGAGGCAGAGTCCTTTGATTTTTGCAATCATTTGGTGAATCAATTTTGTACTATCAGCAGTACTACAAATAATTTAAGAGACTTCCATGCCTTTACCCAGCATAAGAAGTCTGACTGTATGGACTGGAGCTTAGATGACTCTTTTCATTAAAATGTATTTTGGTAACTCATGTGTCAGTATATTAATAAACTGTCCATGGTGATTTTTCACAATCTAACTTTGATTTTTTATTGTTTTGGTTTCTGACATAACCACCTGTACATGGATTGTGACTCTGCAGGAGTAGGGCAGAGCAGAGGAACAGGGTCCTTTCCTGGCAGGAGTCAAGCTGCGTTCTCACCAGAAGGCCAAGGACAGGAGATGGTGACAGTATCTAGTGGCTGACAGTCGCTGGCAGAGTTCCTAGCAGCAGCAGGCTCCTTCATGGCTTACTCGGTGAACTGCCCAGCCAGTGTCCTTCATTGCCTGCCCATGCATTTTCTTTCCACTGCACAGTCTATTCTGCTTTCCAGTCTTTCCTAACACTGTTAAGCTTGAGTCGGGACGTATTTTGGGTTTATAAACTGCTGTCTTAATTTACTACACAGTGTAGAATTCAAAAACATTTTTCTTAGCAAGCATTGTTTTTCTACTGTAGCTGAATTAAGCTAACAGTCATGAGTTATTTCTCTTTTAGATTAATAGCTGATTTCCTAGCATAGAGCTTTTTAAGAATATGTACAAAATTGTTGACTTACAGGAAGAATGAAAATGCACTGTAACCTCCTCTGTAGCAGAAATAAAGATTGGACAGTTTCATGTCAAAGTGAGACTTTGATAGAAGAATCCTTATTTGAAGGGCGTAATAGCTTACAGTAGATGTGAACCTTTATTCAAGGCATGTGTTGAAAGTTTTTAATGGTATACTTTTATTGGAGTACTTTTTTTCAGGAGAAGGTTAAAAAAGGAATTTTAGGTTTGGGATTCTTTTCCATGTAGAAATTGCTAGGTTTCAAATATATTTAATTGGGGTTTTTACAGTTTTTCTTGAGATAACATGTTGAGAGAGATACCTTTGATATCCCTTGTCCCTTTCAGAATTATAGTGGTGTGATTACCTTGGGATAGAGGCTGTCTGCTTTTCTTCAAAGCTAAACAATTTTTGACGGTAACTATTGAGTTTCTAGTTCAAGCTCTAGAATAATTCCATGGTTGTGGATTGAGGGCTTTTTATGTGACTCGTGTGTTGTGGAGTCTGTTGTCTGCATATACTCTTCTAACGCATCTCTGTGAAAAAATAAATGATTGTTTTTATATACTACAGTATTATGATGAGCTGTAGCAAGAATGATGCTTGAGTCATTAGTTTTAAAAGTAATATAATTTGGTAGAATGTCCATTTGATCTGTAAGTCATTGATCTAAAACACAGATGATAGCAGCAGAATTGACTACATAAAATACATGTGCATGCCTCCTTCACAAAAGCTGCAGAAAGTACTCGAGTCATTCTGTATTTTTATTATCATTTACTTTCAGCTGACAAATTAGTAAGTCCTAAAGATATTGACCCTATTGGAGATATGTACCTCCACAAGATCAGCGGAATGTTAGCATGAGATTTTCAAATCAGGTAAGCATAAGCTTAGTATTAAAATATTTTTACTTAAACATGGTCATCCACGTGTTATGTATGGTCTTCTAATATTCAAATTAAAGTGCTAGGAAAATATTAAAGGTATGTACATTTTCTTAGTTGATGGAGGATTGCTTTTAAAAGGAAGATTGTAACATCTGCAGTTTTGGGGAAGTGGTGCAATCAAAATTATACATAAAGTGTAAGTTTCAACAGCTGCTAATAGGTGTGTTTCTTTGAGTTAAAGATATGTCAGGAAGGCAAGAATGAGACTGCTTTTTTTATTCCTTCAAATTAATTACTACTTCAATGTATTAATATTTTTTTGTAGCTCCTAAGAGCTGCAAGGATGAGGTTCTTTTTTGGTGTGCATGGTACGTACGTGTGCTCCTGTATTTGACTTAAATGCACAGCAGGAATGAGTGTCCAGGCATGGGGAATGCTTGAAATCTTGTAATTCAAATCTGCAGCAGGCAGGATAACAAGACAGAAACGTGGTCCATATGTAGGGGACTTCTTTTACGAAAGAGGTAAGAACTGTACACATGGAAATGTGTAGCTAAGAGATGTTTTTTCAGCCTTTTTATTTCTTGGTATAAGGAATGTGTGTATTTGGAAAGTTCCTTGTTCAGCATTGTGAATTTGTTATGGAAGCATAAAATATGAAGTATTTATCTTAAGATTTATTCCAAGATCAGAAGTGAACAATGTTTTTCTTGTTCTATCCAAATGCTGCTTAAAAACTCTGTTTCCTACAGTTTCCTGTTAGCAGGGTAATCCAAGTGCCTGGGTGTTGCCTCATTCATAATGAGACTTGCATTGTTCAGTGCAGCACTTCTGCCATGTGACTTCATGTGTTCCCAGTTTCTTTGTTTGCTCTTACATCATGGCACTGTGAATGCTAGCGGAACTGTGAGCTGCCAATATCACCTGCCCTTTTAGGAGTGCCATTGGAAGAAGCCTGTATCGAGCCAGTGTTGCATGCAGCCCACTGAATTATTTTTTTCTTTGATTCTTGAAACCAGTAACTTTTAATACGCCACAGATGAACACTTTGAGGAAGGTGCTGGTTTGTTCTAAAGACACTGAGAGACTCATCAGGAAGTATTTTAGTAGAAAAGCATTTTTATTGGGTTTTGGGGTTTACTTTATATGATAGGGAATTTCCAGACCTTCAGAGAGAAATAGCCTCTGCCCTGAGAGCTTCCCAAAAGAGATAATAAATAATGCAGTAACTTATTTTCTCTTAACTTACTCCTTGGTCGTCACTTTGTGGGTGAATAATGAACTTATTTAGTAAAATGCAGTTATCCAGTAAAATTCAGCAATATAATAGGGACTCTAAAATCTCAACAGTGTTGGAAAAAAAGAAAATAACTTCATCAGCTACATTTTGATATTTTGCTTTATCTGCAAACGATGCAAAAGAAAAAGCTTTCTCACTGTTAAAAGGGAGATCAGCCTAGATGGTCTGTCATTCTCCAGTGCTTACGCAGTCCTCCTTTCAGCACTTAACAGTTGTCTGTGCTAGAATTATGTGAAAGAGCAATTGTGCTCTTCTCAAACAACTTGGTGGAGCTGATGCTTGTTAATCTTAGCACCTTAAATTTGCTAAAACTGTGGCAGAAATTTTCCATGTTTGGGATCAGTAATGATTTTGTTGTCAGGATAGGAGAAAGAGAAGCTTTTCCCAGGGTGATCCTTGATTGTATTCTGATGAACAGGACTGATGTTATATTTGAAAGCTAGAAATCAGGAGATTACTTTTTTTTCTTAAACCTAAAAATCTTTATAGAAATCTTAGATTAATAAGTTCAGCAATTCCTGTAGTTGTGCCATATCCTTTTATAAGCTAGAGGTTGTGAGAGGGATTGTCTGTTCTTCAGTGGCTTATAGGTGGAACAGTAAATAAATTGAAGAAAAAAAAAAAAGCTCCGGGATTTCCCAGGTCTGCTCATACCTCTGTCCTTCCTAGTGATGGGGGTACTTTGCTATAGATGACTGTGCATGTTCTTCTTTGATATGTAAATGATAAAACTACCCAAGATACTGCATGTGCATCTCAATTTGGGTTAGAAGACAGAGAGGCACTTCCGAATTAGACATCCCTGCGTTATCAGCACTGCTTCCAGCACAAATCCAAAACATAGCCCCATGCCAGCTACTGTGAAGAAAACTGACTCTACCCCAGCAAAAACCAGCACAATGTATCAACATGAGTGAGGTGTGCTCTATCAGCAAAGGTCTTGCAGTTAAAGTTGGCAAACTTCAAGTTCTGACTAGGTGTCTTGACCTTGACTTTTTTTAATCCACATTTTAAATTTGCTTAAAGGGTTTGTCTGAATATTTGATTATGCCATTTTATCTAATTGAGCTAATTTGTACAAAATCAGTATTTAGTATTTCCCTTAAAGTGCTGGGAAAATGACTAAAAATAAAATATGAAATGAGAACACAACACATCTTAATTATGTCTTCAGAAATCAAGAGTAGTTTCTTTTCTTTAATGATGCCTTCTCTTTCCCATATAGCTAAAGAACTATTCAATTAAATTGAACAGAATACTTCCAGTTTTATTAAACTTCGTTCCTGTAAGGAATAAACAAGGATATGTAAAAATTTCAGATGCCTGCATATATAAATTTTGTTGAGGTACAGCGTTTTGGGAGGTGATGTACCAAAAAGAAGACTTTTTTAATTTTTATTTGAAGCTTTGTGCTGAGGAAGTATTTCTTAGAGAAATGCATTTTCCATGTAGGCATATTTTGATTGCATTGACTATAATCTCTATAAACACTTGCCATTGAAAAATGTGATTGATTTAGTTTATTTGTGGCTTTGGTGCCACTACAAAAACATGTCTGATGCCCACATAATTGTGTACATTTAAGCAAGTAATTAAAAGTATTTAAAATATTCCAACCTTAGTTTTAGTTTTGAAGCACTGGTAAAGAATATTCTAGAATTAGTTAAAGTAAGGTAACGAAGACCTCCAAAGGCAGAATTGCTATGCAATGTATATATTTTACTGTGTAACTACAGCTGTGAATGCATCACTCAACCTAGAAAATCTGATAAAAGAGGACAATCTCATTTGCTGTAGAAAACTGTGGAATCAAATGAGCAGTAAAAACTTAATGGCCACGAATACTAAAATATTAATTTTGTGTGTTTATAGTTAAAAGGAAATGTTTTCTCTCCTAATTTAATGCCCCCAAACCCTTATTTTTCACTTTCAGGAAGAGGTCTCTGTATGTTCCCTCTTGGGGAAATGCCAGTGTGGCGCTGGAGCAGGATCCTCTTCGCTGGTTTTAGTCTGTGTTCCAAAACACAATGAAGTCTAACAGCAATCAGAATGGTTCTCCTTTGCAGTAATAATTTGCTTTGTAATCCTAAATGGTCAGTGGTGTTTCAGGTTAAATCCCATTCAGGAGTTAAGAAGAAAATGGAATCATCCATGCTCCCTTTACTGAAGGAAGATAATGCAGGGCATTTGGTTTCAGTGGGGACAACTCTTCAGAACTGGATTCTTTACAAGAGCTTATTTTATTATTCCTTTTTACTGTCTCCGTATCCAGGAGAGATTATATTACGGTACAGTTTCGGTTGTTGCATTCTCTTTTGGGACAATCTGGTGTGTAAGAGGGCCTGCAGAGTAACAATAACATTTGGGATATGAGTTGGGGTGGGGATTTTCTGGTTTTATTTTGTATTTTACTGGAGCATACAAAGGCTGATTATATTTAATTTTGTATTTAACAAAAAATTCTAATCTTACCAAATTGTCAAAGACTAATTTATCTGCTGGGTTAACTTGAAATATATATATAGGGTTGCAATTAACTAATTAAATTCTCTGACTGCATGTGATGACTGTATTGTTTTAATGTTTTGCTTTGTAGACTTAGTAATAATTTGTGAGGATTTCATTTAAGTTACTGGAAATTAAAGTCAGTGCCCACTGATGGTGTTGGGAAGAGAATAGTCAAAATGATAGATTCCTTATTTTTTTTTTATTTTCGGGGGAGTAGGTAATGTGGAAAGAAGGAACTAAAATGACTAAGTGTAGGTAGACAGAGATATAGTAAGATTTTTTTAAGATTAAGCTACCTACATTATGTTTAGGGTTAGAGCACGTCTATAATTGTCATGGTTGAGAGAGAAATATCACATTGGATGATTTGGTTTGCAGTGTTAATTCTAAGCACATTCTTGCTTTCATTTCTCATAATAGCATTGTCTACCACAGCTAACACAATTCTAAAATTGTTTAATGTTATTTTAGAATTTTAGGCACATATGTGTCCATATTGTATTTAATTTAAGAAGTCTGGAGTGTGGGTAGCATTGACCATAAACGGTTCAGCGGTATGTAGATGCTTCCAGAAGCAGATGTGTTTTGTAACAATTCAGTTGTAGTTTTGTAGCGGCAAGGTGGATTATTTGGGTCAAGTACAATTTCTTCTGTTGCATGCTATTTCTGTTTTCTTCATCTCATTCCATATGCTTGGAAAGCCCAGCAGATACCATTGTAGTCAGTGTTCCTCAATATTGTGCTCGCTTTCTCACACGTTCAAAATGAATGGATTTTTTCAGAGTTCTGAGATTTCATGGGAACGTGTGCAGAAAGGCATATAGGGATAGCATCTGTCCAGTGAGAGTGCAGCGAAAGACTAATACTGAGCTGCTTTCTCCACTCCTGCCAGGAATGAAGTCAGGAATTTCTCCCTTTATTCTGCCTCCAACCATTTATAACCTTGTTAAAAACTATGTTGTGGGTTTGGTTTGGGCAGTTTTTTGAGAGAAAGAGTAAGAACAACTAATCTATCTTTTATCTTGGTCTTCTGAAAACGCTGGGGTGTATTTATCATTTGTGCAGCATGCGGAATACAGTTGAAGCATCCTTCTGCCCACTGTCCAATGTGAAACTGCGAGGCAGAAGGGTGAACCTGGGGGGGGTCTGTTGCAGTGTCTTGGGGAGACAGTGATTGATGGTGTGTGAACATCACCTTCGCTTGCGTTATTAGACAAATGTGAAATCAAACACATTTTAAAATGGAACTTTTAACAACAACAAGATTTATTTGGTGGAATACTTAGGAGTTTAATGCTTTTGCACATCTTTTTTTAAAAATACGTAGCAAATGCTGTACATCATGATCATTACTGAAAAGTGACATACTTTTGTATCTGTTATTTTGATGTGTGTTTTTCTAGACCACTACTTGTGATTCTCCAGGCCTTGACATGTTAAATGACAACGAAAGAAACTTTATGTTTAATATTATAGCAATCCTGTAGCTGTACAGCAATTATATTTTTCCACAATACTTCTTCAAAGCCTAGCTATTTCTCACACAGGCTCTGTGTTGTGCCAGTTGTGTTGCAGCTGCATTTCCTTAGTTATGGCCCATGTTTGAACCACACCACTGCTATAGGTGAGTGGTGCCATTGGGCCATGCCTGTGTATGCAAGGCATTAGTTCTGCTGTGGGGAAGGGCGTCCCTCAATGGAGATGCAGCATACACAGGCTCACATACAGCTTACAGGCTGTGGTAACACACTCCCACTCAGTTTGTCAGTAATACAGTAATAATTAAGTTGAGCCTTAACTTGAAGACCACTCCCCAAGTTAGATCACAGGCTGTCTGTAAGTCAGTACAATCTTGGAGGGGGCTTTTTCATTTTCTGGGGGTTTTTTGCTTTTTTTATAAATGAAGTGCACTGATTATGGTAGAGAACTGGTTTGAGCTTTTACACTGTTTGTATAAATGCAGTTGATAGCATGATCAACTTACTCTGAGGAGGAAAATCTTTTAATGTCACTTGAACTGCTGCCTTAATCAGGTCTCTGTGTACACGTACTTTGATCGCAAACTTACTTTACGTGGCAAAAACTCCAAAATTTTAGTGGAAATGTAGTGTTGATAGACTTTTGGGAAAACGTTATCAAGAACTTCTTCTGTAAATCCGTAAGATCTAACTTGGTATCAAGGCTCACAGATGCCTGAACAAGCAAGCGTTCACTCTGAACTTTTTGTTCTAAATCAATATCTATCTTCACAGAAAAAATGGCGTATTTTTATATAATCAATTGATAGAAGGTGTATTTAACTTTTGTCATTCATGTTCTGCTACTTTCTAGACAAAAGCAGACAAAAAGCATTTTAGGAATGAAAATGTGTGCTGCTCTTAGTTCCTTTGATTTTTAGAGTCATTGAATGCCAGAGAAAAAATGAACAAGGAATAACTCAGACATCTCATCGTTTAGCTAGCAATGCATGCTGCCAGGGAAAAGAAAGGTGAATTGCCATTTCAAGACCCAGGGAGTCAAGTCAATGATTTCACCCAATGTGTTGAATTCATTCCCGTTTGCATGGTGTCCTGATGTAAAATACTAGTATTTATTTCAAACGTGAAGTATCTGTGCTATAAACTATGCCAGGAAATGCTGTTATCGCCTGTAAAACTTAATACATCTTTCATATAACTGTAAAGAGTAGCTGCCTGATCAAAATATTTCTTAGTAAAGGGTTGAAATCATTGGTTCATTATTTTAAAGTTAGTATTATCAGTTACGCAAATAGCTGAGTTATTTCACTCTTTACAAAAATGTGTATCAAAACATTATGCCATATCAGGCTTAAAGGAAACATGTTGATTGTATAAACTCTAAATTTTTGTACGAAGCAAAATGTTTTCCTACATGTAATTTTAAATTTAAAAACCCCAAAATGAACAGTGGAAATGATTACCAGAAACCTATTTATTATTAATTCTCCAAAATGTGTCTCGCGAAGTATTATTGCTAGGACAGTCTACCTATAGCTTTGATATTTACAAGTTTTAGTCCTGTGTTGTTCTTTCAATTTGGTCATGCAATAAGAAAAAGCAATGCAGGCAGTGATGTCTTTCGTACTTGTGAATTGTTTAAATAGATGTTTTCCCTATTCATCCTATATCTAACACAGTATGACGTTAGCAATGCTAATAAATATTTTTTCATTATTTTCTAGGGTCCTTTAGAAAATGATTTGGTAGTACATGTGGCCCTGATAGCAGAAAGTCAGCGGTATGTATTTACTTTTATTAAGAATGTATATATTAAGGAAGCGTTGAACAACAGACATCTTAAATTTGCTAAAGGTATTTAAGGAAGTGTAGAATGTAATACTGCTCTTCATGTATCTGCTGCCAGGATGATTGTTAAAACTAAGACTGTTCTGTGATTTGTCATTAAATTTGTCATTATTTCATTTGTAGCCTGCAAGTTTTTCTGAACACATACGGAATCCAAACTCAGACCCCTCAGCAGGTGGAACCAATTCAGATATGGGCTCAAAAAGAACTTGTCAAAGTAAGGAATTCTGCATTTAAAAGTATTTAGCTATGTATACATTTCTTTTGTAACAACAGGAACTTACATCAAGCTATTAGACTTGTACGTCCTTAAGCTTGTTCTCTACCTTTTTGTGTTACTCTACTGCAGTTGGAAGGAATGCTGACCCTGGTCAGTTATGCGTGCCTAGCGAGAGCTTTCAGTGAAACACCGAAGCACAGATGTTCTGTATTGTCTGATTAGGCTTATTACCTGAGCCACTTTCAAAGAATAATGAACGAATAATAAAATTTTAATAATACTAACAGCACAGTAGCCTAAGTGAAATGATGGAGAAACAAGCAAATGAGCAAGAGTCAAAGAAATGGATTAAGGCAGTAGGCATAAACCATCTTCTAATTTTATAGTGTAGCCCCTATAACAGGCACGATACAGTCTTCTGTAACTGTTTTTTTAGAAGCCTGTAGGACACAGAAAAAATTAAAAACAAAAATAGGTAACATAGCAACATATTTCAGGCTTTGTAAGTTTGTGAGGATCACTGATGTACCAAAACCTCGCTAGCTTATTCAGAAAAATGATTAGCCCAGATAATGACTGCCACTGGCAGCTGAGAAATACTTAAATAGAGAAAAATATCCTTGTTTACATTCAGCTTTGTCCATTTCTCAGCCCATTTTTGCTCACTAGTTATCTCAATAATGTATTTCCAAACAGATTCTGACCGTGTTTGTCCTGAAATCCTGTACATGAAATTCTGGTTTAACAAACAGGTATTTCATAATTCACTATGGAGGTATATAGCGTCTTTCCTGGTCATCTGTCATTTCTTTGGCCTCCATGATAAAAGGATGAAACCTTCATCAAATTTTATTATTATCAATTAAATCCCTAGTCAAGCTATGACAACTTCTGTGTTAGGATTTATTTTTCAAAAGCTGGTGAGACATCTGGCAATTCTGACTTTTGCTTTATACTCATGATGGGTAGGTACATCTGCCTCATCAAAATTTACTTTTAAAAAGAAAGTCATTAAAATATTAAATCGCCTGATGCAAAATGTTTTCCTCGTGGGCTTCCACAAACGGTTATGCTATGGCTGTGAAGCTGAATAGCTGGGAATCTGAAGTAATGAAAGTGGGGCATTACGAGAACTGAGGTTTGATTTGCAGGCTTATGCAAAAAACCAATACAAACCAAAAAGCAAACCAACCAACCAAACCCAGTGGTATTTGTCAGCCTTTGGGGAGGGGGAGTTAATGCTAGAACAATGTATTTTTGGGAAAAGAGGGTTCATCCACAGAGAACTTTGGTCTCAATATTTGCTGTTCTGATGCTGTCAATTCTCTGTAGTGTTCAAACAGAAACTTTGGAACTGGTCTAGTGGCACCTGACAGCAGTTTAAACCTCTAGGCTTATAAACAGGCACATGTCCAAAAGGGTAGTGTGAAAAGGAACAAATGGCTGAGGGGAAGACATTGATTGGGGAAAATTAGGGATTGAAAATAGGACTGGGGGTCATGTAAACAGATCCACAAAGTCTAGGGCGGGGAATGAAAAGAGGAAGAAGAGGAAAATAAGAAAATGGGACAAGATGCATGCAATATATAGGGGAAAAGTATATATGGAGTGGAAGTATAGTACAGAACAGTAGAATACTCCGTAGGCGTAGACTGGTAACAGATAACCGAAACAGACGGTGTGAAAGACTGCGTAGTTTGATTCGCTCTCATAACTCAACCCAACAGTCCAGTCTGCTTTCACAGCTGTTTCTTGCTATTAGCAGCTATAATATTCCAGAATTGAAGGGCATTTTAATCAAAAAAGCCCCACTTGAAGCAGCTGGACTTGCATGAAACTGTACTCTTGTTCAGTTACTCTGGTGCTGATTCTGAACTGACGTTTTGATTGTAACGGATCAAGATGGAAAGCTATTACTGGAAGATCAAACTGCTTCAGTAGCCTGTAGAACATGAGGCCTCAAGCTAAAGAGTTTTCAAGGGAAGAGACAATACTATAATACTACTGGAGTTTGGGGTGGTTTTTTTTGTTAAGAAAACATTTTATGGTTTACGTTCTAGCAAAATGAAGGTCCTTTTAGCATTAAATTATAATGCCTACTGCTGTTCTCATCTCCATTATTTACTACAAAAAGGAGTTCAACATTCTTTTGGTTTTGTTATGCATAGATGGGTTATTTAAAGCTGTTAATGTTTTGATGTCTCCATTCCTTTCCCACTTGAATACGGTTACTTAGTCCGGATGAACAGGTGATATAGGTAATTTTGTTTGTTTTCTTTTTTAAATAGTTCTTGGCATTAATGCAGAAACACAGGCAATATTAGGCAGGCCCCAAGCTGACAGCAGTAAAAAGCTATTGAGTGTAATGTTTGTTCAAACGTTCACTTCCATTTGCTTCTGAATTGTCTTCCTATAACATAAAGGAAGATTGAGCTTAGGAGAATGTTCAGAATTCTAAGTGTTCTGAAGCTTTAGTAATAGTGGGTTTCCTACCTAAACCAGTGCAAATAAGGAAAAAATTACACCTTTCAGTCTGGTTTAACCGATATGTTTATACTGTCTTGCTCACAGCTTAGGTTTTTTTTATGGTTTCACTCTCATACTCTGTAATAAATGAAGATTATTTCTTTAGTACACAAGTCTTACAAAATCGTATTGGTTGAAGTAACTCAAGTAAGAATCAAGCAGTGAATAACGAGATAATTCCCTCTTGCTTGTGTTGTGGATACATTAATTTTGCAGGCCTTTACTAAAATTGTGATAAAGGTCTTTAAAGAGTTCCTATAGTACTCTTTTACCTTTCTGTCCACATTAGAAAAGCATTACAGAAGGCAAAATTGGCCAGACAATAAAGGCAAATGATCCACTGAAAAAATTATTTCAATGAGCAATTTGAAGATTTAAAAAATATTTTCATAGAATCATAGAATGTTTTGGGTTGGAAGGGACCCCTAGAGGTCATCTAGTCCAACCCCCCTGCAGTGAGCAGGGACACCACTAACTAGATCAGGTTGCTCAGAGCCCCATCCAACCTGGCCTTGAATGTTCCCAGGGATGGGGCCTCCACCACCTCTCTGGGCAACCCGTTCCAGTGTTTCACCACCCTCGTAAAGAATTTCTTCCTTATATCCAGTCTAAACCTACCCTGGTTTAGTTTAAAACCATTACCCCTTGTCCTGTCACAGCTGGCCCTACTAAAAAGATTATCCCCATCTTTCCTATAGGCCCCCTTTAGGTACTGAAAGGCCGCCATCAGGTCTCCCCGCAGCCTTCTCTTCTCCAGGCTTTTTAATTATATAGACTAGAAAAATAACAGCAGTAAGAAGGCAAAAATAAGACCCAATACAGGAAATTACAAATTTTAGTTGAATTATGAAACTATGCAGATAGGCAGGACTCTGGCGCTTTGCCTGAGCCCGAAGTTGCACCCATGTGTCCTAACCATAGCACATGGATTCCGGTGCGCATTCCTGCCTACCCTTCATGAAGGCATCTCTCTTATCATGTCAGCCAGTCCTAACTGTATTTTGACCTTCATGACTAAGGTGAACATCCTTCATCCACACGATATTATTGCTAGGAGGGAAGTGGAACTGTTAGATGGTGTCTACAGCAGAGTACTGGTCTGCCAGAAGTGACATGCATTGCACTGGAACAAAGGAGTGACTTAGGGAGCGGACTGCTCGCATCTTCTCTTCTTGCAGCCTGTGTTTCTTGCTTCAATTACACAGTTTATTTCTCTTTGCTATAAAGATACCTGTTGCTATCAAAATAATTAAAAGTAATGACCACATTTTATGAATCTTATTTTCTAATTAAAGCAGAATGCACACAGCTTTCTACATGAGACCCAGTAGGAGCGTAAGAAAGATTTAGATCTCAGTTTTGCTCAGTTTTCACGATTCTTTCTCACAGGCTTACTTCCATTTGGGAGTCAATGAAAAACTGGGATTATCTGGAAGACCAGACAGACCTATAGGATGCCTTGGAACATCAAAGGTTGTTGCAAGAAATTTTTATATTGCTGTTCTTGATGTGTATTTCAGATAAACATTGAATTAGTCTCAGAATGATTCCAAATAGAATTGAAATGTCATTTTATTTTATGCGTATATCTTACTTTAAAGTTCTTGTAATGTATTTTGCTATTATGAATGTGCATGCTCTGTCTTACTAACTGGCATATGTTTCCTAGATAGCCAGTTACAGTGACGCTTGGCCAAAAATGGCTGAGTGGTGATGCAGTGAACTGCTTTAACTGAAATAGACTAGATCTGCATACCTAATGAAAAGCAGAGTACCTAAAACTAGATACGTAGGGTTTATCTTAAATTTTTAATTCAGCTGTTCTACATTGATTACTTTGATAGTTTCAAAATACCTTTTTTCCTTTTCAGCTACTTCAGTGCTTCAAATATTTTAAAGATATAACAGAAGCTTTCTCTCTCAACAGATCTATCGAATACTCGGAAAGACTGTAGTTTGCTACTCGATCATTTTTGATCTAAGTGATTTCTACATGTCTCAGGATGTTATGATGTTGATTGATGACATTAAGGTATTGATCTGTAACTTTTCCTTTCCTTTGAGAAACTGACCAAGACAGAGTCTGTAAAAGAAGCAACAGTGAAGTTTAATAAAATAGAAGACTGAAAAGGGAACACTGTATAGCGTGTACTCTTCTACTATAAAAATAAACTGGTGGTTTATGCTGGAAAGTGTACTGAGGTGAATATCCTATCAGTCCAGTCTGCATTTTAGTGAGTATCTCCATCGGACAGAAAAACTCACCCCAAAGTGATTGGGAATGCTGTAGTGCAGCAAGCAAATTTGTTTCTTTGGGAAAACAAATGTTCTTGACTGAAAAGAGGAACGAGACCACTCCGTTTAAGGGAAATATTGAAGCCTTGCCTAGAAGCAATATTACTCAACTTTGCACAAATACTAAAAATTGCCTGCCTTCCCTAACTTTAAGGCGGGCAGCAGGGCAAAGCTTACCTGTCAGGTCCCCTGTGCTTGAGCAGCAGCTTGCAGCGCACAGACGCTGGCACTGGCTATCCTGTGACAGTGGCTGTGACTCAGGCCCGACCTCCCATGCGTACTGACCAGGTCATTACACACTGTTCTGTACACCGCACTCTGCCTAGTGGTTTAGTCTGTGATCAGTATCGGATTTAGGCTGTGATCAATATCTAAACTAGGAGTATTTTCAGAAAAGCTGTGAAATAGCAGTGGTTGGAAGCAGCTTATATTCACTGAGGAGATCTGTTAGGGGTTTATTAGCTAAGGTTTTTTTAATCTGTTGTGTTTTTCAGTGCTGATATTTTAAGATAGCTCTTCTAATATCTTGTACTGTGTATTCTGGTATGTTGTGCTTATGGGGTTCGGGGTTTTTTGGGTTCTTTTGTGACTAACATATTCTTTCTTACCTAGAATGCACTGCAGTTCATTAAGCAGTATTGGAAAATGCATGGTCGTCCACTGTTTGTCGTACTTATCCGTGAAGACAATATAAGGTAGAGAGAGATAAAAGCAGCATTTGAAGCATGGGATTTACCTAATTGCAAGATTAATGGGGTTCTGTTTCACATTTCAGAGGCAGCAGATTCAATCCAATATTGGATATGTTGGCAGCCTTTAGAAAGGGAATTGTTGGAGGAGTGAAGGTTCACGTTGACAGAGTACAGGTAAGGTGTTTGTCCTGAATGTTGTGCTCTTACCTCCTAGGATTGGTACAGGCATTCTTACTACTTTTGGTTTTCATGTAGCTTCTAAGTATTTTATTTAGCATCATAAAATTAAGGAGTCAAGACCCAAGACACTTGGTACAGTTTTTGTTTTATCTCAAAAGAAACGTGGGTTTATTTTAATTCCGTTTGATGAGCCTTTTGAAAGTGATAATCTTCATAGAGGATTTTCAGAAAGGAGAAGGTTTTTGGTTTATGTTTGGAATTCTTCTGAAATTACCACTGAAAGATAAATCCACTATTTCAAGCACTGAGGGATTTCTTTTTATTAGATAATCAACGAGGGGGGAAAATAAAGGTGCTTCACATATATTAAAATTATTACAACTATGATCTAGTTTTAACATCTTTGCTGTTTGAATTAATCTTAAAGCAGGAATGTTGCTTCATTAAAATGCAAAAATTACTGTCAGGCACTGGTTTTAGATACTTATATGTGCTAGTTAATCTTAGTTTACATGCATTGAAAGATCCTTCTTTTTGTAAGAGAGAGGGCCAAAGACACAGTTATGATTTCTTGTTCCCTAGAAAAATCATGAATTTATAGAAGACCTGGGTCATTTGTAAATTAAATACCTATAGCTATAATGGTTTAAGACATCCTTGTAATCTTTCATACAGTTACATATTTCTACTGGCCATGTGTAGGTCATGTAGTCTCTGCTGTTACCGTTTACTTTTCCTATAGAAAATGCCATTACTGTCTGTGGAAAACACTGCATTTGTCTACAGTGTTTGTTGTTGTGGGTTTTTTTTAAAATTTAATTGCATTTACTTTCTTGCCTTGTGTTTGAACGGATGTATTATCAGGTGAGAAATTTGTCTATCTACATAATGTGTCCTTATTTCAAGCACTACACTGTTACAGTTCTCAGGGAGCGAACTTCCCCTTCCATGCGCATCAACCTTCTGGAAAGATTTTTTTTTTTTTTTTTTTTTTTTAAGTAATATAGTAGTTTTAAAGTATTTTAAGGTGTTGACAGTAATTGTTCTTTGCTTTATTTGTTGTCCATTAAAAAGAGTAGATGGTAGAACTACAAAAAAATGTTTATTTGGCTTCTAGGTACCTTAAAAAAATCTGTATGAGGTATGATGCTTTAAAATTGTACTGTGAGAACCCTGAGGCTTCATCTGGTTCCTACAGTCATGATTACCCATTGAAAAGAGTTAAGCTGTGGTTAAGTGACCTGATGCCCAGCCTGGGCTCAGCAGTAGTTGTAGTGGCAGAGCAGAGGTTGCTGTTAGCCTGGCTCAGGCGCTCTTCTGGTGGCCGATTGAGGCTGCAGTTATTGGAATTATTGATGGCGGGTCCATCACGGGATATTTCTGCCCTGCCAGGTTTGTCGTTGGTCATTGCCCATAGTTCAGTTCTGCTGATGAATTTGTGTCTGACCATGTTGTAACCCAAAACTACAGTAAACGATCAGGTGTGAAAGCAAAGCAAACGCAGATTTGGTTAGTACCAGCATCACAGAGGTGAAGAGCTGGTAACTTGTGGATCGACTTGGTCAAATCGTGCAGCAATCACTTCCAGTGGATCTGCCACTGAGAGAATCATTACTGTAGCAGGGCCCTAACGCAGTTACATACTTGCTCAATCCCCCTGTAGTTTGAACAAAATCTATTAAACACCCCCCACCCAAGAACGCCTTATACTTTTTCCAGAGGGAAATTCTTACCGCATCCATAAATACAATGTGCTAACTTCCCCAAACATCAGTACAAGATGTTTAATTATGTTGCAGCGTATTAGTTATTAACTCTAATTCCTGTTCTGGCAGTCGGCTAAGGATATAAAAACTGGTTTGGGTTAAATGGAAATTGTCTTGCATCCCTTATTTATTCTTAATGTCTCTTTCTCTTGTGCAGCTTTCCAAAGGCCTTATGTCTTTCTTTTAACCTTTTTATAAATGAATGGAGAATGTTGGTGATCAGTGCAGTTGCCGGTGGCATACGGTGTGCCTTGCCCATCAGTTTAGCTATAATCGCTCAGTCTTACTGCACAGTTGTCACATTTTGGAAACAAGCTTTGTTTCATTATGGGGGAGGATCTGGACAAGAATGAAGGACGTGTCTAATTCACAGTGTTTTCTTAAATAATTCATTTATTCCAACAAAATATATAGTGAATCTTTGTGAATTGTATTCACCTACTTCATTTAGATGCATATCTGTAAATGTGCCTAGACACAGAATGTATGTCTCTAACTGGGTGAATGCTTTTTTCTCGTAAAATACACAAAATGTAATCTCATTTTAAAATGTCTGTACTTACAACACTTGCAGCCCTTTTCTGATTTTCATCTTTACTGTCTGTTTCCATTGTCATCATGTGCTCAAGCAGCTATGTGAGTCAAAGAACGAATGACTTTAGCATAAAAGCAAAGAAGTTTTTTTATTTTTTTAAAAAAGGTTTAAAAGTTCACAAATTTCGAAAGACAATATTAAATTTTGAGTGAATGAATTGCAATGACCGCATCAGATAAATGCAATGTTGAATTTCAGGTATGTAATATTCTGAGTCAGAAGTATATGTAAGCTGCCTCTGATGTGCAAACTGAGGGCAGGCACGCTTGGATGAAGGCATGACAGAGTAGGAAATGCTATTATGTATTCCCCATAACATCACTGAGACTGACAGGAAAATTACCCGTCCTTCAGTGAGCCCTGGAACAACGAGCTTTATGAGCCAGAACCCGGGTATCACGCAGGACTCCGAGGAATGCAAATCCTTATCCTTGTGTGTTTTCACCAGAACTGTTTTGGGGAGGGGAGGCTGGATGTTGCTTGATTAAGCCGTACATTGCTGGCTAAAGAACAGCAGAACACCAGTAAAACAGACAGCAGCGCCAAGAGACTTCTGCTGTCTTAAGTGAGATCTTAAGAAAGAGGAAAAATACTCTGAAAGTGTAAAGATATTTGGAATGGTTGATAAAGAAAATACTTTCTCAATGGAAACCACCAGCAACATACTGAGATCAAAAGACAACTGTATAGTTATGTACATTTCTGCATCTTTTTAAAATTTTTTCCATTTTTCATTTTAGACGTTAATATCTGGAGCAGTTGTTGAACAACTTGACTTCCTAAGAATCACTGAAACAGACGAGTAAGGCTCCATGTAAATAATAATGATGAAGTATTTGATAATTAAAATATCTTATGAACTATGAAGAAATGAAATATTATTTTTCAGGGCTCCTATATTTAAGAGTTTGGAGGAGTTGGATCTTCCAAAGCATTCAAAAGTCAAGAGACAGTCTAGCACTCCAAATGCTTCTGAACTTGAGCAGCAACCAGATGTAAATATTAATGACTGGAAAAACAAGTCAACATATGAGATCCTGCAGAAACTTAATGTAAGAATACTTGATAAAAGTACCATGTAACTTCATTCTCCTGAAATGAGAAATTATGTGCTGGTATTTTTAACAGCAGCCTACTTAGATCAACAGGGTTAGTGCTGTGGTTCAATGTTGATAATACAGTAGTAACGTAAAATGTCTGATGTTTCTCATCATACTTGGGGAATCTTCCTCTTGACAGTCCTTTATCTTAACATCGCAGAACCTTTTGGCCCTTTGTGCCGTAACTGTTGGCTTCCATTTCTCCCAGTTACCCAAACCACCTTCTGGTAATAAATGAGCATCTAAAAGGGAATCCATTTGTCATGTATCTCATGAATAGGGGTTTTATTGCTAGACTAAATGCAAAAGACTTTAACAGTTGGTATTCGCTCCGATAGACTGGTAACTTCTTACGATACCAAGGGGAAGTTCCAATCTGGCATTTTTCCTGTGTGTAGAAGAAAACTACCAGTGACTGTTTCTAGATCCAGTGTTCAACAGGAACACACAAAGCATCCTGCTTGGTTCCCTAGGGCATTACAAGTGTTTCTGCTGTAAATGGCAGGACCCAAGAACAGAAAATCAGGAAACATTTCTGAGGCCAAGTTATTAAAACTTAATTTGAACCATGGGGAAGCCTCTGCACGCAGCAGTGACAAGGGTACAGCATACATAGGGTATGAAATAGTTGTGAAGTCCCCTTAAAAACAAAATGTGTAGACCTTTTTTTAATTAAAAAAAGGCCCTTTGATTTCACCTTTTAATAGCTCTTCTGGTTTTGCACCACTGAAAATCTGAAGGCTATTTGTGGTTATGTTGTTGCTTTTTTTTTTTTTTCTTTTTTTTTTTAAGGACTGCAATTGCCTAGCAAGTCAAGCATTACTCTCAAGTATATTGCTCAAAAGGGAAGGACCGAATTTTATCACCAAGGAAGGTAAGAGCTTCTTTCACTTGACTATTCAGAGTATTTCAGGAAGCAGCTGTATGCTTAGTTGTAATGAACACGGATAATGGCCATGCATACAAGCAGTTGTGTAGCTATTTTCTTTGCCATTCAAAGCAATTTCTGCATTAAATGGGACATGCAAATTCGTAGCATGATGGGGAATGAGCTGCTAAATATATGAACACTTTTAGAATGTTTGTAGGCAGGTGCTGCATCTGGTTCTAATTTTGAACACACAGATATAAAAAATAGGGGATTTGATCTTGTATAGAAAACTGAAACTAAAGTCAGTTTTGTGTGTCTGAACTTTTATCTTACTTTTAGGTAATTGGACTAATTCCATATGTCTGAATCTTCTCTATTCTAATTTTGGTTTATGGCTTTGTATTAGAGCACAGAATTTAAATGTAAAACATTTTGGAAGAGGCTACTAAGGTTTGTGGCTTTTGTGCTGCAAGGTTTGGTGGTTTGTTTTGTTTTTCCTAAAGATTGCTTATCAGCTGCTTTTGAATACCCCTCAGAAAAAAAGGAATGTTAAGATCAAACCATATTCTCTTAGTTATTCATCAAGCAGTGTAAGTTACCACCATGTTATAGAGCCCTGCTTCATCATTTTGGTGTAGGACAGCTGGTTCTTGTGATGAAATATAATAAATATGCATTATATCTGTACTGCTATATTAAAAATGTCATGGAAAACAATGTAAAGTGGAATAAAATTCATTGGTGATATGCAGTGCATTGTTGAAATACACTGTGAATGCAAAGCCGTGGTTGGAATTGGCACGTGAAGCAGGCGTAGCCTCTGAAGCAGGCTTTGTCGCCACTGCTACAGGCTTTGTCAGGCTTTGAGAGCCTCAGTGGCTTTCCTTAGCCCTTTGTAGGTTGTGTCCTTCTTTGCTTCAGAAACAACTTGAGGCAGACTTCCTAACCTCTGTAAGCAACCAGCATAGCCACCTTTGACCTTTAGATCATGATGATGAACTTAGCTCTCTTGAAACCATTTAGGCCAAAGAAGTGCTGTTGTGCCTCTGACTGTTCAGAGGTAACTTGCGTAGACCTTTTTGTGCTGTCTCATGTGAAATAGTAGGTGATGAGAACCTTTTTAATATGCACCTTGCATTAAACAGTCTGAGTCACTGGCTAAAAGTTCCTGTCCTCCTACAACTGGAGATTACTAAGACTGACATTAAATAATCACACAATCAATAAAACATAAATCTAAAAATAAAAGCTGAAGAACCTTGGGTGTTCCAGCTGACAGGCACAGGCTATGATTTTGTGAGTCAGCTTCCACTACTGTTGTTATAGATGAACTTACCAATAAGTGCTGGGCATGAAAAACGCTGCCATCCCATCTGAGAATTAAAAGTCTGGAAGCTAAACGAAGTCTAAATAATGGAATGTTTGTCACCATTTTTACCTTTAACATAATGGTCCCCACTTGGCCCCTGCACAGCTGAAGAGGTGTCAGTATAATGAGTTGATGCACTATTATCAGCTGTGGGCTGACAAAAGAATGGTATCTTGTTCTGATTACTGTAATTAACGTACTTCATGCCTTCTCTGAATCCTGGACTACGTGGTTTGACTTAGAAGCAGTGCTCTTCCCACTTCCTGCCCCCTCTTTTTTAGGTCATGTCTGTACAGCACAATGCTAGTTTACTACATAGCATTTCACAAAAGGTTTCTTTGGTTTTGGCACACAGATCAGCTTGGAGAGGGAGAGTAGTAAATCATTAATATGATGGCTTGTATATCTGTCCAGTATTCCCTGTTGTACTTTGCAATGGTGATAATTAGCTTCATAAGAGCAGTGCTGTAATGCACCCGATTACCAAAGCTGTGTGATTACCAGTCACACAGTCACTGAGGCATTGGGGGGGGCACCTTATTGTGGTTACTCAGGGCAGAGCCGCAAAGCAGTGGGAGACCCTCTCTTTCACACTCTCCCACCTTCCTGTGAAATTAAAGTCTCATGTCCCACATGATTAACCAGGTGATTTATGGTTCATATACAAAGTTGAGAACAACTCATGTCTTGGACAAACTTTGTCCATACCTAACATCACTTCAATGAACTACGCTATCAAGCACAAGACTTCCCTGTTGCTTCCTGTAGGTTTTAGCTCAGGAAAGTGTCAAGACAGTGGAGAGAGTATCTACATCCCCTCTCTGAACACAATTTGCTGTTTAAGGATGTACCTTTATAGGCCAAATCTGTACATAGCTTAATTTTCCCCAGTGTATTGCAACTATAGTTGATATCATAAGCCTCTTTATAGCATGTGCAGCAAATTCAGCTGAAATATGGTTTGGCTTCTTGCATAACAACATACAACTGGATGACAGGGGACTTGATTGCATCTAAATTTTAGATATTGAGCACAATAGGTAAGTGAGTACTTTACTAAAGCTGATTCAGAATTAACTGATCTCATCAAATTTACCTTATTACTATTAAATGAAAACCTGCGCATCTTTTTTGTGGTTTTTTTTAACTGCATTTAGGTACTGTTGCTGAGCATATTGAAAGAATCTATAGACGAGCTGGCAGCAAAAAGCTCTGGTTTGTATATGTATATCATGTTCCTTTTGTTATACATCAATTTATTTTTTCCTAATGTGTTCATAGAGAGTAAAGCCGGATGCGTGTATACTTGAAGGGGGAAAGGAAAAGGACAGCTTTACTGACAAAATTGTATGCATTCTTTGCAGCTGAAGATCTGGTCTATAATGCTTTAAAAAAAACCTAAGTAGTATTTTCTTACTGTTATTTTTCAAAATGTAAAAGAGTAATAAGCTGGTTTTGCTACGAGTGCTATTGCCAATGTACAGTTCTCATTAAAGTCAAATAGTGAGAAAAGAATACAACTATTCTAATTTCTTACAGGGCATGATAAAATATTATCAATAGCCTTTTGTAGCAAGGCTGGTGATCAAACATAAATCAGTTAAGTTGATACACTTACACAGCTTATTTATTGCCCCAAAATAATTTGCTTTGAGCCTAACTTTGTCACAATAACTTTAAAAGGTTTCAGCAAGTAGGTTGGTATTTACATGTTGTTAATTAATTTCTTTGCCCTGAAGCTCAATAAAAATTTCTTTTTATGAAAGAAATTAGTTGAGCCTGTCCCGAATTCTGTTCTGTCACTCTGCAACTATTTCTAGCAGATGAGCCTGTAAATATAAAAACTGGGTTGTTTTTCATTTTAGTCTGTTAATACAGTTAAATGGGCCTTTGCCAATAATAAGGTAGAACCAAAATACCTTGGTGGTATTTGTTGTAAAGAATAAGAATCAAAAGTCTTTTTAGAAACAAAATATGTAAACTGTTTTTCATTTTTCTTCCATGATTGCCATGTGACATACATATAGGTTGGTGTTGCGCTACAGTGCTGCATTTGCACAGAAATTTTCTTCTTCTATAGCCCCACATATTACTACTTTACTGGTACATGGGAAACAGGTAAAGTGCCCAGAGGTCTAAATGGAGCTCCGTGAGATTTTGTTTTTCCTTGCTTATTTGCATTTTGATAGCATCAGCTAATGCATTTTTGAAATGCTTTGCTCTTGATCTTAAGAAGTGCATAGCATTTTTCACAGGAATCAACATCAACTGTTTGAATTTTTTACTAACACTATACAATGTTACAACTTGTTCATTATTTCTCTGGTTAAATGATTTTTAGTGGCCTAAAAGCCTGTGCTAGAAAAGCTCAAATATGGGTCCATTAGGTTTGTATTCTTGTCAGGAAATTATTATTAAAGGTATTTATATCTTTAACCATCAATTGGATATACGAAAAAAAAGTTTTTCTTAGAAGTTAAAGCTAGTTTTTTAACCTAGCAGTTTACACAAGTCTCTTTTCATGCTAGACATGTGAAATATTACCTCAGCATGGAAAAGAAAACAAAGCCTTGGTGTTAGGAGTTATACTTTCTCTTGCAAAATCTTTCTAACTCTTCCTTAAATAGACTACAATATTACCAAGCTTATCTTGCAAAATGATGAAAGTGACACAACAGAGAAGCTGGCATCTCTTACCTGTCTGTTTTCAAGATGCTGCTGAGAAAAGAATGACAAGCTTTTTCTGGAGCTGGTAGTTTAATGAGTTCTAACTAAATTTATTTTTGATCCATTAACTTATAACTAGACTAAGAAATGAAAATCCATAGAAGATTATGTAAAATCTAATCCAAATTCCGCTGTATAAACAATGTATATTTCCTGAGTGAGTTTTGAGATCTCGGCTGTGGTAGACTTCAAACTTATATATGAATTCATTAAACTAGCTTGTGATATGTAGTGGGATTGCTCTGTTTTCTGCCCTCAGGTCTGTTGTGCGCTTCGCAGCAAGTCTTTTAGGTAAACTAGTGGACAGCCTTGCACCATCTATTACTAATGTTTTAGTTCAGGGCAAGCAGGTAAGTCTTTACTCCTCAGAAATGTATTAAGGAATGATAACAGAGAACTAAATAAATGGGCTTTTTAATTTTGAAGGTCTCTGATGCTTCTCTTAAGAGTACCCAGTGGCTTACAGAATTGTTACTGAAAAAGAAAAAACCAGAGAAAATAAAGATATATTGAATACATGCATATACTATGGACTAATAAATTTACTTAATGACAGAATACTGAAAAGACGGTTTAGTGTTTAGATATGAAGGGAAGAGGCATGACTCCATAGATGATATACATATATGCCCTCTTGTTTCAGAAAAGTAGAGGGAGTCAAGTAATAAAGCTTCTTTTTAAGACTGACTTAATGAAGATGTAGCCACTCTCTCTGTAATTGAGCCTAAGACAACAGATGGGTGGCAGTTGAGCAAAAATCTTTCAGGATTTTAGGTTTCTGTTCCAAGCAAAGTTTAATCATCAGTGTTTCCTCCTTTCCTAAGGAAGACTATTTTTTTTTTCTCCCAGCACAATAATTAAGTTCATGAAGAGCTGTTTCCAAATAATAGTAATTGAACATTATGTATTTTTGTATTTTTCTTTTTATATATATGTGTACACTTACCTATAGGCAAGGCTATTATGACAGATTTGTCTTTGTCTTACTCCAGACTGAGGTCTGGCTGTGTGCTTCTGGTGCCACACAGCTACAGAGGAAGCTGTATCTGCATGCAGCATGTTTTGTAGCTGTTTGTTCTCAGCTTTTTAACCTAACTTGCCTTCATTGATCCCTTTATAATAACAATCTTTATTATAGGAGAAAAGTCAGTGTTGCTGTGTTTTACTGAGAATAGATTAAAAGCAAATCAGAATTTTAACTAAATTCCTTTTTTGTGGTTAAACAATTCAGTACCAGCAATATATTTTCTTAACTAACTTTTACGATGCTATTAGAAATAAGAAAACAAAAGTACAAATTTAGTTCTGAATTTTAAGTGAGCTCCACAGCTGAAATGTCAGAAATGAAAGACTGTCTAAACCTAGAGTACAGTCATGATTATACAGCCGGTTTTGAAACCAAAGCAGTGGGCTCGTATTATTATTTTCATTTGGAAAAATATATTCCATATCAACTGTGGTCTTTAGTGAATTATGTTATTTTAATAGCATCCAACTAACAGTATTAACAAGCATCAGCCATTGACATAAAGTTATTTTTGCATTCTGAAATTTTAACAAGAAAAGCAGAGTTCATGAAGCTTCATTTCTGAATTGTTTCTACGGTGCTTTTATTCCTGCCCATATCTTGTAAATTATTTTCAATATACTATAGGTGACGCTTGGAGCTTTTGGCCAAGAGGAAGAAGTTATTTCCAATCCCTTATCCCCAGGAGTGATTAAGAACATCATATACAAAAAATGTCATTTACAAGATGAAAGAGAAGCTGTGGTTCAGCAGGAACTTGTCATACACGTTGGCTGGATCATCTCAAATTCACCTGAACTTTTCAGTGGCATGCTGAAGATACGGATTGGGTCAGTAAAGTGTCTATTGTCGTTCTTACTAGTACTACTGTTGCAGGGGAACATACATATTTCGACAAAGATTGTTGCTGTATTGCAGAAATGGTTTATACAAGATGATGCAGCAAAACTTGTGTATTTCAATTTTACATTTCTAGGAAGTCAGGTTTAAATTTTTATTTTTTTTTACCAGGTACACAACTAATCTCAAATTTGCCAGTCAACAGGGTAAAGTGGAGGAGGGGCAGTCCTTGTGACAGCCCATTTGAAACTTCCCTACAGCAAACTAGAGCATTTTTCAAAGCTTGATCCCTATCATATTAGGGCTTTAAAACCAAAACCAGTGTGGTGGGGTTAGATGCATTCTGTACAGCAATGAGCAGTGGCAAGTGTGCTGCCTCCAGGTCACCCTGTCCTGCTGGCAGCCAACAGGCAGAATGGTCTGTCTGGCTCACCTGGTGGCCAAGGAGGCAGTGACCAGTGGCTACCCAGACTGCCTGTAGCTCTGGCACAGACACAGTGAGTGTCTGTTAGCAATGTAGTGAGTTGAAGGGGTTCTGTTCTGGATTGCACCTTGGCCTTATATCTACACCTGAAATAACAAAGTATGCACTGGAGTGTATTAGTGGTGTTCCTGAGACAGTTTCTTACTTGGCAGCAGAGAGAGAGAGCACACTGGGTGCCATCCAGCGTTTCCCAGTTGCAGAGTGGATACAAACTGTTCACAGTTTGCTCTCTCTGCATGGGCAGCAAGACAATCTCTACAGAAATCTTATTGTCAGGTACTAGGTACATGAGTGCTGCACATGCTTAAGGCTGGTAACGAGCAATATGGACATGGAGTCCTAGAAGCATAATGGATCACACCAAACCAAATGCGGGTTCTTCTTTTACAGTGCCCCATAAGTAATGTAGATGCATACAGGGGGTGCTGCTGCCTGCCCACCTATCAAGCAGGTTAGAGGGACATGGCCAGAGGCTAGGGGTGTACTGTACTGACAGGGAGGGAAGAATCAAGAGGAAGAGAGGACAGTAAGAGCTTTTACTGTCAGAGACTTTCAGGACTTAAGGAAGAAGGAGGAAATAGTGCAGTCTAGGATTAAGGCTCCTGGATGAGGCCTTTCAAAGCTCTTTGCTTGAGCAGTCACCTACATCGTGTAGGTTTGGGGCAATGGGTAACAGGTAGAGACTGCAATAATCAAGGAAGGATGCAGCATGAATTTGATTCCCTTGGGAAAACCACACAATTCTCCTCCAAGTCAACACATGCCTCTAGTTGCATTCTCTGTTTTCTAGCAAGTGCTGAGTTCATAATACGGCCTTCTCTAAATGAGTCTTAAAACTCTGGCAACCATGAGCAACAAATCCCTTGGAAAGAGTGTTTCAAGGTACTCAAACTATTTCTTTTCAGAGGTTTGGCACAATAATCTGCCTACGAAGATAGCTTGTTCTTTTAGCGTGTTGTCTGCAATGGGGACCTCAGGTAATAAAAGCATTCTGCAGTCCAAATGTATTTACCATTACAGTTTTTCCTAGAATATTTTGAGGCACCAAGGTATACTTCTGATACTCAGTGAATCTGAATATCTGATACCTGGCATAACAAAGACTGCTACCATGGTAAAGAAAAACCTGATTTGTCCTGTAAGGTTGCTAAAAGTGTCTTTTCGTTCTTCAAAAAAACACCAAACAGCCCCCCCCCCCAAATGGAATAGTATCCCTATTACAGACACACACAGCGTTTCTTGACTGTTCATCAGCTACACAGTTGTCCAGTTCTATACTAAATACGTTAAGCTTAGGAGCCACAAACCTGAATCAAGTTTAAAGCATCACTTACCTACTGGATTGAATCAAGTTTAAAACATCATTTACCTACTGGATTGTTCTGTTTAGTTCTTTTATAATGTGACCTACAAATAGTCTGTGCTGGAGTGTTTATCATATGCTGTGGTAACTGCATTTACTTTGCTATCTACGGAAATTAATTATTTTTTCACATTTAGGAAGAGACAGATGCATTTGAATAAGCACTTCTTTGAAGAGGCCAGGTGGTGCTGACTGAGATTTACAGAATTAGGGAGCATGCTTTAAAATTAGAATTTAAGTGTTCCATCTTCCGTATTTTTTTCATAGAGAAAATACAGCATTTCAGCACTGGAGGTAGAACAGCAGTCCTATTTCTAGCACATGAGATTCATGCTTCCAGTTCAGCAGTACATTCCAGCCATTATAAAACCCAAAACTTTTCAAATCACCTGTCTTGCATTTAACTGCAAGTACATCTATCCTTTTGCACTTAAGTACCTTTTCTGTACCCTCTACAGCTCCATGTTACTCCTCTTTCCTCCGTTCCTCCCTCATTCTCTGTAGCTAATTATTTTTGCAATTTTTTTTCTTTGTTCCAAGGTTAATGCTAGAGATTCAATTTCCTTTATTTTGGTGTTATCACGCACTCCAGTGAGGAAAATTAACCTTCTCGCAGAACCACCATTCCAGATTGATGATTTGATTTAGTGTCTTGTTATTGATTTGTTTTCAGGGTTTCACATTGAAATAGATCAAGTTCCTGACAGCCAAATTACTGTAAAAACCTCCAACCGACTTCTACCCACCTCTTATCAGTGAAGAGTTCGGAGGGAGGTCCACTCTTGACTTTGCTTTGTTTTGTAGGCCACTGCAAAGAGAAAATACCAGTGAATGACTTCTACAGAGATATATTCGAGTCATCAGTGAAAAAAGAACCAATTCCTAAGCCAATTGTGTTTGTTAATCTTAGTAAGAAGAGAACAACACTATTCACCCACTAAAAGAAAAGCAGTGTGTTCTGGATAACGTAATATGTCCATGTTGCCTAATATTCTCTTGTATCTTGCACCTTCAATGAAAGGTCCTAGAAACCTCAAATTTAAAGCAACGTTAAATCAGTTGGCTTGACATCTCAGAATTCTGTGTAGTTGCTAAGAATTCTTTAGAAAAGACTGTGACTTAACTTACATAAACCAAAACTTTCTGTACCTTGTAGGCTAAATTATTAAATGCCTGTGGAATGTGGCTATACTGATGATAAGGTAACTCTCTTAGGAATACTCTGCATTTTCTGATAAACAGTAAGGCTCTTTGATGTAACCCAGACTTGATCAGGTGCTATATGATGGACCGTCTGAAGAAAAACTAGTTGAGTTTCTTTTCCTTTTTGATAGTAATACCTACTTGAACTGAAGTAATGTAGATGGTAAGAGACTGAGCTCCATGCTCAGTTATCTTGCTTCAGATGTATCTACACATTATTTCATATTTGATATTATATTAGAGGCTATAGCACTGGTTTTATATAATGTGCAGAATAAAATTCAGCATTTTCCTTCAATAATTTGCAAAGTTCTGCCTCTTTGATACCTAAGGCTGAAAAAATCTTCACTGTTGCCATATTTTTACTTAATCCAATCTTTTCAAAAGGGAGTAGAACAGAAAGTGTAATAGACTGCAAAAAGGAATTTCAAAGGCTGAAACTATAAAGAAATGCTGAAGTCTTTCTAAATGTAAAATAAGGTAATTTTTATGTGGTTTTTTTTCAACTCATCAGCAAAACACATATACTGTCAGAGCATAATTTTTAGTAGGAATTTTAACATCAAAAGGCAGGTAGATATTTGTCTTAATAAAAATGGAACATAGGGAAATATGTGGTCAAATATATCTTCCCTACAAAAACCATGCTTCACAACCCATTTCTTAAAATCCATGCATTATCCCTTTCAGTTTGTATCATATTGGAACCAAACAAAATCTGAGTAAATTCCACAATACAGAAAGAATAGTAGCGTATTTGTTTGATATTTTATGCATGTCCTGACAGCCAAATAGCAAGATCATGTGGAATTCTTATAACCTATTTTATTAGACTAATTTTTCATCTCTGGAAACATTGTATTTAATTAATAAATGTATTACTCCCTTTACTTTAGATGGATTATCCATGCTATGAAGTATGAATTGAAAATCCGTGCTGGGGATATGCCAGCCAAGGACTTATACCAGATGTCCCCTAGTGAAGTGAAGCAGCTTCTGCTGGATATTCTTCAACCGCAACAGCAGGGGAGGTAATGAGATGGGTGGGTTTGTCGCATCTGTTTTCATTCATAATAGGCTGTTCAAGTAATTTTCATTTCTGAACTACTTTGTGTACATCTGAAATCACCAGGTATCTGCAATCAGTAATATACTTATTTAAGGAAAGGTAGCAAAAATGCGCTTTTTCATTCTTTCACATGTGTTCATGTTCTACAATTTTTTCTTTCATATTGCATCTTCCCTTTTCAGCTTTACCTTTGTAGAAGTCTTACTTTATAGTAGTAATCTCTATACTTTGGCAGTAATGTGAAGCATTGCACATTCTTTGATGTGGGGAAAGGAGACAAAAATTACTCAATACAGTCTACTTAAGTAACTTGTAAGAACAGTTTGTCTGCTGTTCAGTGCCCGCTTTCTTCTAGCTTATATGAATTAAGAACAGATGTTCTCTAGAATTCTCAAGAGGTAGTGGTGCTGCCT
Organism: Gorsachius magnificus; assembly: GCA_034008185.1. NCBI lineage: Eukaryota > Metazoa > Chordata > Aves > Pelecaniformes > Ardeidae > Gorsachius > Gorsachius magnificus. The sequence goes on along the minus strand of CM067088.1, from coordinate 32,757,368 downwards.
GAAACTTGTAATCGTTTCTCTAAGCTGTAATTAGCTGCCAAAAAGAGCATTCATTGTGATACAAAGTGTGCAAGACAAAAGTTAAAATTACAGTATTCCCACTTAACTATATTGATAAAAGTCAAAAGACCTTCTGTAGGTTTTACCTCTAGTTGAGTTAGATTAAACTTTGGCACGTAATACTGCTGATAATTTCTGTAGTCCTTGACTGAACTGCTGATGGCCTTTTCGCTCAAACAAAAGGAAATATGCCACATGGCATACTGCTTATGTGCCTGCTTAATTCAAAACACATTCTGTCTTTATCCCCGATCTATAATTCCTGAGAAACAAGCTCCTCAAATCGGTGTCTGTTCTCTCTTATCTAATTTGTGTGATGTAGAATCTCTCTGTCCAGCTGACTACGTACTCTGGTTCTCCCACATGCTTGTCAGTGTCTTGGTTGTGGTTATTAATGCTTGCTGTTTCTTTGCTGTTTCTACTCATGCTGATGTTGACATTATTCCTCTAAAACCTTAGCAGAGCAACCCTAGGTTTCTCTTTGCAGCATTTTTCATTAAATACTATGCTATTTAGGAAACAGTTTGGTCAATCACAGTAAGCAATTCAAACACCATTCTTCATTAGAGATCTTACCCAAGTTGTCACAGTGCCTTCTGCTTTTGATTCCTTTAATGGGCGATAGGTGGGTCAGCAAAGAGCACCCTTGTTCATTTTCTGATGATGAAGATTCTTCTTTGGGGGTTATCCAAGTACAAAAGCTAGCCAGCATATCCTTCAAAACTTCCTATCTTTAACTTCTTCCTGTACTGTATTACTACTTTGTTTTTCCATACCATACTTGTTTTTAAAAGTTCTCTTCCTGACAGGAAATACAGAACACTGTCTCCTTGCATTTTCTTTCTGTGACAGTTTTTCCTACTGTTGTGATTTTTACAAAAATATTTCTGCTGCTGTGATACAATGTATCGCTGCAAATTAATTTGTCATACATGGAGGGCTAGCGGTACATGTACCTCCCGAACAGCCTCTCCAAGTTTTCATGGAGGGTAAAATCTTTGCAGTTATCCTACCTCTTACACTGGGCTCCAGGATATGATACCATAGATAAATATATATATATAACTAACAGAGTGCAGACATCCACAGGTAGTCTTTTTGACCTATTTATATAGGTCACAAGATTGCAAGTAGCTTTTTTAAAATGGAGCATTGTTATTTTAATAATCCAAACAGTTATAAAACTCATTTTACTCATACAGTTTACAGGACTCTCTTCCTTACCACAGTAACTCAGATAGGTTGGAGTATTTTTGACATCTTCAAATGCTTCTTTCTTTGTATTAAGAAAACAGCCTTTTATTTCTACCACAACTTGTCTTTTTGTTTTTATGAATGTTTTCTTGTCCTAGTCCAAGGACAGACCTATGCAGAGAATGAGATTGAACTGTCGTAACAGGCACAAGTTTCTGGCAGTTAAGTGTTTTATTGAGAAGTGATTTATGAGACATTTTTTCTTAATTTGTGATGTTAAACCAATATAGCTATACAGGAAGAAAAACGCTGCATATTGGCTTGATCCTGGCAGTGATAAAGTAATTAAAAGTCAATAGTAAGTCGGTGACAACTATTGTATCACAAGTGCTTTAAAGCTTTAACTTTAAGTATCTCCTTTGGTCTCATAGAGCATCTCCCAATTACCTAGAACTCAGACCTATTCAGAAGATGAACCACTTTTAGTAATACTTTTTTTTTTCTCTTTTTGCTTTGTCTTATAGTATAGTTGGGAGCTACACTAAAAAACTTAAGAAAAGTGTAAGAACAGAACTAGAGTTGTCTGAATTAGAGTTCTCTTTTCTGGTCAGATCTAAGGAGGAATTCTCACCATTTCTCCAGTATTTAAGATTAAGGTTTTTCAATGAAAGATCTTCTTGTTTTTTCATCAGGCACACTAGAATCTGCATAAACAAGTAATTTTACTGACAAGTAATTTTAGTCTGAACATATCAAGTTAATTTAGCAATACAAACAGAGGAAAAAACTAACAACCCAAAAATATTAGTGCTGTATTTAATTTGAGATAGGCTACAAAAATTCTGTGGAACAACAACATTAACAAAGCTAACCAGGGCATTTCCCCCCCCCCCCCCCCCCCCCCCCCTTTTTTTTTTCTTTTTTGTTTTTTCTTTCCTCTTTTCAAACAGCCTGCTGGAAGCAGATCTTTGAAATACAGTAAGCCAGGTTGCTAAGCAGTACTTCAAATGTAGTTAAAAAAACAAAACAAAAACCCAAACAAATCCATAATGGTAAATGTGTAATGTTGGTTCCTGTGTTGCAAATATCCAAATATTCCAAATATCCAAATATTTAGGTGTAGAAACTTAACCCCTTTCCTCAATGAGGTGCTTCCTGAAGTACTTGTTCCCTCTTATTAAGGTTACAGAATAGCTGTTTGTGACCTAAGACAACATGGAACTTTTAAAAAGCTCTTTTGCAGGAATATTAAACCAAGTAGTTGCTTCCTAGAGGAGCTCTCGCTACTCTTTTACCACGTAAAACTAAAAACCAACATAGGACAGTAACTTTTAGGAAGACTCTTCTCTCAAATATGTGCAGTACTGCTCCACAAGACTTAATTCTGTACTGTGAATCCACCAATTAAAATCATACCCATAGGTGCCACTTCCTAAAGTTCCATTGCTGGCATCTCAAACATTTTGACCAAAGCCGCACTGCTGTAGTAATACTCAGAAGGAAAAATATGAAAATGAAATTCCAGACTTCATGGTTGTGGGTTAAAAAAAAAAAAAAGGTGGGGACAATATGCTTCTGAAGGCAAACAAAATTCATAGTTTATGGAGAACGTAACTCAGTTTGTTTAAAGCTTTAGCTTAACAAAACCATTCTGATAAATTTTCTAAGTTTACAGGCCACTGGTTTTTCTACACACCATCATAAAAAAAAACCTACCTTCAGCAATCCTGCTGAAATTCATTTTTCTAATCTGGTATTTAAATTGGAACGATAGGTTCTTCTAATCCATTATCTATTACATTTTGCATTTTATAGATGCAGAATTTCATTGATCTGGATTTATATAATGAATTGTTTTGCCTACTGTAGTATGATAAAACAACTTTTAATACAGTTAATTTTGTTTTTTTCAGTGTGTACAAATTTGGCTGTCATAGATACTACACAGTGACTTCTGTTTTATGTATGATTTAGTTTATGGTGACTTAAATTGATTAGACACTATGAATCCAGCCTACTACTGTTACTGTACTGCACTGGATTGATTTCACTGTTAATTCTTTTACTCCAGTTACATAAAGGACAAACATACACCTAATAATAACATTCTAACCTCTATATGCTGAGCATCTGGATTTTGTTTGCTTTAGAGAGTTAATTTACCAGAAAGCACAACATACACTGCATACGCATTAATAATATGTATTCAATATCACTGCTTACCTTACTGGCTGACACCACAGAACGTGGCTTGGCTCTGCATCTGTAGCAGTTTTTTATTTCAAGTTCTCAATTTTCTTGTCCACAGAAGCTGGCTGAACAGAAGACAGATAGATGGTTCTCTCAATCGAACTCCTGCTGGATTCTATGATCGAGTGTGGCAGATCTTGGAGAGAACCCCTAATGGTTTAATAGTGGCAGGGAGATTTTTACCACAGGTAAAACCAGCAGAGATGCTCAGTTATTTCTGCTCTACTTGACTATTAATGGTCAATTATTTTATCATCAAAGTCTATTTTATGCCCTAATGTTTTACTTAGGGTAATTTGTTCCTTTTATGATTTTAAAAAAGGTATTTTCAAGTTTTCTTTTTGGTTCCAAGTAAAATATAATAATTAATATAATGGAATTCGGTTATTTCTATTAAAACACATTTATAAAGGCGTAAGTCTAGAAGACCCTTTCCAAGTCATGGACTCTGAAATCTGCTCTCTTTTTGATCCTATAGTGGTCTTATTTCTTAGCTGAGTATTATTTATTCAACAAGCAAATAGGCTCTACCTGGGGGTGGTTTTGATTTAATCCAAATGGTCTTTGAGTAAAAGTATTATTTGTTTTTCAGCAACCAACCTTATCGGATATGACGATGTATGAAATGAATTTTTCCCTTCTAGTTGAAGATATGCTGCAAAATATCGACCAGCCGGAATATAGGCAAATTATTGTAGAGGTCTGTGGCCTAGAATGAATCAAATTTTATAATGTCCATGAGTATGTTACAGCTTAAAAAAAATATGTAACCGAGGCTCAAATATTTGAAGAAATGGCATTTTAAATATAAACACTCGCTTCAGTGATTCCTCCACAGATTCTGTATAATTAAACAGGTTCCTAATAACATGTTCAGAATATACTAAGTTCTTGATATTCTTCCTGTTTAGCAAATAGATAAATATTAATAACAGTGCCACTACTATTAAGTCACAGCAGGTGAAAACTAATGAGAAGATTAAGTCCAAAGTAGCTTTCCTTCAAGTCCCTAGCCCATGCCTTTTCCTAACAATTTTCTAGGTCTAGGGAAAAACTGCTCTAAACAATCAGTTTGTCCTGCAATATATTCTTCTTTCCCATTTTGCTGGGGCTGTCTAGTAAGTTGCTTTATGCTACTGAATCAGTAACTAACTTGCAGTTTCCTTCTGTTCCCATACCTAACAGTAAAACAAGAGGCTGTTTAAACTCCTTCCCCACCACTGCACACAATGTAATGTGTTTTTGAACAGATCAAGAGCATCTGTACCCTTGGTAACTGACATCTGTGCTGTCAGCAGCATTCATTGTTAGTTCCCAAGTATATGCCTCTGGTGCATGTGAGAATTCCTCCACAGTAAAATCAAATCCATCTCAATTCTGTCTAACAAGTAACGGTCATGCTGCTTGCTAGAACACCCTCAATTTTTGCTGAAAGATAACACAATTATCAAAACCCAAGATGACCAATATAGACTGTACTGCCCACGTGGAGTTATTACAACAGGTCACTTGTCATGTTCGCCTTCATATTTTAAGCCTCTTTCATATACAAGGAATGTAAATTCTCTTGAACTAAGACTTTTTATTGGTGTCTACTGACTGTTTTTTTATAAACATTGTCATAGTATGATTTTACTCTATGTGATTATGCCTTAAAACATGAAATGCTGAGGTTCAGTGTTTGCTGCTTTTCACCTTCTCCAGTGGCTGAGCACCAGCATTTGTGCAGCCACACAGTGAACTGAATAAACCGGAAAATAACTTCCCTGGATCTCAGCAAAGTTAGATGTTAATGTCAGTCATTTACACAGCACCCTTAACTAGGCAGTCACCAAAAATTGTAACCTTTCATAAAAGCCTGCTTTTACAGTGATTCTTTTATCAAAGTCAGAATTCTATTATCTGTGCACTATTATTTGTGCCATTATTAAATGGCTTCCTGCTTGAAAGAGGCATATGCAATCATTAACAGTGCTTTTATGTAACCTGAATTTTAACAAATCAAATTTAAAGTCTAACAGTCTTTTTCTGTGTTCTAGTTGTTGATGGTTATATCTGTTATTTTGGAGAGAAATCCCGAGCTAGAGTTCCAGGACAAAGTGGACTTGGACAAAGTGGTGCAAGAAGCATTTCATGACTTTCAGAAGGATCATAGCAGTCCAACGGGAGCTGAAAAACAAGTGAGTAAAATATTACTGTCTTAATTTACCATTCTTATTGAAGTTAGTAATAAATGTTAATTCTGTGTTGTTTAGAATAAAAAGCAATTGATAGGACTTCAGAATGGAACACATAAGCCTATATGGAACACATGGAGCCTATAAGCAGAGGTAAAAGATGTGCACTTATAATTGCCAAATTGTGAATTTAAACTGGCATGGTAAGGAGAACACTCACAATGTTACACAGCTCTGAAATGAGATTCTGGGTAAAGCTGAAATAGTTACAATATTCATTAAAGGGGAAAGAATTAATTAGGGGGGATACTAGCACAGGGAAGAGTTAAGAATAATAAAAAAAAAAAGAAAAAATGTAAAGCTCAGCAAGGAGATGTGAACTTAGGATCTTATGTACATAGATACTACGAAAAATTTAGTAGCCAAAGAACTCATATTGGCAATACTAATGTAAGAACTTGAAATGCAAAACTGTTCTTAGCTACTGATCTTTCTGCTAGAGTTACATTCATGATCAAGCAAGCTCTTAATCTCTAAGGCTTAAAATTCAAATAAATGAATCTTAATCATTAAGTAGCTTTTAAGATTTACTTCACTGGGATTTTAGGTTTTATGCTTTAAAGACCTCTAAATAGTCTCGCTACAAGTTTTGGTGACTCAAAGCTCTGAAATTCTGTAACAAAGGCAGTTTCATTGAACTGGTTGAAGGAAGAAGTTGGAGTAAAGCAGTGGGACAAGTCCCTGTGCTACTGAGGATGATCTTCCTTGCTCTGTCTGGCATTTATTGTGCACAATATATTCAGAGATAGCTGTGCTAGCTCTGAATAATCTATTGATTCATAACATATTGATATGCAACAGCACTTCTTGGTGCTGAATTTAGCTCCTTTAAAAGATGAGGGAGGATGTGTGTTCCTTAAGAATTCTTCCAAAAGTTTCACAGTTCACTTTTTTGCCACTACTTTTTTGTAGTAAGATTTGAAAGCAAGCCAGATATCCAGCCTTAGCAAAATATCACCTTGCACAATACCTTTGTTTTTAAAAAGACACAATTTTCTTGAAATTATTATTATTTTGGCTTATCCATTTTGGAGGGTAATGACTCCGTGGTTGCAGCCGTAGCAAAACCAGACTTCTCATCCACACAAACGGCTATTAAGTGCCGCTCCACGCAGCATCTTGAATATGCTACTGACTTCTGTGACAAGCTGGAAATCACCAAAGGCTATAAACAGAAAGAAAAATGCCATGCAAAACCAGATTTTTACTTGTGCCGCCCTAGCCTCCATTAAAGTGATGGACTTTTTTCCCAAGCCTAGATCTACTTAGAATGATGCCTTTTTGTCTCTTGGAAAGAAAACCCAATTTCTAGTTGTAAATAGTATCTTTAATTTTTTCTGGAACCTGACTCTCCCATATTCCTAGGTATACGCCCACTGGCAGGTAACTGTACCCTATTTAGAATTGTTCTGATGGTATTCTTACTCAGGTTTTCCTAACCAACACCGCTAAAAGAAATCCTAATTTGTCTGGACTATGCTCTTCTGTTAAACTGACTCGCAAATATTTTGAACTTTGTTAATTCCCTGTTAGCACGTAATAAATGTCCAGAGTATTTACTCCCATAATTTCAAACACACTCTAAAACTACAGAAGCCTGGTATTTTTACCACACAACCTTTGCCCTTGATTTAGTAAAAGTAACTAATGTCCTGATTTAAAGAGTTGAACCTTTATTATAGCAGCCAATATATAATTTGAGAATAAGCAGATGTTTTAGCATCACTAGCTGTGCAAAACAGGTGTTCAGTGAAGGAAACCTCTGTTGTTGATCTGATTAATGAATTAGTTCATGTGCTACCTGTGGTTTGGTTCTTGGATTTAAAAAAATTTTGCAACATCTTTTCCCTCTCCTGCAGGATGACATGACTGCATTCTACAACACTCACCCGATTGGAAAAAAGGGAACATGCAGCTACTTGAGTAAAGCTGTGATCACTTTATTGCTGGAAGGGGAAATGAAACCAAGCAATGATGATCCTTGTACCATTAGCTAAAGCTTGAAACACAACATAGGAATTGTTGCTTTATGTAGTGTTCTGTGTATTTTTCATGCATATATTAAGATACTATTTTGAAGAGTAACCCTGGCTAGTAATACAAATGCCTACTCTACTTTGCTGAAAGTGCCATTAAAGATATTAAGTGCCACCTAATTTTTTCCTTTCTCAACTATGCAGCATGAAACTATGAGCACATTAAGATAGTCCTATGTTATTTGATTAAGTTGAATGGAACTGTATTTATGATCTTAAATTATGCATTTGACATAGTTGGTAACTTCAAGAGAAATACAGTATGAGATTTTGTCTTTATGCCTCTATTTATAATTACAAACAAGTTTATTGTAAATTCCAAATGAAATTCAGAAATTATGATAATTAATATGCATACCAATCAGTGTGGTGGAAATATGAACATTGGATTATTTTTTTATTATTCTACACACAGATTGGAGGTGAAGGTTAAATAGTTGTTGTTCTGTGAAGTTTTCTTTATCAGTTCAATTGACAGTGTACATTTAGTTTTGGGGTTTTTTTTAATTTAGCAGTTGATAACTTGATATACAAGGTTTCATGCTAATACAGCACCTTTTTATCTCTAGCAATAAATCACACTGCAGTTTCCCAGTTATTTAAACATCTATAAGTTAACAAGGGAAACAGATGGTAACAAGGTAAAAGTTTGTTTAAACAAAATGGCAAATAAACTGTATTTAAAATTAACACTGATGAAGAAAAAACTTTGTATTACATAATGTATCAATGCATTGAAGAATTCAAGATACACTTATCTTCTAAACGTGTGAAAACACTGTATGCTATATGCTTTATTTTGATGAAAGTAATAAAAAGCAAATGCTTGTAAAAAAAACTTGTCAATAAATATACTTCAAATTACATGCAAAGACTCCTGTTGACTTTAGTGGCAACCTTTGATGTGCTACGGGAACCATCTTAAATGGATCATTGAAGTGTCTCTTTTAGCAGCACAAAATATACTAAAGCTTTAGAACAGGTCCTCAGACCTTTTAAGAATTAAATTAATAGTCACCAGCTACAACTTAACTGTCAATAAGTTGTTGCCATATTGATATTAAAGGCAGGTAGTTTAACTTGCTTAGAGATAAGAGGGCAAAACAAATGTCAAAAGTGATGGAGTGAATCTTGGGCACAGCACAAGAGGAGTATATATTTGAACACACTTAGGCAGTGGTTAGTACTTCCCTGATTTGAAGAACTTCCCCAGAAATCACAGAATCAATCCTTCTCAAAACAAAATTGTAGAAGAACTTGTTGTTGAAGGAGGGTGCTAAACCATTAACAAATCTCTTGTCAAATGATGTGGAGAATGAGTAGGTTTGGAAAAGCTAATTTTGGGCTAATGGAGTAATAGTCTAACTATTCTTCCTTGCTGTAATACATTTATCATTCAAAGAATAGTGGAGAGGTGGCAGGGGGGACGGGGAAGGAATATCCAGAAGAAACACACACTAGTTAGTTACTCAAAGCTGGGTACATTATTGTAGTGTGTTAGTATATTCAATAGTATAATGTTGCCTGAGGGGCTGCAGCATTGCTCTAACTCCAGCAAGAAGGCTACAATTAAACAGCAGCGTCAGATGGCAGCAGTTCTAAATACTGAATGAGCCACTACTTTGAACAGCAAACCAACATATCCTCAGATTTTTTAGTTCATTACTGCCTTAGGAGTTATCAACTGCAATAAATTCTGCTTGCCTTTTTTGTAAGTATTGCTTGCAGATCTACAGCTGGTCATGGATCAGTGATTGCATAGGTTAGCAAGCATGTCTATTTCTACTGTTCTTTAAAAATAATCTTTAAAATTGATGCATCTCTTGCTGTACAAACACAGAACACGAACAGAACTCCTGTCTACAAATTGTAAGTCCTACTGTAAGGAAATGATCCATTAAATTCAATATTTACAGATTACTTCAGGAGCACTGGCATTTTGCTAGACAGTAACAGTGGTGTTTGGTTTTACAACTGCTTGTGATTTAAAGTGTAACTGCACAGTAATTCTTCAAGTAGCAGGATAGCAGTTTTGCTTTTTTTTTTTTTTACATCACTTACCACTTTTTACTGCTTCTCTTCTGCTCTTACTCCTTTAGTACCTCCAGTTACTAGTACACCTCAAGTTTTCCGATCTTGGTCTCAGCTGTGTAACTGCAAATGAATGAAAACCCCAATCACCACTTTTCCTTACACAAACTTGGAATGAAAATCCATGCAAACTGTTTCTGTTTTCCTTTATAGCCTTGAACACATGGTTTATGAAATTGTGATTGTGGCAATTTTTCAACTTCTACAAAATAAAGCAAAGTACACAGATTAGAAGAGGACGATACCAAAATCCAGCAGAGTCTGCATTCTCCAGAAAAGGTTCTTGTGTCTGGAAGGGCAACACAATTAATTTTTCTCTCCTCTTCCTGAAGCAAGGGACAAGAAAGATGCGTAAAAAAAATGGCTTTCACGCTGCATGCCTACTAAATTATAGTTTTAAAAGACAACACAAGACAATTAGAAGAGAAACTAAAATTTATACTAAAGTAAATATTTTTCCTACATTATAAACTGTTTGAAATCACAGAAGAAAGAGAAGCCTTAGTGAGAATAAAGAAGGTAGCAAAAAATAAACGGTAAACCAGATATAGGCAGTTTTTAAATAGCCATAGCTCAAGTAATGTGTGGTTAATATTTAACAAACTTGGTCCTGATTTCTTTAAAAACATACTGCCTCAAGAGGACAAGGAAAGAGATGCATTTGGGGTTGCAGATTAATAATTGGAGGTGCAACAATCAATACAGTCCCCTGTGTACTTACTTACAAGGGCTACTGGCAATTGAGTTGCTGCAGCCATTAAAGAAGTAAGTCCCAAAGGGTTCAGTAGTGGTTCACACTATTCAATCACCTTATTATGCACCTTCACAGTGCTCCAAAACTTGAAAAAAAACCCAAACCAAAACATTCCGCTTACCAGGGGAAGCAGGATCCAGGAAAACAATAGCTGAAACAGTTTAAAGTAAAGCTATTGAGTAAAAGCGGGTTGTTTTTAAACATGATTTTTTCCCAGATCCCTTTATCAAGTACTCTTAAGAGTAAGGTCAAATGAATTCAGCTAAGCAAACCACAGAAAAAAAATTCCATTTTCCTCTGCTATTAAAAAGAGAGGGAATACCAACTTGCAGTGGCAACTTCTGATGTAAATAAATACACATAATCCACCCCCCTGTCCAATCCCAACTCAATCACCTTTGATTTTGCCCAAACCGTCATCCTCACACTGTGGATTACTGTGACAGTTAATAGATGTCATGTTCACACTACATCAGACATTTCAACCTCCTCTATTCCTCAAGAGAATTCACAAGGTAAGAAGTTGATGCAATTCAAAGCTGACTTTCTTGGCATTTTTGCCATTAGCTTTGTTGCTTTCCTCCATATGAATTTTCAGTCTTACTTTGCCTACATATCAGTTTGTGCAACTGATATAGAAAAGAAATACACAACCGGATTAATAATAAATCAATCTCTCAGAAATCCCCTTCATTACTTGCTAATCCACCATAGCAAAAAATGTAGTGAGATCCAGATTTAAAAGGGCTTTTGTTGGATCAATCTTGGAGCATGCAACCTGATGCTATCGAAACACTTGACAGTTGCCACATTTTTCTGAATAATGTTTTGTCATCAAGATCTGTCAGCTTGCAGTGTATTTGATAACAGCAAGCTTAGGATTAGTATGATAAAATCATTAGATAGCTACCATACTGCTTTTGTAATTTAGGTTTCACTTCTTGTTTTCACTGCTATTTAAAATACTTCCTTAAACCTTATACGTGGAGTTCATGCCATGAAAATTCCTCAAGAAATCATCAGCGTTCATGATCAGTGTAATTTTATATTTATGTACCTCCTACAGTTTTCAAAGTCTACCTCCTTGACCAAAAGCATTTTTGAGACTTAAAATTATCCTTCTGTAAAAATGCTTTTCAACTACATGGATATTCCAGTACTAATATCACTAGAAGACACATATATTTTATAAAAAAAAAAAAAGAAAAAACCAATATACTCAGAGCATATACCTAGAAAAGTCTTTGTCTGCTACTTTGTAAGAGGAAAAAATGTACCAAAAGAAGTGGGAGTGGTGGGGTAGTCAGATGCCTAAAATATACATTAAGAAAATACAGAGGTGCAATTAACTCCACTGAAGCCTGTATATCTTATCCCAAAATCAATCAAGAAAATGGCTTGATTGGATTTTTAGATAATTATGATCCACAAAACCCCCTGCCAAATGATATTCTCTTGTCCAGAAGTGTGACAGTCTTTTAAATGACCCCTAATGAACTAAGCCTTGCAGCATGGGAAGAGAAAATTAAATAAGTAGGGAAGTCTCTGCTCTGCCATAAACACAAAATGCAAGGGTGTTGTGAAACACTGCTGAGAGCTCAAAGGAAGTGTGCTGGACTACATACACTGTTCATACCTACTTCTGCTCCTTTCACACTCAAATAGGAGAGAAGCCAGGGGTTGTGTGTGTGGTTGTGGGGAGAAGGTAAGAGGGAAACACAGCTGGAGTCTTAACTAGAGAGAACATATGGGATTCCTCCCCTTGGTGGTGTGGTCTTGTGTTTTTGTGGGTGTTTGTTTTGTGGGAGTAGAATATGGAAGTTGTATTCTTTTCATTTACCTATGTAGCACTCTGACATTAGAAACTATAAATGATAGGTATTTTTTCCACCTGAGCATACTTTTCCTTTTGCACATTAGCAAGAGCTGGAACAAAAGCAAATGTAGAAACACCAGATATAAGTAATGTAAAAATCTGCTTGTGGCAGGTCTTTCCTGTATCAAAAAGACTCTCCTAAAAGGTTTGCAGAAGTTCCTCACATAAGCATTCTGTAAAAGTGCATGCTCCTCACAAGGGAAGGGAAAGAGGGACAAAACAACTTCCCTTGTCTTCACCCATACAGGTGAAGTGTCTTCACTTCATACAGGATAATTTTTGACAATTCAGCTTCTTATTTCATAAAATAACAACTCTCTAAGACAAAAGAGATGCTATTTGGAATAATGTTTCCTTCTAGTGCCAGACAGTAAGGATTGAGCTCACCTAAGCCTGATCCCTACAGGCAAGTGGCATGACACTTAGCCCTTTCAGAATGACAGTAGCTAGTGCTTTTAGTGATGAAGTTGAGGCAAAACAGAGGGAACAAAGGGTGACATCATGCATAGGAAAAAAAGAATAAAATATGTAGGAACCATTTCTTACTCAACTTTCACATTAGTGAAAGAATCAAAAGCAAGAGGCCTGGAGGCTCTGTGCCTAGGCACATCAAGAAATCCACTCAGGTGCAAGTGCATATCGGAAGAGATGACATCATATTGTTTTACATCTGCACAAGACCACAGACCTAAAACAAGCATATCACTACATCCAGGTAGGAAACACATAATTTACTCAAAAGCCAAGAAAATTATTGATAAAACTACCCCCAAATCCCACTTTCTACCACATCACTGAAGAGAGATGAATAATGCGTGTGTGTCCACTCTGGGTTTTGTTCCAGAAATGAAAACGTATAATCTAACTCCACTTTGAACTGGAATGGGACTATATATCGAACTGTATCTTTTTTGACTTTGTGGCCTAAGGTGGATGCAAGCATCTCAAGCTCCTGGTTTGCTTATGGAAGTCTAGTATATCACTAAGTGGTCTCTGCAACAGGGCTGTCAGTTAGCCATGCCAGTAGAACCTGAAATTACTGGTATTGCTCGTGTATGAGTCATCTGGCTGCACTCAGACTCTCATAGGAGATGACTAATCTGACTCACAGGCAAGCAAACCCAACAATTTCCTCTGTTCCAGAGATAGACAGTATGTATTTAGTTAGGTATGCTACACAGTTGAACTTGCATTTCCTGAAGATAACTCATGCTGCAAAATTTATAAAGGCAACATTAACAATGTGCTTAGAGAATATTTTAGCACATTCTCTTAACCTACAGTGTTTACATGCATCATTCTATAATCTATGATAAGTATTAAAAACAAACTAGAGAGAAAATGTTAACAGTTTTTGGAAGGTTTCTAACATTTCTGGCTAGCACATAAAAGCATGCAAGTAAGAAGAAACAAAACTATTTTCAAGAATGCACAAAAAGGATCCTTAAGGTCTCCATGAAATGTCTCCAGATTGACCTAGCTAACTAAATCCAAAATGCTTTTATTTGTGAACAAATGTATTTCCCCATTACGTTATTTTCTTCTCAGTACTAGGGACCTCAGGGGTTTAAATACAAGTGAAATGATTAAGCACTTGCTGTGTTTTAGTCTTATTTTTGGTGATTGTTACCCTATATTTTATTTTCATTGCCAGAACACCTGATCATTAACATAGGGAAATTCAAGAAGCTCCTAACTTTGTAATTCCATCTGCCTGTACTCTTCAAGAGTATTTGGGTTATTCTTTAAATCTGCAATTTTTATGAAAAAAGTACAATTATCACACTGCTACTCACACTTCATTACTTTTGTTATCATCTATCTTTAGAGGCCTTAAAAAAGGACTCATTCTCCTTGTGTCTGGCACTACACAAAATGCATTCCCCCTTCTCAAAGGGCAGTAAGATCTGAGTGTAGAACAAGAGAAAAGAGATGTGAGCCAGGCAAAGGAGCACAAGGAAGGTGTGTTGCCATGTGGCTGAGCGTGACTGCCATAATCCCTGCAAGCACCAGGCACAGGAAAAAATCAATTTTAAAAACTGCTTCTTGGCCTTCTTACTATCTCAGAGCTCATCTAGAAGATATGGTAAAAATATCAATGAACAGTCTCACCTCATCATTTTTTGTGCTCCCACCCCTGTTATCAGCCAGCAGAACTGTACTGGAGGTCTTTGGCTGGCAAAGTCCTAAATTGGTAGCAGCAACAACTCAAACATAACATGAAAATCTTCTAATACTGGAGCCTGGAAGATAATATAAACCTGTCTTTTTATCTTAATACCATTATGACAAACGACTACTGTGTTTCTGGGAACAAATGGCCTTTTATCTCCACGGTCTTTTCTCCCCCCCCCCCCCAATCTTACTAAATTTAAGGGTTTTATTTTATAAAAAGTCTTCAGCCTTATGCCTGTTCCTTTTGCTATCAGTACTATAGCTTCTGCTGAAATCAATTATAGCACAGTACAAGTTCTGTGGGATTTATTCAGACTCCCAGAGCCACATCCAAGAACATTAAACTTAACCAATCTAATGAGAGCTATACAAAACATCAGTAATGAGGATTCACACTGAGCAGACAGAATGAAGGTTTCCAGGCAAAGAGTCAGTGAATCACTAAGAGAACGATTGGCGCTCTATTCCAGAGACAGACAAAACAGGGGATTTACTAAAACTAGTGATTTTCATCTCAAAGGTCTCATCACAAAACTAATGAAACCACAACTGTTACAAAACTATTCTAAAAAATCAACACATTTCAAGAGGATGAGACAAACCTTCAATTCTACCTGTGAATGCTCTACAATAAATGTTTGAGTTCATAAATTCTTAATCTCAGCATCACAGTGGTCATTTAAGAAGATGCATTATGCATTATCTGTTTATGACGTGTTAAAAGCACATAACAAATAGCCATTAATGCTTCTGTAAGCTCAACTCTCCTTGTAAAACCTCAAACTCTCGGTGGAAAGATTAATTTAAAGATAAGGTTGAAATGGATATAGTTTACATGTGAAAGTACTGAATTACTTAGACTTTCTCCAAAGCAAGTACTCATCTTTCCTGTGACTTAATTGCTTCCATAGTGCTTTCTTATCTGTAGATCACATTGTATTAATACTTAAGTAGAGATACATTATTACATTTATCTGTATAAGGAATATAAACTATATACATTAAGGACTCAAATTTTATTTTTACAAATTTATTTTTAATTTGATGATATTCACTGGTCTGCTTGATATTCTACTCCAGATTTGCTTTGACTTATAGTGCTTATTCCCCAGCACTGGCAATATCAACACGACTGATGTTTTTGCTTGTCCCTACACTCCACAATCCCTTCAAAATACATACAGTAGACATTTCTGTATCAATGATAAATGAAGCAAATGCTCAGAAATGGGAATAACAAAAAGTAAAATTAGTAGTGAACTTGTTATTTTTGCTTTTTTGGTGAGACTCTTGGAAGGGAAGGCAAGCATTAAATTATCAAAATAATCTACTTAGCTTTGGACTTACTATTACTGAAACCCATCTTAAATTCTACACTCTTCTGGCACATGAAAAATTAGCGTATTCCTAAGAATACTTCCAATGTCACTTTCCAGAGGTACTACACATGTTCCACAGGAGCCCAATGACATTTGTGGGAATCATTCATATTTGATGGCTTTCATATGAGGCATTGATTTAAGAGTCAGAGAAACCGACGCTATATTCAAGGAACCAACTTTGATATTTCTCCATGTTCTCCTGTATCTAAGTTTGCTTTGCAGCAAAATTTCAGCTGGGTAGTCTTGGAGTTTACAGGTATTTTACATTAATGAGTTGATTTTTTCATTCTACAGGCAGACAAGAGGCAGAGCCATCATAATTATGGACAAGATTGACTATTAGAAGAAAGTCCCCTAGAGCAATTGAAGAGCACACTACTCTCTAAATGAAATGAACAGCTATTAACATCAGTTGTATACAGTTTATAGTGTGGTGTTACTGCTGCCTTGCCAAATTTCCTATGAGTTAGATAAGAATTTCAACTTACCTTGTTAACTAATTTTAAAAAGGCAAATGTTCTTAAAATATGAAGCCTTTAGTCACAATGCAGAGAAAAAAAAAAAAAAAAGGAAAGATATATCTTGTTCTCCCCTAAATGTGACAGCCTTTTTATCATGCAAAACAAATGTCAATACCTAAACCCAAAATGATCATTGAAAATATTTTTTTAAAACTATACTTAGGTGGAAGCTTGGCTATGAAAAACTGAAGATGACATGAAAATGCAAAGTATGTCTTTAGCTGGATTTAATGTAGCTATTCCTAAATCAGTACATTTTTGCTTACACAGAAGTTTTCTGATTTCATTTGGCATTTAAGTGAGGAATGAGTAAACACAAAGAAAGAACATCAGTATCTCAGCACGAATGAGTAAGTATAAACTTAGAAGAATCTATAGCATGTACAATAATTAATGACTACTAATGCTGCTATCTGAATAATTTTTTTACCGTTCAGAAGCAGGTGTATTAAAAAAAATTTCACATTTAGGTGTTCACTCCAAACAGAATCAGCTCAATACAACACATAGAATTCCAGCTTCACATACTCAGAGGTCTAAACTAAGTGATGTCATTGCATTACAAGGCAGAAAAAAAAAAATGTATTTAGAGGGCTGTAATATCCATTACCTCTCAGATGACCATACTGAATTTCTAGAACCCTCAAACTGATAGATGGCATCTCGCACACAATACACAAAAGTATTTTTTTTTCTTTTTTTCTTTGGAAACAGAGGGATAGGAGTGGCAAATTCTATTCCTTGACACTATTTGATATCTATGTGAAAGTAGTGAATTGTACAGACTTCACACTTGAAGGAAGACAAAGCGATAGCCAAACACATGATAAACTGGATAAAGTTATTAGTTTAGTATCTATAGAGTAGTATCATTCTGCAACAAGCTAAAATCCTTGTCTTTACATGCCCTCTTTTCTGGCCTCAGTATTTCTAATCTTCCTTTTCCATGTTTTCTGTTGCTTTCTTCTTGTGGTTCCACAATCCAGATACTAGGTCTGTAAACTGCTGAATTAATCACCAACAAGTTTAAGTCACCAAGGTTACCACCATTAAGTTTAATTAGTGTCAGGCACATGCATACAACCATCTTTCTATTTTATGGGCCAGGGTACACACTACCAAGCTTGTATTTACTTTACATTTGCTGTGGGACAAGAGTTAACATGATATAAGGTGGCATAGATAGTACTTCACATAACATGAAGGCCAGAAGAACAAAGCAAACATACTAAAATACACAGACCACAAAAAATTTGAACTAGTAGGACAAGTTTTACACATTAATTCTTTTTGTGATGTTGGTATGACACTTCTGACGTTGTGTAAGATGCTCTCAGATCACTCAACATGGCCTTGCTTCCATCACATCTAATGCAATCTTTTTGCTTCCAATAGCATCTATAGTTTACAGGATTAAGTAGCTTTTTTTTTAAAAAAAAAAAAAAAAATCTCAAAGCTCCTTTGCTCTGCTGGTGATACCAGCCTTGGTCATCAGATTCTCCTCTTCTCTGTCAAGTGCTTTCTCATTTCCTACCATACTGCTTTTTAAAAGCGTGAAAGCTCCTACTCAAAGCAGAAAGCCACTTGTAAAAAGCAACATCCCCTTTAACAAATAGCATATCTTGCAACAAATTGCATTTGGTACCTAAAAACCACATTCACAGTAATTTCCTCCCCTTACTTTCACATTCTATTTTCCAGTAGTCTCCTCCTCCTGGAATTCTCTTTGAGAGATCATTAGGTATTATGGACAATTAGTAATTTTCTGCATATTTATAACAGCTTTTTTTTAAATGCTATATACAATACTCTGTTTGGCTTCTTAACACTAATGCAAGACAAACATTAACAGTTATGAAACAGAGAAACAGGGATGTTACCTACAACTCCTTTTATGTTATTTTATTCACAGTGACATTACTCTTCAGTCCCACCATTTCCTATAGTCTCAGAGTCCAAACACTCTTATACAGCGCTTCTAATAAGTAGTGAGATGATACTCTAAGTGCTGTTTTCAGAATTATTTTACCTCCAACATGCCTGAAGACTGGACAAAAAAAATCATTTGGAACTGGTAAGGGAAAAAAAATTCTAGAAGATTGCTGAAGACTGCTAAAGTAGTCAAGTACATATCCCATTCTACTTTCAAGCCATGGCATAACTTCTTCAAAACTTATCAACCCTCCAGGTCAGTTCAGAAGAAAGTAAGTCTTACTATGACAGCTGTTAGCAACAGCGCACAGATTGCAGTCAGCAGACAGCTACAGAGCTTTGGCAACAAACTTTGTCGTGACTACAGACCCTAGCTAAACCTCTGATGGCAGATGATTATTTCCTCAAATTCTCACAAAAGTGTTTGTTCGGAAGAACAGTATTGGATAGAAACACTGAAGACTAGCATGCTCGTTCTGTAGTAAGCAATCTATCTGCAACTGAAAAGGTAAACAGAAAGAAAGACCTGGTTTGTGACAGCTATTAAATCCAAATCTTACATAGAAAAAGTTTGGTTTTTTACCATATGGCTAGCAGTCAAGTTTAAAACAAGCAAAAATACCCTACACCATCATCAGAAAAACCACCTCAATAATCCTTCCAAATAGAAAATCCTCATCATTATGTGAAACACTAAAGCAAAAGCAGCCAATCATATTCTTCTATGTTCTAAATCATGTTCTTCGAACTCTTCCATCACTTACTACCAAATGACTAGTTAATCTCAAAATTGAACATATACACATGTTTAAAAAAAAAGATAAGTTAGTGTAGAGAAAAACTGATTTTTCTTTCAATTAATTTTTCAGATGCAACCTTCCCTCCCTTAGCTGTAACCTGTAATATAGCAACCATGCTTAACACTGTATGTCACCATTCTACGATTTATAAATAGTGGTTGTGATAACTACAGGAACCTTCAACTCCATAGATGCTGAATAGTACTCATCTACTTATGGTCTGTGATGTGCTGTCTCTCTCCCCGCAAGAGGGATTTAACATCAGTGATGTGTTGTAGGCCACAACACAAATAAACAAACATTATTGAAATAATTTTATGTGTGTATGTATTTCAAAAATTCAAATACATTGTGAGACCTTAGCCTCGAAAGTTATTTTTTACAGAAAACTGTACTTACATTAAAAAATACTGATAATGAGATATCAGAACATGAAAACATGTGATAGTATTTGGATCTCATTTCTCTTTGAAGCTGTTTCTGAAACCCTCTTACTATGCAGACTTTGTCATGTTGAGCTTCCTGCCTTTTGACGGTATTGGCCAAGACAAAGACTCTCACTAACTCTTTTAAAATTAAGCTTTCTTCACAATGCAGGTTTTCAGATTCAGCCCTGTCAGCCTCTGTATCAATTCTGTAATTCACAGGAGTTTGGGTCAAGCTTCAAGTGACAGAATGAATTTACTGCTTATGGATACTTTTATTTTTCCTTATCACTATCTGGCCCCCAGTACTGGAGTATTCATTACCTTTGATCAGGCTAATAGCGTGCTTGTGAGAACTCATTTTCTTTCTTGAAGCCTTTATATTAAACATTCCATTGCCTAAATTGGCTAAAAAATTACTTACCTGATTACAATTCAGAGTCCTGTATTGGAGCTGACTCTCTAATTTGCTTTAAATGTTTTTATTTCAGAATGCCTTATTTGTCATGCAAAAATTCATTGTAAAATAAATAATAGAGGTTAAGAGACAGCTGGAGTAAGTGTTCTGTAGTAAATTGACACATCCCCTCTCATGCAAAGTGCAGTGTCACTGCCCTAACTACAGTGCAATTTGCATACAGAAATGGATAAACCTTAAATGACAGCAGCAGTTTATTAATTTTAACACAACCTATCAAAATATGAGTAAAGCATCGGCAAATGTTTATATATGGGATGCCAGCTGTCTCTTTTAGTCCATCATGATACATTATTATTTACTTTGTACCTAAATGACCTGCCAGACTGGAATACAGTTTTGAACCAAGCTTCAGTAACAGAAATTTAAAGCTTTAAAAAAATATTTTGCAGTTCCTTGCAATGCAAAGATGCAAGACACTAATATGTTACATAAGAGATAAGATGGAGGACAAGGACAAATAAAGAATTAGTTACCTAACTTCACTGTTTTACAATGGTGGTTCTTCTGGTGGTTCTGCTTTAAGATAAAATCAGCTATGCCTTAACTGACAGCTAAACAGTCACTAAGTGATTGAAAGCAATGTCAAGAGACTGAAAAGTAGCCTCAACAGACTTAAATGTAATTCATTCCAAAATCCAGAAAACACCTGATCTGCATTCCTGCATGCCCTTAGGCTGATTTTTAGATATTTCAGTTTTATACATACATCAGTCTTTAAGCTTGCAAATTCCATACCTACTATTTTTACATGCAAATACTTAAGCCCAATATCAAAACATTTGGCTTCCTACAGGGACAGGAACAGACACAACCTAAATGCCTGCATCTCATTTTAGTGGCAGCCCGCTACATGACCAAAGTTAATTCTCGCCTGAGCTGGCATGAGCCTTTGCCTAGCCCACCCTTAAAGCTGTATATTTATTAAGCTGTATTACTTCACCAAATTGTCACAACATGACATCACAGACATACAAAATCCCATGCAGCCAGCATTAGACTTGCTCACAGATCCCATTTTTACACTGACTGACCACTGCACCATCATCTTACACATTCGCACTGCAGTACAGTATAGTAGGATAGGCTGGAGGATACAAACTGTAGCTAGCCTGAACAAGGCCATCATTCCTATGATTCGTCTAGGGATCACATGCTGATTTCATCTACTGGATGAAAAGAAAGTCTAAGGCTGGCAAAAGTTATAGCAGTGGCTAGCTTTTACTAAACATAGGCCATGCTAACTTGTGCCTTCATCTTTCAAAGGCTTCTCCACCAAACTCTAGTGTTAAAAAGAGACCTACCGTTTTTGCGTCACATACTCTGGTGTAACATGCTATCTGAGATGTGAGCAGGGTCTATGCAAGTACAGAGAAAGGCTGTGCCTGAAGAGACTGCTATCTTAAGGCATACGGTATGCCCACGTTAGTTTTAGAAGGTGTCTCAACATAAAGCCTTTAAATTCAAAATAATAATGCAAAAGGAAAAAAACCTCACAAACCAGGACATACAACCCCTGTTTGACTATTTAAAAAGTAAAATACAAAAGCAAAAGACCACACTATAATCATGGCTATACTAATAGTCACAATAACATTATCATCGGATAAGTTGGAGAGATTTTAGAGACCTTCCTCTAGTGCCAAGGTGTGTCAATATTTATTTCAAAGCTCACACAAGCCATATGAACTAGAATTTAACCTTTTAATATTCTTTCAGAAGATATTTTTAGCTTATGTGGAGATCAGTATGTTCACTGCATGTCTATTTTTATTTCTGAGCCACTAGTTTCAACACTAAGGCTTTACAGTAATTGATGATGCTCTTGTAGAAGATGGAATGCCATGTCCATGAAGAAAAAAATACCACTTTGGCATAATGTAAGAAAACTTTCCCTTTCCAGTGCACTCATAAGCAGGTTACAATGTAGATAAACCACAGGTAAGACTTAGAAATTGTATGCTGCAAACCCCACTGTAGGCTTCAACCAAAAGCCAGAACACCATCCCCAGCCTTCTCCTGAAAGAAGCTTTTGCAGAGGATATTGCCACCAGGGCAAAAGGGTCCACTAAAGACAGGCTCAGCAGAAGACAGGGAAGAAAAAAAACCCACACATTGCAGGACTTGAATCTTTTTTCATTTGTTGTTCAAAACTGTCACGCTTATTGTATAGGAAATTATTTGTATCCTATGCATATAGGACTTCGGTGACTGCAGAATCAGCATTTCAAATTCTACTGTAATTTTAGAGAAACAATTCCTGTGTTCATTTCACTGACAAGATGTGGTGTATTTCATTTGCATCTCAGCCAAGGATCTATTCAGGCAGTACGATTCTTTTATTCAGAGCTTCTTACCAGAAGGATTTTAATCAATTTTAGATTGCTGAAAAACAGCTTTGTATATAAAGAAGCCTCTTTGTACTGTCTCACTGACAAATCACTTTCAATGCAAAATTTCAAGACACAACACAGTCAAAAATTCAAAACTTCCACTGAAATCAACTGTAGTTTTTATCAATCAGTCAAATAAAAAATGATACAAAGTTTGGCCCTCAGAACCTACATGCTTCTGGGATAGAAAAAGGTAGCTGTTAATGCAGTAAAGATAGTTCCATTTTGGATCCTTCCTTTATAGGAGCCCTTATACATGTAGTTAATGTAAGACTGGTAACACAGACTTAATTAGGACTATTCATGAATAAAGCCATGCCTGTATTAAAATACTAGTGGGACCCAGACCTTCCTAAACGAACTGCCCTTCAATGCAGAAGTCCACTACAAACTGTTCATTATTCATTTAAAATGTCATGCTTTCCATATTTGTGTTAAAAAACTGGCATGAAGTTACAATCAATACGTGAGCTTTACTACAGCACTACTAAACTAGTTTTATTAAAAATGCATGCTGGTACTATGCCAGCAAGTGATGATATTTTTGCACAGGATTTCCAAATATATTCAGTTGAACTGCTTGATGCTGCTCTCTATCAATGGTAAAGTTTCCATACGCTTCTGTGTGAATAACAGGGAACAATTCCCCAAGTGTCACCTAATTTCTTTTCCTGGGGCTGTCATGGACTTCTCTAGTGATGCAAGTCACTTCTGTCTATACCTTGTTCTATCCAGCTGTTAAAAGGGTTATAGAATTATGTGTTTGAGGCTGTTGGCTCAAACGTGTAGTTTGTTAAATAACAGCCTACAGGAGATACGAAACACAAAATTACTTTAGAAGATTTACCATGTCTTTTACATAATCTCACAGAAAATCTCAAATACCCAAGCCTGCAGACTGGGAAACAGTCTGTGAAGTTTTGTACTGACAAACCTAGATAAAATTTTAGAAGAGAAAATTCTAACAACTATGCAGCTGTCTGGCATTACCCCTCCAGTTTCCATGGATACAACCATTAGATTGGCACAAACAAAGCAGCTGAAATTTTTAAATTAGTATTATTTTAAATCACAGTCTCTCACAAAAATCCTGGTGACAATAGATATGTTAAAAATATTTAAATTCTTTGGTTGAAAGCCCACCCACAGTTGCAACATTGCTAAAACAAAGGTTATAAAAGAGAAGAAAATGAATCCAACATTCTACCTTTTCATTTTAGGTAACAAAGGCTACACACAGGAGGAAAGATTAGTAATATTTACAGAAAAAAAGGTCTTCCAGTTCCATAGTTTGTTTTGCAATACCATCAAAATTTAGAAAGAAGCTAACCTTCTTTGTGGGGAGAAAAAACCCAAAAAAACCAAACCACAAACCAAACCAAAACAACCCAACCAAACCAAACCAAAACCACAAAACCAACAGGGATGGTATATTTGCTTTTAGAACAAATGCAAAAAGTACTTTGAAAATATATCCAACTTTGCTTGTTTGTGGTGATCGCAAAATATGATACTCCCAGACACTAAGTCTGATTCAAGCTAGAACATTTTATTAAACAAAGAAAATTGGCAAAAAAGGGAAGGGTGGGATGGGGGCGTGGAGACATTATGCATTGCCTTTAGCAGAAGCATAGGGGGCAAACTTTGTAATTCATATGACTACATGACTCATTGGAAATACTTAATATACTTTAATACACTGAAGCAAATAATAGGAATAAGCAAGAATGACAGCAGTCGGGTAACTTTTAAAGACAGAAGGCTGAATGAGAATCTGAAAAAAGAGGAGTACTCTTGGGTAATCAAGACAGACTTTATTACAAGCTTTGTTAGTTTTTATTTGTTTTGATGTGTACTAGGAAGTCTCATTTTAAACCTCTTATTATGCTTTCTGTATCATTCTGTAAGCAAATCTAATGCCTTCTATTTCTGATGAGGAAACAAGCTATATAGTTCAACCTTCTCAAAGATGTAGGAAGGAAAGCTTGGATTCCCTTCTCATCAGACACTATTTTCACAGAAATTAATAAATGCTGCAAGATTTGCCAGGAGAGATTTCTGTGCTAATTTCTTCTGTAATTTATTTTGAACTACAAACAACTTCCTCTTATCAATTTGATATTAATTATTAACTTCTGTGAGAAGAGCCAATATGCTAAGATCCTTTATGATAAGGGTGTTACTAATTCTTTTATGATTTAAAAAAGTTTGAAACTCAGAAATTCAAAGCCTATATTCAGTAACCAGCCAAACCCAAGGTTATAATGACCTCTTTAAATTAAAGGTGTAATATGTTGTGAATCTGAAAATCTTAATTAAATTTCATTCTTACTACATTAAATTAATAATTTTTTGTACTAGTGGTTTCAGATTTCTCTGACTTTTCTCAATTGAATGGAACACTTAAACTGATCACCCTTCCTGCATGTTCTACCCTTAGACACTTTATGAGATTCCACAAAATACTCTCCTGATGCTTTGATGGGCAAACAGGCAACATATACTACACTAGAGACCACACAGTAGATTGACTGGCAGAACTGAGTTTTAAGTGATTAGCACAGCATGCATATTTAAAGACCAATGCCTTGTATTAAATTAAAAGACAAATTAGATTATAAATTATGCTAGATTTAGGTGTCATAGAAAGGTAACTGAATATTGATGCAAAACAAGCTTTTCTAATCGTTAGTCTGAGTCACCAAATGGATCAGCAACAGGACTACTATGGTTCACCTCCCATCCCCCAGCCTCCATTCCCCTGTACTTATACCTCTCCAGAGCACGCAACCCACCACGGAAAGACTAGGAAGAGTGAGTAGCTAAAAAGATCCTGCATCTAGTTTACTTTTGCTCTGGAGTCTTAGCACTAGGAAGGCAGCTAGACATGGCAGCCTTTTGTTGCCTTTTCTCCAAACTCAAGGTAAAATTAGTTTCTCTTGGTATTTCCTATTACAAAGCTGGTCCTTTGGCCTACTTCTGGGCACACTAGCTAGTTCCATAAAGGCTTCCACCCAAAATCTGTGCTGTCCAACTGCACCAAGCCTTTCTACTAGGAATGACCAACAGCCTATCCAAAATCAGAACAACTTCCATGAAACAAAAACAATCTCTCTGCTCCACACTTTAAAGGAAGCCATAAAAATAGACTTAGAAGAGCTGATACATACAATATAATAATAAGGAAGGAAATAGGGAAGTGTGAAATCCTAATTCTGTTATGTCAAAATGATTCAAACATAATTTGTTTTTAGAGAATAAGAGCTGTTTAGGTTCCCCTCCAAAATGGCTTTCCCTATATTCATGGTTAATGAGAGCCAGCAAGTACCAGCAAAAGAAGAAAAGGTATAGAGGACTATGGGAAACTGAAAAGGAAAAACCCAAGGGAAAATGACATGGCTTCATTAGCACAGCTGTATTTTCTCTTCTTGTCCATGCAGTTTAACCAGGAGAGTATACATCCCTTCTTTTCTTTTTATAAAGGAGGAAAGAGCTAGGACACAGAAAGAGGACACATCTATATAATGTGATACAAAATTAGTCTAATAACAGAACTACTTAATTTTTAAGGCTCTCCTTACAGCCTACTGCTAGTTTTTAGTGTCTAGCTACACAGCCAGAGGGAGAGGGATATATACACATATTCATTAGAAGTCTGCAGGGAGAGGCTTAAAAAACCAAGGAAGACATTAATGTGGAGAGTGTCAACAATTCAAGACAGGAACTATTTAAATTAAATGATTTAAAGACTGAAATAGCATCAAGCGATTCTGGGGAAGTAGAATTTATTTCTGTAACCCAGATACCTTTCCATGTATAATCCTGCCACACACTATGTTACTAGCTTGCTGTCACTATAAAGCTTACTATTATAGATTGCTGGGGATACCTAGTAGTACATGAGGATCATTTATCTATCATGGCATGCTGTATCAGTAAATATCCAGGCTACAACAGTTAGATAAATGAGGGGTTCAAAGCTTAAGTCATGAAAAATTTGCCTGTTTACTACTTCTTCCAGAGAGGCTTTTTCATATTGCATAACATAAAAAGTTATAGGAGGAAAAGGAAAGCTAGGCCACAGTTGCATTTCTTTATAAAACACGTTGCATGTGAACACAGACATGGTACTTTTCCAAGGCAATGTAACAGAGAAGTGAAAAGGGTTTCCACTACTTCCAAAAAATTAGCTTGATAGCATGCACTGCACCTCTTCTTTTTTCAGTGCCTAAGCAGGCAAGGATTGTTTTTAATACCTAATATGAGTTGTATTAGCTGCTTCATTGATTCCATATAAAGTACAAACTGTTTTAAGACTAAAAATTATAAGATGTATGTGAAAAGAGGCCAAGCTTAACCTCTATTATGAAATCACATATGTTATATGAAAGAAGACCCAACAAGCATTTCAGATTCATTGCTGATCAGTGGCATCCCATTCGCATTTAATTATTTGGAAGACAGAGCAAAAGAAAAGCCTTTCAAATTTAACAACCAAGTTTAATTAATCTACAACTTGACTTGGACATTTCACAGTCCTTCTCCAGTTCCCAATTCTCCTTTAAACATGAGAGCCAAGTCAGTGCATGATTTCTAGAAACCATCTCACAGAACCCACAGAAACAGTAAAATGCTAACAGCCAAAGAGGTTGGTATTCTAATGCATAAATTGCAACAGCACATACTCCACCCCAGGCTTCAATTAATCACCCTGTGTTGTGATCCATACACACGCGTGTGTGTGCATGTATATGTATAATCAGTATCTATATATACCTGTATATATGTGTGTGGGCACACGGGTTAAATAGACCTCTACCTTTCACCATGTACAGATAACAGCCTTTACTGAAGTATTTGTTGGTGCTTTTTGGTCTGCAGAACCAGTCTTTAGGCAAATTGCACAATATGAATGTGGGATGTTTAGGTACTACACCCACATTTTCAAGCAATTCTGTAAAGCTCTGCTCAATCCACTTGCCTTCTCTGTGCCTCTGTTTACGCATCTGGAAAATTCAGAAAACAGTCTATGTTTCCCTAGTGTATTATAAGGTGGAATGGTCAGAAAGTGCTTCAAGGTAAACAAGCAAGACTCCATCAAAACAAACCAGAAAGCCACAGTAATTTTTTATTCACTCATACAGTGAGTAGAAGTCAGCCCAAGTCAGACCTCTTTCCCAAATACAACTGGCCTCTCTGGGACTTAACTATTTGCCCTTTTATTTCCTAAACCAAGGCAATCACAGCATTTCCTGTTTTAGTAAAATAAACTCTGCAGAACAAATCTATCCTCAGCCTCAAATTTGACATGTGCTATATCTGAAAATACTCTGCCTACCCTTGAAGGTTTCTATTTTCTCTTATAGAGAATAATTCACTCATGGATTTGGTCATTCCCTGAGAATGAGAACATTTTTAGTGTAATTACTAACGGACTAAGATTCTTTTTTTTATTTCATTGCTTTTTTTTCCATTATCAGAGGCAAACCCTTATGTCAATGATGCTCTATGACTTTGGTGACTAATGTTTTATGAAGATCACATTAAATACATGCACGAGAGAAGATGAGGTGCAATTATCATGAAAAGATTTTCCTGATCCAAGATACTTAAGGAATTTGAGTCCATCTAGTACTGAAGCCTGCCTTTAGTAAGCTCTTCCCCTTATATATCAAGTCAAAATGTTGCTCTTAGAGAGCAACCTTAAAAGAGAATAATTTTCAGACACACACCACTTACGAAAGTTTATCATAGCCTGTTCTCAAATCACAAACTTTTGGAACTTGCTGGCAAACTGTCAAGATATCAGAACAGAAAATATACTATTGATAGAAAAACCATATGACAAGCTTAATGGTCTTCTACCCTTCAAGAACAATAGCAAAACCATAAATCCACTATAACACACTATATAACTGGGAAATTAATTTCTCAGGCGAACACAACTGAATATAATGTTCTGTGAAAGCACACTAATCTGGGGTCATATCCATCTTATTTATATTTTTTCCATTATGTTACAATAATTTTTCTTTGATTGGGATTGTAAGGCCATTAGTGCATTAATACAGGTTCTCTGAACAAGTGCAACATCTGTGTTCTATGGAGTTTTGTGAGATAACATTTACATTTATATTTTGTTTATTTTATTTTCCTGTTTCTTCTTCTGAAATTTGCTCTGTGACATTTACAAAAAAAAAAAAAGTTAATTTCATGCATATTCTCAGTGAACTCCACTGAGAATTGCTATTGTGATGTTACTATGAAAATATCATTAGTTATATTCATTGCTTGCAGTGGAAGCACAGTCCAATGAAAGTGTTTAGAAAAAATCTACTGGGAGTATCTAGGCCAGCATATTTCATAAGTAAATTGAAAAGCATTTTTTCAAAAAAAGAAAAAAGGGCACTTAAAAAAGTTTTTGTGCATGAAAGGTAGCCAGTGACAAAGGATAAAGGATATAAATTAATTAAAATCCTTTTTATTTTCAATGTTGACAAAGATGTTGTACAGAGCCAAGAGAGGCTACCGGTTCTACCAACACCCGTTAACAATGAAAATATTAAGTAATATTAAGCTTGAATAAGCTTTCTGGTTACCTATAGATTTATACATTCTTCTGAATGAATGAAAATTAAGACATCTGAAACAGATTGGAAACACATCGGGTTTTGCATCATCACAGAGGAAGTAATAATGGAGAATGAAGTAGGTATTATCACAAAATATGGAGACATATAAGTATCTTTCACTAGTAACTGGGCATAACAAAAAATGAGTGAAAGGTGCATATTGTGAGGAAATACAGAATGAAAAAATCCAACACACTGAGCCAGAAAAACTGAAGAGACAAAATGCCACAAACAAGGACTATCATTCACTCAGTGAAGTTACTTTCAGCTTTAAGAAGAAAAACATCAGAAACCTCCTTCCATATTAAACTTTCATTTCTTCTGTGTTATACATTTGATAAAATCAAGTGAAGACTGGAAACCAGAGTAACAGGTTAATTCTCCAAAGCAGAAAACAAAGAGGGGAGAAGGGAGAGACATCAAGCAACAGCAAAGAATGAACAACAACCAGGGAAAAAAATAGCACAAGTGATGCATTGCATGCAGACAGCACACTCTGTATCTCCGTTGCATAATCAACTTTCTGTTCTCATTTAAACAGACATCTTTAATAGCTTGGTAGGATGACAGAAAATTCCTGAAGACCAGCAGAGACAGTATCAATGTTAAAACCAACCACAATAAAAAGACAGTAATAATGCAAATCTATAAATACATGGGTTTGACCTCTCAAAGATGAAACAATTAAAAAAACTTAAGTGTGTAGTGGAAGAACAGCTGGAAACTGCAGTTTGATTTAGGAATAGCAACATGGATTAAAGCAAAAGACAACACAATTAACACACTGCAGCAGTGAACCATGTCTGAACCTCCAAATCCGCCCACTCGTGACGGTGGAGATTGATAACGGCCCAAAATGTAGCACCTGTTATGCTGCATATTAAATCACAACTGTCAAGTTATGGTTTTTAAACATGGAAAGAAGACATTTTCTGAAGCAACATGTTTTTGTGATCTGCAATTTGCTGTACCCTCTACTACCAAGTCAATTTGTTACACACTGCAAACAGACTTTCTTGGCTTGCACTGAGAGAATGTCTTTGCAAAAAGGCATTGAATTATTTTGATGCAATGAACAACAACAGTCTCAAGTGGCCAAAATGTGGCCAAAAGTCCCAAGTGGCCAAACACTCGAGGAAAGGGAACAGGTAGGAAAAAGAGAGCTGCCATGACTGCCCTGCATAAGCACATACACATGTTCCTGCTTACTCTAAAAACTAAAACAAGTGCCACATTTGCAATATGGCCAAAGACTTCCAGTTAATTTCAGAGCTTTATGCACAGTGTAGACTGGGAACACTTTTTCTTGCAGTTGCAATTCTGCCTTCCTTCCGAGACTAATTACAACATCACCATAGCTGCTTCATGCCCCAAAGTGGTCTGTCCATCTCTCTCTCCAAGTCCAGAATGAACCTTGAAAGGAGACTGGCATCATACCTCCAAGAAAGAATTCCACATAAAGGAGAATCAGAGGGATCGATTAGGTGTTCAAAGAGGCAAGAAAAAGCAGGTACCTTGGAATTACAGGTTCATACACTCCTTCCCAAGGCAAACTCCTGACAATGTCATCCAGAAGCACAGGAAAATTGTACAATGCTCTTGTTAGGATATATCGAGTCAGGTAACATACATGAAAGGACCCAGCATTGATAAGAAAACCAGTTGCACCAAATGAGAACTTCTCAGGATGACAAGGAATTGTTTTAGTACACTATACACCAGCTATAGGACAACCTCAGTTCATAAATAAGTGCAATAAAAACATATAACCTACATTAGACCTTAATACTGTGTTTTTCTATGGTATGTGCAATATCCACAGGAGTGATTCTGTTTAAAAAAATTGTGTCTCAATAGATTTAGAATTGAGAACACAAAGACAAAACAAAATGATAAGATTTAAAAGGTTTGTGTTACATTAATGTTTCAAAAATCTTTATTGAACAAAAACTAGGGAGTGTGGTATTTGACATGTAGACTCTGAATGGCTAATGGGACATAGCAGAAACAAAAAAGAACCAAGATGCTAAAGGACAAGGAGCAAAATGAGCAACTAGATTGTTTCTGTGGCTGCATTTGTTAGTGGAAAAACACCTTGGGATGAAAATGAAATTGTAGCATAAGAAGATAAAAGGCTAGGAGAATAATAATAAGTGCTAAATAAAATTCTCTGGTTTTGTTTTGTTTTTTTTTTTTTTAATTCTAAACTAAGAAGAGCTAAAAGGTCAAATAATAGTAAGAAGGGACAAGATAATTATGAGAGCAAATTTTTCTAAGTGACTTGCTGGTAGACATGCTATATTCAGCACATCCTCAAGTATACCATCTGAAAAAGCTGTTCAACTTGGAAGGATATATTATTGTCTAACATAAAAAATGTGTAATTTACAGAAGTAGCAGTTTACTACAGTGTTTCAAAGTTATGAGACAAAAAGAAAGAATACCTGCGGAACATAATCTAAAAATTGTTAAACAAAAACTTCTGGTCAGCTAGTCTACTCAAAAGGCGATAATGGAATAAGCTTATGAAATAAGTTTGTAAGAGAGGTGAATTACAAGAAGAGATGACAAGATTTCCTCCTCAGAGGTGAAAAATAATAACCTAGATTTAAGTAGAATAACCCCAAAATACCCTAGCATTTCAGACGCCTTTCTCTAACAGATTTTATAAATGTTACATTAAAGTGGCTATATCTCAGAGGAAAGCTGGATGAAGAAGTACTTTGTAGATTTACAGCCATACACTGAAAACTTTTGCTGCTCTAACAGATCAACCAGAAAGCCTTCTTGCTCCCTCTCTATTCTCTGAAACAGATGCAGTAAGATTGGTGTAAAAAACTGTTATAGCAGCGTATCTTATTCTTGTACAAGAGTATTTGGTGTCTTCACAGAATAGATTGCTTTACAGAGTTCCAGGTGGCCAAGTTACCATTCTGAGTTACCCCAAGCCGTGGTAACCAAACACAATGGTTTAATTTAGCCCATCTGAATTAGCAAGTGGCCTCCATTATGAGCATGTATGTCACTGTGCCTCAACTACCAGGCAGTAACCTACTACCCCAGGATTTCTTGATCACTTTGGATTATATTATCATGCTCTCTACATGATGAATGAGGTGTCCCTCAAATCAATAGAACCATAGGAGTTTGTTTTGTTTTTAAATCTATTCCTAACCAAAATATGTTTATTGAAAAAACTGCCTTAAAGACTTAAATAACTTAGCACCACTGAAGCAAAATTATTTGCACTGAGTAGTACTTGTTGTATAGAGCAGAAAAACAGTTCCGAGGGCATCAGCAGAGCTATTTCTGTTTAAGAGGCTTCTCTGCCTCAAGAAGAGTGTCAAAATGCTTCATGAGAATTTGCATTCATTCTATTCCAGGTTTGAGGAAACTTTAGATTTTATTTCCCACCTGCAGCATACGGTCAGTTTATACCATTCATGTCCTCTTACGTAACAGAGCGGGACTGTCACAATCCAGCCTGACTTGACAGAACCTGAGCTGTCATGTGTGAAATCAGAAAAAGCACTTTTCCAATGCTGCAGTGACATGAAACATTTCTTTTTAAACATCAGCTTATTTTTTAATACTTAAGGCAAAAAACCCTGTCAAATAAAATACTTCATTGACACCTGAATTCTCTAAGCAGTGCAACTGCTTTACCATCATGGTCATTCTCATACACAGGAGTACATAAATTCTGTACCAGTTTAACTGATGTTTTTGTTCCATGTGTTAGTTCATGCATAATCCAGGGCTGAGTATCTATGAATACATATCACCAGCAGCATCAATCACGGACGTAAAGGTTAGTTAAGAACTCATTTCCACCCTTTTGACTCTACTGAGACCATTTAGATATCATCAATGTCATACTGAACATAACAGAAAAAACCTTATAAAAAAAAAACCAAATTTCTCCCAACTTGCATATCTCACTTGTAGGTAATGTGCATCATGAAGCTCATACATATGAAACTAAACAAAACCTTACTCAAGATACAAAGCTTGCACGCAACATTTTGGTCTCTACATGTTGCCAGAGTGCCCTTAATCTGTCACCTACTACTCTTGGTGATGGTGAAGCTGATCATGTCAGTAAACTGACACGAACCAGCATTGCTACTGAAGACGAAGTACCATATGACTTCATTATAAAAATAAGAAGATTGAACAAGAAATAGATTCATTAAATTTCTTCAAGATTCTGGTAGGCAGATTTATTCTGGTAGGCAGATTTAATGAGTTAAGTTAGCTCCTGATGACATGCTAAAGCCAATCCAAGTAGGAGGTGGTACTACTCTTCCTGGTAGCAAACCAGTGTGCCAGTTTAGACAATTTTTGGCACCTCACCAAAAGCATGAGGCTCCAGGAGATTCAGTAAGCAGCATAACAGCTTGTAAACTCTGGAATATGTAAGCTCTACTCTGCTCTATTATGCTGTTCATAATTTTTGCCTTGTGTTAGGTCACAGCACTCTCAGCTCTCCAAGCATCTATTTAATGCAACAGTCCAGCCAAAAAATCTGTAACTGTTGACTCTGGGAAGGCTCCAACGTTCTCCACCAGGTGAGACCAAGTATGTGGTATGCAACTGCATGGTCACAATGAAGAGGAGCACATATATGCCCTCTCCTCCTTGTAGCAAAGACCCAACCCAATCTGGGTGGGTCAGCCATCTGTGAAACTGTCACCTTAGCTGTAACCTCAATCTGTTGCCCAATTTAATTCATTGCCTTGCTGTACAAGCATTTATGCCACCACAACTCATAACATGTAGCAGCCAAGGAAAGGGAAGAAAAAGAGGTCTCTGGATGGCAACACTGGCTTACACTGTATGTTAAACCACTGCCTCAAAAGTAGACGTATGAAATTCAATCACTCAGGATAATCTTCTTAAAGAATATGAATAATTAAGAGAAAAGCACCAAAGACAGGAAGGAAAACAAGGTTAAACAGAAAACAAGTGGTAGAAAATAAATGAAGTAACAACAACTAGCTACCACAAAATTTAAAAAGGGGGAAACTGGAGCAGAAAGTAACATTTCAAAAATGAAGCTATTTGCAGATACACTATTAAAAAAAAAAATCACAAGTGAACTTTTCTCTGCAGTTCTCAGATACATTGACCCAAATCCTTATTATTTAAAAATATGTTTGACATTCTGAATGTGTCAATATAAGTGCATTTTGTAGGACTTACAGAGAGAAACAAAGTGAGAAGCAATAATTCTTTTAACTTTATACACAGGATAAAAGTTTAATGGTCCTGCCGTCCATCTATCCTTTTGCAATATGGCTAACTGATACATCTCAGTATGTTTCATTTAAAATTGCACTCAGAACACAGAGATCAGCTTTTCATGTTTAGTTCCCATCATGCTTTTCTTATTCTTGACATGAACCATAAAACCCTGTCTAACTTCTAGTCTCATTGCATCAAAAAGTAATCTTTGATCTTATTCCTCTGGGCTCCTACTGCTATTAGAATATTTGATGTAATCTTATTTTTTGCATGGCAATGTTCTCCAAAATCCCCTCAAACGCCTAAAAAAGCATGAAACAAATTGATTGTTTTGGTAGGATATATTAGCGGAAGACTTGAACAAACTGTTAAATAAACTCAGATCTGCTGAACATGGATGTTACAATAATCAGTTGCAAAGTATTTTTTATATCAACCCCTAAAACCCAGTAAACTGGGAATCTATCGTCAGATCACTGCTTACATAAATAGGAAAGTGCTTCTGGCATTGTTGCCTGGTGATTTAGCTGTTCTTGGCATACTGCTTCCACGTGCAGTCAGAAGTCATTTGCTACCTATGACCTGAAAGCACAAATATTTCTCAGTTTTACCTTGCTCTAATCTCACTTCAGTTTCCATGACAAAGCTTCAGTAAATTGAATAGACTAAAGCAACCAAACAGAACCATTTGTGTAGTGAGGCAAAAGAAAGGGGTAAAACCCTGAAGCCATCAAGCCCAATCCCCAAATGCAAATTGGCCTTCAGTTCAAAACCAGCAAAGAATAGCTGGGATGACAGAATACTATTTCCAAAACTTCAAAAGTCAACTAGGTAGAGATCCTTGAGGAAAAAAATCCAATAGGAATTATGTGTAGAAGTACCATTTTCAACAGTGATGCCGATTTCTATTACCCAGATCCTTACAGATTTCTAGTCTTCCACACTAAGTGATCTTGAAAATTGTGTATGTTATCATAAATGCCTGTGAAAGTAGTAAAGAATCCTTCTCTTCTATTCACCTTACATTTTTGGCAGCATCCAAAATGACTTTTTAGGAGAAGTATGTAGTAGCTGAGTGACCAGTAAGTTGGTAAAAACTCACCCAGGTATATCTGCTTCCCCTGAAACTGCTATTGCTAGAAGGTGGGAATACCTTCCAAGAAAGGACTAGTTAGTGAAGGCTAGTATTAGCTTCTCTATAGCAATAGGGACCTTTCCTGAAGTTATTTTTCCCCCCTAGTGATAGGTGCAACACATACCATATGGCAGTCATGCTTTTTAAGACTGGGAAATGTTACACAGTCCAACTAGGCTCTTATAAACGTTCCCTAATGCAAGACATACGAGATCAACAGAATTGACACCAATATATTCAGCTGGTAAAATACTTACCTGCAGTCACTATATCAGATTTTGTTAATCCCAATAGATACCTTACCCCACCACATTATCACACAATTCTAGTATCGGCTGGGAAGACACAAGCTTAGCAAGTAGTATCATGTTAAAAATGCTACCCTATTCAGAGTCCTTTCCTGTCACAAATGCACTGATTCTTAGTACAATGAATAATCCTTCATGCTCATTCCATCTTGGGAGGTGGAACTTTTAAGTGCTACTCTACTATGTTATATAACACTGAATATATATTGCAGATCAATTCAGGCCCAAAAGAAACAATGTGTAATACTGTTCTAGATCCACAAATCATGTCCTGAAACATAGAATAGGTTTATTGTTCCTTTTCAGACAACTCTGCATTCTAGTATTTATCAAGTTACCACATTTACAGGCCAAAATAAAGGGGAGCTGTCAAACAACTTAAATGTCTATTTGCCCTGAACAACCACCCAGTTTGGCAGGCTCAAGAGTGCCAACAGCATCAATTGTTGTCCAGAATTTTTAGGTAACTTATTAAAGTGTACACATTGCAGTGATTTTATGTGATGTATACATTCTTATATAGAGTAATTTCACTACTTTTCTTGGGCATGGGGAAAAGGGTTAAAAAAAAAAAAAGGAGAGGTTTTGAAGTCTGCAGATTATTAGTTTGGTGTCACTTTGAAGAACAGCACAACATAACTACTGAATATTATGTTTTCCGGAGGAACACTCAAAACAGTTACCACTCCCCAACACAGTGCCTACCCTCTCCTTTCATCTTTTTGTCTCAGCTTAAGACATAGACCTTATTTGACAAATAAAACTCTTGGAGGTGCTAAGGGACAATATACCATCATGACACAGATCAGAAAAGCTAAAGCTAAAATGTCAAAAACGCAATACAGATTCTAGTGCAGGAATGCCTGAATGACACAAGGTTACTTCCCAGAACACAACTATTTTCTCAGGCATTTGTTTCACGATTTTTTTTTTTTTTATTCCTAGTATTATTAGTTCAAAGTGAAGAAATCAAATTGCTAGCCTGCGTGGCAAACAAGCAAACCTGCAAAAAGAGTATTGGATTTTATTATACAGTTAAAAACTATATTACACACATTAGGATAACTTACTGGTATCTTGATATATCAGTTCAGCTACTCTACTACTAAGCATTAGCATGAAATCTGACTAATGTTATATACATAATGGGTCTATCAGTAAACTTTGGAGTTAATGGGAGGGTTTTTCCTGACCAAAATGGTCTTTGAGTTGTATCAACTCTTTCTTGGGAGGTGTTATAGAATGTATCATGCCTGAATGTAGACAACTTTGAGGGGCTTGTTAAAAATAATATGTTTATCTTGTAAACATGTAATAATAAAAGAACTTTTAAAGATCCCTTTAAAAGTTGCTGGTTTACTTCCTCCCTTATTTTTGCAACTCAAAAAGGTAAAATGAGCAGCCAAATAATCTACTAGATGAATGGAAATACCCTGGCTGAAATCTAAAACAGTATCAGTAACATCCTTTAGGTTAAAAGAAAATAATTTTCAAAGATTAATTTGATCTTCATTTTACTGCACCACACTGATCCTTAACTTTGCAAGGTTCTTAAATAAGGATATTTATTACCAAGCAATATGCTTCTCTTAAGACAACTTTTTTTCCTCCCTGTGCACATGTGCACACCAAGGAAAATGGATATTTTCTGCCCACAATACAGAAGCTATGGATTTTATTTTAAATCCTCTAAAGAGAATTCACTGCACAGGGGCTGCCAGAGCCAGCATACAAATCTCAAAACCCACCTGAAGGGAAAGGTACCATCTTTAATATTAACATGTTTCCAAATAGCCAAATAGATATATTTTTTTTTTAATATAGGTTTATTCCCTTGTAAAAAGCTTAAATTATTCAAATAAAACATGATGAAAGTAACTTTGTTCATACTTCCAGGGTTTTTGTTTGGTTGGTTTTGGAAGGACAATATATAATGTCAACTGCTTAATAGCTTATTGATTGCCAATAGTTTATATATTAACATTTCTACTATAGCAACTTACAGAAAAATTAATGCTTCATGGTTTCTGCACACGAAGAGTTCAAAAGCACACTAGGTAGATTTTGAAAGCCTTAGAATACAAAGGGGTCAAATGCCTTTGACAAAATGACTGGGAAGTGGTATCACTGAGACTTGCACATAGATTTCATTCAAAAAGGCAGTTCATCATTAGCCATTGTTCCTTAAGTTCTCGTAATTCTGGTATTACATAGCCCGAGGAGACACAAGTTTAGAAATTGCTTCTTATGCAGTACTCTGGCTAGCAATTGTTCCAAATGTGACAGTTCAGAAGTATTACTTGCATTTCTGGAGTAGACAAAATATAGGTTACATCAGTATCAGAAGGGCTCCAACCTGAAGGCATTATAACTAAAGGTAAGAGGATGTTGAGCTTGAACAAATAAGAATTATTTGAATAATTTGCATCTCAACATGGAGTACAAACAAAACAGTGAGTGACAGCATGTAAGAGAAACAGGGCTTAGAAATGCAGAACTCAACTAAGATCACTAAAGTCATTTCAGACAGCTGCATTTTGCTATGTCTTAGACCTGGTAAACTGAAAGGGAAGAGGGAGTTATCCTGTTAGAAATTCCTTCAACTATTTCACTTCCCAACAGCAAAGACACTGTAAAAGCGTGTGCTGACATTTACAGATCACACAAGATTTATTAAAGCATCAGGAAATAAAACTCAAAAATTGGTCCGAGAAAAGCTGCAGGTGCCAAACTGCTATTTACAGACTGAGGAGATGTACTATTTTAAAATTAAAGATTATCATGCATCATCTACAAGGAGGTAAAAGGAGAAATATGCAGCTAATTCAAAGAAAACAAACATCAGCAAAAAGATAACTACAACCTATATTATGATAGTTTTGTTAACCTTTTCACGGTATTTCAAGAGATAACATGGCACTAACAGAAGCCCCCAAACCTAGGGAACTAAAAGCTTTTCTGAAGTTATTATGTTCTCTCTCCCATTTTTATTCCTTAATTTTGTCTACAGCATTACTTCTAGCTATTTCTTAAAAATCTGTGCAATAGTTTAGATTATCTCCACCTCTATTGGTCAAAGGGATAGAAGAAATATCAGCCAAAGAAACACCTGCAGTGTGCTTGTTTTGTTTCCTTCCTTGAAAAACCTCATGAGGTTCACACAGGCCCACCTCTCCAGCCTGTCCAGGTCTCTCTGGATGGCATTCCACCCTTCTGGTGTGTCAACCGTACCACTCAGTTTGGTGTCATCTGCACTAATGCTCATCACAGAAATATAGATAAGACCAACAATGGAATTGAGAGAAATGGAATAAGCATTCTGTCTTGATGAACAAAATATTCCCCCAAAAATGGAACAAGTGCTGTGAATGGATCTGAAAGAAACTTACTGTAATTTTAAAAATTGTATTAGCTTGCTTTGTTCTACATAATGGTTCTGCAGCCATTACAGCCTTGTTTAGAACTCCATTTTCTTATTTATCTGTATTACTCATTACTTGTGCTATTTATACAACCTATACTGTCAACTGCTCTATTTAATTTATATAAAAATCTTGACTAACAAAGCAGCAAAGGAGGGTAGGGGAAATTAATATCCCTGTCAAATACTTTTTTTTTTTAGTGTGCCAGCAAGTGCTGTCACTCATTTCTTTAGACGAAGTCCACATTCTGGACAAAACATTACTACTTTCTTTTCAAGTCATACTGAATTTCCACACCTAATTCCTACAGCCAGTTACTCTATTAAGATTGCTCAAGTGGAAAAAATAAACTGTTTACAAGTGAGTAAAAGAAATTCATACTTCAGTTAGTTCATAGGCGGGTTTCCATAGAATCACTTTGCACAAGTATTATTCATTAGAACACTTACCTCATTCCTCTTTTGTATGTTTTAGAGAACACATATTTTTCTTTAAAGATTTCAGCTACAACAACTGCTGTATTAGTTGTTTGTATATCATCTGACTACCAAACATGAAATCTCTCTGGCAGTTAAAAAAGCCTAAACATTTAAGTCAGTCTCTTCAAAATACCATTTCAGAATATTATACAAATTAGTTCTTCCTGGGCTATTTGGTGAGCACCATCAAATAATACAAAATTATTTTTGCTTTACCTATTCACTAATACTTGATGTGAGAATTGTATGAACTTTATAGCCTGACATAACTTTCACAACTTTGAGTTGCTAATTATTTAAATGGAATTTGTCTGGAACAGGTTGGTTTCATTAGCTGAAGTTGAGACATGCATCACAGGCTGAGTGGTAGGTCTCGAATTTAAAACCTTTTTGTAAATTGAAGAGTTCCTCCACTATAATCTGAAGCACAGAAGGCATACTTTTTATCCAAATGACTTGAATCACCATGGGCAAATGTAATGAGGGTTTCCTCACATGAATTAGAGATTTGAAGTTTAGCAAATTCAGAACAAGCACTCTTTGATTTTCTAGCTTAAGAGCCAGTAGCATTCTCCACTACTACAACTGCTCACCTAAGCAAAAACCAGATTCACAGCCCACTCTTTGGATCTCATTCAATTCCTCACTGTGCAAAAGCATACATCCAAGAATCGTCAGAAAGAGCTTTATGCTTTTTTAAAAGACAAGATTTCACCAAAAAAAAAGGACAGTGCAGAAGATAAAGAGTCCAGAACAGCAAATTGGTAATAAATCAAATTGCAAGGAAAAGGTAAGGAGCTGCAAATGGAAAATACAGAAGATACTCGGGTTTTTTCCCTGAAAGTATGCTGGACAAAGAAATAAATTACTAATACTGGAGAAGGAAAAGCCATTTACTTTGACGAATGTTCTTTTTTGAGGTTTGCATCTTATCAGCAATTAATCAAGACATCTGCTTACATACAGCATTGCCATAGCCCACATTTATTTCTACTGAATTAGAGACTAGCTGAAGCAAAATAGTATTCATAAGCAAGGGAATTAGACTTTCTGCCTGCATTTCAGGAAGAGTCAATAGATTCAAAAGTTCCAAATTCTAGACTTCCACTTACAGTTTATCTCATATTCTTAGTAGTAATTGGGATCTCTAAATACTACTATTTGAATGGTTTAAAAATAAAAGCTAGAATATTTTGGTATTTTTCCTTATTGTACAAATAAAAATTATATAAAATACAATTTGAGGAAAGCATAGTTTTCCATAATGGCTATTCTATACTGGATTTGTTAAAGCTTACTTAACTTCATGTAATGAGAAACAAACAAAAAACCTCCAAAAGGTATCACTCACTTCAAAAAGCAATCAACTTCTAATATGGAGGGCTCCCACACACAAACTCATTTGAAAACTTAGATACTGTGCTACCTGCGCTATCTGAATTGTTTAAACACAACTACCACTGATCTTTCCATGACATCAGCTCATTTCCATCTCACAACTACTAGTCACAGCATTTTTCAGTTAAGGTTCTGCCCTCTTGCAAAACTTGTTGGTTTGGTAGTGGGTTGCAGACTCTGTGAATTTGTCCTTCTGATCTCCCAAGACAGCTATACTTCTCACCCTTCTCTTTTTGTGGGTAGTATATGCATGCCCTGACCACAAACTGTTACTGCATAAAGTGTTTCAGATTACTACGGCCAGTATCTGACCTAGAATGAAAAGGCCACATTTCCCACTTACAAAATGAAGAGTCAAGGGTGTAAGAACAGTACTTTTCAGAAGCCATCAAGCTGAGCAGGTGTCCCCTACGTGAGCCAGTGCTGCCAGTGCAGTCAACATAGCTGTGTTTGAGTAATCGCAGACAATTACGCCATTATGAGATGTGTGCCACACTACTTAACAGTTGCCAGTGAATCAGTATACTGACAATGCCAAGTACATATAGCACTGATCTTCCATTTTTTTTTTTTTCCAGTCAGTCTCTTGGAAGGAATAATTTGAGAAGTAGAAGAATGTTCAAACTGAAGTCACTTTGCTATAGCCTCTAGGGGACCTAGGCTAGTTTTTTCCCTATTTAGTGATTCTATAGGACTGTGAAGTGCATATGAACGCATTGTTTCTGTCTTTTGCTGATCAGAAGAAAGCCAATTCACAAGGTTTTTATCTGAACCCATACACAAATAAAAAGTAAATTTAAATATTTGTATTGTGTTACATTTTGTTTACATTTATGATTTTGTCACCACAGAACTTTTGCTCAACTTATAAAAAGGGGGAAAAGCCAAGATTTTTGACTATGCATGAGATTATGTTGTTGCCAGAATCACTGACCAAACTAAATGAGGTAGCAATTATTGCAATGCAAAAAACCCGACAAATAACCCTCTTTCCTTCTACTAGCTGGGATATTTTCATTTATTGCAACTAAAATATTGCTACCAACATCTACAGCTTTCTATGCAAGACCTTATGCAAACCATCTACAGAGATTTACATATTTATGCATCTAAAAAAAATCAGCTTATAATCAGGACAGTAAAATACCATGTGCATGTACAGTAATGAGAATAAAAGAACTGTACCTAGGGAATCTCAGCAACTCAAGCAGAAGCTGGGCTCTTCCTGGACTTGGTAAAAATGAAGGTACTTAGAGGTGCAGGGTATTGACTTAGACAACGGATGAGCCAGTCTGCATGCAGGACTGCCCATGTGGGCGGGTAGCAGGAGATTGACAGGGCTGGAGCAACTACTGGAAAGGCCCAAACGTCTGAGAAACTGGAACATAACTTGTAGCAGATGGTTCTAGTACAGCAATCTGCAGGGGAACAGGAGGGAGATCAGTGGCAAAGCCGCGTATCGGCACAGGCATAGTGTGGGCCCAACAGCTGCCCCATCAGGGAAGGCATGGGGGCTCAGGTGGGTGAAAAGCCCAACTGTGACTTCTGCCCCATGCTCAGAAGCAGGCTACAGCACAGGCAGGCTGTAGGTAAGCGGCCTTTGGCAGCCCTGCTAAAACTGGTTCAGATTAATTCAGGAGGTTTAAATACATTTTTCTGCTACATCAGTTTTCAGCTTTTGACTTTTCCATCCCTCCCTGTCCCAGTGTGCAATCAGACACTCCATTTGCACGTATACCCTATTCAATTAAAACAAAACCAGCCCCCTACGTACATAATTGGTCATTTCTGTGTTCAGCTATCTGACTGACATCAGGCGCACAACAGGACAGCGCTCATACCCATGCAGATCCTATAAGATATTTCTTTAAGGCTGCTCTTTCCAAAGTCATTGCAATTGCTTCAGCTGGGCAAGCAGAAACAGCAGCCACCATACCATGGAGGAGAGCAAGCTCCAAACATGCCCTAACTCCTGTTCACCTTGTCAAATAACAGAAGACCAGATCACGACAACACCAGACCTATAGCTGTGCTTACTTTTAAAGAAACGAAAAGGTAAGATAGGATCCTTACAAGAAAGAACCAACTAACAGGAGCTGATGTGTCCCTCCCTTATCAGTCACCAGGGCCCCCGCCTGATATGGGTGGGAAAGCATGAGGTGTGGCTAGGTCTCACGTTGCTCATCCTCCATTTTGGGAAGCGTGGCTTCGGCGAGGCCAAGGGAGCTTACCTGGAAGGGCAAAGTTCCTCCATTTGGCACTGGGCTGCGCGGACGCTCCCAGCAGCTCTCTTGGAAAGCCGCTTTGCCGGTGGTGGTGAGAGGGAAAGGTCGCCGCCCTTGTGGTGTCCGCCTGAGGTGAGGAGCCGCCCGCACTGCTGCTCTCGCCCTAGGGGAGCGGGAGGCGCCGCCCTTGCGGGTCACTCCCGCCTGAGGATAGGGAGAGGGGCCGCCTCATGGGAGAGGAGGGAGGCGGCCTC
The DNA here is from genome assembly GCA_034008185.1 of Gorsachius magnificus. Classification (NCBI taxonomy): domain Eukaryota; kingdom Metazoa; phylum Chordata; class Aves; order Pelecaniformes; family Ardeidae; genus Gorsachius; species Gorsachius magnificus. The sequence continues at coordinate 32,713,664 of CM067088.1, read as the reverse complement.
CGCGGCTGTCCCGAGGAAGCCAGGTGAAAAGCTTTTTGTCGGCTTCCATGTAGTCACTCTTTTTTTCCGGGCTGCAGTCCCTCTTTAGGCGCTGCTCTGGGAAAAGTTTGAGAGGAGAACATGCTTTATCTCAGTGACTATGAGGCGAGGGAGCAGGAGCAGCCCTGCGGTTTGGGGTGGCCTTACTTCAGCCTCCTTTTTTAGGAACTCCTGCTCTAGAAGAGGATGAGGAGTCCCTGGAGGTCTTCTGAGGAGGAATTCCTGTTTCTCCCCACTCAGCTAAGGAAGCACCCTGGGGGGATGGAAGGCAGAGGATGGAGGTGGGTGCTGAGCAGGTGAAGAAGGGGAGACTTAGAAGCTGGTGCACAGGCTGAGGGGCTGCCCGTAGTCTGGAAGGAAGCATCACAGGGTTCCAAGGCCCCACATGACCTCTCTTGGGAGCTTAGGGATTGGGGACCTGTGATACACATGGTGAGGAAAGTAGAAATTTTAAAAGATGAAATAGATGCATATGGTTTATATGGAGAGAGAAATTAGTAGAACAAAAGAAGAAAATATAGGGACACTGATGGTTTATAACAGATATTCTAAGATGCTCTAATTCAACAAAAAGAGAGTTAATGTTTGTATTTGTCACTTTGTAGAGTTAAGGAAAGCACTTTGTGTGTTTCATTTAAAGGATACAAACATCTAACTAAAAGTATTTGAGTTATTTAACTTAAATATCCATTTCAGTGATGTTCTTCATCGGTGTTAACTTTTTTCAAAATTGGTTATTATACCTTCAGACTGTGTTACCAGACTGCAGTTGCCAAAGCTTTTCATGAATGATTACAACAGGTTTTACTAACCCAAAATTTCTATATTGCTCTTTAGTACCAGTTGCTGTGTATATAACATTCATTATTGCGACAGATAGAATAGTATGGGGGTCACAGAACTGAGAAGCAGTAGAAGAGAACAAATTGGAAAGAATTATGTCAGATTATTTGGCATTGTATTCAAACCATAGTAAGGGTGACTCTAATATGTTGTAATTTTGGATCAAGAATGGGCTTGCTTGATCCTTTAATAGTTTAGTCATCTACAAAAGTCTATAATTTAAACCACTGAAATTTACTTGAGCATGTTATCATTCAACAGCAGATAAATTATGCTAATAGGATTATTGTTATATTAAAATGGTGCTAATTTGAGGCTTCTAAGAATACAGATGTACAGCTCAAATGTTGCATCCTCATTAGTCATGCAGTAAAACGTGACATAAAGTAGGTATTTTGTCATTGTTAGAAACAAAACGGCTTGAGTGAACAATAGATTGCACATCTTTTAATTAGGGGAGGGGACATACTTGTCAGCAAAATAAAGTGACTCATAGGAAAACAATAGTGAATAAAAGTAATAAGGGAAAGCTGTTGCCCATGAAAAAGGGGTGGGGGGAGAAATGTGACTCTCAGCCATATTGTTACTTGCTGGAAACAAAAACCATAATGCTACCTCCTGTATAGAAAAAGCTGGGTTTTAGTGGGTTACCACCACTAGTGCAGAAATAATGCAGACAAACTCTTTGTCATCTCAAAGATGAATTTATTGATTTCCAACTCCAGAAAATAATGTGACTGTGCTTGAAGGAATAAGAAAGAAACTGCAGCTGTTAGGTCTATAGCAGTGAAAAACGTCCTGGAGATCTGCTGCAGAAACCAATAACTCGAAATGGCATGACCACATTTGTTTACTGATGCCTGGAAAATAGCTAATTCTTTCAGGGGTCATTTAAAAAAAGTATTTTGCTTTGTGGGGAATATTTTAGTATCAAGAAATGAGCCACAAAGTAATGTGAAATTTGTTTTCATCAGTATTCTAGCAGAACCTTTCATAAATCTGTTTTGATTTATAAAGCAATAGAACAGTTTGAGAAATGTGTATGCACTAAATATTTTCACAAAATTGTAACCAAGCTAAGCAGATTTTGCATTAGTTCTGTTCCAGGCTACTGATACTTAGTGTTTATCCTTGAATAAGCAACCTACTTTAATGAACTCTCACCACACTAATATTAGCATTGTTTTTCAAGAATGAGTTGAAGGGTGTGCTGGTGTAGCCGCTACATCCTGTCCTCATCTGTCCTATCACTGGGCAAGCTATGCCTGAAAATGAGGGTATCACAGAGTTGACTTGGATGTCAGTTTTTAACACTTTAAAGTGTTACTTTTACCACTGAGTAGCTGGGTTATCTTTGAGGAAATAAGTAGAGGAAGAAAAGATACAAGTATCCTTTATTCGTGGATGAGTTGTCTGTTTAATTTTTATTAATATCTTGGCAGTCTTTCGTCGATAAAACTTTTTCCCCCATAATGAAATTTCATATGCACAATTGCCATTTGGAATACTAGATAACTGGAAAAGGGATACTATAATTAACGTTTCATATTCTAATTTAGCCATGGATAAGTTTTTAATTGTTCTACAATAAGACACATTGAGAAAATATGTAATATAATTAAAAAGTACAAAACTACTTTCAAACTTCTGAAAAAGTGGAAGCATGCTTTTATTTTGTATTTAAGACTGATTTTTCTATATGTGCACAGTGAAAGTCTGGATAAATGTAACATTTGAAATTTTCTGGAGTACACTTCGAAAACACTTGATGCATCTGCTATGCTAAATGATAGATTTTTACTGTATGGATACAGCTGTGCTAACTTGCGTATTTTTATGACTCTTCATTTTGGTAGGATGCTACTGGCCATTAATCCTTGAGCTGCAGTTTTTGATTTCTGTTGCTCTTCCCTCAGGCAGAATTAGTATTCTGGTGGACATCTGAGGATGTCACCTCTTGTAGAAATTCAGATCTGAATTTCCTTGATCAAGATGACTGTTGAGATAAAATTGTTAGTATCCTATATGAACTATGTGATCTTCCAAAAACCTCCATTATCTGTCAGCTTCCCTGGATGGAAAATAGTTTTGATGGGGAAACTCTTGCTCATGGTACTGCACTGTTGTTTTCCTTGTTACTCTTGATTCTAAGAATAAAATCTGTGTCTGTTATTCATGATATGTCAGGTTTAAATAAGAAAAATGGGACAAACAGAAAACAAGAGGTGAAATAGATTTTTCTGCCTTTATTTTCATACCAAATCTCTTTTGAAATTGGTATTTCAAGACTGTTCTCTTTGCCTTTGGCTGCCATTTTAGATGAATTATCTAGTAGTTGTTGCACAGACATAAATCAGTTCATTGTAATAATCTCAGATCTTTCATGTATTTTGGCAAGCTAGTTGCTGTTCCTGGATAGTCTTGAACAGAATATACTTTTCAGGTTATTCTAGGAAGGATATTTTTATCATTCAATTCAGTACAATCATTCTTTCAGATTTGCTAACTGGACATCTTGAACTTGACATTTTCTCCAAACTTTGTTGGAAGTATACTTAATGACCTTTAAGCTTTGTTGAAGGGTTAGTCTAAACAGATGTCAGCTGTTAGCCACCATTTAGAATCATTCAGGTGCTTAGAATTGATTATTTCACTTGTGAATATTGATGGCTTTCTCCTTGACAGCTGGGATGGATAAGATTACCTTCACTTAAACAGTTCAAATAAAATTCTTTGGCTGTCTCACTGGTAAATATGAGAGAACTATGTTTTAATATATAAATTCTTCATATTTTCTGTACAATAAATTAAAACATAAACCACTTCACCTCCAAATTACCGAAATATTGTTGTTAATTTGAATCAGGTTTTATATTATCACTGCAATTAAACTACACATTAACTCAAAACTGTTGCACTTGCAGATACCATATACTCCAGCTCCCGTTTATGGAATTGTTGTTATCCTTGAGGTTATGGGCCCAGCCTGCACCTAGGTGCTTGTTTTAGATTAATTTACTCAAAATGGTGTTTTGTTTCCTTGCTATGTGGCTTATGCAGCTTGTGAGTTTTCATTGAAGATCTCTTTGTTTTGGTGTATGTTTCTAAAACTGAATAAATATTTGTATTATTTTAACTATTCTAGAAGTAATGTTGCTGTTGGGGTGAAATAAAACAGTGCTTGGCATACCTTTAATTATTGTTACTCTGTTCTGAAATTATTTTTTGAGTGGGTGTGTTTTTTTGTTTTATGCAAGTCCTGCTGTGTCCTCCTGTTTAATCTAGGAAGTTTAAGAGAAGTGAGAAAGAGTAAAGATCTTTGCCAAGACATTTGTACTGGGATCTGTATGGTATCAGTATCCCTGTCTTGTGATCCAGCTAATCTATGTCAGCCTATTGCTCAAGAGTGACTCAGTGCTGTTGATCTTGCTGTTGAATCCAGCTTGTTTCAAAATCTTCAGAGAGTATTTCCTTTCTGAAAAACATCCAGTTTTACCTCTTGTGTTTAGTGTTTAAAGGAGAAAAATAAATGAAATTTTAGTAACTTTGCATGTTATTTTGTATAGCTAAGACTTAGAAATATCATCTGCAGGAGAAGGCTTATTTTTCTCATCTCTTGGTAAAGATAAGTGTTAACTATTCTTTTTATATGAGGCACTGTGACAGCACATTATTTTAATGTAATACATTGGGTATCAAGTGGGTTTCTGGTCCAAGTTCATTAATGTATAGATCATTTTAAGTATATAGTGTTTAGGATATGCAATGATATCTATTTAAAAAATTATTTGACATAGCTATGTTTTAGCTAATTTATTTTCCAGAGGACCTTTGTTTAATAGGGGTAACTGTTTTGTGTGTGCTTGCATGTATGTGTAGCTAAATAATACAGTGCAACAGTTTTGCTTGCCTAACTATACGGCTTTACCCTGTTATATTTTAATCTTGTGATGCATGATATCCTCAAATCTGAAAATTTTATCTCTAGTAGTCACTGTATGAATATACTGCATCACTATTAATGTATTACACCAATTATTATCTCCCACATTGGGGAAAATTATTTTTAGGGAAGACAGAATATGTTTTTAACACATGTACTAATCCCTTTGTTTAGAATGACCTTTAACTTGTACGGTCGGTTTACATCTATTATACAGTTCTTGATCCCTGCAGAGTGATGAGTAGTTCCGCTTGATCTCAATTGTGTGCTGAGAATGGCTAACAACTGCTGGGCATGAAATGGTGCAAAGATCCCAAGTGACAGTAAAACTGCAATTACTTTTTATGAATTTATCAGAAATAGTTTTAAATTGTAGTATAGGCTAATACAATAAAGATGAATTCTTGTGACTTTGGAGTTCTGTTGGAGAAATTATTTTCCTCTATGGCTTAGCAACAATATTGGGAAATTCTGTTTGGCCTTCACTAAAGAAAAAGGTTTTGGACTCTGTAATCCCAAATTACGTTAAGATGTGAACCTTTTGGCTACAGGAAAGCTTGTTTTACAGCAAATTTGTCGAAGGAGATTTTTATTTTGCAAAATGAAAATCAGATCTGGGCATCCTGTTTTGCTATGGGATCTGGGAATAGTTATTCAAACAATTACCCCATTGATAAACAGTTTTCTGTCTGATGGCTGAGCTGTCTTTAGGTAATGGGGACTGTGGGATTCTGTCCTTTCAGGGTCCCTGTTGCAGTTCAGCGAAACCCAAAGATGTTGTCTTGTGTCTTTTTTGCATAGCAGTTTCATTAAGTAGGCTTGACTACCGGTTTGAAGTAGTAATCTTGCTTTTTGAATTTATTGTAGTTTATGCCAATCTCACATTTAACAATTTCATCAATAAACTCATGTAGCAGTTTCATGTAAACAAGATGACCTCATTATTCAATAGCTTTTTCCCCACATTTTGACAAAAAAAGGCCTATCTATATTGCTTTCCTATTTATACATGCATATTCTTTCCTACCTTTTCTTTTCCAGTTTGAGCCATTCAACAGCTTAAACACATTTAGAACTGTAAAATCAAGGCCTGGCCCTACAGTTTCTAGCCTCACCTGGTTTTTCTGCTCACCTGCTATATTCTTCTTGCTTTGATGCAAGCAATCCTGTCAAATAACTTCAATCCTTATCCAAGTTGTATTTTTTAACTCACTTTAATCAATATGATGGAACAATGCAAACAAGTTAGGAAAGCCATGAGGGTAGGTTCAGTTGTTTGTTCTTTTTTTAAATGCCAAAATGCTTTTTCTGCCTAAACATTTAATGAGTGTTACATAGACCTGAGGATTTTCTGATTTTTTTTTTCCAAGTCTTTCATTTATTCTCCAAATAAGTGTCTAACTAATATTTCACAAATAGATAAATATAGTGGAGTATTGCATCTTGGCCAAAACTTACTGCTTGCTTCAGTCTTCAGTGGGTTTAAATATTATTTGAAAAATCTAGGTGTAATCAAACTTCATGTAAAATGTCAGTTCTCCGTGGAAAAAAGAAAATACGATTGTAATCAGATTTCTTAAAATTGCTTTAACTCTAACTAACAATGTTTACCTTGCAGAATTCTAAGGACACTGGCCAGTCCTCAGCAGTGAGCGGGGTACCCAGTGCTGTCTGTACCAGACAAAAAGGTGGAATTAGTGCATGAGATGCACAGTAGGCATGGAGTCATAGCTAACATCTGCATGAAATCAGAATTTAAAACTGTTATTTGTGCAGAAGGCTGTTTTGGATACTATCAATGGAAAAACAATTCACTGAAAAGTGTCACATGAGCTGATTGATACCATTTCAAGTACAGTTCAGAGAGTAAGGACTCCAAACTGAGATCGTTCTCAGTTTCTATTGAATCCTGTGATGTTGAGTCTTCAGACAGTGGGTAATTTGACAGGCTCTGAAAACTGTACTATCCAGGGTGGATAGAATGAATTAAAAGCATCAACCTTAATTATGGGGGTTTTTTTGCTTTTGTGAATATAATTTTTGTAGTTTAATGTGATCACTGCTACTCTTAACATCTGTAACGATAACTGTATAGATTAGAGTTGTTAAGTACTGAGGAAAAGGGCATTTAGCTCAAATTATAATTGTCTTATTCAAGTTCTTTTTTTGAAGGCATTCTGTCAGAACAGCTAGAAAGCTGAACAAAGAATGCATCTGAGCTGAATGTTGATTGCAATTAGAAAACTTTGTGGCTAGCATATATTAATTGGAACTTCTGCTGAAAATGATTTAACATGAACAGTTTTTGTCAGTAACAGTATACTTGAATTCCGTTGGGCTGTTTCTTTGATGTATGAAGACTGGCATTTTTAGTGTTTTAGCCATATGGAGAACGTTATCCTGAGAGGACAAAGTGCTTTTAATATGTTTGGGTTGTGTTGGTTTTTTGTGAGTTGTTTTTGTTGAGTTTTATTGGGGTTTTGTTGGGTTTTTTTTCTAATCACTTCATTGCAACTACTTTTTCATTTACAGCCTTTATTGTTGGAGAATTTGCACAGGGAGTTAGTGGAATAGCATATTTAATGCCTGGCAGTAAAGCTGAAGTGTGAATTGTCAAAGGTGAAGCTTTTAATGTCAGAGTGGCTGCCAAAACAGGATTACTGAGAAGCTGGACGGTCTGGCTTGGTGTCCAAAACAAGCTTCTACAAACACAGCTATGGCATCTGAGGTATACGTTGTGCCTAACATAACTGTGCTGACAAAAGGTGCTTGCTCTACACTTGTGCTACCAAAAATAGGGTTGTGATGATATGGCTAATTACAGCTCTCTCATATCTGTGATAAATGAGCATCATACAGATCAAGACGAGATCTTGAGATATTATGAAGTGAGCAAGGCTCAAGAATTTGAATATCAGAAACTGTATTATTAATTACCTTATGTTAATAGCTTTGACATATGTTCTCAGGGTTTTCTTGATACTGAGGTATATGTGATTCAGGTATTCCTACTATTCCATGTGTAATAATACTACTGCAATAATAAAAGGGGGAGAAAAAAATTGTAGAAGGGACCAGATTGCCTCTATTTTGGCTTGATATTGATTATTGATAGTGATGCAAGTTCTGTATAACTCTCGTGATGCTCTGTGTAAAGCCAGGCTAAGATGATGTTATGGCTACCATTCTATCTTTAGCTTTCAGTAGAATTATTTTTTAAAGAGAATATAAAATAATGTTAAGTACGTTGTTAGAGGGAACTTGTGAATCCAAGAAGATGTTACCGTTCTAAGCCAGCAAATAATTCTCAGATGTAGTGGTATTCTAGCTCCTTATGCTTGAAGTGTTAAGATAAGATCCTGTTTCTTACCTTAACTGAGCCTTAGGTTCTCCACATTGTGGAGACATGTATAATTTATTATTGTTTATTATCTACATCCTCTCACCTCCATGAAAATGATATAGTGAGAATTGTGAAGTAATTTAAGAAAGAGGTCTCATTCTCTAGAAAAGACTTCTTGCCTCCTAGAATGACTATTTGCTGCTATGGTCAGAAAGCACACTTAAAATCAGCCTAAGGCAGTTTCACATTATACCTCCAAAGTGATCTTGTGCCAGATTCATTTTCCCATGGTGTCTTTTCTAGACTTGACTCGGGTCATCCCTGATCATGAAAATTATTCAGAACCTTGGAGCTTGTCAGCACAGATAATTGAGTGCATTAAGCTAGAATATGAAATGCAGTGTCCTAGTTAATCTGCCAGCTACCTTTGCCACATACTTTTAGTCTGCAGCAAGAAATCTTGCAGGTAGGCATTTTTGGGTGTGCTAGGAGAATGTATGTGGGGTTGGTACAAAATGGCTTGTATGCTGTCAAGGCATGCAATAGTTCACAGCATGGACTGTTCCACGTTAGACAAATCCTTAGTAAGTAACAATACACGTACATTCTTAAGAGTTTTTATAAAATAATTTGCTTCTAATATGTACAATTATTAAAAAATAGTACATAAGCCTTAAGTCTTTGAGAAAGATTTTTTCCAAGCATGATTCCAAGAAAAATTTTAATATGAAGATGGTACTTAGTGGAATTAATAATTCTATTGATAAATGGTAATATAACACACAACTCCTTGTGCATTTAATATGCAGAAAAGCTTTTATTCTTTTTGTTTAAAAGATCAGATCTAAACAAACAGCTTCTAGTATAGTTTTCTCTTTCCTTTAAGCAAAGTTCTATATATGTAGTTCTCCAGAACTTGTATACAGCTGCACTGCAGATGACAGGCTTTTCCAGGGGCAAAATATATTTGCTTTTTAAAGATGTTCTTTCTATAGTATTAAAGTAAGCTTAACTGTGATTGCTTTAGAGTAATGAGCATGTTTATGTTTATTACAATACAAAACCAATAAAGGTTAATCCAGTGGTTGAGTGTGCTATATGGGTTTGAGTCAGTTTCCTAGTTCAGTCTTGTCACAGCTCCCTTAATTTGTCTTATTCCAGGTGTGATTTTTTGGTCTGTTACCTATTCTAACCACATTTTCTTGTGTATTTAGCCTACATTTTCTCATTATTACAGCATCACTAACCTTGTAAAGAAGGTAAAAAGGCCAATAGTGTCATATTTTTGAAGACACTTGAAAGCAGCCTCTCAACCTTATATGATGACACTGATTTTGCATGACGAGATATAGCAAAGGACAAGAGAACTAAAAAAAGTGTTTCTTTTTTGAAATAGAGAAATGTTAGAAATGGAACAGACTCTGCCTCACTGTCTTCTGCGTTACCTATTTCACTGCAACATCCATTTACTATACGCTACTAAGACAAACTCCTGTCTGTAAGTGTCAGATCTTGTTTCTGCTGAGATTGGCAGGTAAATCTAGCACTGACCTTAGGTGACAATTTACTGCTTTTTAACCTACTATTTACAAGTAGTTGATGAGGATTTGAGAACCTGATGAGCATTCTGAACAGTGAAAACTAGTGGTAGACTAAGCATATCTTTAGAAATAATACGTAAGTTTTTAAGAAAAGAACACAGTCAAAATATCTTGAGTCATTCCAGGTTCTGTCAACATACCCTTTTAATCTGCATTGGAATGGAATCAAGTCACAGATTGCACTGGCAACCTGGAAACTTAGAGAGCAATTTGGATTGATGTGTCCAATGTGTGCATGATGCATACAAAATTTTAAGAAAAAGGTCTTGATCTTGAGGATATGAAAGACTGGCAGCAGTGAGGAGATAAGATTTGTACAGAATAACTAGACTATAGTTCAACATCTAATACAGGAGTATAAAATTGAAGAATGACTGGAAAGCAATTTTTCAGAATAAGATAATTTGACAGAACAATTTGGGAAAGTGGATCTGTTAGACATTGGTCTAAACTCTGAGCAGTAGGCTGCCCTCAGTGCAAAACACTATACTTCTGGAATGGGTTTGTTGAAGGTGAATGTCTAGAGATTGTGCTGTTAAATCGCTGTGTCTCTTTACTGATACATTTTTAATTTTACACCAAGTTAAACAGTACTTCTGTTTCTATCATCAGGCTTTTACTGAGCTGATTTGTCTTTGAAAATCTTATTACTTTTTTATAATCATACTTTAAAGTGGCTGATCTGTAGCATATTGTGATGGAAGCAAACGTAATGTTGGTTCTTTTTGTCATTAAGGCTTTACTAGGGTTGCTACTAAAGAGACTGTTGTTCAGTTCATGAAGCATCCTTGGGTTAGTAGAGCTCATAGAAGCATTGACCTGCAGATTGCTCTGAGCTGTGCAGAGGACAGACTGACAATATAAGGAAGGATGAGGGAGATAATACTGAAACCTAAATAAACTTTGTGTAGAAAGGGTGTATCACAAATTTTGCAGTTCTTTTTTGGAGAAAGATAAGGGGTTTCATTCCTGGATTTGGGTGAATTTGTATTTTCCATGTCTGTATAGGACAGAACATCTGACTACATGCTACTTAAAGGTATTGATCCTTTATTCTTAACGAAATTCATATAAGTAAACACATAGATTTAAAATTTGCAATAATGTTTGTTTAAAATAATACATCTTAAAATATTTGTGTGGATTTTTAGACCACTTCTGTTGCTGTTTTTCTGGAGTATTTGCTACTTAATTATTACTCTGTGCCTGGCTATTCTATCTTTTTTATTCTCTGTATGGATTGCTAAACTTGCCTAAATGTGAACAGTGTTAGAGAAATCATTTAAAGGGATTACTTCAATGTAGAAGAGACTAGAGAGATAAATCTTACAAATTTTTAGACTCTTAAAATGTTTTCCTGTCATCCACTGAGGCTTGCCATGTAGGTGGGAACCTTCCTTTGAAGTACTTGTGTTCCTTTCTGACAGAGAGAACTGATCTAGATTTCTTTGTTGTCTGTGTCCATCTAACATAGTAGGAATTGGTCAAAGGAAAACTGAATGCCAAGTGCTGTAGTTGTATATGTGTAGGTAAGTGGAATGGCTGAGTGGGCTATTCTTTGTACAATTAATTTTACTCAATGAAGAAAGAGTTCAGTTGTTTTTTCCTCTATACTTTAAGTCATAGAAGCCTGTGGTTTTATCAATGAGTGTTCCAAGTAATGTATTTTAAAAAATTATGATGCAGCAGGCAGAGTTGAACAGAAGGGCTGTTACACTGAGCCAGTGTATTCAAAGCATATTTTTCCCCCCTCTTTCTCACCTGACCCTCTGTATCTTTAAAGAGATATTAGGTATTTATTACTGGGGAATCTGAGTCTAAACTGTCATCAAGAGGCTTTGACAATGAAATCAACTTCGACAATGAAATCTTAGTTGGATCTTCCACATTTTTTTTCTCTCTCTTCCAGCCCTCTATACCATAAACTCTCACATATACAATTAATACAGGCAAAAATGTAACAGCAGAAAAGGTTCTTCCTCCAAATTGCTGCTCCTTTGTAACACCGAACAGAAATGAACTTTTGTGATGAGAGCTTTTTGAAGTGGAAGCTGGTAGTGAAAAAGCAAAAAGAGGATTTATAGAAAGACTAGAAACAATAATAGTGTGGCAAAAAAAGGTAAGCATTTGGTGTATATGAGAGAGTCTGAAAATATGGAAGAGTTTAAAAAATATTGGAAAAAGATACAATAGGAAAAAGTTAGTTGACCTAAAAAATAATTAAAAGGTGTAAGGAGGGAAGGAAATGAACTCAATTCATTGTCTTGATGATAAACTTAGCAGATGGGCAAAATGAATACATAATAAATTGTGCTTCATTTCTTACATAGACAGCAGTTTCATGAAATATAACAATGTTCTGCATTTTCTCCATCTGTTTCTACAAAATAAATTTATTTCTTCTGTTTTCCTCACTCCTTCTTCAAAACATTATTTGATTTGAATATCATCTAAACTTGAAGGAAATGGTCCTTGCCATAAGAACTCTCAGTCAAAGCCTTGTCATCAAAGGAAATATGTGCCAGTACGGGATTGTACCTCGAAGGTTTATACAGATACAGTTGCAGAATTTTGAATTGTCGAAACATACTATATAATTTATTAACACATTTGGGTTTGGCTGGTTTGTGTTTCATTTAGGAGAATAAGCTTTAGTGTCATAGGTGATCTTTCTCAATCTATTTTCTAAAGAATGCACAGCAGGGTTTGTAGCTTTACTCACACAACTAAAGTTTTTATTTAATTGATGAATCATTTGTAGGAGCACACCTGGTATCTGGTAAATGTTCATAGAAATTAAGTTTTCCTTTGTGCTATATTTACATGTTGATGTATAGCGCTACAATTCATCTGCAAGTGTTTCAAAAAAACCCCAAAAAACCAACCCAAACCAAAAAACCCTATAATTTACCTTGATATCATACTTGGTTTCCTCTCGCATCCATCTCTTTATAGAACTCTCTTTAGCCCATCCTTCCACACTAATTTGGTATCGGAAAAAAACTGGTTCACACTTCAGGTGTATTGATTGTATTATTATGTGTAACTAGTATTCTGCTGCTGCACTTTTTTATTTTTGCTTAATTACAGCCATACCTGGAGGCATGTTCATAATAGGGTTTGTTCTTTGACTGCTCCATGCATGTTTCTTGCTAAAAGTTACTGGGGATGTCCAGAAAATCTTTTGTAAGCAGTTCACAATGAGGATAGGCTAGGTGTGATTTATGCAGATGATGTATGAAATTCAAGTAGCTGACTGCATGAATTATCATACCAAGCCCTAGTGGTAGTCCTAATCCTGGTTTTCTGCAGTGGGTAACATCAGGTTCACCATCAGTGAAAGGTGCAGAAGCCATTCACTCAACATGTGTGAGAGAATCCTTGTTGGGGTTATGTTAAGACTTATGAAAGCAAGTTACACAGTTTCTTAAAAGCTTTTAAAATTAATTACGATCTTAGTTGTAAGGGGTTGTTAACCTAAAGAAAAAAGTATTGTTAAACAAGTTCTATTTCTCAGAATTTTGCGAATGTATCACTCTAATTAAAAATACTGTGCCTGGAGGAACTGGAAAATTTTGTAAAATATGGATGAAATTTAGCCATGCAGATAATTTCATTAAATGCAAAACCTTTTACAGTATCCGTTAGCATTTATATGTGCTCTATATTCTGTCCTAACAGATTTAGATTTTTTTGCATCAGTTTCATACCATGTATCCAAAAAACCAAATGGCTAAGAATTGCCTAGTGCCCGTCATTGCTTACAAAAGATTTTGTCATTGTTTTGTTTTTCCTCCAAAAGAAGTGCAAAACACTCGGAGAGATCTGGTGTTCAGATTCACACATTCCTTACCTGTCTCCTGCAAGTATATACAGCTGCTTCCCTTCCTCTTCCGATTCCCTTAACTGTGTACTGCTGATTGCAAAGGAAAGATTTAACTGCCAGAGTCTCATTGCAACATATGTAACTTTTTACTTCAGTGACAGATTCAACCATCCTTTTACTGCCATTTTGATGTATATGGATTTAATTTATAGGAATCTAGTCCAAAAACCTGCCTTTTGGAAAGAAAAAAAAACCTTAAAAGGTCACTTGATAAAAACTTACTGTTCAAAGCATTGAAGATTAAAAGTATTTAAACTTGGGAAGAGTTGGAGCTGTATTAAGAACATATTTTATAACAGGAAAACAGAAATATATGTTTTTCCTCAATTAAATGAAAATTTGCCTGTTGTCTTTCTCCATTTCCATTGAATTCACTTCACTGAATTTGTAATGAGGTCAGAGGTTTGGCTGATGCTTTATTAAGCACAGTACATGGCCCTGCCTCGTGGAATTCAAGAATTGTAAAAATTTAATATGGTAAGTCTATTTAAAGTTTTAATTCTATGTTAATAATAAGACCATAAGGAACCCAGAACTAAAATCAGACTTCACATTTTGATTAATTGTGTGGTAAATCAAAGGAGAAAGTGAAAAATGACCTTCACTGAGTGTGCTTTGCTTCCCCTTTGGGAAAGAGAGGAATCAATTGATTATTTATTTTTTCCCCTCCCTGTAAGAGGAAAGACCAACATTCATGCAGAGAAGAGGGGGTTTTTGTTGCTTCTGAGAAGTAATTGTGCACTTCAGATTTGAATGTTTTATAATAGACAAGAGGCTTTTTGTTCCGGATTGGGAAGTTTTATGTAGAAGATGAGGATCACCTAACAACTGGGGAAGTGTGGTAGCTTTCCATGAGTACCCAAAAGTGATCCTTGTGCCTTCATTGCTCATGTTGAGAAGAGGGGAAGAGCAGAACTATAATGTTTGTATTTGATTAATTTTTATTTTTGTCATTGATCTGGAAGCAAAACAGCCCCCAAGATACTGTGGGGCCACAGTCCACCCTGTATTTCAGTATGATCTGGTGCAGTGGATATTTTAAATAATGCAGAATAGCCCATTTTTGTTTTGTGGTTTGTTGGTTGGGTTTGTTTTTTTTTTTAATGATTATTAAAAACTATGAATTTAATCTTTGACTTTTAATCCGTTTTCACTCTTGGGTAGTGTTTACAGTATGGGACATCAGTATAACACTGATAATGGTTATAGCTCACATGACAGTGTGGAGAAAGCAAAATACTCAAGATAATTGGACTACCTGTTTGCCTCCATATATAATTCTGTTTGGCTTAACTGTTGTATCTACGCTTCATGTGAGAGGCCATCAGGGTCACCACTAGGTTGTGTATCACTGCTCCATTTATTTTTGGACTATACAAGTGACAATCTTTTCTGGATTTGCCTTTGGGTTTGGGATATCATTCTAGATTTCCTAATAGCTGGCTGTTCATGTGATGATCTCACACACTAGCTGCTTATTCAGAAGTTCCATATTCGACTTGAACTGATTGATACATTGATAACCTGAAAAGTTAGTACGTTTACTTGACTCTATTCACTTGTAATTCTTAAAATGTGGAGTATATATTTGGTACAGCTCTGTAAGAACTATATGTGTAAGCGATATCATACTTCCATTCATTGGGGTTTTGGTGCATAACAGCTCCATTTGTATGTCACATTTTATCATATTTCATTAGTGTCATATCAGTACCAGTCAAATGGTGGAAACAGTACTACTAAAGCTGTTCTTTATCAGTTACTACAAACCAAGGAAATGGTGCTGTTAAATGGATTCATAATGGCTGTTGTGGTCAGTCACATGAGGAGGTGGTCTGTACAAGTCATAAAGGATCATACGACAGAGAAAAACATATTCCATAAAAGAGTAAGAGTAGTGATGGTGGTTCTTGTTGCTATTTCAGTATAGCATCTTGAAAAGTCTTACTGCTGGATTTTGATGATCCAGGCGAGTCTGTCTGTGTGACTACAGAGGTTCCTTAGGAATTCTCCAAAAAGTGGAGTGTCAGTGAGAAGGATATGAAGCTGGAGCTTTGTTTTCTTTGATGTACAGTATCTTAGACATAGATACATATCTGTTTTATGTTGCTTGTTACATGGTCCTAAAGTGAGAAGCTGTGAGCCAGGCTGTCTATTAGGGATAATCCTCTGGGAAATATGCTTAGAAAGGCATGATTGAGCAGTCTTCTCAAACTGTAATTTTTGAAGCCTCAGAGGCATGGGATTGGGTTGTAGGCATTGCGGGTTGTGTATACACAAGTGAAGCTCAATCAAAGCTTTGAAATGGTAATTGGGATCTTAAAAAGTCCCTGCCCATTGCTTTAGCCACAAGATAAAACTTTGTTATTTCATCTTTATCTTATGTCAAATATTTGCAGCAATAAAAGTTTACAGAAAAATCAAATAACCAAAAGATACTCATTCCTTTAGAAGTACAATGTAAATAGATATTTTATAACTTTTTGAAAAATACAGGAGTAAAAAAAATTGACACTGGAAATTTAAAAGGCCTAACTAAATTCTTCTCATCTGTTCTGCTAGTGAATAATTGCTTAATGTTACTGTGTATTGTCTATTGATCTGAGCTTTCTTAAGAAATCAGTCTTTCAGCATTCCTCTCTAGAAAACCTCTGTATTTTTGTAGATTTCAAGGATGGAAAGACTTGTGAGGCTAATTTTTTTGTCTCTTCTGATTTATTCCATTCCAGCAAACTGCACCAAAATCTTTTTCCTGTGATACTGATCCTCAGAGAAAAATAGAAAGTACTTCAGAAGTCACAATTCTAATATTCTCATTTTTATACTCCTTAACACTTTATTTATAACTGAATTCCAGCTAATTCAACTTCAGTATCTCTTCTCACAAATCTGTGCCTTTCTCTGGATTGTTTATAGTGTATTTTCTTGGCAAAATATTTTCCAGAACTGTGCAGAGTGTTCTAGTCTGATTCCTCATGATGAAAATGAAAGGTGATTGTAGGGTAGTATTAAATATGTATATCATTTAATGAGTATTTCCTTTCTGCATTTTATTGTCTTGCACCTTTTTTAGAAAGTGCAGATTAATTCTGGTGTAAGAAAAATGCAACATATTACATACTTTTCTGACTTTCAAGCAAGATCTTTGTATAAATCTGCATAAATCAGGTTATTAGAAATATCTTGGTTCATTCCAGCTGGGTTAACTTTCTTATTCCTGGAAGTACTGGACACCTTTATTAGAAAAATGTGAATAAGGATTAACTCGCAAGTACTTGCTAGTTCTAGAGAAGCTCATAAAAATGGAATGAGCTTTTAATCAGAAAATAAGGTTTCCTTTTTTTAGATAGGAAATACTGCAGTGTATGTGTGTGTGTGTTGAGTGCAAGAGAAATACTATACAATGATTTTTTTGGTGATAACCACTAGAGTACTTTTTAATAGCTATGCAGAAAGAAACATGATTGAATATCCTAGAACATTATTGAGGTTTTCTGTGTGAGTCTGTTGAGAAAGTATTTAGGTTTCATTATAGGTTGTATTTGAATGCCTTTGTATAGATCTGACCTATTTTAAGAAATTATAAAATAAATTATATACCTGTACTTACTCTGTAAATGAAACAGCTTTTTTGATTTTATTGCTTTTCATCAGTCAAAAAGGGCAATTTTTCAATGTGCATAGCACGCATCTTGCCATGCATGAAACAGATCTCATTTACTGACTTTCAAAGATTTTTTTTTTTTTTCCTTGTAGAAAATGAGCGTTTTTGTTTTGGTGCACATTACTATCTGATATTTTCACTGGATACTTGTTTTTTGAAATTTGTTTTCAGGTGGCCTGTATAGTGTATCATTTCAACAAAAAACTCAAGGTGCCATGGCACAAAGATAAATACCACTTATGCAGCTGATGTTAGAGGTAACTGAAACAAATATATTTAAACTGCATTTTAACTTGCCTGTCTTGCCATTTCCAAAAGAGCAAAGTGTACTCTAAGAGTCAGGTTTTGTTGCTTCAATCTCTCTTGATAATGATTCTAATTAGTGTTGTGATAATTAGATACAGATGGTTTTCAGGTGGGGAATGCCAGGTTTAATCTTTTCAAAATTGCTCAATGTGTCACCTGTTTCACAAAATAAAGAAACTCTATAGGGCCCTGACCAAAAGCCTGTTGGTAAACTGAAAGATTCCACATGATTTCATGAGCATTTAGAATAGACTGTAAATTCCACTGAGTTTTTTGATAGTAATATCTACTTTTCAGAGCAACTTGTGTGTAATAGTCGGTATTCAGAACTGTGTGAAAACACCATCTTGAGGAGAAATGCTGTTCTAGATGAGTTACATTTATGTAATCTTCCTCTAATTGTACTCTTTCTCCTATGCTGCTCAGTCCCCAGGGAAAAACTTTCCCCCTACTCATTCTCATCTTTTGACAAGCTAATAAATTACTTGGTCCAAAATGCATGAGGGATTACATGAAAATCATCTTCAGCATAGTTTCCCATGGAAATAGTTGTGTATAGTATGTATCTTTTAGATACTGAAATGAGTATTAATTGAGCTACTTTGTGTAAAGGTGGTGACAGAATTGCAATGAGATTTCCACAGTCTTGGGTGAGGGGAAAAAAAAAAAAGACAAAGCTACTGTTAAGTCCTTACCTCATTTCCTAAGACAAAACACTTTGCAATTTTGTGCAAAGAAAGTGTGTTTAGATATTTTGTTCATCAGGTGTCACTTTATGAACAAGGTGAAGTGCGAGAAAGGACTGCTATCCAGGGTATGGCTGCATTTCTGATATCCTTGCTTGAAAGGACTTCAGTGATCTAGAAAATTTGAACACAGCCCTTGTGTACATCCAAGCTTCTGTTCAGAGCACTTCTCGGATATAACAGAAAAAGTTTCCTGTTATAAAATGGCATTTAAAAAGCTAATTTGTTTTTCTAATAATTAACCTAATTAAGCTTTGCAATACTGATTTGTATGGTTTGTTTTGTAGTTTTTTGTATCTGAAATTACTACTGCCTGGAAGGCCACACTTTGCAGAATCCATTAGTGTAAGGGCTAATGATTTAGCATGGCCTTTAAACTTCAACAATACCATTGCTTCTTGCTAGTGTGTGCTGGCAGGACCCAGCTCTTTGGCAGTGAAATGACTCCATGGTACTAGCAAAGAATATTTAAAAAGGAAAAACAAAACTTTAAATGATTGCTGAATACCTATGACATGATTAAGTGCTTCCAGTATCCTACAAAGACAGACATAGAATATTGAAGATCTGTCTCCTTGCTCTTGTCCTTAGGCACTGCAGTATAGAGCAATCCAAAACCATCCTTACTAGAACTTAATGCTAAGAATGCAGCTCAAGAAATGTATCTCAATACATGTGCTGCTGCTATAGATCTCTATATTAGCACACCATGATTTGTTGATGCTTACAGATGAGCATTTGATAAATAGTTGGCAGTTATAATTAGTTTATGGGCAATCCTAGTGTTGAGTAATATTTCTCTCAGCTAAGCTATTTCTTTGTCTTCCCAAATTGTATTTGAAATACTGAAACCACACAAATAGGGGTACCACTCCTTCTTTTCTTGTTCCTTAAAGGCCACTTGTGTTCTGTTCTTAAATATACAAGGATGTTGAAGAGTGAATTTGGGATGTGTTTGTCTGAACTGAAATTGCCTTGCTTGCAATGCTTTGGACTCTTTATATTGCAAAGCCCTTTTGTCCGGTTTTGTGGGTTTATATGGAAGATAATAATTCTGCCTTTATTACATTCTGGAAATGGCAAAATATTCTTGTCACAGGGTAGTCAGATCCAAGGAGGATCTTGCCCCAAGACAGTATTTCTGCTACAAGGCAGTATCTTAACAGATGGACTTCTCATTAGATGTTCATGTCACATCCACTAGGACTGTCAACTTTGGATTGAGAATGAAATTCAAATTGGCTGCAGATAATTACTTCCTCACCAGGCAGAACTGTGAGATCAAAGATCAGAAGTCGAAACTTGTCAGGAACTTTTTGTTCTGTATCATTCCTTCTCCCCTCTTGGCTGTTGCAAATACCAAGACATTAAGCAAATTCAGTTGCATTTATACAACTTCATATAAATCAAACATACTAAAAATTGCAGAAGTTTAGATAATGCCAGGTATTACCACAATCTAAAGAACAGGGAATACTGTCAGCATTAGGAAACCTTTATCTTGTTCCTCACTCTACCAAGAACTTTGCGTCTGTTGTATGAGACTTTCTCTTTTGTTCATCCTGTCAAAATAAACATTTTTAAGGCCTGGACTCTCTCTTACTTGTATATCTATGATGGAGATATTACTGTGATCACAGTGTAATGTTGCTCTGCCCAGGCTGTCTAGCCTGTGGGTGTGTAGATCTCGTCTGTCCATCTGTCTGTCTCACTGTTAAGTATTGCAGCCAGAAACTCACTGAGAGCTATTTGAGTATTTATTCTGCTGCTTGATAGATTTTGCAGCTTGCACTGAGTTGAATGATCCTGTAGCTAGTTTCCTACTGGTGTCTAAGCAACCCAATTTAAAGCTAGCTCAGGTAGACTGGTAGTCAGAGAAGATAGTTGCACCCACTCAATTAAACATTTCATTTAACAAAGCTCTCAGCTTATCAATGTGTTAAGTCCAGACCTGGCTTATTGTTGTGTACTTAATAAATAGGAGTGATATCCCAGGCTTAGGTGGATTGAAGGTTTGGGCCTTTATTAAAGATTCAGTAGTCCCTCTTGTAGAGCAAAGGACAAGTCACACTGGATTTCTTTGCAACAGCTATGAAACCACTTCAGTCCTTGATACAGACAAAACTGACCTAAGGTCCCTAGTTGGGGATGTGTTTTATTATTTGGAATGCAAATAGTGGTTGTTTTTCTATATATTTTATCAATAGTTTTTATGGAGTTTTTTCTTGTTCCTCCTCTATTATCTCCCATTCTTTTCCATTTACTCCCACGCCCTACAATACAGAAGGTATCTCATTCATCAAACACAGATGTTTTTCAAGGTAAAAAAAAAAAAAGTTTAAACTGACTGACATTAAAGCATTCTACACTATGTTGCAAGGTGGTCCAGGGAGACACCGTTAGCCTTTGAAAATGTAGAAGCTTAAAAATAAGCATTAATTTGGCAGGAGTTATAACCTAATTTATTTTATCCTGTACTAAATTTCATTGTGCAGCTGGCTGATCAGCTGTGGCCTGATGACGCTTGAGATACACAGTGTTGTGCGATGGACCATATTTCCATCTTTTCCTTGACTGTGCTCATTCTCTTTTAGAATGCTTTGCTCCCGAGGGACAGAGGAAAGGCTGTTCTTTTGTTTTGGAGTGAACGTGCCTCTCCCTGGACTCCCATGCAAGAACTAGACATTAGAGGATCTAACGCAGTGATGTCAAGAAACCTGTAAACCTCCTAATTAGACATTTCTTAAGCGTGAAACAATCAAACTTGGGGTTCTGCCCACCTCCGGGGAGCAGGCATATAGAGAAGCTGCTGTTTTGCCACTTCATTATCACCTAGTGCACGGAATAGGAAAACTCTGATGTCACCCAGTTGCTATAGCAACACCATCCTTGCTTATCTCTGTTTCTCTGGCAACAATCCCTTACTTTCTTCTCTACTCACACTCTCTTTGTTACTATAAAATTCCTTCATTGTGGTTTATATATTCACAGTTCTTGTCGGGTCATTCCTTAGATTCAGACTCAGTGTCTTCCTTATACAGAGGATTACTGGACTTCTGTCATTTCACATTAATTTTGGTAGCCTTTGAAACTGGAAAAGAAAACCAAACCATTTAGGAGGCTATAGTGAGGTGTGGTAATAGAGTTGTTAGAAATTAAGTTTCATTTTATAGGGTGTAGGATTCATTTAAGTCTGTAGGGTCTGGGTTTCAGGTTAGAGACCTGGGAGTCCTTGGGGGAGAGTTTAATGCCTGGGTCCCAATTGGCTGCTCTCCCTCAGAAGCAGATAAAATTTACAGTCTGAAATCATGAGTACATAAGGAAAGCAGCCAGAAGTGATATGAAGGGCTGGGATTCTGTGAAGGGTTCCAATGTGTGTAGAATCAATTACAAGATAAGAATATTTATAGAGAAGTTCAGATTTGTAGCATGTTTTAAGTTAGAAGGGACATCCAGAGGTCCCCATCTGTTCTAACCCCTTGCTCAAAGCAGATCTAATCAGATCAGGTTGCTCAGAAAAACTGTTCAGCTCCATTTTGAACACCTTCAAGAACAGAGACTCCACAACCTTTCTGTGCAATTGTTCCAATATTTGACTGCTCTTACTAAAAAAACTGTGGGGGGAGCAAGGGGAAGAATTTCCACTGTTCCAACTTGCGTCTGCTGCTTTGCGCTTCTTGTCCTATTGTTTGTTGTGCACCTCCAAGCACAGTTCATCTGTCTTTTGCATCCTCTACCAGGTAGTTTTCTCCCTGACCATCGTGATGGCCCTTCACTGAACTCACTCCAGTATGTCTTGTACTGCAAAGCCCCAAACTGGACATAGTGCTGCAGATGCAGTACACAAGTGCCAAGTAGAGGGGGAGGGGAAACCTTCCCTGGACCTGCTAGCGACAGTCTTATTAACAGCCTGGGATGTAGTTGGTTTTCTTTGCTGCAAGGGTGTGTTTCTCACTCATGGTCATCTTGGCATCCACCAGGATCCCCAGCTTCTGTTCTGCAGAGCTGCTTCCCAGTCAGTCTCCAGCTATATTGTTGCATGGAGTTATCACATCCTAGATGACAGGTTGCATTTGCTTTTGTTGAACCCTGAGGTTCTTGTCATCTCATTTTTCCAGCCTCCCTGGCTTCCTCTAGGTAGCAGCCCTACTGTCCAGTGTATTGACCACTCCCCCTAATTTGTGGTCATCCACACACTTGCTGAGAATGCCCTCTGTACAGTCATCCAGGTTGTTAATGAAGACATTAACTAGATCCCTGAGGGAAGCCATTTGTTGGCTGGCTGCCAGCTGGACTTTGAGCCTGACACTTTGAGCCCGGCAGTCCTGACAATTTTCAATGTACCTTGTTGTCCACTTACGTAACTGGTATGTCACCAATTTGGTGATAAGGAGGCTGTGTCAGAGACCTTGATAAAGTTTAAGTATACAACATCTGCTGCCCTTGCCTTGTTCGCAGCACCTATCACCTCATACTACGCAATGAATTGGTACAGGCATGATTAACATGCCTAAAGGCCTTAGCTACTAGGGACAAACAACATAACTCTGAGAACCAGGAGGAGGCAAAGCTAGGATCCTTTTACTTATTTCTCTCCCCTTCTCTATTTACTTTTTGGTTACAGTGGAGGATCTGGTTCAAGCACTTAGGAAAACCAGAGGGGGAAGAAAAAAAAAAAAAAAAAGGAAAATGAGTCACTGTTTTTTATTACAACTAAAGTTAATACCAACCTAGAATTTTCAGAACAAGTTAAAGATTTTTATTCCTATGGCTAATAACTGAATATTCCGATTTTTTGTGTACTACCGAAAATAATTTAATGATTTGGTAGCTGAAGAGAAGGTAAAAAAATCTTGATATTGTTGGTAGCAGCTACTTTGGTCATCCATTCCCAAAGATACATTCGATCACAAAGTTAGAGAAAAATCACCCTTGCTAACATTCATGTGAGTCTTTTGTGTAAGTATTCCTGTCCATTACAGCGAAAATTTATCACTGTATTCTACAAGTAGAATAAAATCTGCATTGCATTGTGTATCTGCAGAGACAGACATGTTTATGTTCATGTAATATAGTGCAATATTAATCACTGGAGAAGTAAAAGGACTATTCCTAAAGCTCTTATTCGCAGCTTTTATGTTAGCTCTTTTCAAATTTATGGATTGCTAGATTCTGTGTATTTATGTATTGTGTCAGCACTGGAGCAGTTTATCATTTAACACTTATCTCACTGAAGAGTAATACACTCTTTCCATATTAGGTAATTTCTGAAACCCTTGTATATAATAAAATGCATACACTATAAATTTATAAAAACAAATTTGAATTTGCTTCAAAATTGATTACTTCCTTTTAGGCAAAGTAACTACTTTGTCTTTCCTATTATTATTGCTGTCTGATGTTTCAGTATTCTGTCATTGTCTGTACAGTTGTTGTGGCCTGCATAATAGTCTAAAGAAGGAGATATGGAAAGAATCAATGAAAGGCAGTTTTGTTTTATAGAATAGATGTTTGCTATCAGTGTATTTCTAAATGAATTGTATCAGGGAATTTAACTACCTTAGAACTCATCTCTAAATAGCTAAGTAGCAGTTAAGATCCCAAATAAATATAGGAAACAAACAGTATCTTTACATACATTCTTGACACTCTTTGTCTATAGTCATAATGAATATATGAGCTCATTTCAGCTACTAGTTGGAGAGATAGATATAACCTTTACTGGAAATTCCTCTTTGTGCTATGAGAAGAAGAAATGGACTGTATTTTTCCAACTTTCATTATGGAATTAGGGATTGCAAGAAAATAGTTAGGTGGGGGCTGGATATTTCTTCCTGATGAGGTAGTTTGTTTAATTTTTTTAGATATTCCCATGTTCGTGCCTATTTCTTTTTTACTATTTTGTGTTCAGTGATACTGGATGAGATGTTAAGGGTATGTTTGTATCTAGTTGCAAGAGCTATTTCATGTAATATTTCAATGAGTAGTCTAGAGCTTGTCTCAAGGCAACTTCTTGTTCTGTTCAGGAAAGGTGTTTAACACTGCACTAAAGTACTACTAGTGAGAAAACATTAGAACCCTTGTCCTAGTATTTTCCTATACCCCTTTTCCCAGACATTCTCACACACACACACTGCCACTCCCCCCAAGGGTTTAACAGAGGAGGCAGGGTGGCCAAAGCCTGTCAAGTTGAGCATTCAAAGTTGAGTGTGTAGAAAGAAAATAGGCTGTTACCTATGTGACAAGGAGCCTGGAGAGGAACAGAGGAGATATTGCCCAATCTGAAACATTAATTGAATATTTGATTAAAAAAAAAAAAAAAAGAAGCAAGATTAGGCCAGGGAGAATGGTCTCTGGCATCCAGGGTTTATCTTTTGAAAACATAATTTTAAAAAAAAAATTCTGACTCTTGCTTATTGCATTTTATGACCTTTGTATGTTAGTCATTGTTCTTGAGATGGGAGCAGAAATAATAGTTGAGAAGCAATCAGAATTTATAGTTCTAAATAGCAGTCTTGACAGTTTCTCAATAAAAAGTAATTCAACAAATTGCCAACACTTTTCCTGATCAGAGTACTATTCATAATGCAACAGATAAGTGACATCAGGCTTGGCAGGCTAGTAATCAGCATCCAACACATAATCTTTGTCATTTGGTATGTATCTGCTCTGTCACATTGGCAATTGGTCATTATCCCATGCCTGTTCGGTTCCTTGCCCTGCAGCAAGATTTTTGAATGTAAAGAACATCTTACAGGAAAACTAAATGAATCAATCATTACTCTACCACCTCCATTCTTGCCATGTGGGATTAAAAGTTGTAGTTGAGAATTTAAATTACAGCTTAAAACCTACATTTATAATTGTTATTATATTGTATTAATTAATTATATTTGTTATCAGAAACTTCTGTATTATTTATTCTAGCAATGAATTTTGTGGTTTGCTGCTCTGCGTAGTCAAAGAACAGTACATTCTGGATACTTGAACTTTCTCACTTGGTTTTCCCCATTCTTTCTCATCTATGATAAAAGATTTCCTAGCAGTTTAGCTCTGTCTTAGTGAGATTTTACTTTGTGGTTTGTTTTTTTGGGGGGTGGTTTGTTTTTGTTTTGTGGTTTGGTTTTTTGGTTTTTTTAGAGGTCACTTAAAATGTGTGACCTTTTCATGGTGGTTTAACAGAGACAGTGGAATCGGGAGTGAATCAGTAGATTTTGGTAGATGAATTAATTATAACAACAGAAACCATATTCTTTTAGTTAGTACAGTTGGGGTTGCATTTCTGTAGCTATAAGGAAATAATAAAGCATTACTTAATTGTTGCAGTGTTATGCTGCTTTTAATTTTCATGTGCCTCCCAGTTTATTAGGACATCAAGTACAAGGTGTTCAGGATGTGTCTAGATTTGTAATACTACAGTAAATTTATCATCATACCCATATGTCTTATAAGTTATTTTGTTCTGCAGTATTCCTGATGTGTTTTGCATGGCATCTGAGCATATCTTCATGAACCATCTTTCTCTGCCTATATTCAGATACTGTCACTTGAGGTGGTGGTTGCTCTTTATGTCAAAAATCTTGGGTGGACATTTTGGAAAGTACTTCTACCGTCTAGCTGCTTGGTTTTAAGTTAGCCAAGTAGTTTTCACAGACTTGCTTTATAGCCAGTGTAGAAGGCAGAGAGGATCTGAATAGTGATTGAGAACTTTGTTTAGATTATCCTGTTTCCAGGAATACTGCAGGGAGTACCGGCTAGCCAAATGAAGTGTCTAAATAGTGCAATGGGAATATTTTCCTTATATTGCATATAAGGCCTGAAAGCATCTTAAAACCCTCACTTGGGCTGTACAGGCGGTCTCAAAGCTGCAGATGAGCTCTCTCTGGTGAAAGGAAAGAGAGGTGTTTAATATGATGGCTGTCCGGGGATGTAGCCAGTGGTGAATGATTTATGTGACTTTTTCTTATTTTTCCTGGCATAATTATGACTTCCTCTGATTGCATATTCTTGTTGCCTAGACTTGAGGACCGTGTTCCTCGATGCTGAAGAGTTGCATTCTACAATTTCTTACTCATGTCTTTCATGCATTTTTCCAGCTGTTGGCTTGAGACAGATGAATTTTTAGTTACTCTTTATATAAATACATCCAAATTACAATGTCTGAAAATGCTGTAGTAAGTCGTCAAGATGGCACTTTATAGCTACTGTGTATCTTAGACTGCATCATGCTACTCCTGTTACTTCAATCTGTAGTTAAAAAAGCAAAATGACAACTGTTGAGAGAAAATGAGTTGTGTAATGCCACTTTTGTTTTGCAACACTGGAAGTCCAGACAGTTAAGTTCTGGCATTTCCTTTATAGAGTTTGTATATCTGCCTTTTAAAATGCTTGGGTGAGACTGGGTACAAGAAAGCATTTTTTTATATGCTTCAAATCTAGTAAAAGAGAAAATTTAAAAAGCAGAAAAAGGAAAGTTACCATTGATAAATTGCTAGAAATGGTCAAGAAATGGATCAAATAAGATTTGCTAATGAAAATAAGTATTTGTTTAGATATTAAGAATAGCTAGAATGCAAAGCAAGTTGTAAGTTTATTCAAAAGTAACAGGACTAGGTCATGAATACTTTGAAGTGAAAGTTTGCAAACATAAGCATGTATTTTTTTTCATCAATACAATAATTCTAAAACAAATACTTCCCATCAATATGAGACCTTAAAATTACATAATCTTGATTCTTATTTACATTACACATCTACCCTATTCAGTTTGAATACAAATGCTACGGAGTGGTCTCTTCAGAGGAGGGAAGAAACGAAGGGTAGGAAGTAAGAAATCCGATTGCTGATTTAGCACATGGCACTCAGATGTGAAAAATTCACTGTGATTTTCACTTTCTAGGTCAGACTGAATCACTTGGCTGGGTTTTGTTTGCACATCTCGTTGGTGACCTGCTGCTTCCATTTAGCACATACTCTAGAATGCTCTTTAAAAAATATAGCAGTTTTCCATCTGCTGTTCTCTCAACAGACTTTATAGCCCTCTCAACTGCTTGCATCTTCCAAAGAAAAGTAGTTGCCTGCAATCTTTCCTACTGTCAGTGCTGTCAGAAGTATCTGCTTGGGTTTCTTCTTCTGTCCCATTAGAAATGGGCAACGCAGTCATTGTGAAATAGTCTCCGCTTTTGTGTCTATTGCCATTTTAAGGCCTATTTACTAATCAAGGAAATGCAATGTTAAGCGCTTTTTGTTACTAAATAGATCCTGATAGTTAATCACATTGTGGAAAAATAATCTACATGTTTAAGTATAGAATGCTTTTATAAGGAAACATGTGACCACAGTTTGTCAGTATACACCATACACAAATGTCTTAGCATGCTAATTCAACATCTTTTGCTCCCTTGAGTCTCTTTACGTAATGCTGATGCACAACACCCATTTTATATTACTCCAATATTTTTATCAGTTTCTACATAATCTTTTAATGACATTGATTTATAAAAATGTCAGCCATGTATTCTTTGTAGCACAACAAATGTTAAACTGATTCAGTTTCAACTTCTTTGCTAGGCTCTTCTCCTTTCTGAAGAATTACAATAACCTACTTGTTTAGAAAATAAATTTTTATTTTAAGTAGCTTGACAAACTTGGTAGTAATCTCTGGTGGTTCAGTGTAACAGCAGCCATATGGAACTGTAATTTCAAAGTCCCACAGATCTCATTTAGTTTTATGCTATGTTGGATTACATGTCAAAATTGTCTTCATGCCATCTGTAAGAGTTCTTACATTCCGAATTATTTTATTGTAGTTTTACTGTAGTGCTTGATATCTAGAGATTCATTCTTTACATCTGTTACCAACATTTGATTTCTTAAAGATTCTATACAGCTTAATTTTTCCCATATCATGTCTTGTAGGTCAGGCTCTAGAAATGTCCTGAAAAAATCCAAGTGATTTTAAAGATGAGGTAATATGCGTGTTAGTGAATGTGGTAAACCGCAGGAATTTATTTCATTTAGCTTCAGCACTCGAGAGTGCTGTTCTGCTTGCTTACCATTCCGTCTTTCTGTAGTACACCAAGATGCCTTCCCTTTCACGTGTAATTGCTTGGCTTTTCCCACTGAAAACATCTCCTGAGGACACTTACACATACTGTCATGATGGCTGTTGAAAGGAAGGAAATGTGAGGAGGAAAAGACGAAAATGGGTGAATTATACTTAAAAGAAGTAAAAAGTTAATCTGCTTTGTTATTTTTGGGTACCAAAAGAGAAAGCTTTTCAGAGCCAAAAAGGTGGGAGCTATTGCCTTCATAGCCCTCAGTTTTGCCTTATTAGCACAGTCTTTTTCTTCTTTTACACAAATGCCCGTGATCACCCATTAGAGTGCCTCACTGACTTTGCAACTTGTCCCTGTTTGTATGTGCAAACTTATTATTGTGGTCAAAGATTGGGTAAAAGAGTTTTCAGACTGAGTCTTGCTTGTGGAACTGCTGCAGGCTATGCAATCATTTTAGAATGCTTTGGAAGAGAAAAAGTGGGAAAATCAAAACAAAACCTCAAGTGACTTTTTAGCAGATGTTTTAATCCTTGATTCATGGTCAAGCTTTTTCTTGGTTCAAATGAGTCTTCTGTTTTCTTTCTATTTCACTGTCCTCTGGCCGAAGTTCCTTTGAAAAAGTGAAGCACACCAGTGTACTAAGTGAGCAGTAAGGCAGTAAGTTGCAGCACTAACATGATGATTGGAGACCTTCCTAGGCCTTTAGCTTCTGTTATATTCTTTTTTTTTTTTTTTCCTTCTTATGTCTTTTTTTCCATTTGGACTATTAAGCAAATTAATCTATTTTTAGGGGGGCTACATCTTATGATTTTACAGCATTTGATACTATGGGTCTTGTGTCAATTACTGCTCTTAGATGCAGTTATAACGTGAAAAATAAAATCCAGAATTTGGCCTATATGGTGTATTTATTTTTTTTTAATTAATTTTCTTTTCAAGGAAGCAGTTAAGAACTTTCTCTGTTTAATCCTGTCTTGGTTTCTCACTTTTATCAAAACAAAACTTTTCATGGCCAGTTTCACTCTGAAATGAATGTATGCAAGTAGAAGTGGATACTAGTTTTGTTTGTTAGGTAGACAAAATACAAGATCCTGCTGCACAAGAGGAATGTCAGAGTATCTGGGGTATTTGAAACACTCTTGGGATACTGAGAATGGATCCAGCCTTATTAGACTTGATAACATTTGAAGAGCTGTACTGAAATCACTTGATGGTCATTTGACTGCAATTAGATATAGTTGATGTGCTCTTGCCATAGCTTGTTAAGTTGGCCATCATCAGTACTTCTCAGTATCTATTATCTTATTTTTCCATTTTATTTTAGACTGATCTTAGAATAGTCATAAGGGTTGTTCTTTTTGTACTGTTGTTTCAGCTACAGTTATAATACAAGTTTCATCTGCAATTGCAGGCTTTAAGCACTGTCTCCAAATAACAGTACTTATTAAGAACAAACTTGATCTTAAAAACTGAGACTTTGTTAGAAATATGAACTTAAAAATGCTTTACAAATGCTTACTGTATTTAGTCTTGAGTTTACAATTATAACACATATACATTTCTGCCTTTCTGAAATAGCTGATCTCTTTTGTTTTGACAGCTTGTTGATGGGATACTGTCTTGTTTCCCTTAACATTAGCAACAAAGAGGATAAAGTGTTGTCTCACTCTGCCCAATAAGTGGTTTACATTTTAATGAGAGAAGCTTAATTTTTGGTCTGATTCTTTGCTCTGTGGGGTCACTGTATCACCAAGGACTAATTTTTCCAGATAAATGAAAAGGTATATTTGAGGAACTCAGCAGGGATTTCTTGAGAAATCTTGACCTATATGTGTCTGTAGAACCAAATGGGATCCATTTGAGTGTGCTGAGAGAACTGGCAGACGTCATTGCAAGGCATTGTTAGATTTGCCAAGCTGTGGATATTGGGAAGTTTGGAGACTGGGGGAGGTGGGAACACATTGCCCAGAGAGGTTGTGGAATTTCTGTCTTGGGAATTTTTCTGACCCAGCTACACACAGACCTAAGCAACCTGGTCAGAATTCAATGCTTATCCTACTTCAAGGAGGATGTTGGAGTTAGATCCCATACTAAGGTCCCTTCTGACCTGTAAGATTATAAGAGAACAGATTTGTACAGATTTGAAATGTCTGTCAGAAGATGTTGGATTTTATTTTCCTCGTTGCTGAGGTAATCCTGTTTTATTTTGTAACTTCTCTCTACCAATAATGAAAAAATTGAAGCAAAATAGTTACAGAATTATTAAAACATGTTATTGCCTCAAAATGTTTGTTTATCTGTCTTTTGGAGAATCTTTTGGGTGTGGGTCCCCACCCTTACTGGTTCATTTAGACAAAGGAAGATCTTGTGCTGTCTCAGGTTTCTGTGATCTATAAATCCATATGTATACAGGGATATTTAAATGCAGATTAGGTACAAAACAAGCTTTGAAAGAACAAGAGAAGAGAACGAATACATATCTTGTATTTGATAAAGTACTCTCTTCACTTTAGAAGGCAGGGCTGAGAGATAATCCATCAGCAATCTTCTGTTAAGAAAATTATGAAGACTGCAGTCTTGGTGGTTTTAATGTTACACCACGCTGTAAGGCACACTACCATATTTGCTGACTTTCAGAACAAAACACTAAAGATATTTTGAGCTGCAGAAGCCAGACACTAGCTAGAGGTGTAACAGGTTCCTACCAAATGTGTGTAAAAAGTGGAATAAATGCATGCACTCTACAGTTCTTGCTGACTGATAATCAGTAGAAATTTGCTCAATGCAATATATGAGCTATCAAGATTTCACCTGTAAGTTATCGGAGAAAGGGAAAAAGTCTTGGGGGTTGGGGGGGAGTAAAGAGAACCTGTGTTTCAGAAAGTGTGAATTTTAGGATCTTGACTGAGTGATGTGCCTTCTGCTAATTTTGAGAACCTTGTTAATGTTTCCCTTTCACTAGCCTTGGATCAGATAGCTATTTCTAAGATCACCAGACTATCGGTTAAAAATACTTTCACTTCATATGCCTGTATTACCCTGGTGGCTAAATGCATTACAGATTCATAGCTGTCATCACTGTTCACTCTTATTTCCTCCTGCAATACAGACAGTTCCTGTGGCTGTTACAATGTGTGACCTTTCTGCATTTCGTAAGGTTTCATTCCATTTTTGTGTGTATCTTCTTTGCTCTAAAAACTATATTCACAGTATCTTTAAATCTTGGTTTTTCCTTCCTTTTAGAGATTATCTGTGTTATTGTCTAAAATCTTACCTGAAGCTGTATTTTTATATCTGTTTACTGAGCTCTTGTAGTACTTCATATTTTTTCCCTCTGAACAAACACCTTATGCTCATTGCAGAGCCAAGGAACTAACCTATACATTGATCAATTTGAAAAAGAAATGCCTGAGGCAGTGCAAAAAATATTTCATGAGGTTGAAAGCCAGCTACGCAAAGGAGTTTGTTGTTAGTTTACTGTGTAATATTTCTGCACCATGACACAGTGCAAGAGGTATTAAAGGACAAAAGATAAATATTTCTAAGTGAATCTGCAATATATTTCAAATTGTATTAGGAGAGGGAGGAAATTCTGTTATGTGTATGCATATTGGAGAAGAGAAAAATACTCTTTTTTTTTTTTTTTTAATTAAATGCTCAGTTTAAGTTTTACATTCGTCTTGTCAGCTGCATAAATGTAGAATCTTTTTATTACTGTTGTGTGGAAAGCCCATGAGCTGAAAGTTCATTGTATTGAAAGGGTGATTTTTAAGTAATAGTCTGGAAAACTGCTGAGGGTAGGGAATATTCCGTTTATAGTAGAGCACTGAGTATTGTGTATGCCTGGATATATATCTCCTTGCTCCCTGGGGAGTCACTAAAATATCTTTAGGATACTTGCAACTTCCCCCAAGGCTTTTTTTTCCCCCTTTTTTCTGTCCTGTCATGTTGCCTTAGCCACTTGCCCATGGTTCTGTGGAGATAGCAAAATAGTTGGAAGAGCAAAGAAAAGTGTGGAGACCTGTCCCATATATGCATCTACTTCTCCTGATTATTTTGCCAAAATTTCCTTTTTCTTCACTTCTTGGTGCCAGAATCCTGATGAGTGCTTCTAAAACTACAAAGAATAAGGAATTTTTTGCAGCAAATTTTGAAGAATTAAACCTGGATGGTTTTAATGTAGAAAGGTAAATATTAATGTACTGACAGTGAGTAATTGCTTTCATGATACGTACATTGAAGAACTGCAGATTGGTCACCTTTCACACTGCTTCAAAACCATACTTCCTTTTACAAAGGAGATATGCGAGTTTTCTAATGGTTTAAAGTAAAGAGAGATGCTTTGATCAAGTGCTGTCCCCAGTACTGTGCTGTAAAGGTAGTTAAAACAGCACATTGTTCATGAAGGGAGGGTTTGGAAGGGCAGCCAGCACCGCCCTTGAGTTACTGAGCACTGCTGTGTGTCTGGTCCTTGCAGCATTCTTTTAAGAGTGCCTAGTTCACTGGCTAAGACAGAAAAGAAATGTCTGGTTGAGTCATAGCTGTTGGTATGCTTTAACTAGACCCATTATGAAGAACTGTTTCTGATAGTCCACAGGTTATTACAGCAGCTGTACCAGATGAATTCTAGGAGAATGCTCTCTGTGAAGCTAGTTCTGCATCTGATATTACTACTGGCTATCCAATTGTAAGTGGTTTTATAATAGATTTCATAAGAGAGAAGGGACTTGCATGTTAATGATGTAACTGTTCCGGCAACTTTGGCAACAGCTGTCATGATACAGAGTTTCTATGAATTCCGTGAATTACAAAAGCAGTATAACTTTCTCCTCAGCATTTTCTTTTCCTTCTGGAAGGCCTAAACTCTGTAGCTTTCTATGGGAATAGGGACTCAACTATCAGAAGGCCCTCACAGGGAACAACTCTGAATCAAAAAAGCAGCAGTCAAAACTTTCCTTATTCTCACTAGATATTTGCAATCCAGTTGTGTAGTCCTCTCTTTTATTAATAGAATGAGAGAAGCTAACATCATGGGCTTTGAATGTTTGCCTTTGGAGCATCAGTTTGGATCCCAGGTGGTTGGAATGAGTACAAAACCAGTCCTGGTCTGCCTAACAGAACCTTAAGGATCTTGCTTTTTTCCTGTTTGCTGTTTCAAGTCAAGTTACTAATGTTACTTAGCTTATCAGTAAGATGTCGTTTGGATGCCATAGGAAGTAATTTTTGATTTGTGCAATGAAGTCAAACTTTATTAAAAGCTTGATATGAATTCAAAAGCTTGAATTCAGTTCTGAATTTAATCAGTGCATGAGACATTTATATTAACATAGTATTGATAAAAATGTGTTAAATGTAGAAATGGTAGAGTGAAAGCAGATACTGGGTTCTCTGAATCTTACATTACATACTGTTAATTATTTTATATATAGTACATATCATTACATATACAATTTTACATTATGTGTGTGTTTTCATATTCCATTTAGAGATGTGACTGTCCCAATGAACATGAAACATTAAAAAAAAAAATCAGTTAAGCAATGCAGCAAAAAATGAAGCACCATGTTTTCCTTACAGATTGGTTAGTGTGTTTCTAGGTAACAATGTTTGTTTGATGTTTCTAGAACACTAGAAATTGTAGACCAGCATTTCTATCACGTGGTACACAGAAAGCGTCAGAAAGATTCAGAAACAACAATTGGATATGATTTTAAATAAAGGGATTTCCCCACACTTACCTTAATT
This sequence comes from Gorsachius magnificus, assembly GCA_034008185.1. Taxonomy (NCBI): domain Eukaryota; kingdom Metazoa; phylum Chordata; class Aves; order Pelecaniformes; family Ardeidae; genus Gorsachius; species Gorsachius magnificus. The sequence continues at coordinate 32,679,490 of CM067088.1, read as the reverse complement.
ACCTTATAAGCTAATAAAAAAAATCCTATATACTGCTCTAGAGAGACATTTCCTGTGATGTTTTAGGCAGTAATTTTGCTTCTTGCTTTGCAAGAAGAGAAGACTTGAAAACCTGAAAAGCATACTATTTGATTCATTATGCTATTATTATTATTAAATATTATTATTTCTAGCTCAGCAGCTCTAGTGATCTTGGTTACTGAATGTGATATCCTAGTTTCATTAAGAGAATGTCAATAACATGTAAATAGTCATATTATCTTGGGCCCACTTGCTAATTGGTTGCACCAGATTTTAGAGGCTCTGTGTCTGGGGGCAGACCTTCTGTCTATGTCTTCCCACAGAAGGTGGATCATGCATCTTCCCAAATACTCCAATTCCTGGACAAGTTGGTGGAACTTGGTCAGAAGTCTGACATAGTTATATTAAAAGTTTGCAGAAGTTGAGTTACTTCAAGTGAACCTGCTGTGGTCTCAGTAAACCTAAGTTTCTCCTCAAAGCTGCTGCTTTGAAACATTTAATATTGGGGGTTTCCATTTGAGTATCTTCTGTTGTATATGTGATACTTTTACAGTGCAAGGCGTAGTATGGTTTTGCAGAATTACAAAAAATAAGGAATGAGTGATATGGGAAAGCAAATGTAGAGAACTCAACCTTTTTGTTGGGCCAGCATAGGCTAAATTTCTTTGTGACAAGGAATTATTATTAAGAGACTAATACCACCATAAAGAAATTCAATATTACATACAGATGTATGATTCTGTTACATGACGTTGTCGGTTCTGTACAGCATAGCATTATAATGAAAGCAAGGAAGAATGGTATGAAACACAGGTAGAAAAATAGTTTATGTGACATTACAAATGTGACTCAAAACACTTACAAATTTAAGTGTTTGCCATGTTACTCAGCTACTGTTTTGTGGGTCTCCGTGGGTATTGCTTCCCTAGGGATTTGTAAAGGCACTTGAACTGAAGATATTTCTTGGCACTGCTGGGGTTCATTTAAGTCAGTACCATCTCATGCAGGATGTTTCTGCTAGTCAAAAACAAACATATATTGTGTGACTGACTTAGTGAAAACTCCTAAAACTAAGTGCCATATCTCCTCCTGAATTTCAGTGAGGGCTCCAAGGCAGGAAACAAAAGGGGCGTATGTTGCCATTTGCCTACAGCATGAAAGCCCCCTCCTGCCAAACCGTTGTGCTTTGTTATATAAGACATTGTTCCTGCTGTGCATTTTTATGCCAAATGTTCCCTGTGGTTGGGCACATGGGATCTAACTACCTTCTCACAGTTGCATCAAAGCAAATGAGCTGTGACACTGCTTGCCTATTTTTAAATAAGTTCAATGTTGTCCGTCTAATGAAATGCTAAAGCACATTCTGCCTGTGGGAAATGCAGTCTTTGCATGGAAGAATAGTTAGGTAGAAGGTTTGTGTGTTTTATTTAAAAAAAAAAAAAACCAACAAAAAACAAAAACGAAAAACACCAAGTATGTGTTCTGAATGTTGCCATAAACAGCCAGCATTTAACTTAAGTAAATCTTGAGCTGCTGATTTTTAGTTAGAATGGGTAGCATTTGCATTCTTGAAGAATTGGGTATTGACTGTGATAAATGCGTTAACCAATTAGGGGACACTTCTGAACTGTGAGCATGGAAGTTCTTGTACATGGAAGTAACTTCTTACCTTTGTAATGGGAGTTTATGGCTGTGCTGTGGAAAGTAGATTAATGAATGTATGAAGATTGGAAGATCATCGCTTTTATTTATGTAAATCCAGTTTGCTTGATTGACATGGTGTCCCATTTAAATGAATATTGAAATTTAATTAAGAGAAGCTCTGGCTTCTATTTAATTTAATGTTGAGTCCCCCAATCCTGATATTTTTTACTCCTGTACTCAAGTCTGGGTTTTGGCTGCTTGAGATAATTTCCATATTCCTCTGCAGGTTTGGCAACTTCTTATTCTGTTTTTACATTTTTTTGATTAATCTCTTTTACTTTATTTGAAAGCCTACTGATAACCTGTCATAGAGTATGATCTCATTTCTCTCCTTGAGTATAGAACCACACTAACTCATCAAAGGACTACTTTTTGGCTGTAACTGATGCAGCTGACTGACATGCATGGGATCAGTTTGTAATAGCATCATTAGGGTTTTCACAGCACTTCACAAAAGGTGATGCAATCATCACAGTTATGTGCCAGTTATATTTGTGCTGGTTATATATCATACTTAGAATAGTGCCTCAACTGGTGGTCATTTATATCTGTAGAGAAAAAGAAGGTGCAAAACTGATGTTGGATCAGTAAGTGCCCTTAAATTGTTTTGTTAGAAAAAAACAAGTTGCAGTGAACAAAAAAAAAAATTGAATAGGTGCCCTTTTTAGACCTTTACAGACAAATTACAAGAGCAGTAGCAAATTCTCACATGCACAAATATTTAAGCTTCATATAGTTTTTCATGTGAATAAGGCAAAGCATATATGAAATAAATGAGATGACTGCAAGTCTTGCAAAAAGTCAAGTCAAAGCTGGAAATAGAAATTGTTTTTCTCACATCACCATTGTAAGGAAAGTTTTGTAGAATAGTATGGTTTTGCAGAATTACAAAAAATAAGGAATGAGTGATATGGGAAAGCAAATGTAGAGAACTCAACCTTTTTGTTGGGCCAGCATAGGCTAAATTACTTTGTGACAAGGAATTATTATTAAGAGACTAATACCACCATAAAAAAATTCAATATTACAGGCCCATTAAGTGACCAGCATTAGAGCTTTGGGATAAATCGTTCAAAGTGTATGTAATCATCTAAAATAATGTGGCTTTGAGTGGGTTGAAGTTAATGCAGACAAGAAGGGGCTGCATGCCAGAGAATGTGTCCTGGAAGTTGGCCATGGCAAGAATGTTGCAAGCAGAGATAAAAACAATCCTTTAGAACAGTTAAATCAACAGTAGCAGCCATTCTCATTGATCATTTGACATTTAGATAAATATTTTCCAAACTGCTTCAGATTTTCAGATGGGTAACTTCATATTGTTATATTAAGAGTAATTAAAGCTGTGGTGTGACAGCTATACAAAACCAGTCTTTTATATGTTCTTCATATAACAGATTATTTTTTAAATCATTGCACAATTGACTTGCCTGCCCCACTTGTATGCATTATTTAGGCAGCTGTATGAAATAGTTCATGGGGAGTCTTTGGTCTTTGAAAATTAGACATGCATTTTAAAAATCAGATACTTGATGTGCAGTGTGCTTCTCTAAATATGTCACTGCTCTCTTACTGGTACTACAGCTACATAGAAAGCTTCATTGATAAAGCTTTGTGTAATGGGGTGTGAAGCAGATGCCAGGGTGAACAGTGAAAATGCAACAGGTCAGGCTTGAGATGATAATCATCCTTCTCAGCTCATTAACACTTTTAATCCAAGAGGCACAGAGCATTTTAAACTTCATTTATTTTTTTGTAATACCTGTGTGAGCTGTGAGCGCAGTACTATTTCTGTGTTTTGTAGGGAAGAAATCGAAGGAGAAAAAGGTTAACAAAGTAACCCAGGAAGCTGCTGACCAAGCCAGAAATAAGTCTTTTACTCCTACTGTTCTTTAAAAACTAGCCCAGTAGCTTTTAGCATGTGTCTGGAGACAGCAGAAGCGGTATTAGTGCCCTGTTTCAAAACAGACCATGACTGGTAAAGAGGAAAACTAAATTTATTCCTTTTAGGCTTTAGTTCAGGGTTTTTTCTGTCAAAAAATATTTTGGGGCCTGGAAACTGAGAAACGTTGAAAAACAGTGAAGCAAGGCATCTCCAAGTATATTTTGGCAAAGCCAGCCTAGATGGCAAAGAGTAGAGATTTCTGAAGACAAAGGGTGAAACTAGCATGAGAAGCCAGGGATGAGGCACGTAGCAAATCTGAGAGGCTATGTGGGTAGTGAGAGCTCCCCTAAGGAGAGCAGTGGAGCGCACTGGAAGAGCTGTTTTCTCTAGCAAGAGGTGAGAATTTATAATCAAAACATCTGTGGAGATTCTAATCCCCAACTATAGCCTTTACTTATTGACAACTGGAAGTGCTTTTCTCTTGAGTCCTCCCTGCCAAACCTCCAGCCATTGGTAATTCTCGGCTTCAGGAAACTTAGACTTCACAATAGTGAGAAGTAAATAAATGAAAAGAATTAAACTGGAAAAAATGGCTGATTTGGCAAGCTCAGATATGCTTTTGCTTTTTCTCGTAAAGCAAAGGGGAAAGGGAAGAAGAGGCAAGTTACAGACACTTTGGTTGGTTTGTTTGCTTGAAGACCTGATTTAAAAAGTTCTCTGTTTTTTGAGAAGAAGATGTGACATTTGAATGGATCAAGTACATTGGTACAAGGACAGAAGAGATTTTGAGATGGCTAGGCAGAATATCAGTAGGCTTTTTTGTTAAATTAAAAAAAAAAGTTAATTATTGACCTGCTAGTCAGGTTTGAAATTTACCTGTCTGAAGGTGAAAAAGCAGCTGTACTGTTGGCAAAGTGAAAAAGAACGGAGTAGGAAAGTAGCTGCTACTCTGTAATCAAAGGCTAACACCAGCTTGAGGGGTTTTTTCTAGCTGTGGGGTATTCCTAATGGATTTTTCCTGATAAATTGTAGATGTGATTTCTTATGCCAGAATAAAGGATGTGTATTCCTGTTTAGTTAATCTGTTAGCCTACTTTTCCTTCTTTCTTACTCTTTTAAGAATTATCGAATATAAACCTAATTTTTCAGTCCCATGATAATGAATAAAGTATGTCCTATTCCAACCTAAAGCAAACTGTTAAGAAGTAAGTGTGTGTGGGAGGGGGTGCTAACTGAAAGAGCAAACACTTTGTAGGTAATCTTATTTTGAACTGAATTCTTTTATCTAATTTAGTCTGCTTCTGCAAAAGAATTTTTTTCCCCATGAAGACAGTCCCTAAAATATAAAACATTCAATCTTAACAGGTCTGCCTATTATTAAGAATCCAGGGGAGTTTTGTCCTAGGTCAGAGTAGAATTAAAGCTAGACTTTGGAGAACATCAACCTATTCTAGTTTAACTGCAGACCTAACCATGATGCATTATGTTAATCAAAATGTGTATATACATGGTATTTGAAAACAGATGCTGGTTGCTATCTCTGTCTTTCAAGCTATCCAGGTGCAAACTGGAACTATGCAGCCATTCTTAACATAATGCCGGTCCTGAGTTTTATAGGAAGCCTCGCTGAGCTGGGGCTTAGGACTTGACTAATCTGAAAACACCATTTCTCGCTGGCACAGCACCTGGGTGAAAGTGCTGCATTCTGTTCTCTTATTCTGATCTACTCTCTCTGTAGTGTAGGCTTGAGTAACAATAGAATGGGGTCCTTCAGTCTTCCAACTCATGAGTTTTCTTGTGAACTGTAAACAGCTACCAGTTTTGTTCTCAGGATATACATGTTGGACCTATTGATGGGCATTTGAGTTTTATCCTTCTCCTATTTATGTGCCTTGTATCTGAAACAGTTCATTATTACAAAGGCAAAACATGTTTTTAAGTGCCATATAACATTGTCTTAGTTGCTTTCAATTTTGTTCCAATTCATATGTGATTGATTTGACTTTCATGGAACTCTTGTTCTCTGAGCATGAACAGAAGCATATGCTTTGGGTGGGGGTTGTTTTTCTTGTTGGGGTTTTTTAATGTAACTTGTTCATTGCATTTATAATGATAACGTGAAAAGCTGTCAGAATATTGTTCTGTAATTTCAGTGTTTTATTCAAATAGGTGTTATTTCTGGTTGGTTCTTAAGATGGCACAAGTCACTGTGAAAAATCTTAGCCCCATAATTTACCTACAGTCTAAATTGAGGGATATTATTGTGTACTCCATAAGGTAAAATCAAATGCAGTTGGTGTTGCATAAATTACCATTATTGGCTGCATTAAAAATATTGCCAGCAGCTGATAAAACATTTGATAGTTTTCCATCTTTCTGTTGCTTGTGAAATGTACAATTTCGTCTCAGACTAGTATGCTTTATTGCAAAGTAATTTATGCACACTTAGAGTTTTTGTTTGATCTCAGCTCTTATGGGAAAACCACAACTTTTGAGACTTCAGAATTTTGTGTGTTATCCGTTATTCAGTAGCGCTCTGTCCAGCTTGAGAACAGCTTCAAAAGCTACCAAAGGATTTCACTAGGTACTAAAATTTCACTTAGTATCTTACTATCTCACTTATTTTTCTTAATACATTTCTTATCTTGGTATCTGACTTAGGATCACACTAAATATTAGTATTGCACTTAAAAAATGTTAAATATGTCCTGCCATGCAAAGTCATATTAAATCAAGTATTCTTGTTTGATTTACTTAATCGTAGAATGGAATCATAGGATGGTTTGGGTTGGAAGGGACCTTTAAAGATCATCTAGTTCCCACCCCCCTGCTGTGCGCAAGGACATATTCAGTCCCATCATGAAGGAAAGAAAAATATCAAACCTTCTAATAAAAGTCATTGTTAAGAACACATAAAAATGAAAGAAATGGACATGTGAAACAGTGTTTATTGTAAGAGGTTCTGAATTTGCAGTTTCTTCTGATGCTTCCTCCTTCACAAAAGGTGAGTAAGAGAGTAATTTTCAAAGGGGGAATCTCAAGAGATAGTGAAGATCTTTAAAAGAGAAAAGTTTAATCCACAGAATTCTTGTTTTAAACATCTCTAATACTCAAACCCAAAACTTTTACAGTAAAATCCCCCTCTTCAAAAGATTCATGAATATACTTTGCACTTGTACAGATTGGAGTTGTTAAAGTCTAAAAGGGATTAAATTATCCTCAACTTCCATTGATTAGAATGTAGAAAGTGTTCTCCTTTCTACTGTAAGAGAATCATATAGATTTGTTTGTTTGTTTGTTTTAGTTTTGTCTGCCTATGTAAAGACATATGCACTTTTTTTTTTCTTCATCTGCTATACTAGGTGTGTGTATTTGGGCCAAAATATAATTAATCTTTTAGGTGGCAGTAGTGTTAACACGCTAGGCTACCACATAGGAGTTGCAGACATTGTGAGAAGGGGTAGATAAACTGAAACAAGGAGAAAAAAGTAGTAAACCAAGAGATGAGGAACGGGTGGAGGGCAAAGAGAGAATAAATGATAGATGCTGAAAAATACCAGGACATGCAGGGAAGGGAAAGAAAAACTGAAATCAAGAGCAGTATAGGCAAAAATACAAGTAATGAAACAAATTTTGAATTGAGATCTTTATATAATCATCTAGTTGATGTTTGATATCAAACATTCCAATAAAGGGATAAGAAGCCTTATGCAACTTATTTGCTGCTGTTAAATTGAAAGCTTTAGGAAAAATAACTTTGTAATGGTCCTTCTGAATTTAGATCTGCTGCTTAAAGCAGAACATTATTTCTGTAAGTAACATGTGTTTTCTGATTCTGACCTTGCTACCTTAATTCCTGCAAGAAACTTAGAAATGTCAGTTCTGCATGATTGGAAGTTGGGAATGACTGGTTTTATTGATACAATCAGAAAAGCTTGTGTCGTGTATCTTCCAGAAGTGTTTGCTTCAGTGACTTTTCAATTGAGTGAATATGTTTTTCTTAATTTAAGAAGGGCAACTGATTTCATTTAACAGAAGAATAGCTACGCTAAGTATTTCAGATGTTCATTGAAAGGAAAGCCTTAGTTCTCTCAGCTGCTAATGTGGTAGCTGATATCTGAATCGATACTACTGTCCTAGTGAAATTTGTTATTAAATTACTGCATCAGTTAAGAAAATAATTTAGCTACAAGTTTGACAGTAATGTTGTAATGATGTGCTTCCTTTGGATAGATTTGATTTATTGTTGTAAGAATAAATGAAAAATGAAAGTGATCTAGTAATATTCTGTAGAATTCCACCGCTGGTTTTCACATGGCAGCTGATAAGGTGAAATTAAGCGTCTTCGCAGAAAAAAATATGTTGTGGCACTCCAACAGCAAACCATTTATTTATAATCATAATGATTCAGAGCATTTAGAAAAGTTTCAAAACATTCCTTTGTAGATGCAGATGGATCAAAAGCATATTCAGATGGATTATAACTAGTATTGGGTTAGGATGTTGGTGCATGTTTTGAATTTAAACTGCATTTTTGAGTGAATAGTCATGTGTTTGCTGTCCACAGTATGTACAGTTCAAATGAGTAACTGTTCTCTGAACCAAATCTCTGTGCCCTTAGATTTTCTAGCATAGAAATTTTGGTTTTTGCATCAGTGATAGTTACAAATATTTCAGATGCTTTCCTTCCTCCCCTTTTTTCAAAGAAACACAATGAGTTTTACCACATTTTTGCAGTTATTTTTACCAGAAATGCTGTCACAGAATTGGGTTGGGAAATGTTCTAGGAGTCTCTGTCAGTTTCTGCTTGGATATTGTGGATCCAGGTTTGTGAGGAGAATGATTCTGTTCCCCTGGTTTTTAATTACTTTTCATAATTTATTTGTGCTTTAAAAAAAAAAAAAAAAAAAAAAAAAAAAGTGAAAATTGCCAAGTGGCATGTATGGAAAATAGGCATCACATCCTTTTAGGAAAGATACCATCCCATCTAACGTGTTTATGTTCCCAAATCCTGTTTTTGTTTAGAGTTTAGCTTTTGGATGTGTCCAGTGAAGAACTCCTGAATTACTTGCACATATCTTTCTTGCAGCAGAAGTACATATGAGTTGAGGGAGTAGAAGGAGTGCCAAGATGTCGTGGTTTAACCCGGCTGGCAACTAAGCACCACGCAGCCGCTCGCTCACTCCCCCCCCCCCCTCAGTGGGATGGGGGAGAGAATCAGAGAAAAAGAAAAAAAAAAAAAAGTAAGACCCGTGGGTTGAGATAGAGACAGTTTAATAAGAGAGAATAATAACAATAATAATAATAATAATGGTAAGAAAATATACAGAATATATAAAACAAGTGATGCACAATGCAATTGCTCACCACCCGCTGACCGATGCCCAGCCCGTCCCGAGCAGCGATCACTCCCCCCGAGCCGCGATCACTCAGCCCGAGCTGCGACCACTCTGCCCGCGCCCGACCGCCCGACCGACTGACCCGACTGACTAACCCCCCCGAGCATGACGTTATATGGTATGGAATAGCTCTTTGGACAGTTTGGGTCCTAGCTGTGCTGTACTCCCAGCTTGTTATGCACCTGGCCGAGCAGGAGAAGCTCAAAAAGTCCTTGAGCAGTCTGAGCACTACTTGGCAACAACTAAAAACATCAGCGTGTTATCAACATTCTTCTAGTACTAAATCCAAAACACAGCACTATGCTAGCTTCTGTGAAGAAAATTAACTCTATCCCAGCCGAAACCAGGACACAAGATAAGTTTATCCCTCCACTGCTGGTGGGTGTTAAAAGTAAATTATGGGATATTGCCATTGCTTATTAAGACCTAGATGATGAGCTCCAGTCCTGCTCATGTACAGCAGATTGTTGAGAATTCAATTTAATTGCCACTCTGTCTCCAGCAACAGAGGCAATTTTGAAATAGAGGAGTTGGGAATGATGCTAAAGAAGTTAACCTCTTTATCAATTACTTTTTAATATTCTAATAAAAAATGAAAGAATCCAGATCATGAACAAATTCTTCACTTATTAATGCTCTTGGCCATTGTTAGTGAGCTACTTTGAGATCTTACCTGAAAATTATTTTTTTCCTTCTTTCTGCTTTGAGGGCTTTGTTGTTTGAGCTAACTTTTTATAATTAATCTTCAAGCTTTTCAGAAATATGATTGAACACAATATTGTGACTCCACCTACTATTCCTATTATCTTCAATATTTCTAAAAAGGTTGGTGGCTTGGCTTTTTTTAAAGTCCATTTCCTGGAACTGCATTTTAAATCAGATTATGTTAGCCTCCCTGTCAACTTTTAGTTTATAATGTCTTTGCAGTGGGTATGTAGAAGCAATTGTTAATGGTTTCATTGCTTCCATGCCTCTCCTTTTCAAGAACACAGGAAAAATCTTTCTGGACCTTTGGCTGTCACTATAGGATCCTATTTCATGATCATGATTAATTCTTTCACTTCTCCTTTTTCTTCATGTGGGAAATACATCTTATTTTCAGAGTACATCTGTCATTCTTCTTTTTGAACACAGAACTGAAAAAGTAATTATATATCAAGCAATGTGGTGAAATACATATATGCAGACATAACAAAAATTTACTGCAGATGAACACAAAATCCAGTCAGGCGTTTGCTTTGCAAACAAACTTGGATTCAATTTTATCCTTTAAGGCTTTCAGATTCACACAAGTAGTATTCTGTGTGTTGTCGTCCCCCTGCCCCCAACAGAATTATATTTAAAAGTGAAGACTAATGGGAAAGGGCTATGTTTTCCTTGTAAACTGTGTATATGCCTAGAAACCTTTTTCAATCAAATTGCTATCCTTGTCCTTTATCTGACCAGCTCTCCGCATTTCTTAAGTAGTCCAGCCTTTTTCTATGGCTTGAATAGACTGTACAGTTTTCAGAGTGTGGACCGTTTAGTTTCCTGTGCCTTGTATGTTTGTGTTTCTACATAAGGGATATACTATTATGACTAGCTGCCTTGCTGGAGGACAAGATGGGGATAGAGTAGGAAGATAAAAATTTCTGGTACAGGAACTAACAGATAAGGTGGTGGAGATGAAAGACATGTAGTCTACCCTATGTTCTCTCTGTTTTCAGAGCCATAGAAGGCCCCTCCTTATACTAACGTGCATCTAAATGAAAAGATCACAGTCTTAGATTTTTTTTTCCATTCCCTAAAATGTCTTTGTCCATGTACAAGGGCTGGTTGAAATAATGGTGCTGGTGTGGTTTTTTTGTTTAATTTGCTCTGTCCTATGTAGTCACTCTGGATGGGAAAGGACACTGCACCAATGGTAGTGTGATCAATTTTCCCTGCTCAGTAGATCTGTGATTCTACCAATTACTCAAGATGATGCTTCAGTAATAGAAAATGGAATATAAATTCTTTATTATTATTTCTTTTGCTGCTACTATTTTTAGTGCAGTGCCTGAGTTATTCACAAGAACCCTGAATCCCAGTAGACAATGGATTTTCTTCAGGGTGTGCTGTTTGTGAACAGAAGACAATAATGTTGTATATGTTTGTTTTAAAGGTGCCTAGGTATTTTACAGAAATATGTGAGTATTAAGTTCTTCAGAGTCAAACTGATTATTGCCTGATATCTTTCTGTTAGACATAGGTTCTTTCTGCCTGCTGCATCTAACACTTAATGGCTTTGTGGGAATTACGTGCATGCATTTGAAAGCAAAATCTGTGCCTGTTATGTTTGTCTCATTTCTTCAATACATTCCATTGATGTTGCCAATGAATGGTTCTGTACTGGGAGTACGCTTGTATTTTTACCTCTTGAGTTTGTGTTCCCAAAAGACTAAAGAAAGCTGTTGAAGTAGTGTATGAAATATGTAAATGAGAGCCTGATGTAAATTAAAGCCAGTAAGTATTTATGATAGATTCTAGGAGACTATTTCTGCCAGATAGTTGCTTTTATGCTTAAGTCTAATTTGGGTCCTGTATTGAAGAGAGAGTTAAGCCACTTCTTTTGTTCTACAGATTCTGGATTCTGGTACTACATACCAGTCCAGCTACTAAAGGATTCAGAGTTTCAGTGGTGGATAGTGAATTCAGCCGGCTGTTGCAGGTGTCAGAGACTTCTGTAGCTACAAGTTAGTCCAGCTAGACTTGCAGGCAGCTTGTAGGGGGATCATTAGTTGGACGTTTGGACTTAATGTGAATCTCCTTGTGCTAGGCTGGGACAATCTCCATAAATATTCCTGGAAAAACATGTGGTTTTCCTTTATTGTGTTGCTTTGCCTGTTGTAAGCCCAGCAGGAAGCCCATACAATACCATAAGATTATTGCTCAATAAAGTGTTTTGAACATTTTTTCAGTGATACTGTATTTTTAAGCTATAAAGTAACCAGGAAAAATAGAAATAGAAATATTTTTTCCTTTTAGTTCTGTGAAGAGATCATTCACTGTGCCTCAAAGACAAGCAGAAAAAAAACCATTCAGCAATGTTGATACAGTTTCACCTTATGTCCATATCTGGTCAAAAGGTTAATGTGTTTGAGGAAAAAATGTGTGGAGGATTCAGTTGTTTTAAAACAGTGCATTTGATAGGCAAAGCTCTATGCCCTTGACAGAATTTGCCACAGAGCAGGAAAATTAACTTGATGGTATGTGTTCTAGCTGAAGCTTACAGCATTTCAAAAGTTAATAATTTGTTTTAAGAGGTGGCTGCTTCTTCATTCTTTCCACACACTAAACTCATAACTGATCGATCTAGTCATATTTCTGTATAGTATTTACACATGCGTAAACATTTTTGCCTACAAATTTCCTAGGCAGATTTACAAATGGGAATTCTGTTCCTGCTCTACCCATCTCAGCTTCTCAAAAACCATGGGAACATGAACATATATACAAGCAACTGTTGTACTCAGCGATATAGACTGTGAATTTTATTGCAGTCGTCATGCTTTAAAAAAAAAATCTTGAGGAAGGAGGTGCCTCTTACTTGTCATAGTTTACCATCCTAGAAATTTTAAGTTTGAGGAGATCTTATGTGATTATTTGCTTTGAGGCAGTTTGTGTATGCCCATACTATCTCTGTTAGATGTTTAATCAAGGTGATCTTTAACAGTCCAACAGTGAAGAGGAAGGAAGAAGCTTTGAACAAATCAGTTAATTTGACTGGTGCCTTAATTTCTCCATCTGCAGTCATATGTCTGTTTTTTACATATTTAATGAATTAGTAGAGTGAATGAAGCAATAATTGAAAAGAGGGGTCATTGTACAGGGTCCCAGCCACTGGTCTCACGTTCTACTTCATGGTGGAAACTTTTGTAACAACTAGGTCATATTGATGCATTTCTCTTTCAAATCATAGGGTGCTACAGTAAATTGTGCTGTTGCTAACCAAGAGGCGTCTTTGGAACCTTCTGTTTCTTCTGTTGTCTTTCATTCTTCTACCACTCCAGGCAGTTGTAATGCATTTATGGCTTCTTGCAACTCAACAGCTGTACTATAGCCTATCTCCAACATTGACACTGTTTCCCTATTCATTTTTGGATACAGTTCAAAACTATACTACTTGTGATTGAAATTCTGTTGTTTTAGTCCAGTCCAATTTACAGATTCCGTCACTTCCTCTTTCTGTAATTCTCTCTGAGCTTTCTCTCCTAATCTGTCACTATGTCTTCTTTGTCTGTGTCTATCATTTCCCAACTGTATCATAAAAGGGAAAGAAGGTGAGCATTTATAGACCTCTGTATCACAATATCTTCACCTTCTTGAATGTCTGAACTGAAAACTTGTGCTGTAGCTGTAGGATCATGACTTGATGCAAGGAAGTTCTTAGAGTTTGATTGTATTTATTTTGAAACATGCTTCTATCTGATACTTTGGACATATCAGTGCTCTCTACTTGTTTGTAAAATGTTTACTGTTTACCTAGTTCAGAAGGATATAGAATGGATCATGATGTAAAGCTCAAGGTCTAGCTTGACTATTGCTGATATCTAAGGACCCGATTTTTAAATTGAATTCTCCAGTAGTATTTTAATACGTTTTCATCATGTAGAATTTAAAAAATGGATTGTTTACTTACATCCAAAAATGTAATGAGCTCTGTGTTAGGTAAATTATTTTTCTTTGGTTAGGGCTGACTGGTGAGGAAAGTCTGGGAGGACTTGAGTTTTCTTGGTGTGATTAAAAACAGTAACCAAGCAATTCCATTGGCAACAGTGAAGTGGGACACATCACTTTAACCTCAGGCTGTTACTTATTGGATCTTTTCAATAGAAAATGAGAGATTAGGGGGAAAAGCTCCTTTAAATTGCTTGCCTTTTTACAGTTTTTACCTTTTCCGAACAATTCTCTTGCTACTGCCTCCAGCTAGGCAGCTTCCTGAGATGTGCACCGACTTTATGGAGGTCAAAATAATTTAAAAGGAAGAAATAATTTTAACAAGAGAGCTGGCTCTGAGTATGTAATTTGACTTGTACTAAAAACAGCATTCCAGAGTGAGAGCCCTTCCTATCTGAAATTAACAGCACTGGGGCTGACAGAACATTTTGAGTTATTCCATTGCATCATTAATTCATTTGGAATACATTGTGCTTCACTGACACAACAGTGACCATAATAAAGTCATCTAGTAATAATGTGCAGAGCATAGAGATTCTCATATCCATACACACCCCCACCTCACTGCCCCAAATATATTTGTAGAGGTACTAGCTCCTTAAGCAAAGTTCAACTGCTGACAATCTGCATTTTATATATATTCTTTTACCTAAGGGTAATAAACATGAGTTCGTGTTCTGTTTGTGTGCTTGTCGTCTTTGCAAGAAAGAAGTGTAAAACACCTTTCTCCCTCTTTGCCTGACCTTTTCTTTTGCTAGCGGAGCACAAGAAAACCACCTTTTTATGTTTCACGGAGTGTTACAGGCACAATGTGACTAAAGGACTAATACTACATTAATGTATATAAAATGAATGCCGGAAGCCTTATATTTTCCTAGTTCTTGTAATTTGCACAATTTTGATTATCTGATCAAAAAAGCAGAGAGTAAAAAATTTTGGAAATTGTAGGTTTTATGGATCTTAGGTGTACAAATATTAATTTGTTAGATTATTAATTAGGAAGGTTTTATATGTATGTATATGTATGTTTATATGTAACTTTTAATTTGAAAATTTGAACCATCTAGAGTTGGATGAAATTTGCTTCATGTCCCTGAATGATGTCACTACCTAAAAAAAAAAGTCTTCTCCTGTGTCTCTGCTACCTGCTCTCTTCCATGCTTTTTATGTGTGCTCATCACAGGCTTGAAGGCAAATGTTGGAAAATGTGGATAGGTGAGCTGAAGATCTTGAGTTACAAGTTGCAATCAGCAGTTGCAGATGACTTCCAGTGATGATTCTAGGCTTTCCTGTTTGTTAATGAGCCTTTGATGGGTCTCCAGTTAGGTACTGAATCAGCTTGTTGTTGCTCCATTTTCATCATGTTCTTGCACTCAAAAGCAACAATACCCACTGTCTTCCCCTCTACTCCCAAATAAAAACAAACCTAATTTTTCAAAAAACCCTTATGGTACATGGTGACAGGGACATACAGACCATTTGGATTATGGGCACCAGTGAAGTCAGTAAAATGGATGAGGCCAGTCATGATGAAAGCTCCACTTTGTAGATATGATTTTTACTATTTTATATAAGGGGATCCTGGAAGCAGCAATGGTTCTTTCTGAAATTCAGAGTAGAATGAACTGCTTTAAATAAGACAGGTATAAGGGCTTGAGGGTAGAGTACAAGAGATATATAAGGAGGCCATGCTTCTTGAGTTCTGGTATATTTTAAACAAACAAACAAAAGCCCCAAAGAGGCGATGAGATTAAATCTCAAAATCCACATTGTATTTTGGTGAAGCAGCCAGGAGAAGAATGAGGCTTTTTCCCAGTAGGGCTTTGACGTGCTCATTTTATTTTATTACCATGCTCATCTAATACGGTATGGTTATGAGAACAGGACAGATCCCTCTGAGGAGTCCTTTGCAGAGTAGAATGTAGAGGCTAGGAAAGGAAGCACTTCAAGGAGTCCCAAACAGCTCTTTCCAGTTTTCTTCTCCAAATCATAGAATCATAGAATCATAGAATGTTTTGGGTTGGAAGGGACCCCTAGAGGTCATCTAGTCCAACCCCCCTGCAGTGAGCAGGGACACCGCTAACTAGATCAGGTTGCTCAGAGCCCCATCCAACCTGGCCTTGAATGTTCCCAGGGATGGGGCCTCCACCACCTCTCTGGGCAACCCGTTCCAGTGTTTCACCACCCTCATTGTAAAGAATTTCTTCCTTATATCCAGTCTAAACCTACCCTGGTTTAGTTTAAAACCATTACCCCTTGTCCTCTCACAGCTGGCCCTACTAAAAAGATTTTCCCCATCTTTCCTATAGGCCCCCTTTAGATACTGAAAGGCCGTAATCAGGTCTCCCCGCAGCCTTCTCTTCTCCAGGCTGAACAAGCCCAACTCCCTCAGCCTGTCCTCATAAGAGAGGTGCTCCAGCCCTCGGATCATTTTAGTAGCCCTCCTCTGGACCCGCTCCAACAGTTCCATGTCCTTCTTGTGCTGAGGGCTCCAGAGTTGGACACAATACTCCAGGTGAGGTCTCACCAGAGCAGAGTAGAGGGGCAGAATCACCTCCCTCGACCTGCTGGCCATGCTTCTCCTGATGCAGCCCAGGGTACGGTTGGCCTTCTGGGCTGCCAGTGCACATTGCTGGCTCATGTCCAGCTTTTCATCCACCAGCACGCCCAAGTCCCTCTCGGCAGGGCTGCTCTCGATCCTTTCTTCCCCCAGCCTGTATTGATACTGGGGGTTACCCCGACCCAGGTGCATGACCTTGCACTTGGCCTTGTTGAACCTCATGAGGTTCACACAGGCCCACCTCTCCAGCCTGTCCAGGTCTCTCTGGATGACATCCCGTCCTTCTGGTGTGTCAACCGCACCACTCAGTTTGGTGTCATCCGCAAACTTGCTGAGGGTGCACTCAATCTCGCTGTCTAAGTCATTGATGAATATATTAAACAGCACCGGTCCCAGTACGGACCCCTGAGGGACACCACTCGTCACTGGTCTCCATCTGGACATTGAGCTATTGACCACTACCCTCTGGATGCGGCCATCCAGCCAGTTCCTTATCCACCGAACAGTCCACCCGTCAAATCCATAGCCCTCCAATTTAGAGAGAAGGATGTTGTGGGGGACCGTGTCAAAGGCTTTGCAGAAGTCCAGATAGATGACATCTATTGGTTTTCCCTTGTCCACTGATGCTGTCACACCATCATAGAAAGCCACTAGGTTCGTCAGGCAGGACTTGCCCTTGGTGAAGCCATGCTGGCTATCTCGAATTATCTCCCTGGCCTCCATGTGCCTTAGCATAGCTTCTAGGAGGATCTGTTCCATGATCTTCCCAGGCACAGAGGTGAGGCTGACAGGTCGGTAGTTCCCAGGGTCTTCCTTTCTACCCTTTTTGAAAATGGGCACAATGTTTCCCTTCTTCCAGTCACCAGGGACTTCACCTGACTGCCATGACTTTTCAAATATCATGGAGAGTGGCTTGGCGACTACATCGGCCAATTCCCTCAGGACTCTGGGATGCATCTCATCAGGTCCCATGGACTTATGCGCATTCAGGTTCCTCAGGTGGTCACGAACCTGATCTTCTCCTACAGCAGGAAGGGTTTTGCCCTCCCTGTCTCCCTCATGCCATCCATCAACTCGGGTGGGGTGAGGAGAGAGCTTCCCAGTGAAGACTGAGGCAAAAAAGTTGTTGAGTACCCCAGCCTTCTCCTCATCTGCTATTACCAGCTTGCCAGTCTCGCTCATCAGTGGGGGTACGCTTTCTTTAACCATCCTTTTCCGGCTGATATACCTGTAGAAACCCTTCTTGTTATTCTTTGCATCCCTAGCCAAGTTTAGCTCCAGCTGAGCCTTGGCCTTCCTGACCCCAAATGGGATGGAACTCCCACTTCAACATAACGAAAAGGGATAAATAAAGTAATAAAGCTGTTTGCATCCACAGCCGTATGGTTCCTATTCCCATAGGCTCAGCAACATCAATCAAAAGTGAATTAGAGAGACACGTTATACCTCTGTTGCGTATCAGATAGCTGTTCAAGTGTTACCAAACGTAAATTCATTTTAGAAGTTTGAAATGAGGCAAAAGCCTGGTAATGGTGTATCTGAAAACTGTTTGCTGTGTCCTGGATTACATGAGTGTAACATAAGAATGTGCCACAACTCTTCCTCTTGCAGTAGAAGCCAGTGGGGGACAGAGGGATGACTGAAAGACAAATATTAATAGTCAAATTATTTGAAGTTATTCACAGTCCTTTAGCTTCAGCCTTCAGTGTGACGCTCTCATGCAACTCTGGTAGACAAAGCGATCTTAGCAGTGGTTTATTTAGCTGACCATCAGGTAATTTTCCTTCTGGAAGGTTGTGTAGATGCAGCATAGGTGTATACGCTGCTGCTTCTAGTTTACCCAAGAGTGATGGTAGTCTGGATTTAAGTGATGGCTCGAAGCAGCTGCCTTGGATATCCTGAAGTGCTCTAAGTTATTCTTGCCTGGTAAAGACTTGTTTCTTCTTGAGAGAGAAACACACAGAATTAAATTGCTTGAAGTTCTGTTCAGAAAGCACTCTAGGTCTGGCTTTCAGAAACAAACACTCCAGGTAATTTATAACCTGAAAAAAAAAAACAAAACCCAAATGTTTACAGCTTTCTATTATTTGCTTATGACTTTTTTTGAATCTAAAGCTGTGTCCATGCTACTGGGTTACTGGTGTACTACATCCCATAGAATCTTTTATGTGGATTCAGCATATCAGCAAAGTTACAATTTATACTCATCCAGCGAAACCGTTTAGTGAAAGCTCACCTTTACTAATACATAAATGTATGAGCATTAGAGGCTTCTACTAGCACAGATACACATTTCAGGAAAACATCGAACAGGCACAGTACAGATTTTTGATGCCTTTGTTATGATTTGGGGATGGGGTTGCTTGTTTTTGCTGTTGCCTAAAGGCTCTAGCCAGGTGTCATGGATGATAACCCCAAAGCATTTGGTTATCATGTTACAGCTTACTTTATAGATGTATAGTTACTGTAATTACACAGTTTTGGTAGACTACAGCTCCCAGGCAGACTGTTAGTTACTATTTGTTTGCACACCTTTATAAAATGAAATGTTAATCTCTGTTTTGGAAGATACTGTGCACTTCAAGTGATTAAATTACCTTTGTTTTCTGCACTGTGCTCCTCTTCTTTCTATGAGGTAGCAAGGATGGTACTGAATGCAGCTTCCATACAAAAAGAATTACGCTGTGTCCTCATTTAATACTCCTCCTGTTGCTGTTACTTCTACTTACTCCTGACGCTTGGCTGGTTACAATCTGAGATTTTCTTCTCCTGAGCCCAAAATGCAATCTTAAAATAAACTGGTGACATGCACAAGCTGTTCTGGAGCCAACAAACCATGATGTAGTTTTAAGCTGAGTAACAATGGACCAAGTTACTGCATTTACAACTCCTGTTATCCTAGAATGTTATAGTGGGGTTATATTTCAATAATATACAAAATATCTGGATTTTAACTCCTGTGAAAATGCAAGATGAGGCAATAGTCAGTGAAAAACCACTGAAATAATACATGGCAAATAGAGTTTGTTTGCTAATCTGTAAGGTGATTTTTGGGCAGTTACTTCACCTCTCTGTTTTCTTTCATCTCATACCCTTTATCTGTGTTTGGTTTAGGCTGTAGTTCTTTGGGCAAGAACAGTCCCCTTTTTAATGCCAAGCCCTGCCATACTGTGTCACCTCAGTCAAGAACTAGGTTCTTCTATTTTGTACAAATTAGGGTAGATTTAGAGGGGCTAGCACAGACTAGAGATGATTCTGGGTATGATCTGGATTCAGAGTGCTATTGACCAAATATTAAGAGGAATTTTCTAATTTTATGGTGTATTTTGTTTTGGTTTTCCACACACTAAATATACCCATAGTAAGATGTAGCCTGAGTCCCACAGAACATTTACTCTAAATGCAGATACCATGAAACTCTAATTCACATCTTAGTTCATATACCTGATATGTCTATTCCGATACATATGACCTAGCTATATTTATATATACACCCTTGATTATATGGATCTATATATACACACTCGATTATATGGATCTATGCATATATATATATACATATATATGTATGTATATACTGATGCATCCCCATTTGGGTAGTACTTTAGTTTCATATCTAAGCAGGAGAAGTCTCCCAAATCCAGGGAAACCCAGAGATATGATATTATGGGTGTTCATAAACAAAGCAGAAATAGTAGTATATTTTGGTTCCAGGACAGAGTCCCAGGTTTATTTTACATGTTTTTTCTTTATTAAAACACATTTATTTTTTGTTTATGGAGAGGTACATACTTTCTCTGAGGTGATTATTGGGACAGGTGATCTTGTTCTCAGTGCCAAATGTGGAGCTTGATTTTTTAGATATGGGTGCTAAGAACTGCATATGGAAAAAAAATCAATTTTCTGGCTTTTTACTGTACAATTTGGATGAGACAAGTGTGTGAAGGTTCTTCTTGAAAAGAGAGAATTCATTCTTATTTGGCTATCTCAGGAAGACAATAAGAGACATTTGTCCACTCTGTTTTTAATTGGATGGTGGTTTTATCCCAAAACAAAATGTTGTATTACCTACGCTCTTTCCAAGTTATTAAATCTGTCATTTTTCTGTAGATTCCTTAGACCTTCTGATTAAGCAAGGAAATTATGCTTTTTATGTACACTGAATTCTAACAAGGAAAATGTTGTGATGAGAAAATGAAAAAGCTGGAATGACATTACAGGACTTCCATTGAATTTACATAAAAATTGAAACTGGCAAGAGATAAGAAACTGCTTTTGACTACATTTTTTTTAATAAAGTTATATAATCTCTGAAAATATTGGTAATTTTTTTGCTTAAAAACTTAGTGCATACAAAGTTGCTAAGCCCTTTAAACTCTGGGAATTCAATATAAAGATAAAGATTTTCAGCATAGTTTTGCCTGTTGTAATGCAAGCAAGCAAGAGTTAGAGCACAATTGGGTTTCATGTCATCATTCTTAGCATCTGTCACAGCCCAGGCTAAAAGAAACCAGTAGAAACAATCTTCCTGCTAAACCTGGGGTAAAGTTTTAAAAGAAGCTGTTTTACAAAGGAAATAGTGGGGTAGATAGTAAATACTGGAACTACGCATCCATGTCATGAAATGGTCACCGAGTTTTCTTTTTCATGCTTCTGAACGCTCTGTTTCCTCTAACGAGAGCAGCACCTAGTGGCTGAAAAATACCCAGCTCTGCAAATAGAGCCGGGTCCTGGTGGTTTTGGTGAGCAGGAGAGTCTTTCTGATTGTGCATGGAATAATTCCATAGTAATGACTGTGCGATTGCTATGGCACCGTTAAATGCTACAGTAATTTACATAATATTTTCTGCTGAAGTATCTTAAATGTTTTTGATTGCAAATACCAAAATAAGTCTCAGAATCTTCAGCTCAAAATCTCACAAGATGTTTGGACAAACCTGATGCAGCTAATAATCACTTTGAAACCAGTAATATTACAAAAAAAAATGCAGATGCTAAAAGCATTTTAGGATTTATACCTATCCTGTGTAGAAAAGATTAGGTTGGAAAAGTGATGTTTAAATATTAAATAGTATTTCACGTTTGTATGCTGCCTTTGACCTGGGTGAAAAACATACTACTATGTTTATAGTTTGAAACCAGCATTCACTTTGCTCCTAGAGTACCTGCCTTCTCTCATTCAGTTAAGATGACATTAAAATCCGGTTGCTTATCTGTTTATCTAGACATTATGTTTGTTTACATTAAAGAGTAACATTTTGTAAGTTGTTATGCATAAGTTCTGTGCTGGGATGCAGTCACACAAACTCAGGATGATTCAGGTGGTTATATTGAGGGAAGAGTCAGAAAATGTCATTCATATCCTATTCCTTTATTTGCTGCTTTTATCTGATATTGATGAAGCCTTTATCTGCTTGAGGTTGTAGACAGTCCTGCAGATTTTAGTGTAACAACTTAGAAGGGTAAAGCAAGACTATTTCAGTCTGGTTTTATCTTGGAAGCTTCTAGCACTTTAGCAAGATAGAGGGCTAAGAACGGATTATTTTCAAAAGAACTCAGCAAAATTGTGTTCTGAACTCTTAGAAACCTGGAATTGACTGTCACAATGGAAGCTGCTGAGTTAGTTATGGAAGTTTAACTTTGTTTAACTACTGAAGTTGGAACTGAGGGGTTTTCGTCTCTTAATCGATTCCAGTTGTGAATACACAAACATAGGTGTCAGTAATTTTGAAAATCTGGCCACATGTGAAAAAAAACTAGGATCAGGACAGATTTGGGGGCTGTATGAGATTAGATTCCCTTTTGAAATTAATTTGCTAATGAAGTGTGGTCTACCATATTGACTATTAATAAGGAAAAAATGAGCATATCCATGTTTATTTCCTTCTTCAGCCCAGTTGTGATTTGTTAAAGGCTCTTTGACATTGGCTTTTTTGATTCTGAAGGTTTGCCCAATTATAGTTCTTTGCAGTGTAAAGCAGTAACTGCTTATTTATGATTCTTTTTGAGGGGAAATTTACATTTTGAGTAGTGGAACGATAGCTCTTGATCTACACTTAATTAACACTGACATTGTTCACATTTATTCAGATAGACTTAAACACAGAGATGTGTAATTTTTATGCCAATCAGTCTGGTCAAATGAGGTTAGCTAACGAAAGACTATTTAACTTACAAAGAACTGGGTATTTGTTTATTAAAAAAAAAGTTTCACATTGTTCCAGCCCCTTGCACCATTGTAGAGTATACAATACTGATTACAAACAGTGTTGTGGTTTAACCCCAGCCAGCAACTAAGCCCCCCACAGTCACTTGCTCATTCCCCCACCATGGGATGGGGGAGAAAATCAGAAGAGTAAAAGTGAGAAAACTTGTGGGTTGAGATAAAGACAGTTTAATAGGTAAAGTGAAAGCTGCGCATGCAAGCAAAGCAACACAAGGAATTAATTCCCTGCTTCCCATTGTTAGGCAGGTGTTCAGCCATCTCCAGGAAAGCAGGGCTCCATCACATGTAACAGTGACTTGGGAAGACAAACACCATCACTACGGATGTCCCCTCTTTCTTCTCCTTCCCCCAGCTTTATGTGCTGAGCATGACGTCACATGGTGTGGAATATCCCCTGGGTCAGTTGGGGTCAGCTGTCCTGGCTGTGCCCCCTCCCAGCTCCTTGTGCCCCCCCCAGCCTCCTCACTGGTGGGGTGGGGTGAGGAGCAGAAAAGGCCTTGACTCTGTGTCAGCCCTGCTCAGCAGGAACGAAAACATCCCTGTGTTATCCTCACTGTTTCTAGCAGAAATCCAAAACATAGACCCATACCAGCTACTGTGAAGAAAATTAACTCTATGCCAGCCAAAACCAATATGCATAAGAAGGCACTAAACAGTAGCAAAGTTTTACATATCTGGTATCTTGGGGGAAATGGGGATAAGACAACAAACCTGCTTTATAAATTAATGGAAGCGGGTCTTTTTAATGGCTAGTGGCTAGCCAGCTTTGTATTACTGTTGGTTCTCAGTGAGGAGAGTTCTGATAATCTCTGTAAAAGCCTAAGAATATGGAGTAGGTGTAGTTGTCGACTGTAAGTAGAGGGAAACTAAAGAACGGTGTCTGTTTGCTAGAAACGTGGGAGACATTTGGATATTTGGAGTGGCTGTGTTAGTGTTTTGTCATGAGATATTGCCTCAGATTTAGCTTTTGAGAATCTCTGCCCATAGGAATTGTGTAGAAAAACTGAAGTGTGGAGAACAATCATCCATGGGAAAGCAAAGGCTTGGTATTTTCGGTATTTGTGGTTGGACCTAAGTAAATCTGGTCTGTGCTATTTGTCAAATTCTAGACATGCAGAAACTAAGGCAGAGAACTGTTCTGATACATGCATCAGGTTTCTAGCCTTTATGTTTGCCTTTTTGGGGATTGATTTATAATTGAGGGATGCTCATTTTGTTGAACTTTTCCTTCCAGATGTCCTAATGGATTGATGAAGTAAATTATTGTTACATGTAGCATATCTGTCAGATGATTAGTATGAGTAGAAAACCAAAAATAAAACTACAGTGTTAAACAGAAGTGCATTAAAACACTACTGCTGGTTTTTGAGATTTAAAAGATACATTGTACATCTAAAAAGACTGCCTCCATGACCTTATTTCAGAGACAAAATTAGAAAAGGATATAGCTTAACTAAAAAAAAAAAAAAAAAAATAATTGTCTATTCCTTGCACACCACCTCCTGCTCAGCATCTAGCAATTTGCTTCCATGGTATCTGTACCAGACTAAAAGTAGTGCCACCTTAATGAATATATGAGTCATTTATTGTTTCCTGGAGGTGGTTATACTGTACGCTGTTTGCCAGCCAGTCCCACAGGGAAAAGCCGTGCTCTGTTTTGGACGGAAGTACTAAATGTCAGGAGATGATTTCAGATTTTTAGTGGAGGGGGCCTCTGTGATCTGAAGCAGGCTGTTTCAGCTATGTCTGCTGAGGCTCAAAACTTGAAAAGGGCCTGAGTAGCCCTAAGGGAGGATAAACAAAAATCAGAAGAAGAAATGTAGTAATGGTTCTGTTTGCATGGAGTTTACAGGCTGCACAGCTGCATGAGGGCAACATAGTTGGAGGCTTTGCTGGTCTGTGTGTGTCAGTTTGGTTGAACAAATGTCCTGTAAATAAATGAAAAAACCTAGAGAGTCTTTGCTAAACCTGGTCCTCCTGTGAACTCTTTTGCTAGCTGCTCAGAGCCTGACTATTACTGTCTGTGCAGCTGACAGGGGCTTGGCTGGTAATCCGTGTATCCCTGCCATAAAGGAAACAGGGCAAATATTGGTATCTGGAAGCATTAAGTAGATTTGGAGCAATCAGCAGTGAATTTCAGTTTGATTAAACAATTTCTGTATTTAGGCAATTTATGCTGTATAATTTTTATCCTATGTAATTAATGCAGTTTAAGAAAAATACTATACATGAGGTTATGACCAGTACTGCAACACTATGGTAACACCTTTCAGTATGATTAAACTGTGAAACTGTATGCAACATTGATTTGGAATTTGATTTGAAGCTTCAGATATTTACAGTGGTCAGATTTCTTACTCAACTAAATTTACTTCAGTTACTTCTGAATTTCAGAGCAGTGCTCTTGCCATGCAAAGTAGCTGCTGTTCCTTTCCAGAGAAACTCCCTCCATTTTAAATAGCTGCTTGTAGGTTTCCTGGCAGTTTTCACATCTAGAGGTTTTTTTAAAAGGAAAAAAAAAAAAAAAAAAAAAAAAAAAGGCAAGCCGTTTACTTACATTTTTTAAAATCGTTTGAACTCCACTGTGCCTTCAATTTTATAATTAGTTGTCATGTATCTCTAGCTATATTGTACTACATAAAAATTCAAGGAGGAAAGTACATTTTATTTATAGTACACTCACACTAGTGAGAGTACTCATTCACTATTGTTTTTTATAGCCTTCGTGAATAATTATATGCCATAATAAACAACAAACAATCCATTTCAATTAATTTTAGTATTTTATCAGAAAATAAACTGACTGGAAACCCAAAATACATACAGTGTCTTTCATAAAAGTCCTTTCAAATGCTTGCCAGATCTGATCATCTGTACAGTTGCTTGAAAGGATATAAATTGTATCTGAAAGAGGAAGCAATAGCTTTTAAAAAAGGCAAAATGCAAGATAGTAGAGCCATATTACTACCAGTTGTCTTTAAATATTTGTTGGAGTGGTCAAATAACCATGCATTTTACTTCAAATTTTATAATACAGTATCTTCATTAACTTTTCTCCTCCAAATATTTTTGTGCTCAAGTACTTACAGAACCTAACGGGGGAAAAGGTCCTGTTTTCGCAGTGTCTAAGTGTTAACATTTTGGGAATCATTACTATTCTAAAGAAAAACTGTACATTTTTATAAAGTATACTAGCTTCCTACAAGCAATCTTACATAATTAATCCCTGCCTCACTTCTAAGAATAGCTTCATTTACCTTTCTGTTTAATTATTTTTCCTTAAAAGATAGCATATTATGAAGGCAGATTTACAAAGGTCGTAATGTTAACTTTGTCAGCAAATTGAGCAAGGTATTCCAAGACTACATAACAGTATGAAGGATTAAACTGATGGTCTTGTGAAAATGAAGTGAGTACTGAGAGTAGGTGGGGAAGAGTTTAAGGGGGGGGGAGGGGAGGCACAGGGGGTGTGAATGGGGACCAGGCATTCATTAATTCATTACATATTTAGATGCCATTACTTGGTGTTCTGAAGGGAGGTTCAAGAGCAGTTGTGCACACCCTGAAGCAACTGAAAAGAAAGGCCAGACGTCGTGGGAGTAACATTTTGGATAGGCTAGTACAGTAGAAGTATGAGCATCCATCATAATGGGAAAAAAGGCTGCTAGAGAAGATTTAAGAACTCAGTTTGAAATAGCATCTATTCAACCCAGTTTTTTGTAGTATATCATGATGCATTTCCTACCAGAGATATATTATTTTTTAAATCATTCACTCATCCATAACTAAAAAATAATTTTACTTTAGAAAGGGATGCCTAGGCAAGTGATCATGAGATTTGGGTTTAGTTTCCAGCTTTGTATTGACCAAGTCATTTGATCTGTCCCTATTTCCCATCTGTGATGGGAATTAGTACTTCCGGTCTCCAACCTTCTATTTGCTTTGATAATTTGCCACATACAGTCTTCATCTTAGAAACATGTAATGGTGTTTGGATCTCCGTGTTAGCTAAGCTATTACTAGAAACAAAATAGGACTTGGATCTCAGGACTTTAAGCTTCTATAATAGCAGTGGAAATTTCAGCATAAGCTAAAAATACTATTATGATTTCTTCTATTCCTTTCAGAAAAAAAGTGTGTTTAATCATAAAAACAACTTCCTTATTGTATCTGTGAACAGAATAGTGTCTTGAAGAAAGATAAAAAATGTTGTTCTTAGGTCTTGCAAACTAACAGTGCAGACATTCACATTGTCTATTAGGATAGTGCCAGCAGTTGGTTCTACTAGTCAAAACAGTGCTACATGTACTGAAGACTTGTCTGTAGGAAATAAGACATGGAATGATGTTTTATATAGTTATTTATAGTAGTTACTGCCTTTAGATGGAGGGGGGTCTACACTGGCAGACCTCTGATTGAATATCTGTGCTCTATTTCCTATGAATAAAGTAGACTATAATTGGCATGACTGCAAGATGCTGACAGTTGTCTCTTTGCCATCCTACCATTATGACAGTTCCATCATTTGGACTTTGTAAGAGAAGAATGTATGATTTTTAAGGTGTGAGAGATTTGTTCATGCTACTTAATTGCTCCTTTGGGGCTCTCTATGGAACATGTTAGTAAGTGCACTAGTAATATGAAAAAGATTTAAAATAGGGGCTTTCTTTTAAATCTTGCTGAACGCTACCTGGAAGGTTTCTGATTTTAAGAAAGGAGATTAATATGTTAGAGAAGCAATATAAAAATTAAGCCTACACAGTTAATTCTCCAGGTATATGATAATTTGCAAGAGAAAATTAATGTACAGCAGACTGTGTGAGCAATCTGTTGGATTAGACAGTTTCACAACTCATAAAAAAAGCACGAGTTCTTAAACTTCTTTTATTAACTAAGATAATAAAACCTGATTTAATCTGTGATGTTCATTCAACTGTAAGTGGACAAACAAATACCAACATGATAGGATAATATTTTCATTACTTGCTGAATAGGCAATGTTCTTCATGATTTGTGCATAGTTAAAGATGAAGCTTTCTAAACTGCCATCCCCCTGGATTTATTTACCTGGCATAATGAAATGTTGCATAGCGATAACAAAGTTGGACCTAATTGTGTGAACTGAGATATTAAGGATAATGCTGCTGTATTTACATACTGTTTCACATATGTTAATGTGAATATAGTGTTAATATGTGGGTGGTTTTTTCCCTTTAAACTAACTTATTTAGAATTGTCTTAGGTCGTCATTTTATAGCCCTGAAATATGTAGTATGGACCTTTATAGTAGAAAAATAATAATTTACAGATAAGTCTACTTAGAAATACAGATCTTTGAGAAATATGCCATTAAGTGGCATAATAAAAAGCACATCCAACAAAAAAGAAGGTGTGTATCTTGGACAATATCAATAGTTTCTTGACCATTAAATTTAATATTTAGGCCTGTGAGAACCCTAGAACTCTTTTGTCTGTATTTCATTTGATACTCTTAAAATATTATTTCTCCTTTACTCAGCCAGCCCTTGGGAGATTTCAGTGACTCAGTGTTTTGGGGTCTCAGGAATATGTCTCAGAAATGGATGAGAAAAGTATATTATTTAATGCATGCACAGTGTCTTTAATAATGCTATTATTTTTAACAGAAATTAAAGTATCTGTATGGTTTGTAGTCTTGCTGCCATGTTTACAGGTAGATCTTACTGAGACATACTCTATTATCACTACAACTGAAGTAAGTTTTGAATCTGTCTCAGACTAAATTTTGAGTTCCAGTTCTCATACACACATTGAGAAGTCCACTCAGCTATAATTTGATCAGAAAAAAATTCCAATATATTTATTGGAAAATCACCTTTTGTTGATTTTTATCTGTAATAGCTGTTGAGGAAAGGAAAGTGACTAATCAAAGTAAAAGGCTGCTTAAGAATGAAGCAATATAAAAGCTCATCAACAGCAGAATTCAGTGATAGGTCCTTAGGCTATTTCCAAGCTATTAGAACTGCCTGTGGAGACTGCCAAGCTGCAGTAGCTAGAGAAATTTTCTTTCACAGTTTGATGTGAAGTCCTGTGTTTTTCTAGCCTCTCTTAATTTTAGGAGATATTGCATAATTAAATAAAATGCAATAAACAGTATGTGTAGTGTGAAATTTTAAGTAAATATATATTGTAACAACACTAACAATCATCTAGTAATGCTGCTGTAGTGTTTTTATTTATCTAATTTTTAGTAAATGTTTGAATTCTAAATATGAATAGAAGTAAGACTGAGGTGAAAAAAGGCTAAAATGGAAAAAATGCTTCTTGCATATCAGTTTTTTATTATGATTTGAAATATTTGCAGACTGAAAAATTATTAAAAGAAAAAGAAAGCCCAAGTGAAGCACTAACCTGAGATTGTACAATGATGATGTTTAAGACAAAAATAACACACTTCTATTACTATGAAGGAAGCAATTATAATTCCTTTTATGCAATGAAGTAAACTGAGATTCATTTTTTCTTATCCATTCAAAAAAACCTGAGTTATATTTACATATTCTAAACACCCATGTTTAGAACAGTTACTTTTTTTTTTTTTAAATTTAACAGCACACAAAGAAAGTAATCAGATTTGGGGCCTGCTGTACTAAACATGATACAGATACAAAAAGAAAATACAGTCTCTACTTTGCCCTTAGAAAAATACTTCCAATCTCATTTTAAAAAGATATTACAGGTGAGTTTAACATACTATAGAAGGGCATTAATGTGACATGAAATGCATATTCAGTAACAAGGGCATACAGATTACCTGTGTGTATAACTTTGTGTTGTGCAAGAGCTCTTTCCAAAGTATGGTCTTTTTACTTCTCCTTTTTGTTTCAGTACCTTGACATGCCTGCAAAATGCTGTCTGAATATCAGTAGGATAGAATGTGTGTAAAGAGAATTTAAGTCTTGAACTGCGTGGTATAAACAGTAGCTAGGATAAGAAAATTACATGTAACAATGTAACTTAACAACAAGGTTAACCTGTGAATAATTTGGTTTACCTGGATGATGTAAGGTAACGTCAAATATATTGATGCAGCAGTTATGAAAAGAGAGCTCAAAACAACAAATAATGCCACAATCAAAATCACAAAGCTCCTGAGGATGTGTTCTAACTGCAAACCACAATAATGCACTGTTGAGTAACAGCATGTTTGGCATTTTTGTTAGTTAACTTTATAAACCTGAAATGAAAGCAAAAATGAACATTCAGTTTTATATAAAACAGTTTTTAACATGTTTCATGTCAAATGTTGAAGTGCTGATTTTTAAACATAAACTTTATGAATGTCTTCACTCAAATCAGTCTGCAAGCACCATTTACTGAAGCAGGCATGTTGATTGGGAACTTAGGAAGAATCAGGTTAGATTGCCACATTTTTTAAAGGAAGTGCTAAGTTCTGAAGATAACTTAGCGGGTCAGGTGTTCTTACTACTATGTTCCTGTATGATGAAGGTACTTGGATTGGTATCTGCCTCTTGGGGAATGTATTTTCTAGAAGATGCTCTGTGTTTCCAGATAAATCCTGTCAGTTTGAGAAGCTTTTCTTGGGCATACTTGATCTTTCCTCTTCTTACTGAATGTAAATGCACATATAAAAGGACAAATATTTAATATGGTAATAAACCTGTTGTTTACTAAGTCTGGCAGACTGGTGGTTACACTTTACTTCAGTACACACATTGAAAGATAAATTCTGTGCAAGCATGGAAATGGAAGCTAAAATCTGTTCAAACCTAGAAAAGAGAATTATGTATGTAACATTTCTGTCTGTATACAGATTAGACAAGAGGTTAGCTAAGAACTCTGGAGATTACAAGTTTGAGAACAGTCCTGTTTTACAGAAGTTGTGGTAGGCATCAATAAATTTCACTTATATTGACAAAAGCACATGTGATATCTTCACTGTATTTGGATAGGATCCTCAGCCCTCAAAGGTACAAAGTAAGTACAAATTTGAGATTTTACCAGTATAAAGGGATTACATAAATGTAATCATGCAGTTCAGGGCCATTTCATTGTTCCTGAGAATCAAACCTTTGTGTGGATGTGAACTATCCTACTCAACATTTCTGTCGAGCAACGAGAGCCCCTCTGGTCTGCACAGCATACCTTGACTATATTGATATCTCATTGTTTAGAGTCCTGTTAGATCAGTATGTTTTAATTAGCCTAATGGATCACTGGTTACAAGTTTAAACAAATGCCATGCAATGCATTCTCTACTCCCTTATATGCTGGGTTCTGGACAAGCCTTCTTACTCTCTTTGAGACAGCTTCCCTGAGGATACATGTAGCAGTATCTGTTGCTTTAAGAACGCACCACTGAGAGTCACTGAACCTTATCTTTTTAAAAGGGTTCTAGAGATTGCTTAAAACTCAGACGTGAAGCTATGCGCTATACTGAAAAATTGGCACACTGAGATTGGATTTAATGTTGTTTGTTAAATTCTTTTGAGGGTCTGTAGTGGAAACAGGTAACATTCCTGTGGCTGCTTATTTTCTAAATATAAGAAGCTATGGGATCTTTGTTGCTTGTGGAGCAAGTTGTGTAACTTCTTTTATCCCCCTGTTGAGTTCTCATCAAAGTCAGCAGGGATATCAGCCAACAGTATCTACAATCAGCTGAATTTAAAGGCAGTGTTACCTATCTAAATTAGAGCAAAAATGAAATAAAGAATGTTCAATTGAATTTGTCTTACTGGTTGATTGTGGGAACAAGTGCAGAATCTGCGGACGTGGCAGCTGAGCTGGATGTTGGAGATATCCTTTGTCTCATTGGCAGCAAGCCATGGGAGAAGTAAAACAAGAGCTAAGTGAGAAAAACGAGGTCAATGCTATGACCAATGGACTTTGCAAGATGAACTTTGCTTCCATATAAGGCTTGGAATCGGCGCTTGCCAACTAGCTTGGTGACAAGGGAAAAGTAGTGGCTTTGTTCTGTGATCAGTATAAAAGGATGTAAAGCATTAAATAAAGTGATTCTGCCTGTGCATAAACTCAGAGCCCGTGCCTCAATTGCCACAGTTGATAGAGTTGTCTTTTCTGTTGTAAGCATGAACTACACTGAGACCTCGCACAGAGGAGTCTATATGAGACAACAGTGGCGATCTGCTGATTTTTTTCATTCCTTTTAGTTCTTTGATAGTTCTCAGAAAAATCTGCAACACAATAGAAATGCAATGTACTAATTCCATGTGCCAGTAAAGCCCTGGATGTAAGCCACAGCTGATAATTTGGCAATGATACTGCCTCATGCCAGTGATTTGGGCTGTATAATGAATGTCCCAAGAATGCAGAACTTTATATATTCTGTCAGCCTCTGATTTGTTTTTTCTTATCAGCTGAGTTCTGCTTTCACTTTAGAGAAAATCGAGACTATGGCATTATCTCTTATTTTTAACTTTTAAAATATTTTGTGCCTTCAGAAACCTATAAGAAAGTAGCCCTTATATTTTCTGAGCAGAGCAACAGCAATTTTATCTAGGTTTGGCATAATAGTAGAAAGTTAGGACAGCCTTCTGGCTTGCAGTTTCAACAAATACCTGTTTTAGAAGACTAGCTTAAGATACCTTTAAAAGCCTGTTTGAGGGAATAGCTACCAGTATTTGAATTGGTTCCCTTCAGGTTATCTCAGGTCACTC
Organism: Gorsachius magnificus; assembly: GCA_034008185.1. Classification (NCBI taxonomy): domain Eukaryota; kingdom Metazoa; phylum Chordata; class Aves; order Pelecaniformes; family Ardeidae; genus Gorsachius; species Gorsachius magnificus. The sequence continues at coordinate 32,647,323 of CM067088.1, read as the reverse complement.
GTGAGTTGAAACCTCTGGCCACTCTTGCTATTTCTGTACCTACTTTCTCCTCAGGTCCTCCCTGAAGTTTTTAGCATAGAGAAATATTACTAATGTATCTTTCATATTCAGAATCTCCTGTCATGTTTCAGTACTCGTAATGCATTAGTAACAAAATAATGCAAGATCGTCACCCTTGCAAAAATCTCTCTTACGTTTTTTCGTGTCCTTTCATTAATGATGTATTATGAATATTGAACTATGATGAAACATACAAGAAAAAAAATGAAAATGCTTTAATTGATATTGTCAGAAGGGGAGTGAAGCTTGAAGAATAGCAACACATCTAATCAAGCATATGCTCTTAAAAAAAAAACCTAGGTTCTCTGGAGTGATGGTTGAATGTGAGAAAATGTTTGCATTTTCTAAATTCTCTCATAGCTGGATGCTCTCTATCATGTGCTACAGTAATGAATTGCCAGCCACTTCAATTCACTGTTCCTGCTAACCTGGCCTATTTCTGGATCTTTGTTGCTAGCTGTAGGACTCTGGGTGAACAGGCAGTAGTGGTTGATATGTAGCTCTGTAATCACACTCTGCACAGATGAAGAGACTTGGCTACATTCAGGAAAAAATGGTTTAACCAAAGCCTGAATGCAGCCCTTTATACAAAAAGCAGAGAATAATTGACAGCTTGCCATGCTGGATGTGCTTGCTATTTAAGATGCTTGGTTCTACAGTTCTCAGCTACCGATAAGCCTTTACAAAAGAATCTGCAGAATTGAAGAACAAAATACAAAAACATACACTGTAAATTTCTATAGGTCAAACAAAAAAGATAATTCAAATCACTTAAAAGGTCTTGAACGAATAGTACATCAACTTACTTGAAAAAAACAATAGCTGTGATAGCAACTGGAATTAGCAGAGAGGGAAAAACAAGAGCTATTTTGACTAGAATAAAGAAGACTTGAAACTGCTGCAAAAAATTCTCAGCATGAAATGGAAGGCTCACATCCAATTCATCCATATTATTAGGAAAAAAAGGTTCATTAGCCTGCCAGTGGGAGTTGTATCAAAGAAACTCATCGGACTCTAAGATCTGTAGATAAAGGGAAAGAGCAGAATCAGATGGTAGTCTTTGTCTCTTATTGTAGCTAGAGTTTATATAGTGATGCATACAATAGCTTTAATCTTGGCTAAGATTAAAATTATAGAAGTGGCAAACAATTTTACTAGAGCTTTTACAACATCAGCATTTATAAAGCAGCTTTTGAAAGTAATGCTTTTGAAAGTAAAATAATTTTCTTCAAGTCTTAAAGTCTGTAAGTTGTTTTCAGAAGTACAGCAAAAAACAAAATAAATGCATGAGAGTCAGGATATCAAGGATTTGATGATTTCATAGCAAAACCTGCTACCTCCACTCAGCTCTGTGACTTGTACACGAATAATAGCAACTTAACTTAAAGCATATTAAAGGTGCTGTTATAGATTTAGGCTACACAGAATGATAGGTGTTACTTAGAGACCCTGTCAGAGGGTTTTATAGGTAGTATGTTTTGTAATAAAATAGAAAACCTCATGCAAAAGACAAATTCATATAACCTGCTTCAGGTACCTATAATGTAGATATGTGCATCCAAGCCTGTTATCTAAGCTCTTTTTACAATCGGTGGAAATAAGTACACACTTCTAGAGACTGTTCATCTGACATGTTTCAGGCATTTTATCTCAGGATGGCATGAATCCCATGTAAGTTGCTGGTTTTCTCTTTAAATTTTTAAGGAAGTCTAGATAAGTATGTATTCGCTACTAACTGTAAACAACAAGGTAGTTGCTTTACCTTATAAAATAAATAATCAGGTAAGATAGAAGGAGCCTTTAATATTGCCTTTGTAAAAAATAAACCCTTTAATGATGCTTAGTATGATCGTGGTCACCATGCTGATTCCATATAGACTATTAGATAAAAGTATGTTATAGGGTTGTCTGAGACACTTACCAGCGCAGCAATTTTTCGTTATCCAAAATATTGTAGTTCTTCTTTAAAAAAGACAGAGCCATGATCTAAATCTTAACTGATACTCACTGATGCTATGATAGATAGGAGTGGACAAAGATAGGGCAGCTGAAATGGAAGGCACCTCTTCTACACTGCTTTATCTCCCCTCCCCCCTTTTCTTTCTTTTTTTTTTGTTTTAATTGGAAAATGAGTCTGAGGAAGACTGATGTATAAAGCGGTTTTAGGACATTTCATGTGTAGTAAATCCATAAAAATTTTATGTAGAAAAAGCCTTGGATCTATAGGCTTTATAACAAGATGCTGTCATATCACACAGTTGCCATATTTTTATTGCATTGAGTTATGAAACATTTGTAATAATTTTACTGATATCTTACTGTTAGTATTTTTACAGTGTTTAGTTTCACAATATAAAAGCTGCATTTTGACCCAAATCATACTCTTTTCTTGTTTTAATACCTCACTTTCCATTTGATATAACTGTAAATTTTCCTTTTTTCATGCTTTCAGGCTTCTATTTTAGGTTTCTGGATACCTTGGAAATATGTAGCACTTCCTCCACTAAACAGAATACAGTTCTTTCACAGGCAGTATAAAGTTAAGTTACAGAGGATAATTCTCTTGAGTTTTTATAGGTATGTCTAAGCTCCATGTTATTGTAACCAGATTCAGATGGCGGAGATGTATTTCATGTTGCTATGTCTCTTTCTCTAGAAGTAATATGTTTGAAGTTCCATGTGTCC